>CM042219.1:10768303-11368303 GCA_023566465.1 Cottus gobio
GCTTCAGCAGGACGCGCTCACATCTGGCTGTTCGGGTCTCGTCCTGTATTCAGTTGGAAGTCTGTCACACGAAAGCTCATTGAGCCCACTACAGCAGGACGTCGCCTGACACGAATAGATTTTAATACAAATAAAAAGTCAGTTTTTCAGGCAATAGTATGTAATAAATTGTTTTGCATAAATAGCTCAGATTTTGTTGTTAAAGATAATGTATGTCGGGACCAAATACATTTTACATTAAAAGACGGCAAAGTAACACAGTAATCCAAAACTATTAAACATAACTATAAATTGAGGTTACATTTATCCATAGAAACTATAGAACGTAATATTGCTGCAAATGATTACTGGCAAAATATAAAGCGATATCTGTGATTGACCACGAGCGGGGCTGATACGATCTGCGCCGCTGACACGTCATATTTCAAAGAGCGCACACATCTTGTGAAGGCCTGCACAGACCTGCAGCTCACTTCCTGTGAGCTTTCTAAGTGGGTTCTACGCATTGATTATTGATCGACTGTCTTAACACTGCTCAATAATCTGTTGTTAAATGAACCTTCACATATCTGCATGAGGGTTTGCTACGGAAACACAAAGAACATTGAGTACAAGTCACTGTGTGTGTGTGTGTGTGTGTGTGTGTGTGTGTGTGTGTGTGTCGTACCATTGGGGCCTAGATGCCTCCTCTCGACGTTTGTGCGGTACTCCTGCAGCACCTTTTCTGACTGCTCACTGAAGGGGTTAGGAGGCAAGGGAGCCATCTGCTCCTCCTCTGTGGGCACGTATGGCTGTGGAGGAGACATGGAGAGGGATGAGCATGGGAGCGCACACACACACACACCCACTGAGTATGAGAGGGACCATCATTCATTACAGCCTCATATAAAGATCAAAGTGTCGACCACATCGCACAGAACTCATATAATCACCAACCAATTAGTCTGCAAACTAACATCTTATTAACAGATTGTGAAAACATAAACGCCAAGCATGAGACACGTACTAATGCAATTAACACGACAGAGGCACCGCCATACTCACAAAACAAGTAACACGTGTGCACACGTTTAACAACTTATATTAGCTAACGTCCTCTGAAAACCACCATGCTCCAACACAACATCTCATTCTCAAGAACGTAATCATGGGAAAACAACTAATGTAATTGTGTCGGTGAAAATGAATTCAAAATTGGTGTCGATCTTAAAACACAACATCGATAAAACACATGCAATGTGTTCTGTTCTGAACGGGAAATAATGTGTAAAACGAATCCATGAAAAAGTCAAATAAAAACACAACATTAACAATTAGAAAACGTTTGTGAATATTTACCAGGACGTGCGCCAGATCCTTCAAGACAACAAAACCATCAACATCAAAATGTCTGAATTAGATATTTTACCCTTATTATCGTTGTCTATTTAATCATTTATCTTGATAACTAAGTACAAATATCCTTACTAGAGGTTCCTTTTGCCTTTTCAGAATGTGCTCATTGCCTCCACCTAGTGGTGAAGAGGTGTCATGAACCTGGCTGTGCTTCCTGGTACGTTACTGAGGACGGTGATTAAAGCGACAATGGAGCGCCGACACAGGTGTTTTCACTCGTGTCCAATCAGCCAGAATAACTGAAAACACCTTTGAGTTATTGCTCAATAACCAGTAATGAGGGAAATCTGTATTGTTGGTTCAACAGGCAATAAAGCGCTGCATGGCCATAAAAAGACACGCGGGACCCTTTTTCTGGAGCACAATGAAATTGAAATGTGAAGTTAATGTCTCTGACTGTGAACACAAAGGAAGAAAATAAACACATTGAAAAGCAGCTGCTGTTTATGATGGTGCTGCTGTGTATTATGTGTATATTTAAAAAGGGAGGAAAACTCCATGAAATTCGGATTATTTTTTAATTACTTCAAATTTCAGTCATGTCCGGTGCGTGAAAAACAGGAAGTAAAAGGGTTTACATCTTGTATTTACTCGGGAATTTTACAAATCACAGGGTTGGAAGAGTTTTGAAGAGGTAGAATGGGAAGCACTGTGTACTGGTAGTCAGTATTTCCCTTTCAACACACAGGATTACACAATATAATCTCAATCATAGAATCGACTATAACCCGATAGGCCAAGATGTATAACTGGTGTATGGGTGTGCCGATACATATGATCTGGGCCTCGTATCGGTCCTCTACACTCAAGTTGCTTAATGGCGTCACAAGGAATAACCACCCCAGAAGAACCACAAGTAATCTGACTGGGCGAGACGTCTATGATAAAAAATAAACTTTATTTATTAGAATAGCCTTTATCACAGCCAACAACTGTATAGCAATGCAATGGAAAGAATAACCACCACCTACGTCTGCTCGGTGGACTAATGGATCGATGTTGTGTACCAAATGACAAGATAATGTACAACCTGCATGGAAAGCCTGGGGAGATGGAAAAGATACAGAGTCCACAGCATCGCACTCCTTTTATATGCAAACAATCCCACGTGTGAGTCCGACATGTCTGTTTCATAGTTTAGTTTTATTACAACTTAATTCATATACAAGGGCTGTTATCTATTAGCACTCTGCAACAGAATATATTATTGAAGGTGTTCCTGTACTGTTTCTATTAAGGTTATTACTGTTTCTTTAAATAGGCACATACTCTGAATAAATCAGTGGTTGGACCTGAAGGGGTGAGTGGGTCGCTTGGATGTGTGTGTGTGTGTGTGTGTGTGTGTGTGTGTGTGTGTAGGCTACGTTGTGGCATTATTCAGCCCCAGGTGCTGTTGAGTTGAACGAACAAAGACAATGTTGAAAAAAATATAATTATGTAATTTGTAAGAACGAAATTAATATTCTCAGCCTTGATGCCAGAGAACTCGATTTACAGCTAATAGTTTTTTCCCTAAGCAAGACTGTAGCATCAAACAGTAAAAGTAATCTACATTATTTCAGGTACTTTTCATTTCTGTGAAAAACGTTTTGGTATTGTTATTCTTTGTGTGAAGGGCCGAGCGTGGACAGCTTCTCTGTCTGGCAGTGATGGACCAACGTCAGGCTCAAAGGCCAGCAAACAAAGTGAATTACATTTTTTTCACAAGGTCCGAAGAAAGAAATCCTTACCCGCCGCGGTTCATCAACAGGGATGCCTGCAAGGTGCTGAGAGCGCGGCCCTGACGACATCATATCAAAGCGGTTCTGTTCCCTGATCTGTGATAGGTCAAAGCACACAACGATGTCATCGGAAAACATTCGGTATAGAAAACAGAGCTGACGAAGAGGACAGATAAGTCACACTCACTTTGTTCCTCTTCTTCAGCACCTCACTGGGGTCTGTGTTGAGAGGGACAAACTGATTGGGGTCCTCGATCCGGATCGGGGTTCCCGTCTCCTCCGCCTTCATCCACTGGAGAAGGAAGGCAGGAGAACACAGGTGAGCAACAACAACAACAACAACAACCCAGCACTGCAAAACAAATATACAATCTCTATTGTGACTCTATTTTTATAGAACTTACACTGAAATTATATCTTTAACCAGAAGTTACAAACCGGGGGACTTAAGATAAAGGCATCCAGCGGTCTGAGGGAAACGCTACTGCGTTGCATTAAGGGAGCTGTAGAGTCCACCGTCATTAAAAACACAGTAAGATATTTCAGTGTCCATGCTTTGATTTTTTTATCTTCTTTTTTCTTTAAATGTATCTCCTGTGAGACATCAGACTTTGTAGAAGTGCAATACTACATCACTGGACTACTTAAAAAAAAACCTACTAAGCTAAAAGCCTCCAAGACTATGAACCATTGCAGCTGAACAAAAACAATGTAGTTCTCTGTTCGGCCCGTAGATGGCGACCTTACATCAGGTTTCAAACACTGAGGAACCGCTGTCAACACCAACTGACAGTGAACTGCACTTTGTCACTGCACGTTTAGGATGAGGGAAGAGTTCAGCTTCATACATGCAGAAATCAGTGTGAAAACTGAAATCTTCCTCCTTATGTTTTCACATCAGCACTCTCTGCTCACCGTGGTGGTCCGGCTGTTGTAGCGCTCCTCTCCGCCCTCCACGCTGACCTTGGTGTAGCTGTTGGGCGAGTTGAGCCAGCGCGTCTTCTCCCTCTGCTGCCGCTGCTGCAGGAACTTGAAGGGCAGCCGCGTGGCGCTGCTGTCCCCGTCCTCCTCAAACATGAAGGCTGTGACCGTGGCGGGGATCTCCACGTCGCTCTTGTGCCTGGGCTTCTCTCGGATGATGGGGAACCTGTAGGTGTAACCGGTCCTGTAGCCCTGCAGCACGACGCAACGATGACGGTTTGTGAGCAACGAACGGGAAACAAAACATCACGGAGGCTAATTTATACATTTGTATTATGTAGTCCTCTTTGACTTTTAGTCCTCCATCCACTGTTGGAACATCCTCTTTACCCCACGAATGGTATTCAATAGATCACATTGTTATACATTCATAATGATACAATTGTGCTTTTCCTTCTTGGCCGAGCTGCCAGTCTCACAGTCAAATGAAAGACATGGACAGACTCACTGTTGTGACTACGGGGGTTCTGGCAGCACAGAGGACAGAGTCAGAGAGCCATTTCCTTTCTGGCCCTTCCTCTCTTGTCCCTCTCCCTTCATCCGCCTCTTCATCTTTCCTTTTTTCCTCACACATCTCATTTCCCCCTCTCTGTCACTGAACTCTCACATGGGCCTGCTGTTTGTTTGTCGGACATTTTTCCACACTCGGCTTGACAGTGAAATTTGCATTTCGTCCTTTACTTTTCATCTCAGTTGAGCTTGACTCGATCAGCTGGCGCTGGCATTCACTTTTTCCACAACGTCCCGTTTCATATTATACCCTTTCTTTTCCACAATTAAATCAGGAAGGCCTTTGTGTTTGCATACTGGGTTGTAAGAGGGTCATGTAGAGAGTAACTAGCTGTTTTTCCACTGTGTTGAGAGGCGGATGAGTCAGAGATGACATAATATGAGAGAGAGAGAGAGAGAGAGAAATCTCAGACAGCACCCGGAAAAAGAAACAAAATGCATTCATGGGATGCCTCCAAGTTGTGTCACTAATGTTTCTTTTCAATGAACGAGAAAGAAAAACCAGACCGACATTTAGTTACATGAAAATGACCGATTGGACTGTTTTTGTTGAAAAACAGCGTCTCAAAATGCCACAATGTGCTGACGTTCGAGGAAGGAAAATAAATAGACAGAAAACACGCGGAAGTGAAGTGGAAAGGGTTTACCGTAGTTACTCATTTAATGAGCCTGATGATTACGATGACCCTCACTGGGACTCACCAGGTTATCCAGCATCCTCATCAGAGACTCAAACTCCATCTCGCCAAACTTCGACTTGTAAGTGCTACTCATGTTGATAGACCCGTTCGTGGTAACGGTCTGCACTTGTGCTTTTGTCTTGGCCGAGTCCAGCACTATCAGGTTGTCCACCCCGCCAGCGCACGCCATGGCCTTCACCTGCAGGACAAAGGACGGAGGGAGAAGCGTGAGAGACTTACGAGGGATGCCTCATGCGACACAAAAAAAACACTTTTCTATCATCAAACAACTGTGACATTGGATCCGCCACCTGAAAGGAGAACATCTAGGAGAACCAAATCGGGCTTCCCCTTAATCTAAAGCTACTAATATACAGTACTGCACAGGGCATACACCAAACATGGTGGGGGGGATGTATTTATAGAAATTAAGCTGGGCTTTGCAGGGTGGATTAATGTTTTCTTTTGCTTGACCGGGGAGAGTCAATCAGGAGATTTGGTATGCCTGTTCCAGCGAGGGATGCAACAACATCTCCAGATCCTCCGCACAAGTGAACACAAAGACACGCAAGAGTCGAGCGGCAGAACAGCGGAGACGCCGCAGACATGACTCGGCCCTGAAGACAAGCGCTGACACGCCGTGGCATCTCTCACAGCTCCGCCGGCACTAGTGACCACATGGCTGTAAACAAGTCAGGTCGCTCTGAATCTGCTCATCCCAGCACTGTAGTTCTGTGACCCTTCATCTTCCAAATTATTCAGCCATTAATTATATAAATGGATATTATAACAATATTGTTTCATATAGTTGAATTGTTGGGGTTTATGTTGAATTGGTTCATTTTTGGATTTTTACGTTTCCTTGCAAAACATTCATCCAACCGTTTATCCGTTACTTCAACCACTATTCCATTTATCCATTACTGTTAATACATTACCTTAAGATAAACTACTTTAACCGTTACTTTAAGCCATCTACACCAAATGTTATACGTTATAACTAGTTCTAAATCAGCTGAGCTACTCCACAATATTTCCACACTTCCTGTCCACCATACAGTTGATTTTTAGGAGAAGATACAGAAAATTTGAATGTGAAACTGAATATCAGCCGTAACTGATTTCATATTTAATATGTATTAATTTCCCCTGCTTGATTCAGACCTGCCGGCTTCCTTTCAGCTTTCTTACCGGCCGAATGAATAAAAGGAAGAACAACACTCTTCTGTAGATGCTGCTTTGGACAGATGTCAACAACAACAAATCAGCTCGTTGCTCTCTTCATCACACCTAATAGCCTGGCTGGAAGAATGTTTAGCCACAAGGCAAGAGAGTATGGCTTATGGAGTGTTGCTAAAATAGGGAGAGCAGGGAAATGTGAAAATGGTTGTGGAGAGATTATATTTAGCGGAAGAATCTGCGCCCTGCTGGTCTAATACATGTGCGTGCATGTGTGTGTGTGTGTACCTGGATTTCACAGCTATATTGGACCGTGTACATGAAGCTAAAGGCCTCTTCGATGGACTCCCCGAGAGCAACTACACCGTGATTCCTCAGCACCAAAACCTGTGACACACAAAATTACAGGCAGCATTATTACAGCAGAACAGTCAGACAGTCTGTAGACCTCCACATAACTGAATAATTATGGAAATCATGATTTGAATCATGAATTACAACTCCGATATACTTTAAAATGTGAGCTCTGCTGATAGAAAATTAATTTTTCTAGTAGTTCCTTCACTCTTAAATCAGTCTTGTTTTTTGCCTTAGCTAGTTAAATGAAGTTTGACTTGAATGAGAAAGTGGATAACGCCTTGCTCGGTGTCTTTTCTTGGGTTTCCCACCTTCGCCGTAGGCCCCAGGGCCTTCTGCAGCTCCCTGCGGTCCTCCTGGTCATCCAGGCTGCCCTGGTAGCTGTAGTAGGCGATATCACCCAGGATCAATGACTCCTGTGAAATGGGCAGGATGCCACACTTCATGGACGACACCTGAAGTGAAGACGAAGAGGAAGAGGAAGATAAGAAGCTTCGACAGGTGTGTTGCAGCTCTTTTATTCATCCAAGTCTGCGGCTGACATTTAAATTGGCTTTTAACTCTTATTATCTCATGAGTGCAGAGACGAGCTCCTTTGTTGCATCTCAGAAACAGTGTCTATTTACAGAGCATTATTCCTTTGAGGTGTGATAAAACACACGTCTGATCAAAAAGAGCTTCAGGTGTTCGGCGGGTTCATCGGGGGCATCGACAGCCGCTTCCTTGCAGGGCAGGTTGTGAAGACGCTGCAGCGCAACGTGAACTTACAGCAACTATGGCAGGAGTTTGCAAATGCAGGATGCAGCGGATGTCTGGACGCATGGAGTAGATGGCAGCGTGGGGGCTGAAGCCCGCGGGGTCGATCCTCAGGGTGGTGGAGCCCTGTTCGATCACATCCCCGAGGATATTGACCTTCACCTGGGGAAACAAGGAGAGGAGACAAGCTCGGTGAATGCTTCATGGAGCCAAACACTCTGACACAAGCTGAACAAGCTTAGTGAAAAGCTGACAGCAGCATCTTCTAGACGGCTCTCCTGAGGAGGCGGGGGGAATATGATGAGGCACAAACAGAGCTGATAACCCTAAACTAAGAAGACATGAAGTCAAAATCAATGAGCGCGATGACAGAAATCACATTATCAGCGACTCCTCGCATTGGAGCGATACCAGGAAACACAACATAGTGGACATGACGTCCTTTCCTTTGACCATTTCCTTATTACCAGCCAGTTAGCGGTTATTAGATTACAGAGACAGAGAGGAGCGATGCAGGGAAAGATAGAGGTGAAGACCTGGATGGAAGAGCTGTTCAACCAGAGTAAATAAAGGCGGATAAGGGGAATTAAAAACCTGAAGAAAGAGCAGCTGAGCACATGACGGTCCTCGCTGTAAAAGTTAACAAACCAAAAATAAAACATTGCCTGCAGACCTTGTAAAAAGTCCCCATGCAAGCACATGTTGTTCTGTGATACAAACCAGAACCAACGAGATCACATTTCTCTTTCACAACAAAAAGTACAAGTGTGTTATTCCAACAGGAACGGGCATCCTTCATCAAATATGCTGCTAACGAAATACACCCGGTCCAGCTGCATATGTAGTCTCATGTTTTACTCCTGTGCTTCATTTCTGCTGCACACAGCTACACGATGACAAGTTATAAAGCAAAGGATGTACTAGGGATGAAGTGCTGTGTGCACCCCAGGTTTTAACAACAATAAGCAGTGAAAAATAAATCTCTTATGAAATATTTACTGAAAAACGGTTGAAAAAACAGATACAAATAAATCAAAAACAAATTCTGTTTCAGTTTTTTACCCAAAGTATATCACTACCCAAAAGGGGGACTGCATTTCCCTCAACTCTCGAGACAATGAACCACAGGAATGAACCGACTCGACATTCCAGGAGATGCTTCACATGTTTTTCACATGAAGTCTAGTCTGGTGGAATTAAATAACAAGAACATGATGACAATGTCGTAGTGGGTCGAGACAACACAAGTGTGGTAGCTACATACTTCTGAAACATTATACCTGGCCCCAACAGAAACAAACCCAAGCTACTGGAATATAGTTTTCTTAAATAAACTAAACCTTTCAAAAACATTACCATGAAACATATAAAAGCCCCCCGAAAACTAACTGAATTAGATTGTACTACCGAACACCGAGTCCATAGAGGCACTAAAATGCTTCAGATCCTTATTAACTTTTTGTAGCGTATTTAAACAAGATCACAAACTAATACATTAGTGAGTTTCACGTTTCATAAACAAAATTGTGGAACATATAACAGGTGTTATATTGGCACTGATTTATGAATTACAACAGCAGGCGGAGTCTCTGGATCAAATCAAGCTGAAGATCCTGAGACGTGTCCCGAGTGCCGCTCTGCCGTTTTACACCCATATGGATGTCTGGATGGATGACCGTGTATTGATCTTTCCCCCAGCAGAGGAAAGGGAATGGCACCGGCCGAGCGGCACTAACTGCCGAGATCTTTGTCACCGCACACCCCCACGACCGCAGCCTGCTGTCAGACGATCGAACATCGGTCGGTTTAAATCACATGTCCAGTACAGTACGAGTTCACCCGATCAGTGAGACCTGCCCTGCTGCTGAGAGGCCCTTATGGCAAACATAACACTTCTAATTTTAAAAAGGTCGCACAAGGAAGCATCTGAAATGTGACTCGGTTGGATGGAAAGTACACGATAAGGGCCTGAAGAAGAAGTGTGGGCAGCTGAAACTTCTGGCCTCAGCATCACATTAAACTAAAAGATGAATGTTATCTAGAACCAAAACAAAGGTGGACCAAAGACAAGCTGAACTGATCCAGCTGCACGAGATCAAACCGTGATGGAAACGGACCAAAGCAACTAAACTCCAGCCGTTCTGACGCTGCAGCTTCCACCCAGCCGACCCTCCCAAACTCTTTATCCCGGAGGACCTCCTCCTGATCAGTCTGTTCGCTTCTCTCAACATTTAAACTCAACCGTGTAACCACAGAGGTCTCATGATCGAAACCGGCTGAGAGAAGAAGGCTGAGAAGAGGAGGACAGAGAGGGAGAAGCCCAGCAGCGACGGCTTCAAAACACAGTCTGGGCAATCAGAAAGCACCAGACAACATCATTTTGTTGTGGTCATCGCTCTCGTACAGAAAACCACAGAGAAGATGGATGTGATCCAGATGAACTAAAATAGGATTTTGCTTTACAGCCTACATTTTACCCTGTTGTCGTATGTGATTTATACAATAAGTAGCTTTGCGCAAATACGAGCTATCCAACGACCTTACTTTCCCCAGTGGAACAAAGTGAGTCATTATTTGTACAGTGAGAACTGCATTGGTGTACAGCAGGAGACACAGCAACACCAACTCTGTTCAAGGCGATCTAGTCAGGACAAACAAGAGGCAACATTCCCAAATGATACTGCTGTCATTTCCTATTTTTCACATGAAAGCATTTCAGTTTACAACAACAATTGTACTTATTTTTGTAACCAGAGAATTCTCCTCCTGGTGGTCATTAGACAGAATGCAAATGTAAGTCACTTCCACATTGACTTCCCTTTTCAGACCCAGATGTTGCTGCCTATGTGTGATAGAGCTTGGGTATTTAAGCTAGTTAAAATTTGCCATTAGCTTGAGTTTGTTGTTTTGAGGCAGCTATCTGCTTCCCCTACATCGTTTTTTGGTTAAGAAGTTGAGCCAGATGTTATACAGAAAATGTATTAAATCAATCATATGTTAAGCACTTGATTCTGCACCAACATACATTGAACTATGTTCTTTTAGCAGCAGGTGAACTTCCTCATTGTATTTCCAAGTAATGAATACACAAAGCTGAAATATTTTAGAAACGCTTGTGAAAGATCTCACTTTAGAATCGGGAACGCCAAAAAGGTGTCGCGAGAAACAAAATGTCTAAATCAAAAACTGACTTGGAGAGGAATAAAGAATACAACTAATTTGTCTCAATGACTTTAAAAATGCTGGTCATTTTATTCCTCATTCCCGTTGCAGGCTGGACCTACACTTCAGCCGACTTGTTGCATATCTCTACTGCACGGCTGCAGCATCCAGCTGTCGTCCCGCGTTACACAGGTGTGTGCGCATGTTTGCGCAGGTGTTGAAGATAAAGGAGGGGTGAAGAACAACAAGGCAGAGAGAACAGAGGAGAGGAAAAGAGAAACCGTGGTAATAATAAGTGAATTACATAGCTTTGTTTGGCACAACATGGAAAGCATTCAATCAATGTATTACTCCTGGGCAAGTTGATATTACCGTGTTTGTTTTCATGTTTTCATTATTTCATATTTTATGGATTAAATCAAGACAAAAAATATCCTGGCCAGACAAACACGACTGGGGTTCCAACATACAAACAAAGACAGTATATATTCCTCATAAAGTGCTTTAGGTGCATCAAAACAAAACCCACGTTATTATACTATTCAAGTTATTCAATAAGTATACAAAACTATTCATGACATACATTATTTTATGAATCCAACAAATCAGGCTTGTATCTTGTTTTAAACACTGAGATTAATTAATTTGTGTCTGATACATTGGAATGAGAAGAAATAAACACTTGGATGGAAACCAGAGGGAGAAGAAGAGCGAGAGGAGAACAGAGACACGGACCAACGGATGCCTTGCAATGTGAGGCAGGAGGTTGCAAACAGATTACTACACACATTGTTGCACAGCTATGGCCACGACATGCCGACGCCTACATGCACTCTTTGAAGGAAAGCAGGATGGGAAGAGAGAGGGAAAGAGAGAGAGAGATGGAGAGAGAGAGATGGAGAGGGAGAGAGAGAGAGAGATGAAAAACGTACATTAAAGGAAGCAAATGTCTGGTTAAGTGAAGTGGGTAAGCATCCGCCCTGTTCAGTGAAGGCTAAAGCCTTAATACTCAGAGCACTGTAGCAAAAGATACACAGAAAAGGACAATGACCTATTTAATGTGTTTCACTCGAACCTTCTCATTTCTTATGTTCTTACCAGATTTGATGCAGACGCCTCAGCGAATGACAGTCCTCTGGGGAGGATGAGGATGTGGTCTTGCTCTTTGCTGACTCGAGCCTAAAACAAGAAAAAGGATCAAATGGATGTAAATCTGACAACAGCTGACTTTCACTCAGGCTTTAGTAACGATAAAAGTTTCTTATTCAGTTTCCTATTCTAAAAAAATGAAACAGTGAAACTATTCCAGTCAAAAGTCAAGTGAGCTATAAGTCAAAAAGAAATCAGTTTTTTAAATCTTTTTTAAGCATGCTTCCACATGTTAAAGTAAAACGGGAATCCAGACAATTCATATATTAAACGTCATCGAAATCAATCAACATATATACATATATCCCTACTGCCTTCAGAAACCATAGCTGTGTCTGAAATATCTCAATTATTAATAACTCAATTATACAGTCTCAGATGTAGTGTTGCATCAGTGTCATTTTTGCTATAAAATGTGACACACTGCATTGTTGTGAGCATCCAGTGAATGTGGTGCACCACAGAGCCCATAACTAACAACACACTTAAGACCTTATTAAATGTCTTGGTGCAGCTACTCACTGTGACGTAGGCGTTGGAGAGGTGGGCCCAGCTGAACAGGTCCACCAGTCTGTACGTGCTGGCCAGTTTACAGCGCGTCAGCTTCTCGCCTTTCACCATCGTGCTGGATTCCACTCCGTACAGGTCGTTAATGGGAGTGACCATCCCCAGACCTAAACAATGGCATGATCAGGGTCAAAGGGAAATGACAGAATATGGTTAAAGAACATACACTTTAACCCTCTCTGCTCAACGACGACGACAACAGCAGCAGCAGCAACAAAGGACTGCTGTCAAACATCTGTCTTTTTATCTATTGATGTATCTCACACATCTGGATCCACCGAAAGCTTACTTTTCTATTAATTAATATAATGTTTATTTTCTTTTAGAAATTAATTTACCCCAAATAAATATCAAAACTTGTGTGATGAGTATTTTAATATTTATTTAAATTAACTTCTCTTAAAAACAAATGCAGGATTCTAGAGCCGCACTGTCTAAAATAGAGCAGTGGTTCTCAAATGGGGTTACGTTAAGGCACGCCAGGGGTATTAAGACGTAGGGGACGACTTTGGCAATACAATAGAATGTTACTATCTACTCTACAGTACATATTAATATATACCAGTGGTTCTCAAATGGGGGTACATGAAGGCACACTAGGTGGTATGTGAGATTTGTGAAAACTATTTAAAATTAGCATCCATTCAAAAATCCTTTAAAAATAGTTATTTAATAAATATTAAATCAAATATACGTGTAAGTTCATAAACTGAATTTTTTATATTCTACATTAAATCAGACACTGGTGGCACAGTGCTGTGTATTACATCTGCTTTGTACAGGTTAGGTGGCAAGTTAAGTAGCTGAAAAACTATTTCACAGGGGGTACATCGCTGAAAGATGGGTGAGAACCACCTGCTGTATACTGTAGGCCAGTGAAGACATCTTTATTCTTTTTAATTTTTTTTATAATTTAGAATGCACAGTTGGCTGATCACATGATCAGGTCACATGGCTGATGTTCCAGACCGAACATTCCAAACTGACAGTTGTTAGGAGAAATTATATCTCTTTAAATGATTTGATGGTTGTGTATGTCTCTTTAAATTATTTAGTGGCTTTGATCTGTGGCTATATATGCGACAGCTTATACAACTTATAAGCAACAGCTTATATAGCCTAAACCTTTTTTATTTACATATTTTGTGAGTTTTCTCTGGTTTCCTCACAAAATTTAAACAGAAGGTTATGTAAACTATTATGTCACTGAAATAGAAAGTGATTTACTTTTTCAGATCTCAAAAAGACAAATTTACATAACTTTTTTCGGACGAAAATATAATTGAAAAAAACAATTGTATTTAAATATGATTGATTGTTTTAATTGAGAATTTAGGAAAAATCAAAAATGCCTAAAAAAGGCATTTCAAAGCTTTGCTTTTTAAGGTCTGTAGAGAACAAAATTAACGCTGCACTCATTTGTAACTTTAGGTTACATAAAATAAAGTCTTGATTTTCAAATATATATCGCTGAGATTATTGTTCTGGGTACCCTGCCTTGGGGTATTAAGCATAGGGGACAACTTTGGCAATACTATAGAATATTACTATCATATATCTACTATATATATATATAATACTATATAGCAGTGGTTCTCAAATGGGGCCATGTGAAGGCACTCCAGGTGTTACGAGATGATTTTTAACAAATATATTTAAAGTTAGCATCCATTCAAAAATCCTTTAAAAATAGTTCAATAAAAAAATATATGAAATATTCAATACAATACAAGTATTCATAAACTGAATTTTATATATTCTTAATAAATCAGACACTGATGGCACAGTGCTGTGTAGGATTTTGAGCTGGTTAGGAGGTACATCACTGAAGAAAGGTTGAGAAGAGGGTTTTTTAGCTGCAGCAGCTTGTTCTCCGGGGGAAAGCTTTTTGACCGGGCCCGGCCAGTCTGTGACCCGCCAACACAGGTTATGCAAATTCACGGGTTTTTTTTTGTGATGGATTAGCGAGAGGAATCGCCCCAGCTCCAGATGAAGCCCACTGAGGTGATGTAAACAGCCCTCCTCCAAATACTTTGTGTACTGCCGATGTATCTCAGACTAACTCAATAGGGGTGTGTCTTAAGAAAGCTGAACTGAACTACTAAATTGCATTTAATGTGTAATACAGCATTAGTTGTGCATTCCAGCATTGTGATTGGAAGCAGACTTCACATATGGACTCCTGGGACAGAAATCCTAGATCAAAACCCAGAGAAGTATGCGCAGCTCTTCCGGAGTCTGGGGTTGGGTTGTATTGGAGTATTTATGCCCTTCAGCATGCAAAGCTCAGGTTTGGATATGGATCTCCCGCCTTCAAATACTGATGCTGCATTTAGTTTTTTAGTGCTGCGCATAGCGGTTGCACCCTGGGCAAGGGTGGCATGCTGTGCTAAATGATGGTGTAACGTGCCACGGCACTGCGAGCACTCACTGAGGGGGGAGGTGTTGAAACCGGCCACGGAGGTGGCCACGAAGAAGTCAGCGATCTGCCTGAGGGCCAGCAGCCCGGTGGGGTTGTTCCCTATCTGCTGCTGCTCCTGGATGAGACTCTCCAACTCCTCCTTGAAGGCCTGGAAGAGAAAGATGAGGGCGAAAATAAAGTTAAACAAGACGGGGGGATGGCACTGAGACAACACAGTGTGTGAAAAACTAGAACCTGAACCCTCAGATCCCTGAATGAGGACGGGGGCGACATTTCCCCAACATCAAATAAGGATACAACTGGATAAATATTCATTTTATATATCATGAAGAATTGTATGCTATATAATAAAATCCAGCCGTCGAGAACTTTACTTTGTGTTACAAGATTGGACACCTCAATCAGGTATTATTTACTACATGTACCTTTTATTTCATTTGGAAGTTAGAGGTTCAACTTTCTTTCACTGTAAAGGCACCAAATTAATGAAAAGTCAGCAAGAGATGACGGAGAGGCAGATTAGAGTCAAAGGGAGACAAGAGAGCGGGGGCTTAGTGGTGACAGAGGGATGAAAGAGTAAAAAGATGTGGGGACATTAAGAGAGACAGGAAGAGAAGGACTAAAGAGGGAGACGTGTTAATCACAGATTAGACATTCTTCTCGGGTGTCAATCTGAATCGTCCTCAAAGGGCTCCATGAAGCTGGATCAGGATAAGGTGGATTCCCAACAAGCCAAGTCAAGATTGGCCGCCTGGCTAGCTCACAGCCTGAAATACGATTAGCTGTGTGTGTGTGTGTGTGTGTGTGTAACTCTCATATCCAGTCTACAGTCATCTGTTGAATCCACACACACAATGCAGTATATGCTAACATGCTCTTATGCAAGACCAGATGCAAACCTGTTATATTCATGGTATATCAATAAAGCTGCAGAGTGTGACAGCAGATGAGGTATGAGTTTGTATGTATGGCTCATAATCTTAATAAGGTTATTTACGCTCACCTTTCCCTGTTGACTAATGTAATTAAAGCTGTGATCAGTGCAGAGCTAATACATAGTAACATCTAGGAATAATAAACACTTGTATTTGTATTGCCTGCTCATCCTTTTGTTTTTAGGTTTGTCTGTTATCAGTTTAGCAGATCAGTTCCAAGATTATTAATTGGCAGAAACATTGCACCTGTGTTTAACTCCAGGCTTCTGTACTTTGTGCACATGTTCATATAATTAATAAAGACAACTTCCAACAGTCAGAAATTAGTATATATTTTTTCTGCTGCCGCTTTTGTTGTTTAGTTAGTCACATACTTCTATTTCACTGTATATATTATATATACACTTCATTTACACTGTATACACTTTGCATTTCTGCACTTTCTTTATTACATTTTCTTAAATTGAATATGCGCCACTATTTTATTGTACACACACACACACACACACACACACACACACACACACACACACACACACACACACACACACACACACACACACACACACACACACACACACACACACACACACACACACACACACACACACACACACACACACACACACACACACAATACATATATATATATATATATATATATACCCTAGAACATTAGTGTTCTAGGGTTAAAAGAGGTTTGGGGCATTTTAACTACGTTTCCTCTATCTGCTCCACCATCATATCTTATATCCTGCATTACAAAGATTTTAAGGAACTGGTGAGTGTCAATCCATAGCTCACAAATCTTAGCATCTTGACATCTATCTGATGTCAAGATGCTAACCCACTGGATTTGATCTAAAATCAACTTCACCTCATCATAGAGTTAGCAGACAATATCTGACACTCGGAGGAAATGTAAAAGCAGTGATGGGAATCTGTGGCAAGATCCGCATAGCTAGAGAGGCCACGGCACTTTCTCACTTTCTTTGGTTGTTGATATAACCTGCTCCAGGTGTGTAAGTACTTTGGGGCTGATCAGGAACAAGAGGCAGCATCCTTCCCAACTGGCTTTATCACAAATGTAACGCCTGAAAAACATCGCATATAATCGACACTGATAAAACTATCGCTCTGCCAGCAGAAGGCTGGAGGGACACTCATCTAACATGATACAAAAAAAGACAAACCGAGAGCCAACTAATTTAATTGGGGAATGTAGGCTCAACATGTAGGCTCAAAAAAAGTATTTTTCCATTAAGACTGGCCTGAACACTGTGAGGTCACGTCAGACTTCAGCCGCAGTGTGCTGAGCTGTAACACTCCCTCTTCCTCCTCCTCTTCCTCCCATTTCCTGCAAGTCCATGTTCTCCTCTAGTGTCATGAGGAGGCTCTAATGAATCAGCCTATTGAGCCTGAACTGCGCACAGGCTTCGACACAGCCAAAGTGTGTGTGTGCGTGTGTGTGTGTGTGTGTGAGAAAGAGACAGTGTGTGTGTGTGTGTGTGTGTGAGAAAGAGACAGTGTGTGTGTGTTGCGGTGCTACTTTCCCAGCCTTTCCAGAACACAAAGCATTTGTGGCCCCTCAGCACTACAAAAGCCCCACAGGCCACCAGAGCTGAAAGTGCATGCATGCATGTGTGTGTCTTTGTGCATAAGAATGTCTCCGTGTACTGTATGTCTTTTACATGTGTGCATGCATGTGTGCATGTGGCTGAGACGTGGCCACATACAACCCGTCTGCATTTCACAAAGATGCCCCCGATGATGACGAGACACACACATGTGCCCAGAACCAGTCAAACAAGCACAACCACCCAACCGTCAGACGACAGATGGCCATTAAGCTAAAGATACACGGCCACTGCAACACCACAACTCTCTCTCGGATCTCGACACAACTACAAACCATATCCAATATGGCTGGAAAACACAAACCAAACATGGAAACCGAACTCCTCATCTGGCCGCTGTCAGGATGGATGAGTCACAGAGGAGACAGCTATTTATTTTTCATCAAGGAAACACCCATTTGGATTATCACTAAAAACACTTTGCCACCTCAAAGCAGTATTGGTTCTGGGAAAGAAGATTTAGATCAATACCGATGCACATGGTTACAATAAATCTATGTGTGTTATAACTGGGCTTGCAAAGAGAAGAGTCGGTCAGATTGTGAACCCTTTCCACAGTCCTCTGTCTCAGCTTGCTGTCATCTTTCATCCAGTGACTGAACTACACACACACACACACACACACACACACACACACACACACACACACACACACACACACACACACACACACACACACACACACACACACACACACACACACACACACACACACACACACACACACACACACACACACACACACACACACACACACACACACACACACACACACACAATACAATACATATATATATATATATATATATATACCCTAGAACATTAGTGTTCTAGGGTTAAAAGAGGTTTGGGGCATTTTAACTACGTTTCCTCTATCTGCTCCACCATCATATCTTATATCCTGCATTACAAAGATTTTAAGGAACTGGTGAGTGTCAATCCATAGCTCACAAATCTTAGCATCTTGACATCTATCTGATGTCAAGATGCTAACCCACTGGATTTGATCTAAAATCAACTTCACCTCATCATAGAGTTAGCAGACAATATCTGACACTCGGAGGAAATGTAAAAGCAGTGATGGGAATCTGTGGCAAGATCCGCATAGCTAGAGAGGCCACGGCACTTTCTCAATGCGATCACCCCCTATTGCACGGCAACATCCAATATTAACGTCTTTATTTCATCTCAGTGCTTATGCAACAATCAACACATTTCCAATATAGCTGTGCACAAAAGCATCCCTGACACTCAGTCACCCCATGGGACGGTCCATTAGACTTTTTTGCGAGTTGAGGCCTTTGGTTTTGTGCCCATGTGGGGGTGTTTTGTTAAAAGTGGAGCAGCCCCCCGTGTCAGGACACACACAGTCCCGGAGCACCGCTGATTCTGAACCCAAGCCAGACATTCTTCGGTTCCTAGCGGCGAGGTTTTCGTGGCAACCAGCCTGTTGCGGATGTCTGACAGTGGTGGGTCAGGGTTTTTTTTGTTTTCAGTTGCTGTTGTTGTTGTTCTGGGCATTTCTGTTTAAAAACAAGTGTTGTGCCATCCCATTTCCATTGGAATCGCATTGCTAAAGACAGTTTATTGGAGTCAGAGACACCTGACCCTGATTCGACTAGAAAGGTCGTTTTAGGTGCTGGAAGATTATTGCTCGCGTGACACTGGTTGCTCTCACAAAGTGATGTATGAAACGGACATCAGTTTAAAATACAAGATGCAAACACAATACTGACTTATTATAATTTTTTTTCGAGTTGAAGCTGACAGATTCTTATTTAAACATCAAGTCAAAGCTTTTCTCTCCTTTTAGCTCTGTTTTGGTTTCCACCTTCACGGTCCGTTATGTTCACCTGCTGCCGAGCCGGTCGTGTACAGTATACTTCTAGAGCGTTTTGCCTCTCATAGCTGAAAATAATACAGTGCACCAAAACTGTGAAGTTTTGAGCTGAAAAAACAAACAAATTAGCTAAAAAAACTTCTCAAAATCAATTTTGTTATTTAAAATAGCATCCAATAAATTTTTTTGACAAGTTTTCAACACAACAGACAATGTCTTGTAACAAAACCTATTAAAAAGCAGTTGAGCATGAGCACACACACACAAACACACACTCCCCATCCCCATCTGCACAACATCTGCAGCAAAAACAAAACACATCAAGTGTGCTTTCTAGCTGCTGTGCCGTGACTGCTCAACTAAAGACACTCCCATTTCAACCGAAAGACAGGAAATCGAGTGAACCTTCAAAACAACATGACATCATCGCAGTTACAGCTCATTTGCCTCTGGAGTGAAAACACCCACATCATTTACCTTGCCTGTTAAAAATCCCTGACATGCAAGCAGGCTAGCAGGAAATAAATGTGATCCAATCAGAGAAACGAGGAAGGGTTTCCATGTGTGCTCCAAAATGGCAAAAGTTAATCTCTCAAAATGGACCTGCAGCGGCCTTGAGAGAATTAAGTTGGCCAGCATTTTGGCATACGGGTCCAAAGAGTGGAGAAAATAGGAAAAATGTAATTTCACGTTCTCAAAGAAGTCTATTAGTTCTTGCTGAGAAACAGTCTTCCAGATGCATGCCTTGCCGAAGGACATTACATCAGCGCAGATGATTCCTGGAAAGGGAACTTTATCAGGCTTTACTATTTGGTGGCCGATGAACAAAAATACATTTCAAATGCATATTTTGATTATTTCAGATTGTTTGTTAACCTTTTACAAGGGACAATAGATACTTTTCTTCGGACTACAACAGGAAGTTTCTAGTCTTCCAAGAGCTTTGGTCATATAATCTGCAGAGAAGTTTCCTTTAGTCCCGGTCAGTTATTGTTGCAGATGCAGGTGGCACTTTAACTGTGGTACGTCCTCCGGTGGGAAAGGAAGACAGTTATGACTGCAACGCTGACCCGGCACGTCTGTGCTTGTGCACCGATCAAAGAAGTGATGGTTTCAGCATTATCAAAGTGAGTCACGTGTGTGTGTGTGTGTGTGTGTGTGTGTGTGTGTGTGTGTGTGTGTGTGTGTGTGTGTGTGTGTGTGTGTGGTAAAGTTGAATTATTTCCATTGAAACAATCGGGTTGTTCCAGTTCACAGAGCATGAAAAGGCTTGAAAACAACACGCACAACTAGCCTGTATCAGACCGAGCCTAATCAATGTTTTATCAGCTGAATATCAAAAGGACCAATTTGGTTTACTTATACCAGGGAACACAATGCTGTGGGGTAATTTCCTGAGGCAGGTCAGGATTACATTCACACAAACTGCATCTCAGTTCACCTGGAAGGACACAGTGACCTGCATTCTTTCTGATCCCTTGGTGGCGGCAACCAAGCTCAGATTGCGTTAACTGGCTGAATAAACCAGTAAATAAGTAAAGGAGGCATCGCAACAGATTCAGAATAAAGACTTGCCGTGATAACTAAAGACATGCATGTATTGATAGATACAAATGCAAACACACACCTATTATCCTCACAGCTTGCAGACACACTTGCTCACCAGGTGAGGCCTGTCATTTTAGCCACAACCTCCCCAGTTGTGTCAGCACATTGCTGCTCTTTCAAGCTGCCAAAGTGACACTGTTACAAAGCAAGCTTGCCAAAGCCATTGATTTCCCCCCCATCTAACCTCCCTGCGTCAGTGAAATTGGTTCCCCGACTCCAGCTGCAACAGCGCTGTACTCTGCATAAACGCTCTGTATTTTATCTCACATGTTTACCCATAGTGCATGAACATGGAAGCACAAGACGCCATGTTGCAGCAGTGCAAAATGATGGTTTTGCAGCAACTATTTAATATGGATCGGTCACTTCATTGTCAATACCCATTCCACTTAATCAGGTCATTAGCAGAACTGATACCGATCCGGCATATTGGGGGGTGCCTCCTTCGTTCTTTCCGTCAGAAAGCTCATGCGATCTGTCGCATCTGTATGCATCCATGAGTGAGTGTGCACCAGTGGTGTAACGGACCATTGTCGATCCGTGATCCATACGGGTCCCCCCCCTCACGCTTCGTCATGCATGTGAACCGTGGATTGATTACATCACGGTGTGAAATAAAGTTTGACTGTCGATGGTTAGTCGCGATATTCGGTAAAATAGGCAATCAAAAAAACAACAAACACAGAAACAAGAGACAGACCGGAAGTCACGCCACACAAACAGCTGTTCACAGCTTGCTGGGCCGTTGCGAGCGAGTTGGCCAGCGAGCGGCGAACAGCTGTTCAGGTGGCCGCCGGTCCTTTTCGACGTCAACGAATGAATGCGTTTACTTGAAGAAAGAAATACAGTGAAACCGACAGAATCTTAATATAACATTCAAATACTCGACTGAGTGCATCTTTCTAGGTAGGAATAGATGTATGCATCAGTTTCAGCAAGATACAAATCTTAACATTTATATCCCTTTTGGACTACAACATTACTGAAGTGAAAAACGTTGATTTCAGTTGCCAGACATGGAAAGCTTACACACTAAGCCCCCAAGAGAGTATTTTGACTTTTGGCCTATCCTTTTGAGGTTGCATACAAGTTAAAGTGGACGTAGTAACATTTCATTATGTTGCCCTCTAATCCCGATGGCACTGCTCTACTGCTGGAGGTTTTGCTAAGTTCAGCACCCAAGAGAGTCTCGGCAGTGAGTTCAACCACTAATGTATTACCAAATGAGACCTTCAGGAAAGACATAACAGAGGGCGTGACATTTGCCTCACATGAGCGGGTACTTGGCCAACCCGCCAAAGCACCATAAATCATCCACTTGCATCAGGACGTCATTTCTATGTATGATGTAAAACTGTGCCACAAGACGGGGACACGAGTGAGGAGGGAAACCTAATAGCAGGAGAAAAGTGAGATGAGCGGATATGCAGAAAATAGAAGCAGCATGTGGAAGCATAACTCAAATTAAATTTCATCTGATTTGATTTCAAGCCTCTGGGGGATTTTTGAACTTTTGACTTCTTGTCACGCCAACCTAGTTCCCATCACAGGGAGGAGAAGAAGATTAACCACAGAATTTAACACAAACAAATGAATATCATGATTTAACAATAATGACATCATGAGCCAAAATCTGTATCCAAACTCTCGAAATGCAATGGAAAATCCCCCCAGTGTGCCCCACAAGCCCCCTCAAGCCAAATTGTAATCCTTGCATGTCATACAAAACACTCCACCAAAAGCCAGTAAAACCTCTCGCCTCCTTTCCTCTCTTCCTTCCTCGTATGATTTAAAATAACCAAATAAATCAAGTATTATTAAAACTAAAGTAGATTGTCAAACAGGTTAACCAGAAGTTCACTAAAGTTCACTAAACAATGCTCGGCTGTTTCTCTTCAGGCCATTCCATATTAAAACCATTTCTACAAATGTGGATATTTCCGTCAATAATGGTCCGTTCACACCAAACACGATGCGAATTATTTGCGCGACCAGATTACATGTAAAGTCAATGCACAGACGTGTATGGTTGCGACAGATGCAAATTTACACCGGGCGGCGCAGCGTGTATGACGCGAGTAACGCGGCGCGTATGACGCAAATTTCGAATTTAGTTTTCCAACTTTTAATGGTGGATGGTGGAAACGGTAATGTTTTTCAGGCGCGAGTAAAGCCAGTAGCGAATGACGCAAATTAACCACATAAAGTCGAACGACTAAACTCACGCGAGTAACACACCGTGTGAACACACCATAAGTGTTTTAAATGTCATTACTGCATCCACAATCGTGAGGATTACTTCGCTCTTGTATGTATAGAGGGGAAAACACTACCAGCTTTCAGGTGGTGATCAATATTTGTGCCTGTGTCACTTCCATAAATGCATCAAGGGACTGCAGAATATGTATTTGTTTCATGTGTTCTAATTTAAACCTGCATGCATTACCTCCCTTTCATCCATCCCCGTGTGTTGTCTCACTTTGCCTCCCTCTGCATATTGTTGCTGCATACAGGCAATACGTAAGTGTCCAAACAGCCTGGTAGAACACAAGGGGACTGAGTGGGTTCAAGGTTCAGCTGCAGCCTCCCGTTTCTAAAAGGTAAACAACTGCTGCATGAATGAGGCCAGTGGATGAGTCCTCCGGGTTGATTCAGTCCCGCCTGGTCTATATTGGTCCTACTTTAAATACAACCTGCCATCCGAGCGCTACAGACATGTAATCAGCAGCTGCCACTAGTCCCATAACACTGGAATCAAAACACACACACACACACACACACACACACACACACACACACACACACACACACACAGAGAGAGCGAGAGAGAGCGAGAGAGAGCGAGAGAGAGCGAGAGAGAGAGAGAGAGAGAGAGGCCATGCCATGTGTGGACACCCAGCTGGTGACGTTGTTGTTGTAGCTGAATATGAGAGAGAAATTGCTTTGAGAGATGGCACACGTGTGCGCGGCCAGCTGGCGACACACGCTTGTTATTGTTGAACATGAGTAAACCAGCACTGAGAGGCCAATTGTCCTGATGTAAGGACTGAAACCCCTCTGCAGCCAACAGGAAGCCACCTGTCACTGCTGACAGAGCCGAGTGAGGTACCACGAGGGGGGGAACCACGAGGAGGGTACCACGGAGCAGGTTCAATAGAGCCAGGCTTCCTTTGGTTTCATTCAAAGACAACAGGTACCACAAAAGGTGTTCATCAACAGGCTTTCTTCCTCAGCACCTGTTAGTTTGACGTGTCATTTGACTCCAACACTGCACGACCTAAAGTGTAGCACTTGAACACACCACAGAGAATAGAGCCAAAGGTCAGCTGGTGGTCGGCACCCTCCATGAGTTTTCTGCACCTGCCTGAGAGTTTGACAGAGGCATGAAATACGTGGACATGTCTGATAGATAAGGTGGCCGGCACCGGTTGGCTGCGCCTCGCGCTGTGGTCAGAGAGCTCTCTCCCGCCATTATATCAACATGCCAACTCTTGGCTGATAAGGACGGACTGGAGCCAGCTATGGGAGACACACCGCAAAACACACCAGTGATGGCCTTCGATGCACTCCCTCGTTTTGCCCCCCCCACTGCACTTGTGGTACTCAATCACGTACACGACACAGGCATACACACGGTGTCGAGTGGAAACCTGCATCAGCAGCACTATGCTGGTGCCCTTCCAGACATCTGGCACAAAATGCGGTGGGCCAAAAAAACCACACTGGGCATGTGCAGAATGCGGATCACATTTAAAGCTTAAAAAGAAACGGGCCAAGCCACGGCGGCCACTACCCAATATCCACACACACTTCCAGGCTCGTAGAACTCTGCTTGGGAGGAACATTCATTCATGACATTCATCGCCTATGCAACGTTTAACCTTATCCTATATCTAACTTCACCATCTGTCCCTGCTGACTCCTTCAAAGTGCAACACACACACACACGCACACGCGACTCAAGGCAAGAGACCAGCATTGAGTCAATATTAGAGTAAATATTCCTAATACCTGAACTGAACTGAACTTGTGAAATCTTCACTCAAGGTGAAGCAACTGTTCAAAGAGCACGAACCAAACGGAAAGCAAGAACAACACTGAGCTTGACTTTGCTCATGGGTATTTGAGCAGAGCGTGTTGAACTATGGTTGTCAGCTTTAAGTGCTGAGTTCCTCAGGGATATGTGTTCAGGCTTAATACAAGTAGATCTACAAAGCATAGCAAATACTGAATTATTGTAAGTGTTGCTGTTGCTATAAGCCTCTTATATTCACAATATTTGCACTGAATTCTGACCTTTGCAGGTTACAGCCATCAGCAAAACATCCATCAAAGATACAGACACATGCGTGGTTCCAACAAGGCCTCGTACTTCCAACTGTACCTCCAGCACTTCAGTTTGTCTACCAGAGCAACAGTAATGCTCAGGAATCTAGACCTCCAGGGAAAGAAAAAGTAAAGCACAACATGATGCGTGTTGGCTGGAATATGCCTTGTGCTCACAGAGTTGTTTACCTCAGCAAAACCTGACCCAACATGAGAGCCGCTGGACTGGGCCTGCTCCGACAGAAAGCCTGAGGGCGTGGCGGCTGCTGGTTAGAACAGGGCTGAAGCAGGCCGCTGGCTGCTTTGATCCTGTGGTCGCTGTCACAACGTCAACAAAAGAACTTGTGATGCTGTAACGTCTTTGGAAATCACTTGATTGGGGAATAATAACTGACAAAAGAGAAAATGGGAACTGATGACCCTTAGTAGTAGTCAGTGAAGCGAAATATTTTTGGAGCAAGTTCTCCATTTGGTATTCAGTGATCTTTAAAAACGAACCACCCTATTCGGTCTATTCCCTCTAAAAAAAACTTCTTCCGTTATATTTCTGGAAAAAGAAAGTCTCCAGACTCCATATTCATACATGGAGGGACACCCTGGACAGGTCAGCAGTGATCAGACCAACACATTCATTCTCAAGGTAACAGATAGAGGGGATTTAGAGTTGCCAGACCCCATCTATCTTTCAGGACTCTCTACGCAACGTATCGTATCATTTACGTAACACGGTTCTGTATGTGTCACGTAAGGGTAAACGATGGCATCAGCGGATACCATTCTACCTTCTTCTTTTTCAACCATTTTTGCCTCTTCCCATTGTCCTCTAAACAATGTCCCTCCGGAGAGAGATTATATGAATTTCCCTTATTTTTAAATGCAGTTAATGGACTTACGGGGCTCTGTAAAATCTGCGTGACACGTTTCTTCTGATCCAGGACATTGAAGTCCTGCCGCAGGTCAGGTGACATGTTCCTGGCCCTGATGTACTCCGGATCGTTGACGTTGACGCGGTCGAAGTAGCGCTCCTTAGTCCCTCCACTCGGTGGGGGAGGGGTGGTCACCACCTCCTGATGGCTGTCCGCGCTCATGCCTGCTTCACCTGTCTCGCTCGCTCTATGGCCGCCGCTCTGACTCTCACCTGAGAAGAAGTGAACAGAACACAAATCAGGTCATTCAAAAGGCAAAGTAAAATTCATTTAATTATACGCAATTTCATTTAATTATTGTACCCCACCATAAGCACATAAAAAGAGAGTTAAGGGAACTGAACAGAATGCACCAGGACGCAAACTACAGCACTGATGACAACGTGGTATGCAAATTATCAGGATGCAAACCAGTTTTAGTTGAAGAACGAAAAATGCAAAAGGAACACGTTGCAAACGTTCATAAAGTCTATTATTGTCAATGTAATTTGTATGCTGCCAACAAACCTACCACACAAACAACAAAGGCTTCACTGATGGACACAGTACTCATGCTTAATATCTATTGCTTGTAGCTGTAATGATCGTTGTCATTTTTTGTAACAGGAATAATTTTCTGACATAAGGAGTTACTCAATAGAGTAATCAAAAAGAAATATATATATATACATATATATATATACATATATATATATATATATATATATATATATATATATACATATATATATATATATATATATATTTCTAAACAGCCAATCCAATATACTGAAAAACAACATGTCATGACCAGATGACCGTCTCAGCTCATGGACGGCCCAGTGATTAGCGCCGTGTCACAGCAGCACGTAGGTGCTAGTCGGGTCACTCGGCGGAGACGGCGTCCTACAAAGCGCACAAAGAGGACACGAGCAGCGTTTGATGGTCCAGACCTTGACTGGCGAGGTGGTTTACTCCCACCGTTCATTCTCAGGTCAGCTGGCACGACAACAAGCATTTTGCAGGATACAGGAATTGTTACAGTAAAAGCAACAAGCGTTACCCTAAACTCCTCGGTGCCACGCCAAAAAAGAGACCCAGCCGATAAAGACAATGGATTGTTTTTTATTTATTTATTTTTATTCAAAATAAAAAAATTAATAAAATGGCAACGCTTGACTGTGATGCGACACGCATTTTAGAGGAATTCTGACAACAACAAAAAAGACAAACTAGAAGACCGATTTTCTTCTGATTCAAATATAAGTATAAGTATCCTTCACAAACTCCTTCACTTGCCAGTTGGACCGTAGCCTGACTTTTTACTTTTGTTTTGGGATATCCTTTAACAAGAGATCAGATGCCCACCCTGCTTGGTGAAATTCAAAGATGAATTCACTGGAAGGGACCGGCAAACATATACAACTGCATTTTCCAGGATGCCTTGCAACAAGGCTGCTGTTGCAGTAGCAAAGGATAAGCTGGTGGTGTATTAGGGAGAGGTGGGGCTTATGGGAACACAGACAGATGGTGTCTTGGCTTGAAGAGGGGGGGAGAAGAGAGAGAGAGAGAGAGAGGTTTAAGGGAATCACACTGCTTTCCCAGTGGTCATCTGAGAGCAGGGGGATCAACATGATGTGGTTCCTCCACCAGAAGTGACTCTTTCTCCCTTTTAACCTTTTCTCTGAACTCCGTCTGATGGGAAACAGAGGGAGTGTTGATGTTTGTACATGCGGCTAAGCTACTCACTCAGGTCAAATGCCACTTAAAAAGATGGTTGAGATTAGTGGAGTGACACGTGTTTAAATGTATAGAGGAGTCACACTCAGACCAAACAAGCAAGGAGTTTGTTTGGTCTGAGTGTTTTTTCTCAGTATGACCTCACGCCTTCTCTTGTGGGATGAAACCCACTGCGTTAACTTCACGGTTACAGTATTGCAACTGTATTAAATCAAATATGCAAGAAAAACAACCACAACATTAAACATATGCTTTCCACAGGCTTGCTACTGGCCTACAGCGCCCATTGTTCTGACCCTATAACCAGCGCTGCTTCCTCTCCTATCGGACACGGAGCAGTCAAGTGTTCGATGCTTCGCTCACAGACACTTCAGTGGGAGCTCAATGTGGTTTTCCCACCTCGATGTTTTCCTCATTTCAACTGGCTTCCCTGTCACATCCCCTCTATGCAGATGATCTCCGTGTTTTGGAGCTAACATCCAGTTATAAGCTTTAGTAAAAGAAAGAAGTTAACGCCTCTAATATGACAATGTTGTGCAGATATATCCATGTTTTCACAGGAGAACAGGAGGCCTGTCGCTCACGACCTGATCCCACTCCGAAAGCTGTGGTTTATACTATGGAAGTGAATGAAAGCTGCCCCAAAAATCCTCTTTGATTGAAGGCAGCTGTGCAGGGAAGAGTTATGTAACCCGCTATTGAATTCATCCTCCTGCACTGTTCTGCTTTCTGAGTGCACAACACAGGCTGGGATGAAAGCACAAAATGAGGGGTTGGTGATGGGGGTAGAAGAAGAAAGACCTGAGGAATGATTTGTCGCTGTGCCATGTTTGCACGACATCATCAACACGCCCCTCGGCCGCTTTTACAGTCTCCGTCTCAGCTTTGAATTCCTTTACCTGGATGCTTATTCTTCTGTTACACTTGTTCAAACTGCTCTGAAGCACATCTGAGAAGTAATGATTGACAGTAGACGTGCACGCCTGAAATATGCAGAATGAGGGGAATTCTGTGAGGCCGACTGCAACAGCTGTAGCCTCACAAAATAACGTTACACCCCCCTCCAAGCTCCAAACCCGGCCTCACCCTTGTTTTACTCACACACAAACACCAGTACACTCGGTCACAAGACACACTACAGCAGTCCTCAGCATGAGCTTCCTCCCTCCCTCCCCTTTTACGCCTTTCTCAATAGATCATTGTCCCCATCCCGAATCCTCTCGGTCTGGTCACATCCAGATGAGATCGACGGTTGGGAGGTTTTGGGAGGGGGAGAGGGGGGAGGGGGGGAGAGGGGGTGTGAGTCTGCACAATTAATCAGAGTAAGAATGAAATCTGATCCTTGAAACGTCATGCTTCACGGCAGATGTTTTCTTGTGATTGGTTTGAACACTTATCCAATGAGACATTGCAGTTTTCACAAGTTCAGATTGAGTTCAGTGACCGGTTGGAAATTTGAGCCACAGTTACCCTTTAAAGATATGACATTGCGAGACAGCGCTTATTGTAATTGATTTAAGCTCCATTAATATGTGGCAGATAGAGACGAGGCTGGCTGAGTGACCGCTGCCCGAGGCAAGGTGGCTGCAACCTCTCACCCCGTGACCTTTAGTGCTGGTCATGAGGGAACATCATCTAACACTCCTCTGGGTTTTCAACTCTGGACTGCACAAATCAATAAGTATACATTGGATGTGTAGATTAAAGTGTATTCTACTCTGGGTTATGATTATTTTCATTATCCATTTTCCGTAAGTTGACAGTTTTAAATGTTTATTACATTTTATAAAAGTATGTCTCAAAAACCAAAACCACATTCACTTTATATGGCAAAGAAAAGCTAAATCCTTTTTTTTGAGAGGCTGAAACCAGCAAACTTTTGCTTAAAAATGTATTATTATTAAAACAAATATTAATTTATCAAAACAGTTGCCAATTAACTTGACATCAAATGACTAACCAATTACTCAACTACTTGTTGCAGCTCATACATCAAATCATGTTCATGCATGACTTCATTCAAATCCAATTCAAAAAGACACATTTCTATTTAATCAAATTAGTTCCTTCCCTCATCTCCATCACGGGCGCTAACTGCATATCTGTACGACAGAGCTCTCCCATAATGCCTCAGTAGTCCTCTGACATTTGGAGCTGGAGCAGAGCCAGACAACACACAACTCTCCATCTTCATCTGATGACAGCGGCTAATCTGGAAACCTGCGTCTAACCCGGTATCTGCTGCTGCATCTCTCCGTCTGGTCCCGTCTCTCTGGTTTCCGACTTTTAAAATGTATGTTCTGTTCTGAAAGGGCGTGTACTGACGCACGCAAAATTAGTAGAAAGAAAACACTGAAAAAGTCAAAACAATACAAGCAGTCAACATACTACGCCCACCAACACACACACACACACACACACACACACACACACACTTTATCTGTATCTTACCCGGGGGAAGCTTCACAGCCTGGCTGCTTGAGTCTCCACCACTAAAAATAGCCAAACAGCCCTTTGGGTTGTGTTACGACCCCAACAGCAACAATACCAGGAAAGAATCTGTACGTTGGCTAATTATATCCACACACACTGTAAATGACCACATAGACAGGCATGAACAAATCTGCACACAAGTCACCTGCAGTGGAAAACCTGTAAAGGCTAACGAGGAAACAAAAGCACTCAGATGCCTGCAGGACAGATCCAGCAGTGAAACTGGGGGTTGATGTGTGTGTGTGTGTGTGTGTGTGTGTGTGTGTGTGTGTGTGTGCGTGTGTGTGCGTGTGCGTGTGCGCGCCAAATGCTCAGCAGCTTACAGATCCTCCGGCCGCTTCACTATGAAGAGAAAACTCTTCTTGTGAATCCGCCAGCGTGCAAGCCGCCGCCGCTGCTCTCTCACATGGCAGCGGCTGGTTGTAGGTCGGGCTGTTGCTTTCTTGTGCAACCTCATTGTGCAGATTGCAACAGACGCACACGAAAAACAAACTTGTTTTCATTCTGCTTTAGCGGTATTCCCTCTAACCAGGAAAGTATGCTGAAGACGTATCGATGCTGTTCTACACATGAGATAACAGCCACAGCTAATCTTCTCTGGTGCTCACGCTCACTGCACTGATACCGTTTATAGGGCAGGAGTGTGTGCCTGCGTGCATGTGTGGGTGTGTGTGTGTGTGTGTGCCCGAGCAGCCATACCAACATGGAATTCCCCTAAAACTACAAATCAGTTTTAGGGATGGGAGTTTGAGTCATGCTTTGGCAGCATGTGGAAACACAAAAACCAAAGTCAGATTCGAAATTCTATTCTTAAATAATGAAGATCCAAACAACAATCGAGGTGTAATGACACAAGGAACCAGTCCATAAACAAATAAACCAAGCCCAACCAACCTTGTATTTCCTCCTCGGTCAGTGAATGGGAGAGATCATGCAGAAGTAGGAAGCAGCTGGGGCAAAACACATGTCTCTATTTTTCTCTGCTGCTCGCAGCCTGCGTTCAAATTCCAACACTGAGTCCCAGAGAGAAGCCGGGAAAAGGAGAGAGAAAGAGAGAGAGAGAGAGAGGGATTTGAATGACGGAAAGTGAGAGCCGGGCTGCGATCAGAAAACCAGTCGGTCCACTTATCCGAGCAGATCGTCCGTATAGATGCTCTTTGCTCCGAGCTGCCAGCAGATTCTCTCAGATTCCTGCGGGCGCTGCTCCTCGGCTGTTATCACAGAGAGACGCCTCAACAGCTGTGAGTGTGTATGTGAGAGGATGTGTGTGTGTGCCCTCGGCAAATGAGGGTGTGTGTTTGTGTGGAAAAGAAGCTAAAGGGACCACATGACGCAGGCTTAATCCTCCGCCCACTGGCTAGAAACACACACACACACACACACACACACACACACACACACACACACACACACACACACACACACACACACACACACACACACACACACACACACACACACACACACACACACACACACACACACACACACACACACACACACACACACACACACACACACACACACACACACACACACACACACACACACACACACACAGGCTGCTCGACCAATCAGAGCTCAGGCTCACACAGACTAATCGCACCATCTCCTCCTCCTCCTCGCTCGCCTGCTCTCTCTCTCTCCGTCTCGTCATCTTTTTTCTTTTTTGATCCATTCACTTTCTGGTCTCTCTCCCACATTCCACAATCCTCGCTCTCCGACTCCTCCTCTCCCTTCATTCACACTCCCTGGCACCTCGTCACACCTCAGGCGCCCGTACAAAGGTCAGTGTTCATGAGTCCGGCTGGCAGCGGCGTGGCCACAGACACACAACCTGCTGCAGCCAAGGTGGCGTGGCCTCCATAGCCGCTTCGCCTCATCAGGATCGGCGGCGGAATCGAACACCAGACGTTTTGAAGAACAGTCATACAGTTTCTGACAATGTCACAGTTTACTGATCCTAGGTCAGAGGTCAGAAAGCAAAACTCCATTATAATCCTGGCTTCCATTGTTCTGTTATTCTGAAATGTTTTACTGCTAATTGAGTCTCACCAAAACTGCCACAACTGACAAACATACATGTCGCTTTTCTACAGTGCATTCCTAGACTCTGTAAAAACAACACTGTGGCAACTGACACCAAGCCGACAGAGCCTCAGATGACCTGCACTCCAGATGAAATCCTGAAAAACGTTAAGGTGAACACAAAATCCTGCATTGTTTTGTGAAATCTGAATCTGCATTTCCTCCTGATATCAGTTCAAACCAACACAAGGTGGGGAGAGGTGTGTCACTGCAGTAAACACAAGTTCAGGCAATAAGTTGAACTGAAAACACCACAAATTTACTTCCTGAGGACACAGTGTGTGACAATGTTGGGGAGTGAATCAGTTAGTCAAGGTCAACTAGCCACATGCTGAATATATATATTCGTCCAAGCTTGTAAAAGCTGGACTTTGCTCGTGGGTATCTGGGCAGAGCGTGTAGGACTATGGTTGTCAGCGTTAGGTGCTGAGTTCCTCAGGGATACAAATGATGAGCCGTCATCCTGAAGTCCTCGCATACTGCGTCCTCTATCCGAAGAACAGTCGTGTGCTTTTGGGCATCACTTATGCTGCTCATCTATGAAATGACATTAGTACTATTTATTTCAGGATGAGAATCCACTGCAGCATCGTCTTTCAGAAAACGTTCTTTCAGTGCAAAGAATGTGCGATGCAGCCTGCAGGTCTTCGGTCCAAACAAATGCTGACGGATGAGATCTCACTGATTGGTTTCTGGGTGTGATCAGTAAAATCTGCAGCATTACTGACTGACCTGCATGAACAGCTGCATCACTGTGTACACCCCCGTCTGTCATGTTATGTCCGCAACACGTAACAAGCTGCAGGGGCCCAATGCTTGCAAAGAGCTTAGCAATACTTAACCGTTTTTTTCATTTTTTGCAATATGAATGATAAAATGTGAATAGCTTGACGATTTTCTAATGTTTAATCAAATAAATCTACTTTAATTGATTCAATATTGATACGGCACAACCTTTTCAAGGGTTTTTCTGTATTGCCCTGTGTCTGCACACAATGTTCTCCTCTGCAGTGCAGTGTGTATGCCAAGTACAGACTGGCATAGAAAGGAGACGGATCCCCCCCCCCCCACACCACCACCACCCTGCCCTCTCCTGGATGTCGGTGCATCACTCAGCACTTTATGCCCAGCTCCACGCACACTCCCCAATAGTCACTGCCAGGCCTGACTCAAGCAAACGCACCACTGAACAATACCACTTCTAAACAGATTCTAGCAGAGACCATTGAATGAGACATAGCACAATACTATGGATTATGTAACACACATCCCAACCTAGAACAGCCAGAACGTTCAGAATGTAAAAACCTAAGCGGTTAGACAAACCTAACTGCACCTTTGTTTTCCCTGAACCTCGAGTACAAAAGGGCTAAGGCAAAGCAAGCCCGCCCCAGGACAGCGTCCAAGCAGCTATGTCTCACTGCTCGATAACAGCAGGCTTGCCTCTTAACGAGAGCTAATCATGACCTTGTGAAAACCCAAATTACTGTTATTGCTTTAGGTTGACTCAAGTGACGCATTAGAGGCAAAGTTTGACGAAACCCAGGAGGTCCCCCCCCCCAAAAAAAGGCTTGTTCCTCTGCCGTCTCCACGCAGCGGTTATCAAGGTGGATGATTAAGGAGTTCGCTGCACACCGCGGTGCTCTTAAGTCCTCCCCTCCTTGACCTCCGCGATCAGCTGTGGACAAAAACAACAGAGGAAGACTTGAGCGTCTCCTGGTCTAAATGCATGCTGGTATCTATTTACTGACGAATGCCCTGCTATCAGCAGCCTGTTGGCGTTTCCCACCAAACGGCGAGCGGTAACAGGAGAGGAGCGAGGGGGCACGTTCCCCGACGCTAACCGTTAAGGAATATGAAAACACTTGAGCTCATTATTGGGCTCTCGGAGCTTTTTCACAAGAACAGGGAAAACACAAAACTTTTACTTCAAAAGCCTTTCCCCCGCATGACAGGGAGGTGAAGCGGACTCCCAGAGGACAGAATAGAGCCACATGACGGCCTCCAAAATAACTCGACCTGCAGGAAAGATGCAGGAGAAGCAAGTCCACAGAGCAGATTGAGACGTTTACACCTGCCGAGGTGGATTTCAACTTCACCTGGAGGTGTTTTTTAACCCATTTTACCGGACAATTAGAATTTGAATAGCACTGGGGAAGTGCTGCTTCTGGTACCGGTGAGCGGCTTCAGGAAGTGCACTTTGAGTTATACTGTAAATCCATTTATTTGAAGGCTTGCCACATGTCAAAACACTGCAGTTCTGGCATTGAAGTTCATTCATCCTGCGTCTCGATGATCTCAGGGTTAACATTACAATGACCCCGTTCACGTTACAAAGTGATCTGAACGTGCACGTGCACATATCGGAGCGGCCAATGCAATCGTTGCCAGATGGTGTCGACACAGAGGTCTCAGTGAAGTGAGAGACCAGCTCCGCCTCATATCACATACATATCCATATGTGACATATTTACAGCAACACATAATGTGACAAAGGGCTTGCCGGCTTCCTGGGTTATGTTTGGTAGCAAAGGTTTTCATGCTGTAGGAAGGGTTGGCTGTATGTACTGTATAACTCTTTGGTTCGTGTTTTTCATTCAGAACTTTTGAAAGGTGGCACGTTTGCAGCTTTTATAACCACAGAAAACCCTACATAAACGGAACATAGTCAATATAGACGGTGAACATTGTACGGCTACATTCAATATGGGTCTTTTTCATTTCTAGGAAATAGCACAGTTTTTTGTATGCAGTTTCAATGCTGGTCTGAACACGACTTTAGATTATTTATCAGCTGTTTCATGAAGTCAGATTGGCAAGTTTAGTTTTTTCCTTTTAAAAATGGCGAGTATTGCGTCACCTGCTGTGTGTACACACACACACACACACACACACACACACACACACACACACACACTTTATCCAGCTCTTAACAACCTGTCTAGTTTTACGTTTGTATGGGAGTGATCCTAAGGAGCCTCTAATCCATGTTCAAGGGGTAAAGAGGCATTTAGATAGCAGCTAATGTTTAACCCACTGAGACATGCTCAGATCCACTTCCTGGAGCACTCACTGGGAACAATGCTGTCACTGTCTGAGCAGTTGTGTTACTTAGCATGGAGAAGAACACACACGCAAAATTACAGGGATGTACTGAAGCGTGACAAGGGAAGTCTGCCTCAAGGTTCAGCTATATATATATACATATACGTATATATACGTATATATATATATAAATAAAAGAGAGAGCGAGAGAGAGAGAGAGCGAGAGCGAGAGAGAGAGTTAATAAGTTGTTGTTACTCCTTTTTTTTCCTCCACTGACGATAGATAAAACGAGGCCTGGAAGTGACAAAGGGAAGTCTCCGCCCAGTCCTCACCTCGGTCAAATGTACCACTCCAGGTCGAGTTGAACAAAAAGCACCTCCGTGACAGATGGCTTAGGAAATACAGTATTTGTCAGGAGGACATTTAGTGCACGTATGCTCAAAGAGGACCCAACATTAACCCCGACCCGCCCATCGATGCTCGTAACTAAAACTAGGATAAAGATGGAAACAGCTAATAATAAGGACCCATTAATTTCTATTCACCCTTTCTTGTCCTGCTGCCGCTGCATGGTGAATATGGTGGATGGGAGTGCATTTTGAAGCCCGTCACCGATTGGACGAACGCCAGTGTTCTTGTCACATCTTTATCTGAGCTTCATATCCCATGTGGAGGCCCAAGACCCTTTCTAAACAGAGCCTACAAAACATGTGGACTGCCGTCACTCCCATAGCAATCACAGCATATCAGATAAAACACACACACACACACACACACACACACACACACACACACACACACACACACACACACACACACACACACACACACACACACACACACACACACACACACACACACACACACACACACACACACACACACACACACACACACACACACACACACACACACACACACACACACACCCCTTGAGTCAACAGACGAGGACAAAACATCCCGTCCACTGGTTGTAAACAGCTTTTCTTATGTGTATGTCCTGAAGGCTTATGCGTTGATACTCGAGCCACATACATTTCTTCTATGTCGGATGTAAAATGAGTGTCAAGAAGTAAAGAAGAAAAAGGGTAAGAGGTGGGTCATGTGATCCTGGTTGATTTGCAGTAGTTACATTTTAAAAAGGAGCCAGAGGAACAATTCCAACACAACAAAATGTCAAAGCGTCGCTTTAAGTCCAAAAGCATGAACTTTAAACTAAAACTGCAAATGGGGTTTAGGAAAGCTTAGAAGTTCAAAGCAGATGGCATGTTTTTGAAGCCAATGAGAACCAAGTCCATCACAAAGTCCACACTTGGCAGTCAGCTGCATGAGTCTTCAATGAAGCCGTGACATGAAAGCCAAAGCAGTGCGAGTCACACAAACTTTCAGGAGACAAAAAGGTGCTTTGTAGCTTCACATCCATCCCGTCGGCCAATTCCTCTGAATCAAAGCTGTGAAAGGAAGGGGTCGCCCGCTTTCATCCCCGGCTCTGAACGCCGCTGTGCGTGTAGCATGAAAGAAGGCGATGACCTTCAAATCTGGAGAATGTGTGCGCACACATGTTTCTGTGTGTCATACGCCTTTGCTTGGTTAGCATCGCTCAATAACATTTAACAATTCTCTATTGCTATTTAAGATATTTTTAAAATACTGTATATTTGTAATGATTCATAATCAATTCAATTGATTTTGTAAATTCAATTATTTTGTATTAATTAAATATTAGTAAGAAATAGAAGAGACGTGTCAACTGAAGGGTTACATTTCCAAAATATTTCCCAGGATTGCAAAAAGAGAACTAGAAAATAAATAAAAACCGGGCCTGTAGCAGCATCCGCGTAGTAAAAAAAACTGAATTCAGCATCTTTTGAGTCAGTTGACATAACAAGCTGCTCCTATTCAATAATAAATAATAAAGACTTATTTCCAAACAAATCCTCCCTGTTAAGAAGAATGACCATTCAGCTCTGACAAAAAATGTAATAGCGCTTTCTGGAACATACGGTGATAAAGTGCAGCTTCATCTGCAGCAGCTCTAACACTGTTACACTCTTTCGTTTGAGCGCAGACAAATACTTCTAGTTTGATGTTTTGGGGCGTACAAGCCATGCCACTCTGATGTCTGAATATGAAGCTGCAGCCAGGAGACGTTTAGCGTAGCTTAGCATAAAGAGGAACACCGCACTCTGCCCAAAGGTAATACAATCATCCTCCCACTGCCTCTAAAGCGCACTAATTAATCTAAGCTAAGGTTAGCGAACTGGCTTGAACGCTCGTGGACAGGAGAGTCCTGCTTCATAGCAGCCTCTGCTGCATTTGTACAGCATTCTGCAGCACGCAATAGTCACACAGGTCATTTATTATTGTTACATTTAAGTCAATTGGCCTGCTCATTTAAGTGATTCTGACATTGATGTTGGAGCAATTTAGGATAATTTAAAAAGGATTACACAAATAAACCCCACTGAAACGTTAGAATGAACTCTGATGCGCGCACGCACACACACACACACACACACACACACACACACACGGCTGATAATCACATCGTGATTGTAGCTGGTAATGACAGAGCCAGAGACGCAGTTCAACAGAACCCTGTTGCTTTAACCACACAAACAAAAACAATCCGTCGCAGGGTGCCGCGGCCGCTAACTGCTACCGTATGTCCTCACCGCCAGACGCCGTCTTTAAAGTGAGACGGGGGCGAAGCGGCAGAGCGGTCCAGGCTGCTCCATGGCTACACAACACAATACACGTTTACAGGAGAGCTGTGTGCTGGATTAGCTTCGGTGTGAATCACTTGACATTTTCTCAAAGCTCTACTGACATCAAGGCCTGGCTGAGGGAAAAAACACACAGGGATTCTTTTAAGTTGGCTCTGCCATCTTTAATCAACTGGACCCTGATGGTTTCTACAAACAAGAACCCTTTGGAAGAGTCTTCATGGCACCAGGGGGTTTTAAACTCACACCCCCCCCAACAAATGTCAGTTCCCATAATGGAGGCTTTGGAGGTTGTAAACAGGAAGTACAATGTTGCTGTGGAATCTGTTCCTACGCTGCGGTCCAAGTCCATTTTGGGGTTTAAATGAACATATGTCTGTGTGTTCAGATTGGAGTTAGGACACTGAGAAGGAGTGAAACTTTGGAATAAAATGGCTGTATCTTTCTCCATGGCCACACTTCAACTCCACTGGAACTTTGATTCAAAAATGTGTTGTATTAATTATTTTCCTTGTTCAGTCATGTATGACTAATTCATCAGAAATGTTGAACCACATAATCCAGATCCAGAAGCAAAACTGCAGTTTCTCTTTGGCTGTAAGAACAAGCGTTGTATAGATAAACCTTTTATAACGCTTTTTATATTCATAAAACCCCTGGAGAGCTCCCAATCCATTGCTTAGACAGAGTCCCTGCAGGACAAGAATACACACTTCTGTCCTTGATTTCCAACACATAATCAAGTTATTTTCTTTCCGGCTATCTCACGGGTAAAAGATGCAGAGTGAAGCACTGAGACGGGCCGTGTGTCTCCATTACGGAAACGGTCGATAATTCATTTAGAATTAATTTAGAATTTATGGTTCATTGGGCGATAATTTAACATGTGAGAAGCACTAAATAATAAAAGGTTCGTCTTTGATGCCCCAGAACAGACAACTGAAAAACAAACAACTACAGCAAGCAGTTGAAGTAAGCAAGGTTGTGGCGCCGTAAAGCTCAGCAGTCCACTTCCAGGGCGAAGGGTTTCTGTGCCAACCCCCCCACACCAACCTGAGCCCTGGTCAGCACCAGGCCTGACATCTATACAGAGCCTCCATGTAGAGCCACCATACAGAGCATCTATACAGAGCCTCCACACAGAGCATCCATACAGAGCCTCCATGCAGAGCCTCCATGCAGAGCATCCATACAGAGCCTCCATGCAGAGCCTCCACGCAGAGCATCCACACAGAGCCTCCATGCAGAGCCTCCACGCAGAGCATCCACACAGAGCATCTATACAGAGCCTCCATGCAGAGCATCTATACAGAGCCTCCACGCAGAGCCTCCACACAGAGCATCCATACAGAGCCTCCATGCAGAGCCTCCACGCAGAGCATCCACACAGAGCCTCCACACAGAGCATCCACACAGAGCATCTATACAGAGCCTCCACACAGAGCATCCATACAGAGCCTCCATGCAGAGCCTCCACGCAGAGCATCCACACAGAGCATCTATACAGAGCCTCCATGCAGAGCCTCCATGCAGAGCATCCATACAGAGCCTCCACGCAGAGCATCCACACAGAGCATCTATACAGAGCCTCCACACAGAGCATCCATACAGAGCCTCCATGCAGAGCCTCCATGCAGAGCCTCCACGCAGAGCCTCCACACAGAGCATCCATACAGAGCCTCCACACAGAGCATCCATACAGAGCCTCCATGCAGAGCCTCAATGCAGAGCCTCCACGCAGAGCATCCACACAGAGCATCTATACAGAGCCTCCACACAGAGCATCCATACAGAGCCTCCATGCAGAGCATCTATACAGAGCCTCCATGCAGAGCCTCCACGCAGAGCATCTATACAGAGCATCTATACAGAGCATCTATACAGAGCCTCCACGCAGAGGCTCCACGCAGAGCATCCACACAGAGCATCTATACAGAGCCTCCACGCAGAGCATCCATACAGAGCCTCCATGCAGAGCATCTATACAGAGCCTCCATGCAGAGCCTCCACGCAGAGCATCTATACAGAGCATCTATACAGAGCCTCCACGCAGAGCCTCCACACAGAGCATCCATGCAGAGCCTCCATGCAGAGAGCATCCATGCAGAGCCTCCATGCAGCGCGATAGTAGCTTTTGGGGACGTCTGTGGCAGCTGCCACCCTAAAAAAATTGCTTGCCACCCCACTTGCCACCCAGGTTGTCAGAAGTGTCTCCTATAATATACTATACATTTATATAATGGTATTATATTTTTGCTACTGTTGATCTCTTTGGTAACTTGTTCTAAAATCTTTAAGTTCCCCCTCCCCTGTAAAATGGTTGAGTCCAAGAGTCCGCTTTGCTCTCGTCACCGTGGTTGCCCATCTCCCGCAACTAACTGGAGACAAGCCTACTGTACGCTTCCAGTGATGAAAGAAGGTACAGTACTGCTGAATCGTGAATCAAGAAAATGTGATGGGTGGTCATATGTGATAGACAGTTCCGTTGTAATTTCAATCGTTTATTTAATTGCTAGCTTGCAAAAGTCGGTAGCATACAGTAGCTAGCTCGCTATACAGCTTGTTTGTGCTAGCTAGCCTTGAAGTTACCACTGTTAGCTTAGCTAACCGTCTTACTAATGTCTTTAGTACAGTAAGGTGGACTGACAGAAAATGTTATAGCAGTTTTTTCTCAGTTTTTACTTAACTGTTAAGCTATTCCATTGCTCTTGTCTGTTTTCACTATCTGGATTTGTATAAATAAATATAGACACCAGGCATGTGTGTGTGTGTGTGTGTGTGTGTGTGTGTGTGTGATATGCCACCCTTGAATTTCAACTTGCCACCCTTGCATTTCAACTTGCCACCCTTCTGCCACCCCATGTAAAATTTTCTAGAATCGCCACTGGTGTTGCCTGAGTTGATGTTCCAACCCTTCAGAACAAAAAGGCTCGAGTCCCAATCAGTTATTTATTTTTCAATATTCATTCAATATGGAATGTCAATTTTGTCGATTGGATGTCATGTGTATCCAAACAGCTTTGTCAAGCCGTTTATGAATGTGCCCGTTTTGCAGTGAATATGGCCTTTTTGTGGACAACCACAGTCACATGGCGGATCAATAACAAGGATTATAATCACGGTGTTTATTCGTTTATGCTTTGGGGGGAAATACATGTTCCAGACATCTTTGTCTAATGAAGCAGAACTTTTCCCCTCAGAGAGAAAGCAGCATTCTTCTCCACAAACAATATTTTTTGTCTTTGCCACTGACTCGACTCTGTAATAAGTGCACATCAACAGCTGGGCTGCGTATCAGAGTTTAGCAGCTGAGGAACGTCTAGGATCGACCCCGAGTGATAAGGTGGGAGTGATTTTGTATTAACAAAAAATAAATAAATACACTTGATGAAGGGTTCCCCGTCAGTTCATGAACTTTCCATCCTCTTTCCAAAAGAGACGTATGAATCAAATAAGTCTGATTCCAACCTCACACACGATATGAAATTAAATAATTTAGAAATCAAGCATTGTCCCTTTTGTCAGATGTTGGGCGATCATTGCTAAGGGACCCATAAACCATCTGTGGTCAAGCAACGAGGCACAACACTGAGGGGGTGTCGGCCAGAGAGTTGGGGTGTCTGTGTCTGTGTGTGTGTGTCCGGGGACTATCCATTACACAATCCGAGGAAGCAGACAGATTCAAAACGTCAGTATCTGTGTCTGGATGAGGTCATTATGCATGAAGCAGAACTGCAGGCCCATCCCCCCCCCCCCCCCCCCACACACACACACACACACACAAAGTCACAGGCTCTCACGAGTTACTATAGCAACTCCAAACAAACAGTCCGTGCATGTGGTGACCCCACCCCTGTAGAAAAGAGGGAGAAACAGAGACGAGGCAAAAACAGACATAACAGTGAGATAGAAAGCGAGGGACATCACACTGCAGCTCCTTGTGCTTCACTTCATGATCTCATCCATAGCAGAGACATAAAATACAAATAAAAGATCTCACACTGTCCATGAAGGTCCTGACTGTTTTGAACCTCGAGGCTACACTTGCATTAATATTCCTAAATCCACCCTCAACTTTGGTAGATTTACCTCTGAAACCAGAGTCTCTTGTTAGTCAGGAAAGATTTGATTTCACAAGAAGACAGAGGGATTGTGAAATATTCTCATCCTATGAAAATCTCAGGGGCCTCTTAAGTTGCTCCAGCACAGGTCACAGCCTCGGTACACAGGTATGCCAGCTACCACTAAAGGAGTGCATTAGCTTGTTAATCTTAAAACAGATAATCAACCAATCAAGTTAGTAGTCCACAACGGACAATCCAAAAAGCTGAAGCTCTCTGGACCACAGCGTTGACCCATGTGAACTATGACATGGGTGGCCTCCACACACTGGAAATCGACCAGAGGGGCTTTGAGGAGTTCTGGTTTTATTTGAAAGGAAATCTCAGCACGTCTCTCCCACAACAGGAAAGAAACAAGCAGAGTTCTCCTCAGTGAGTCTCTGTCACGCTGCCATGCGTTGACCTTTCTGTCACATCCGACTGCTCAATGACACGCTGTCAGAACAGCCTCCAACAAGTGCGTGTGCGTGTTTATGAGCTGGTTTCCGGGCCTGTCAGGGTTGCGACACAGATCCATACAAAGCATCCACCATGGGAAGGAAAGTGGCCCCAACTGATGCTGATGGCATCCAGGTCAGGCATCTTGCTTTTGGGATGCCAGGCCCTCAACATGGGATCAGTGCCCTCTTTCAAGGGTCCTGAAGTAATTTAGGGTCCATTTCCCTCCATTTGTGGTCTGTCTCCTTATCACTCTTATTTCGTGGTTGTCCAAATGGTGTAGCCTGCAGCGTTCCAGTGCCTCTCTCCCTCTGGGAATTAGAGTGAGTGTGTGTGTGTGTGTGTGTGTGTGTGTGTGTGTGTGTGTGTGTGTGTGTGTGTGTGTGTGTGTGTGTGTGTGTGGGAAGAACAAGCTTCCTGTCAGGATGTGGGGTCCAGCAGGGGGACAGTGGCACTTGGCCAAAAGTTACAACTTTCTGCTGAAAAGTGTATTAGAGTGTGTGCGTGTGCGTGTGCACCTCGGACTGCTGAGCAAGTATGCTTCATCTCATTGACTGTGGGGGATTCTTCTGCAACATTTGGGGCTCATGCTGAAGCAGAGATTTCACAGCAGAGCTCCAGATGAACCTGAAAGAGGCAAATTATCAGCGTCTCTCTTGCGCCACAACCATAGTGAAGGCTTCACTGACATCCAGACTGTAGACAATTAGACCACCAAGGAGGAGAAAATACTCCAGAGCCTGGGCCTCATAGATCCCTCCTCCGGCCTCTCTACTCTTTCATGTCCTTTATACTCTCTCTATTGATCTATTTTGCCTTATCTATCTGCATTCTTGCTTCCTTTCATCATACTCTAGTTCATATTCTCTCTGTCTTGGAAATCATTCAGATCTGTATAGTGTAAGTATAGTGCAAAAATGGTGCACAATTGCTAATGCTCCGAAGAAGAATTAAGTTTTATTGAGCAAGAAATGTAATAGAAATAGTCATAAATACTGTAACATTTCAATTGTCTTATAACCAGGATGATTACTCAGTCAGTGTCTAAGGCTGTCGGGATGAATAGGAAAATTGCAATCGTCCCACTAACACATGATACCTCAGGCAGCTTCATATGATCACACACTTTTATGCCTTAAAAACAAGTGGCATCAGAACAAATGGACATAATGAACAAGTAGCATCACACACACACAGACACAGACACAGACACAGACACACACTATTGTTCACGACAACCAGTGTGTTATATGACTCGTGATGCAATCAGGAAGGAAAACTGACAATCGCCACAGCTGAGTGCTAAAGTTAATTTTCCCGAGAGCTGCTCAACGCTGGCTCCAACATCCTGACTATTAGTGACTTGTGAAGACTTGTGCAATTACTTGAATAACTCGTGGTATATAAAGAAATCTATGTTTTTAGTAAGAGGAGATTAAAAGGAGGTATGTTTCAGGGCATAGTTGATTTAAACGTTCTGGGTTCAGTAATCATCAAGATTGTGACAAACAGTAAAAACCCAAATCCAAGCAGAGGTTTGTCCAGTGAGCCGTTTAATAAACAAACGTATCCATTACCCCGACAGGAGGGTCTTCCCTCCATAGCCGACGTGCAGCCTGTATCGCCATCAGCGTGTGACTGTCGACTTGAGGCTGACGAGCAACATACCAAAGATCTAATGGCTGTTATCTTAAAGATATCTCAAAGCAGGAAGGATTACGCAACCGATGACGGATCATTAAGCACAAGGGATTATCATCTCAACCTTCAAAAACTTCAAAAAACTGGTGCAGGCTAATGGTTACTAGGGACTACGGCGTGCCACTGTGCATCAGCGTCAAATACAAGTGGCTCAGCTCACTCGTCTGACAACATTTTGAGAAACAAAATTAGACCTTTTATTTAAAAGACCACGCTTCAATTCAACGGTAATAAGGAAAAAGGCAACGCCTGAACATTTACTAACTTATTAATGTTTCAATCATACTTCGTCAGGCCAAAATGATTGAAAAGTGGACACCCTGCCCATATTTATACATCACGTTCAAACAGACAAACAAGCTCTAAAGGTTTTATAAGTATAGATGCCAGTTTCACTTTTCAAACATTCTGACCTGAGGAAGAGCCTGGTCATTAATGAAGTAATTAAAACATTAGCTTTGCACATAATATAATTAATCTTCTTCAACTATAATCCAAACCATAAACAATGTTAAGCTCACACCTTTATCCACACTTGACTGGAGGAGATGTGAGATGACCGTAGCAGTGGAGCATGCTGGGGCATTCAGGATTCAAACTGGGCCTCTTCATATTGTTCTGTTTTCATGAGCATCTTTGAAGAACATTAGTCTTCAAGTAATAACCTGAACTTACCGTATCCCGCTGTCATAACTACTTCCCGTCTTTGGCAACTACAGCAATCTCTGGAAGGCTTCTGACCCAAAGTACTGACGTCACGCCAGCTGCTCAGACATGCCACGTAATGATTTAAATTGGCATCACAGACATGTGATCCCGCAGTTGGATCCATGTCAAAGGTCACAGCCATTCTGGAGGGAGACGCAGGGTCTCAGGTTACGCCTCAATTAGCCCCCGATTTGTCGGCCAGGCAGGTAAACGCGAGGATCCCCCCCAGGGCCTTCATGGCAGTGTCAGGACCCATTAGCATGATCAAACACAGGGAGAGGATGGAGCTGGAGAGTGACCTCACTGATGCCTGTTGCTGAAATATCTTTCTCCGGGACCAAGAGGAGGGAAGTATCAGCAGCGAGACGGATCGCAGGGATACATCTTTGAGCTGTGCAAGGCGATACTGAAGCTATGCGCCGAGAAATTCCACAACTCCCTTCTGTCCGTCTCTCTCCTCCCTTCGTGCTCCTTGGCTGACAGCACCGTCCTCATCCCTCGGTTTTCCTCCCACCCCGTGATGCCTTTACAATATCCTGGTCCATTAATATTGGTTGCGAGACAAAAGATGATGGAAATATGAACGGGGAACACGGCAGTGTGCCTTGCCGTAGCTTTTTCCTACTAGCAAGCTTCCGTCAGATCAGACGGTTACAAGAATATGAAAAAGGAGAAGAGTGCTTTAAAGTTTACAAGGTGCCTGATGGAACAGACAGACCCGTCATTTCTGATCGTTTCCCCCGCACACACACCTATATATTATAGAATTAGTTTCCGCGGGGTAACACCGCATTCATTTTCCTTTCAAATCATCCCCTCTGTTTAAACAATCAGAAAGAAAACGCCCACCGCCACAGCAGGCCTTTCTTGGGTCTTGGATTTAAAGACGAGCATGAAGGGTTCTTTCCACATTTGAGATGAAGGCAAGGAAGATGTATGGCTCGTCGAGGGGCGATGTAAAGCTCGGCCGTGCATCGCATGTGGAGGAAAGAAGGAAATCACAGAAGATGAGATGCTATCAGAGGACTCTTAGGAACAGCCGGCAGTGCTAGATGGCTTTACCAGAAGACAGTGGGCATGGGGAAGCTGCTCTGATGGTCCGATTAGCTGCTTCCGTCTGTAATAAAGTCTAAATAAAGTGATTTGATAGACAGTGCTGGAAACAAACCCACAACTAGAAATGCACTGGCTGAAACCGGTCTCACCTTATAGATATGTTTTCACCGCTCACATTTAAACATGTGAGAAGACATAAAGCTTTCAATTTGTCACATCTGAAAGTACAAAAGGAGTCAGGGAGGAAGAACCTTAAAACATTTGAAACGACTAAGTTTAATCAGACTAATTGATCCCATCATTCTGCTCGGAGTAATCAGTGGCCAGCTGTCTGCCGACATCATGGAGCTAACGGCTAACATTAACGCAGGTTGCATCACCAAATGGGATGCTGAATTCCTTTTTAAAACAGTGTCATTTGCTTTAATCAAACCAATAAAAAGTAAACTTCTATTATACTTTTGTGACATTTTTTCTCAAAATTTCACTCGTCAGTTGGACAATATCCCTCCCTCCGTCCCTGAACTCTTCTCTCCCGCCTCCAGCCAATGTGACAATCCATCCGTCTCTAATCTGCTTCCTGTACGGATAACCAAAACCTCAACGTTCATTTGTCCGGCCCTTTGTTGGGCATCGTGTGGGTGTCCCCTCCTCTGACGCCATTCATCCCTCCATCCTCGATTTCCCTCTTTCAACCACTTCCACTCTCCCTCCACGTCTATCCTCCGTTTCACTCATTCCCACCCTCATCTGTCTTTCATCTCCTTCGTCCTCCATCAGGTCCTCCATCTCTCTCACACTTTGTCCACTCTCCGTCTTGCTGAGAGACGGACAGTGTAGCGTCCTGGCAGCTCTCCACCCTCCTGCCTGGGAGGAAAAATAAACAAGGGTCCACATGTTCCCGAGGAATTTTAATGACTTCCATAACTTGGACTTCTTTACCTGCCAAACCCCATGCATGGGAAGATCAGTGGACTCTGGACGAGCCACTGTTAGCGGCACTGATGACGAGCTTTGTGAGCCTGAGCCAAGTAGTATCCTTTGAAGAGCTGAGCAGCTTCAAATAGAAGCCAGAAGCCATGTAGACAAATATCTGAGCTAAACATTTAAAAATATATAAATATATTTAAAAAAATACTTGAAATTTGCCACATTCACTTTAACATGCAGATTGCACTCAGAAACCAACAATACATTTGCACCAATAATGACCAGGGGCAGAGTGGGACCTTGAATGCCCCATTGCATTGACTCGATAAAGCGTACAATAAACCCGTAGTTGGGTGATCAGCAGTGATCAGTGCAGCCTCAACATGCAGTTAACAACTGCATGTGAGCGACCCATGACACCTCAATGGGCCTCAATACAGACCAAACAGTGTGCATCTGCTTTTATTGTGAAGCAACAGGAGCGGCGATCACAGTTGCGTAGAGTATGATATGCAGCGGGTATCCCAAACAAATCCCTTTTGCCCAGGGCTGGAGAGTCTCTGTATGAGCGCACACGTGATCGCTCAAGAGCGTATGTTTTATGTGCAGTGATTGAGGCCCAGAAGAAACTCACTGCCAGGTGGGAAAAGCCTCGTTGGGAGTGTGTTTTAATGGGGTCGTGACCCGCAGACTGTCAGGTCCCAGACTCAACTGACCTGACCCGAGAGCAGACAAGGGATTGGTCTCTGTTAGAGCCGAGGCAGGGCAATAAATCTGTGGAATGACCATGTCACACCAAATATGGAGGCCTATTTAAGAAACAAAGAAACAAAAGAGGAAACAGAGTTCATGGAGCTCAGGAGTAAACAGTCCGTTGAAAACTATGGTGATCCAATCCCTGACCCAGCTTTTAAAATTATTTCTAATTCATTTTTAACAAACTTGTTTTGAACTGTGAATCTTTGATTCTCTACACTGATTTATTTTGAAATATGAAAGGGCTGCATTACATCTGTGCATTTTTCACCTGCATGGCCTCCTCTTCGCAGCATTACGAAATCAGACTGTGTGTTTTATTACCGATGTGTCAGCGGTGGGGAACACCCAGCCCGCTGGCAGGACCACTGTTTAGATTACTGATCTCCTCCGTTGTGTTTTTCTTTCCCTCTCAACCCGGGACCAGCTGCAGAGGAAATGACAATACGAAGGGAAAACAACAGAGATTAATAACACCTCCTCCCACCTACTCACGCTCCCTTACTCTCTTCTTCCTCCATGTAGCTGGTCTTTTTCAGTACATGTGGATTGCTTGACCTCCCGACCCACTTCTCAATCTGCATTTCTGCTCGTTTCATCTCCGCGATTGCGACCCCTGACCCATGAAATTGGTAAGTCACTCCGTCTTGCACAAACTCAGGCGGCTCACTCACTTGTAGATTTCGTTACTCCCCCTCCTTTCCCCTCGTTGGACCCCGTCTTCAGTCATGCGTGAGGAATCTGAGCTGTGTTCTCCAACTTTAAGCCCGCAATGATTAGCAGGCCTCGGAGAGCGGACCCACAGAACTCCCCCAGAGTTGTGATGATAGAGCTTCATGGCTCAACACAATCAGGAGAACTGAGTAAATCCCATCTGTATGTGTATCTGAACAGTAAAACATCTCAGCCCTTTTATAATCCCCCTTTCCTTGTAGTTGTGTGATATATACACAGGCACATGCTGACTTTAAAAAATCCCTCACAGAAGAACAAAAGGTACAGACAAGCACAAAGAGTATGAAACTTATCAAATCAGCAGATTTTCCGGAAAACCCGATGAAGCAAGAAACTACAATCAGAGCACAAACTAGCTCTACTCCAGTATGTGTGACAGATGTAGGAGACGAGAGGAAAGGAAAGCCTTGCAGCTGAGGCACAACTTCAACAGGATTCAGAGACAGAAAGAAGATCAAGCTTAGAAGTGAAACGGGGAAGTCTTTCATTTCTTTTCCTTTGAAGAGCACCTTGAATGACTGATGATTTGGATTTGATTCTCTCAAAAGTGACTTAAAAATCCATTTCTTTATTCTATTCCCCAGACACACTATGGGGGGCTGATAATTGAAAATACCAGACCTAAATAGTCTACAAGAAGGATTTTCACATTGAATTGTTTAAAGACTCGAACAACCACCTTCACAAATAAATGAGTAAAAAAAAACTGCCGACAAAAAAAAGCAGAAACAATGAACTTAGCTGTCCCTCACCGCCTGCCATTATAACCCAAATGTTATTGTAAGTCGCTTTGGATAAAAGCGTCAGCTAAATGACATGTAATGTAATGTAAAATGTAATGGATTCACGGTCATATTTCCTCAAAGGCTTTTGAGCTTTTACTGGCACAGGGTCATCTCTCGCATCCCGTGGTCCTTTCAAAACCGATCCGTTTGAGTCGGTGCATCCGCAGGAACGTTAGCTAGCTAGCTAACAGGGAACGTTAGCTAGCTAACTAACAGGGAACGTTAGCTAGCTAACTAACAGGGAATGTTAGCTAGCTAACTAACAGTTGGCCTCGACCCGATGACTTGGCGTGATTATGCTTTTAGAATTATACTTTTTTGTGTAAGTTCTTGAGCACATTCAGATGTAAAAATAATCATCTTTGCAAATTACCAACATAATATATTTTGTCTTATAATATAGCTGACCATCTGGTAGTACCTCCACGGCACACAAGATGGCGCTCTGAGGTCCACCATTCTGAGTCTCACAACGTCTCTACACCAAACGCGACTGCCGTATATTCCAGCACTTTAAGGGAGACTTTAATTGTAAAAAAGACTGACTGTAGTAAACACAAACTCTGCTTTAGTAACTAGGTTTGGTTTTAACGTCAAACCACAGCTGGTTCCAGCATTGATTTCTTCAGCCTCACTCTGATGTAATTCCCTTGATGGGAGGTGTGGGCCTCGCTGAACCCTACTCACATATCCACTTCTGGACGGGAGAAACCCCATCCCAACTTTGGAAATGACTTCCAGGTTTTGGGTAAGAAGGACCAAGGAAAGAAATGATAGAAAGAAGGAAAAAAAGAAAGGAACAGAAAGGGATTTAAAAGGGAAATTGCGAAGTTGTGTGTTCAGCCCAGAGTCAATATATGCCAATGAAGAAGAGCTTCCCACTGAACGATGAAGTCATTGTTTTTTAGGACTTTCGAAAACACGGTTCGTTATTGTTTTGCCGTGAATCACAGGGACGTCGACTGTGTCCGTGCTGGGTGGTTGGGATGATTCATAGTTCTGTAGCAGGGGGCGACTGTGGCTCAGTGGTTAGCAAGTCTGTCTTTCAATCAGAGGGTCGTGGTTCGATCCCAGGCTCTTGTGTCCTTGAGCAAGACACTTAACCCTAATTGCTCACCGTTGCTGTGTCTACGGTCGACTGTATAGCAAGTAAGTCGCTTTGGATAACAGCGTCAGCTAAATGTAATGTAATGTAATGTAGCAAGTGACACGGCCGGGATGAACAAAGCAACATCCTCTCTGCCCTTTCATTATGATTCTCACTTTCATCTAAGAACTCAGAGTCTTGTTTTCCCCATGGAGAAAATATAATTACAGAAGTCTATATTTTACTAAACGCTATTGCAGAGATAGAAAACTAACACATATTATAATGCATTTGTAGCAATTCAAGTGGAAATCAATAGGGCATTAAACATCACAATAAAAAAAAGCTCATGAAGCATATTTTGAACAGCTTTTCTCCACCACAGCTCCCAAACACACAAGAATGTTGGATGCTGAGCGGTTTCTTACTTGAATACCTTGCATCAACGTTACTAACAAACGCCTACAAAAGGCTGAGTACGTTTTTATGCAAACAAAAAACCTGAAATTCCTCCTTTTGAACAGCTGATCTGGAGCGAGACACATGATCGTCCCTGTGACTCAGCAACAGGCTGCTAGTACCAGGGAGGGAAGTGACCTTGACCAGATGAAAACTGAGCAGGTCAAAGTTGAAACAGTGTTTGCGGAGAAGAATAAATCAAGGTGAATGGCACGAGCCCAAAAGGAACTTGAGCATAATGGAAAGTAAAAGTTGGTCATAAGTGGGGGAGGAAAATGTCCTGTTGCGTTGTGTCCCCATGGCCTGAGTCATCTTGTGGTTTTGGTGAATAAAAAATAAAAAAATGTCATCTGGTGGAAACTTTTACTCATAGCATCTTGCGGCATGCAGTAACTAGCTGAATCTTGAGCACGCCTTTACAAATGTATTCAAATTTGAAATATAATTGTTTTTCATCCTAAGCAGGCAGTAACATTTACCAAGCCAGAAGTTACATGAACAGATTATCGAGTGCCTGCAGTACGTCCAACAGGTGCATACAGATTCTAACTACTTGTTCATCTTCTAGAAATAATGAGATCCAGTTATAGTGACGAGTTCAGAGAGCAGCGTGGCTGCATGTCCTACTCTCGTGAACTCTGACCCGGCCAGAGCAGCCTATAAAAAGTTAAAATGTTATCGGTTTCAATCTACAAGCCTCAAGGCATCGTGGTCAAGGCCGCCTGGGGTCAGAAGGGAACAACTGCTGCTGCTGCTCAAAGAGAAGGCCGTGCAGGGCATTTCTGTTGGCATTTAATAACTCAACTGATGTTATCACCCAGAGGAACATAGCGAGCACACAAACATCAGCTGCAGCAAGATCCAGTAAATCAAACAACCATTCAACCACACAGCATCGAGCCTCCTTTTATTGGAGCCGCTTCCAAGAATCTGATGAAGCAACATGCCGGTTAAACCGTCTGTGGGAGAGGACGACAACAAGTCAATCAGCCTATGTCAACAAAACACGAGATATCATTTTAAGACCGAAGGAAATTGAGGATCAGTTGTCCATGGGAGAATCAAACTTCACAAGTTCCCAGTGTTTACTAAATATAATAACCTCGACTGTATAAAAAAACGTCCATTTAGCCACACCGGTTCATGCTTTCCTTTGTGCAAAGAAACGTGATCGTTGGGAGTTTGGACGCGTGCGTGTGAACCGATTTAAAGCTCGCATCCAAGGCCCTCGGTGGCACCCGGCCCAAACACATTCGCTTCAACTCAGAGCTGGATCGAGAGGAGCGTTCCATCAGGAAGGGTTCGTCTGCCAGCAATGACTCCTTTGCTCCGCGAGCCAACAGGTGACGCCCCGCAGAGCTTATTGAGTTTGTGTGCGCTTTTATACAAACAATTAAGCACTAATTTAAAACACACACACACACACACACACACGCTAAATTAAATGCAGCTGACTCGGGACAGCTGGAACCCATGCTGTATGACATAATCGCAGGCTAGCAGGACTATTTAACACACACATACACACACAGACCAAACACACACACACTAAAGTGATTTACAACACACGCTAGAAAAAAGAGTAACACCCATTTCTTGGATACTAAGACACCCTTTTTACTGTCTATATGTAACACACACACACACACCATCAACCCTCCTGAAGTGGAAACATAAGGAGAGGAACTGGAGAGGTGCTTTGGTCACTGAGGTTGATTGAGACAGCGGGACGATACTTCACCTCCTCGGCCTCAGCACGGGGAAACGTAACCTCGTCTAGCGACTTATTAAATGTATTCAAACTACATGTCCCAGGTAGAAGTACAATAACTCACATGCAACACTGAGAACTCTGTCTTGAAGACACAGCTTTAAAACCTTGACCCGAGAGCAGGCATGTGGTGTTGAGTTCAGATGAATGCACATTAGCCGGGGGAGAGGAAATCAAGGCCAGCAGGGCTGCAAATCACTCGGCCTGAGGCAGCAATATTTCCTTCAAGGGCCTCGGCACACACAGCCATTCCTGAAACAATGAGGCCAGAAGATGAAGACCAAACAAAGCCCGATGCAAGGTCCTATTTTATTACTTCTCTGGACAAATATTTGATTTGACGATTCAGGATTCGTCAGAGCACTGAGGCCATTGCCATGGCAGCGAGTGCCATGGAAGCAGGAAGTGTATGCAGATTAAACTTCTGGTCTGCAGACGGAGTTGCACCTCAAAGCAGAATGCACTACGACTTGGTGAGCAAATTAAACTGCACTTCAACCGACCGTCCCAATTTTCTTACGTTTTTTATACACAATCCGCCACTTTCTTCAGCATTTCTTTACCCCATTGTTATATTATGCAATCAATAATGTTCTAAGAAGATTTTAAAGTAACGTGCACTAAAGGGGTAAAGTGTGTGTGTGTGTGTGTGTGTGTGTGTGTGTGTGTGTGTGTGTGTGTGTGTGTGTGTGTGTGTGTGTGTGTGTGTGTGTGTGTGTGTGTGTGCGTGTGTGTGTGTGTGTGTGTGTGCTCACAAACAGGAACCGAGGCATGGGTGCGACTACTCAAAATTGTGGCAGATGATGTGGTAAATGTGGTCAGAGGTGTAATAAAGCATGTTCCTGCTTTTCCTAGCATGAAGATGTTCAACTTTATTAATTTGGCTATTCAGCTAGCCAACGGGTTCATTTCACCATGCGTTCATGCTACAGTTACATAAAAACCACCTGAACGGCCGGGGTCGGTCTACGTTACTTCAACATTTAGCCTGACTTTACTAACCACCATATACATTAACTTCCTCCCATAGCCAATAGGTAGAATTTAAATCATTTTCAGTAATGAGTTCAGATCAGCACCTGAATTCATCAATAACACCACTAAATGCATATACATTGGGTTTCAGCTGAATAAAAAGTGCTTTATCTTGAATAAGAAAACGAGTAGAAACGCTCCATAACCTCGATCACGCCAATCACCCCAAGCGATATGAAACTGAACAAAATGATGTTCGCAACACATTCAAGGCTGGGAAACGCACAACACGTGTAAAGAACAACCAAACCACAGACATTCCCCTCTTCCAGTCCGTTCTCAGACCATGAAAGGGTCCTTTCATAGGAACCGAAAACAGCCAGAAATAGAAGCAAGCCTCCAAACACTCCTTATCACTGTTCAGCCAATGGTCAACGGACACCTTTGAGAAGATGAGAACCCCAAAAGCACTTGACTTTATCAAGCCGCATTTCCCACGGGGGGGTTAACGAGCAGGATGCGGGTCACAAGATGAGAAGAAACATTACAAATAATCAACTCAAAAGTTATTAACAGTGGACTATTCGTGCAGGCAGTAGCTCATCTCTTATCAGTGGCCCTGGTGCAGGAAGCCCAGCCCCCTCTATAAACTACAAGCACATGAACCTAACCCCCACCATCAACCCACTAAGCACGCTGTCACTTGAGAGGGCGGCACCTCTCTTCTGCACACAGAAAGCCGTCTCGGGCCCATTCACAGCTCCCGGCTCTATTCTTCTCCAAAGTGAAAGCAATGTGAAAGAAGGGAAGAGGCCCTCTGCTATTTCATTTAGCATGAAGCGACCAACGCAGAAAGTTTCCTGCTCTCTTCCCGGCTTAAGAAGTTCTTCATGTAGCCTGAACGCATCATGCACAGAAAAGCACGAAAAACACAACATTCTTGCAAGAATTCACATGTTTTTTTCACAGTGGCAACAAGAATAGACGGCAGTGAGATAGCAGCCTTGATGGTGGAGAACACAGCATCCATTATATCAGCCACAGAAGACACACACATACACAGGCACACACCATGCAACATAGCTAGCATTAAAAAGAAATTGCACTACAAACCTGCTGTAAAGCCAGTTAGAGTTACACTGCTGCCTCTGAACCTGCCTCTTCAGTTGTGATCCACCTGCACTGCAGCGAGTCCTCTGCCTGTAGTGCTCTCTCTCTCTCTCTCTCTCTCTCTCTCTAACACGCCTCTCCCATTGTAGCTGCACGCAGTGTAAAACTGTTGCTGCCCTCTTTCCTTCACGCTCCTCCTCCTACAATATCTCCCTTATCTGCTGCAGGAGCTGCTGATGACGAGCCAGCATGCAAGTGGGGGGAGCTGGGAAATCAGTGGGTGATGGTGGGGAGAAGAGGGGGAGAGGGGGGAGGGTCAAACCTGATTCAAATTCACACACAGGAGTGAGATGACCCCTCATGGGGCTTCAGTGATCATTTGTAGACCTTCAAAAGCTTGCCAGCAATAGAAACACATATGTTTCATTCTTTTCTTTCTCCCATTCCCTCTCAGCGTCTCTAAACCTTTTTATCCACCACCTACTTTCTTTTGAGAGAAAAATGTTTCATTAAAATGTCTCCTCTCCATCATTGTTGCTACATTTTTTTCTTGGCGGAACAAAAAGACAAATGCCGAAGTTTCTTTCAGCAACGTGTGACAGGAAAGCCTTCCCTAAAAGAGTCCCTCACTCTCCATTATTCCTCCATCCAACACCTTCCCCGAAAGCAGCTTAACAACCTCCTCATGTGAGGAATCTCACCTCCACACAAAAGAGTTAAGAGGAGAATCTGACCAAGAAAAAAGAGAAGTGCTAGTATTTAGAATAAAGATTTGCATAAAACACAGACTATTGCTTTAAAGGAATAGCTTAACATGTTAAAAAATATGTGTATATGAAACATTGGATGGCACTTTCATTCCCTTATGCTAACTTTGAAGGGAGAGCCAGCAGGCGGTTAGCTTAGCATAAAGAGGTAAACATATAGGGCTGTGCTCACATTTCAATTTCAGTTACAATGTTGGCTTCAAACAGATCAATGATTGTTTTTGTTGCAGTCTATAACCTACAACCAATGTGTTTATGATTGCATTGTTCTTCATTGACCTAGCCTCTTAATTAGGCTCTCCCTTCACATTTACCATAAGGGCAAGACATTAAATAAGAATACTTCCCAAAATGTCAAACTATTCCTTGAAAAGACGAGCTCAAAAACACATGAATGGTAAAATGTTAAATACTGCTTGTTGGTAGACATTGTGGGGACTATATTTCATACAAAAGAAATTATCAAATTAAAGAGAACACAGATAATTAATATGTTTATGTCAGTGTTGCCACATTGTTGTGGTTAGGTCAATTTGTTAACATGATAATTACATGAAATTAGCATGTGACTCATTCCCTGACTTCGCACTGACCAGGCTGTCCATGCACTTCATTTCTTCCCTACATGTCCCTGAACAGCTCTTCTGCTCCAAGCAGGTGTACTCTCACCAGAGAGAAACAAAGCACACTCTATACATCATTTAGTAGTCATTTAGTGGTTTCATATTCCAAGAGATTTCCCATAACTCTATTGAGGAATTTAAGGAGCATCGGCAGACATTTAACTTCCCTTATGTAAAGGAATGCTTGGTGTGTGTGTGTGTGTGTAATCTGTAGTCAGCCACAGCAACAAACAAAATCTCAAATTGCTTTTTAATTGCCGCTTCCTTGAAAACGCTTCCATTTACAGAGTAAAAGCTTTGCTTTATTGCTGACTAGCACAGAAACAAGGCAGACAATAATTATAGGAAGCAAAAATACACATGTGGCAGAAGAAGACAGTGAGCCAGCTGAGGCTGAATCAATTCAAAATCAATTATTCAAACAGAGAGGGGGATTCTGGTGAGACACAAGCTACTGTACACCCAGCTGTCAATCTCTAAGAGGGAGGGATTCCCTGCTTACTCTGCTCGTCTGTGCGGCGAGTGTGGTTTTACGTTTGTGAAACTGCGTCCAGGTTGAGAGGACCAATCCCTCGTCAGGGCTAAAAAACAAGCAGTGGCTCTCCCACACTGGAAACTATTTAGTTGCGGTGTGTTCGAGCTGCCCTGGAAGAAACGGCATCCTCGGTGTTGTCGGGAACACCTTAAACTCAAACCTGCGTAGCCCTGCACAGTCCTACCACCTTCGAAAACCTATTGATGGCAGGATGCTTCATATGAAAACACCTCACACATGCACTTATTTAACAGGATATCAATCCACAAGAAGCAGCACCTCATCCACCCCTGCGGTGTCCCTCCGGGCTCTCAGGCTGTGCATACCTGTCCCAGAATAGACCTCGCCCTCTGGCCTCCCGCTGGATGCCATGGTCTAACATTAGCACATATTTGAGTGAAATGTGCATAGGCCCGGCAGTCTCGGCGGGATAAAAAAAGGGATGCATGTCTAGATTATTTATGAGGAAGAATTGCTAGTTGTAACTTTCTATAACAACCCTTTAAAAGAGAGGGAGGAGGAGCGGAGCAAATGGCAGAGGGAATATGCACCCTATACATTAATAATCACTTATTGGTAGGTAGTTGTACAGCTCAAGTAAAGGTGAGCTCTGAAGTCAGTATAAAGTTGTAAATCTGCTGGTTGGTAATTATATGTGCATACAAATGACCTGTGCACAAGATTCATCTTTCGAGTCAATATTTCTCAGCTGACTGATGCCGACTCAGCACCTGGACAGCACATCCAGCTGCCGTATCTCACCGACACACAATGCTGAATGTCCGCCATACATTCCTGTAGTTCTTTCCACTGTTACATGTGACCAATATGTAGCCTTTCCTAATCAAACACAACTAAGTGCAGCCAGCAGAGGCAGAGAAAGTCTTTCCCCACAGAACTGCAGCAACGATAAAACATCACGAGTTGTCTTTTCATTCATCAGAGGGTTTTCTTCAGAAGAGGGAAACAAATGTGCAAGAAAATCTGATGAAGCGGCTAAAACCTCCCGCAACCTTTTTCTATTTATCTTCCCCAGAATCCAATAAATAAGTCATGGATGTGTCATGCTTTATAATAACTAAACCTGACAAAATGGCCCCAGGCACGTGTCTTTATTAATCATCTAGATTTTCTTTTCCTCGTTTATTCACAGAATTCGGTCGACTCGAGTCCTGAGGCGACCTCCCCTCCCAGTGGGGTGTGTGGAAACCCTTGCCCTATTTGCAATGGAAGTGGGGGTTCTCTGTAATTCCCCGTGTTGACCGTAACACCATGTGACAGAGGTAAACATGGTGTTTCAGCTAATGAGTCCATGGCTGACTCAAGGTCAGGGAAGTGATCATTATGGTGACAGGGACTTGAACCTCCACCTCGTGATAGTTGGAGCATGTTTGCAACTTGTTTTTTTGTCTGAAATTGAAATCAGTCGAATGGCCATGAACATTTCTCAAAGAAAGAAACACTGGCGCTGGAATCATCATAATAATGGCAGGTTTAGCAAAAGCATAAAAGTGATCCACATACAACCGGCCATGAAGCGGGGGGAGGGGGTCTTGGCTGTGACAGCCCCTCGTCGGCAGTCTGACTCCAGTGGACACGGCGAGGGAGCGAGCCAGACAAACACAGCTGGCTGCCAAGCGTCGTTACTCACAACACCCACTCGACTCCACGGCACATTTCCACTGCCTGTTGCCAGATTCACTGATCGTGATATTGGATACAAAAAAATAACCTTTGTAAAAATTAAATAAAAAGTCTCCCCTGCAGAGCAAATTCAATTTCTGGGATGAGCTATAGGAAAGAAAAGGGTCTGTTTTTTTTTTCTTATGTATAAGGACAGAATGGCCGAAGATTGTCGAGCTCAAGTAAAGTGAATAATGATGTGTGATGGTGGTCGTCAGTGCTCTTTACATCTTGGGGTTCTTGAATGTGCAGCTCATAAAATAAAACAGAATGGATAGTGGTTGTTGATATAACCTGCTCCAGGTGTGTAAGTACTTTGGGGCTGATCAGGAACAAGAGGCAGCATCCTTCCCAACTGGCTTTATCACAAATGTAACGCCTGAAAAACATCGCATATAATCGACACTGATAAAACTATCGCTCTGCCAGCAGAAGGCTGGAGGGACACTCATCTAACATGATACAAAAAAAGACAAACCGAGAGCCAACTAATTTAATTGGGGAATGTAGGCTCAACATGTAGGCTCAAAAAAAGTATTTTTCCATTAAGACTGGCCTGAACACTGTGAGGTCACGTCAGACTTCAGCCGCAGTGTGCTGAGCTGTAACACTCCCTCTTCCTCCTCCTCTTCCTCCCATTTCCTGCAAGTCCATGTTCTCCTCTAGTGTCATGAGGAGGCTCTAATGAATCAGCCTATTGAGCCTGAACTGCGCACAGGCTTCGACACAGCCAAAGTGTGTGTGTGCGTGTGTGTGTGTGTGTGAGAAAGAGACAGTGTGTGTGTGTGTATGTGTGAGAAAGAGACAGTGTGTGTGTGTTGCGGTGCTACTTTCCCAGCCTTTCCAGAACACAAAGCATTTGTGGCCCCTCAGCACTACAAAAGCCCCACAGGCCACCAGAGCTGAAAGTGCATGCATGCATGTGTGTGTCTTTGTGCATAAGAATGTCTCCGTGTACTGTATGTCTTTTACATGTGTGCATGCATGTGTGCATGTGGCTGAGACGTGGCCACATACAACCCGTCTGCATTTCACAAAGATGCCCCCGATGATGACGAGACACACACATGTGCCCAGAACCAGTCAAACAAGCACAACCACCCAACCGTCAGACGACAGATGGCCATTAAGCTAAAGATACACGGACACTGCAACACCACAACTCTCTCTCGGATCTCGACACAACTACAAACCATATCCAATATGGCTGGAAAACACAAACCAAACATGGAAACCGAACTCCTCATCTGGCCGCTGTCAGGATGGATGAGTCACAGAGGAGACAGCTATTTATTTTTCATCAAGGAAACACCCATTTGGATTATCACTAAAAACACTTTGCCACCTCAAAGCAGTATTGGTTCTGGGAAAGAAGATTTAGATCAATACCGATGCACATGGTTACAATAAATCTATGTGTGTTATAACTGGGCTTGCAAAGAGAAGAGTCGGTCAGATTGTGAACCCTTTCCACAGTCCTCTGTCTCAGCTTGCTGTCATCTTTCATCCAGTGACTGAACTACACACACACACACACACACACACACACACACACATGCATGAATTTAAATGGCTACACAGCTCATTTAAATGTGAATGTTGATGTAATGCCCCAATAAATGTCACAAAATGGACACAATTAACAAGAATTCACTTGCAATAAACTGAGCCGCTGTTATGCTGCAGGGCTGGGTTGGACATCATTACACCATTATCCATGTCAGATGTGCCGGGCCCTTTATGATTTACACACAGACTCTCCCTGAAAGTCCAAGAACTGGGCGCCTTGTTTTGTTTCCACTTTGGGTGGATACCAACAGCCTTTTTATGTTTCTGTTTTTTGTTTATTTGTCTTTTGCTGTGTATGTACAGTGAAAGCAATGAAGAATTCCTTGTATAAGTGCGCACACATGACCAATAAAGCTGATTTAGATTCTGATCCCAGTCGTGAACCCGCCAACAGCTACCCATCTCTACAGGAAAACATAAAATGGATAATTCAAAGCCTCATTTGTCCTGCATGTTCCTCCCAGTAGTCTCTAGACAGCAGACAGCTTATCGTGTGTGTTGACTTGTCTGACTGCGTAAGTGGGTGAGAGGCACAGACATGTGAGGAGAGAAGAAGAGACTGTGACTGTACAGTATGCACAGATCCTCAGCTGCACCCATCTTTAAAAGGAGCAGAGCGCTGGGTGACTCTTTAAATGCACAATGAATCAGCAGTTTTGCAGTTTATAACCACAATGTAAAAAAGGAAAATAAAAGCTCAACAAGTATTAAATTATATCAAAGTACCCTGCCTTCGCCCAATGATAGCTAGGATCGGCTCCAGCGCCCCGCGACCCTAAAAAACAGGATAAGCGGTTCTGATAATGGATGGATGCATTGTTGATTAAAAAACATGAAAAACAGATCCCAAATGACAAGGTACAGTACATGCAGGTAGACAGGATGAAGGAAGGTTCGATTAGGAATACGGTTTGTTCACGTGTCTTGAACTACATGGGGTTAAAACAAACGATGCCATCAGTTTCGTCTGTGCGTATCCCTTTGCATGTTACGCTATGTTGGCACGCTCTGTGTCAACTTGTATTAGCATTCAAATCAAATTAGTCCAATATTACAGCCTAGATTTGACCAGTTGTGGAATTTGTATTTTTTTCCTCAGTACGTTGCGTAACTTTCAAGAAGTATTTCTGACAAATGTCACCTGTTTTGTATTTATAGTAGCAAAATGTTGATTGTTCAGTATCAGTCGATAAAAATCTTCACACAAACCACATTCATGCACCGCTGCCCTCAACTGGCAAAGGAATTTCCAGCGTCACTGATCGGCGATGTCTGTGTATGTGTGTGTACACACTGTGTGGGCGGCTGGGCGTGTGTGGTTTGGATGGGCCTGGGAGATAAGAGCAGAGTATTCAAAGTGAGAAACTTATGAGTGGAAGCCCGGAGGTTTGAAAAGCTGCTCCCATCACTTTCTTTGCTGCTATCAAACTGCCGAGGGCCGTTCACAAAAGGTAATTTACTATGAGAGCAGGTGTCTCCCAACAAGCCACTGAAGCCCTTTTACAAGCAGGTGCATGATGTCAACAGGCCATTTAACAGTCAGAAGATGAGGAGACCGGAGGGAGACGCTGACGTCTCTTTACTGCCCTGCTGAGTAGAGGACAGCTCGTCTTACTGAAGGGCAGCGAGGAGGCCGAGAGGAGGAGCAGACATTGACAGGGGGATAGAAAAATAAGAATGGAGACAGAGGAAAGAGAGAAGGAAAAGTCAAACGTACAGAGAAAGAAGAGGACCGGTGGAAAGTTTGGACTCAGTAAGCGGTTTAGCATCATGCGGTTTTATATCTCTACTCTCTTTCTTCCCTCAATAATGGCCAGTCCTTTGGTGTTCTCCAACCCCTCATTGTGTCTCTGTTACCTGGTTACACGGACACCTTGACTACTCCGTGTAACGCAGGGTGTTTTGCTCCTTCGCTGCCAACCTCCATCATGGACGTTAGTCGCGTTAGGCTGGCTGACAGGAATGCTGCGCTAGAGAGAAACAAACAAAGCATCCAACAAAGGCCTCTTTGCATGTTTCCATGTCTGTATGTGGGCTCTGCATTATGGTGTGTTCACACCGAACGCGACGCGAAATTTCGCGCCGCGTTACTCGCGTGAGTTTAGTCGCTCGACTTTATGTGGTTAATTCCCGTCAACGCAAATTCGCTTTAACGCGTCTGAAAGGGGGCGGGGCTTATCTCCGTGGCTTATCTCCGTAAAAACAATACCGTTTCCCCCATCCACCATTAAACTAACCACTAGTTCTGCTTTAAACTTCTTGTGGAAGTCCCTCTAATGTCGGACCATCAAACGCCCCCGTGTCCGGGTTCATAATATCATCCGTAGCCGCACAACAGCGTCTGAATGAGGCCACTGCCAGCGCTACTTCAGGTGGATCAGCAGCCGTTTGATTCAAACCGGCAGGACGGCGGTGATGACGCGCAGAGCTTCTCAACGCTGATTGGCTTTCGCCAAGCGATTTTTCGCTCGAGTTGGAAAATTTCAACTCACGCGAATTTCGCGTCAAACGCGCCGCACCAAACGCGCCGCCCGGCGAAATTTCGCGTCTGTCGCAACCAAACGCGTCTGTGCATTGACTTTACATGTAATCTGGTCGTGCGAAAAATTTGCGTCGCGTTCGGTGTGAACACACCATTAGTATCCACAGGGAATTAAACGACTGTAAATGAAAGAGGTTACTGGTGGTGACAAACCTACATCAAATGACCAGTTATTCTCAGTTTTATGGAGCATTTCAACATCTTTCAGCACCACGTTTCGGTTTCATGGTCCGCTTTACAACTGTAATGTTCCACCGCTTTCATTGGGCTCATTTTCCATTGAAACCCTCTGATAAACCCACTGCGGTCTCCCTGTCAACACCCAACAGCAGACGCACAAAGGTAGCGGGTCAACAAAGTGGAGCACTTAGCAGATAAAGAGACACATAGTTGGCTCTTTATTTTTAGCCTGCAGGAGTTGTTGGAGACCAAAAAACGAGCAAAAAGAGAACGGGAATATTGGACTTGTTTTTGCCAACTGGACACAAATGAAGACACATTAACTTTCTAAGGATATAATGTGTCGACGTCACAAAAATCAGTTAATTCAGCTTTAAAGAATGAGAACATGCAGAACAATTGGCTTGACTCTAATCACAAAGTTTCATTGTAACTAAACATCAACATGTCAAAAGGTCAATATGCTGAATGAAGATTATCCCTGGACTCTTATATCACTATACAAATTAAGGGATGACATCAACAGCTGTTAATCCACTTACTATTGTGGAGTAATTTATAAATGAAGTATCAGGAGCTCAGCCACAGGGCTTAGCTGCCGTTTCTGTAAATGTAAATGTCCTGTAAATGGCAAACATGAATCCTGTGGCGGAGTCCTTGACACTGAATCAAAACACTACTCAGTTATAAGCTTTGTATGCTCACTAAGTCAATTTCAGACATGTTACCAATAGTAACAATAATATACCTGTGTGTGTATATAAAAGTGTGCACTTTTACGTTCAATAATGTTTCCCGACTGTCCAGAGACTGAGTAAAAAACACAGTTTTGTACTTGATGTCTGTGAGAAAGAGGCAGCATGTAATGTAACGTCTTCACCTTCGTTGATATGGCATTTCATTAGAAATGTACACTTGCATGTGTATCATGAAGACATGCAAAGTAGCTGATTCCCAGCCACGGAGTGCAGTAGCCTTCAACATGCTGATGCAAATATAAATCACTGTATCATCAGCTAGCAGAGCCACAGCTGTGATCAGAGAAACTGATACAGGCTTGAAAACCACAAAAGCTCTCAGCAGCTAAACCTGATGAGGGTTCAAACGCCCCCATAGGGATAAAACACTCAGATATCAGTCTGCACATTAGCCGTAACACATTATGAGACATGTCAGCCAGCAGTGCTGGGAAACAATACATTACTTAACAAGAGGCAGGGAGCCAACCAAGATATGAAATGGATTAATGGTTGGTAAACCACGACGAGCAACATCAGGGAGAGTTTTCTTGACCACAAGTGGGCAAAGAAGCGAGGAAGAAGTACAAGTACTGTGTGTGTGTATATATATATATATATATATATATATATATATATATATATATATATATATATATATATATAGATATAGATATAGTTGCATAGATGATAGATAGGTATGTAGGGTAGGTGGAGAGATAAGAGAGAGAAAGACCTGTCACTATTTCCTTTCCAGGATCATTTCCAACACAGTAAAATGTCTGGCCAGAAGCCATTTGTAAGCTGACCACTCACCAAAGCTGTGCCATTTGATCAAGGCCCTCCAAAAGGAGCTCACTTTAATTCTCCATTTACCTCCCGTTTCCTTTGGAAACCCAAAGAGGAGGGCGGAGTCATTTGGACGTCAGACCAAAAACGTCAGTCAACACATTTCAGAATCGGTTTCCATTTAATTTCCCATCAACTTTGAGTGCTGTGGTGCAAGATAACACTCAAACCGGTGCTGTTGAGGCAATCAACAGGTGTTTTAGAAGCTGACATGGAGCGCGTTAATGCAGAAAGTCTTACCTCACAGCAGCCTGCACGCGTTAACGCCTCGCCAACTAGGACAAAAAAAGACAAACACATTATTACTTTCTGCATCCAAGTCTTCTGGCAGCCACTAAAACTCTTGAGCCACATTGTACATCTGAGGTGAAGAAGTCTGTCCCAACGAGAGGCAGACGCATTAATATGCTTAAAACATTCTTTACTCGTTGGTTGTTTGAAGTCTGGATACAAAAACACAACTTAGCCGAGAATGAGTGAAATAAAAACCTGAAATTAAAAAGGAAGAAGGCTCCCACAATAAAGCCTGGAGCCTTTTCATTATCCTTGCAAACTCGGTATGCTCTGTAATTCAGCATAATTGACATACTCAAAAGAAGTCTAATTAAAAAGAATATATTCAATGTTAGCACACACCTGTAATATTGGATTTATGTTTTGTTTAAATACTGCAACATAGGGTTTTTTGTTTCTGCATACAGGCCAAATTACAAAACAGGCGCCTATTTTCAGATACAGAAGACTTTGTAAATAAAGTATTTTGCAAAGGAAACAACAAATGTCTTTGTTCCTCTGGTACGAAATCATTTCCAGGAGAAAAGTCTGATGAAAGAGCATGTGCTCCGAGAACCTATATACATGTATTTGCTTCATGTTCTCCCAATGGTCTCCTCACTACAGGAACCTCCACCATCTCTGGATGCGGCTCCATTACTACCATGTGTTTGTACTGGTGCGTTCAGTCAGTGGTTTCCACTACTGTGCTGGTGGGACTGGCGGTCTGTGCCCTTGATAGTCATCCATGTCATCTGCACAAACACCAACTGTGTCAACACCAGGGAGCCCGGCTCGCCGGTGGAGAACATGAGTGCTATTGATAGCATGTGAGACGTGTTATTGTCGGGGGTGCTGCGCCTGCATTCCAATATATAATGATAACTGGCTGCTAGGAATTTGGGATTGGTCCAAAATAACCTAAAAAAATAAAAAAAAAAGATTATGGAAGATTGAGTAGAAAACAGTGTGTGTGAATCCAGACACTGACATGAGGTCGTATTGAGCAGAACCGTCTACGATTTGTAACTGGAGGCGTTGGCAGCTTCTGGGAGGTTGCAGAGCACCTGCAATGTGAAGAGCCCCAGACGGCCCAGCAGAGGTGGAGAGTAACACACCGTCTGTCCAGGTTGGCCCAGTGAGCAGGAACTGAAACCACCGGCTGAATCTGGTGAGGCTGGTTTCAAAGTTAGTGGAGGAGGAGAAATGAATTTTCCTTCAGGTGTGGACTGTCAGTGAGACGTGTGAGAAGCATGAAGCTCGCTGAAAGCACGTATACATTCACAAAAGAAACCAGCTCAATGCCTGACAGACAAATCCAGGGATGACTTTCAGCGTCCACGGGAGTTGGACTAGATTCTACTACTTTATCTTTAACTGTTTCCGCTCTAGTCCTCTCACCCTGTGTGCAGTTATTGCCTTGTTCAGCTACCGTGGCAGGAAGCCGCCCATGTGCATCGTGTGATTACTGATAAATGTGTGGATTTTCACACCTGAACAATATTTTTGCCATCTGTTCTGTTGCTGATGTGAAGATAAACAAATTCTAACACGCGCCTGATTTTGCCGCAACTTAATTGTTTTGCGCGTCCGTCTCCTCATCTCACTTACTTATCCTGTTTTAAAGTCACAAGTTCCATAAATCAGCTCAAATTGCAGTGAAAGCATCACCTGTCATCCCCTCATACCTCTGAATTAAGTCTCCAACCAGCACGCTGTCGTTAACTTATAAGAGTCGGCCCGTTCTTGGTTAAAGGATCTGGTTAAGCTGTCAGCTTTCAGTCTGAGGAAAGGCAGTATAAACAGACCAATCCCTAGAAGTCACAGAAAAAACTAATATCTTTTGTTTCAGCTCAATTGCGACAAATTTGTAATAGAAATAACTTGGTACCTTTATGGTGAATCAAAAAGATGAGCACCTGCTCCCACGAGGGCCCGTTTTGGGTTATAGTGCAAATGTACAAACGGCACAAGAAATACATCAGATAACGGTACAGAAATGTACTCTGCCATACCTCTATATATGTAATCTATGCAGAATGAAGCTGAGAATGAGTCTGCCTGACCGGTGTATGGCTATCACTGGTCAGCTGTTTGAAGTCTTCCATCACCCACACCTGCTGGGGTCAACCACCACTTTAAAAAGGAGCATAGCGGGCGGCTCTCACCGCTAAAGATCTTCGTTTCACGCTCATCATTGAACCGCCGAGAACACACAACCTGTAGCTCGGACATTCGCCTCACAACTGGGTTCAAGCCGCGCTGTCAGCAGCATCAATAACTCCTACGAGAGCGAGCTGAGCAACCGGAATGAATTCCGCTTCACGTCCTTAACTAAGCCGGGCACCGCTAATTATTTTTGCTTCAGGCGAGATGCAGAGAGACAAGGAAAACCAGCACAGTTACATAACGGCCGCATCCTGCTGACCGCTGTGGTCCACAGTGATTTGGTGGACGTGACTGTCCAGTCACCCAGCACGGCCCCCTTCGGCCTCGTTATATAAAATCCAGACAAATGTTATTTTTGAATGAATTATTGCGCAAGCCATATTAGGGGAGGGGAGGTCACTTCTGATAAACGGAAAGCACTTCCAGGCCTTCAATAAGTCAGCCTCAGCTGACACCACTTTGTTTAAAACAACAAAAAAAGCCAAGGGATGAGATGACAGTCAACTTTGCTTTCCGTCTAGTTAGTTTGGCCACAGTTACACAACAATCCCACATCTCATTAGTCTGATTCTGTCTGACGGGTTTAGAGAGAAAACGTGCCCAGTCTGTTCAGCCCCGTGGAAAGATTTGTGTCTTTTTCTGAGGTAATTTGTGAGGAAACATCAAGGCTGTTTCATTAACACGTCCTCTTCATCTCTCATCCCGAACAAGAAATGTGCTTCATACTGCCGACAACCTCATTTCACAAGAGGAACCCCAACCACTTTCCAGATATGTTTCCCCTGTTAAACAGTCTTGTGGACATACGTAAACAGTAAAAGTCAAATGTAAAACCTTGAAACCTTAAATAAAATATCTGGTTTCCTCTATTCATTAATTAGAAAATGACTCAACACGCTTAAACTAGATTGTACTTTTTTTGTGCGACGTAATTCAGGTAACATTAGGACTGCAGGCTCTTGAAAGCCTATTTCACATTGCACAAAAAAAAAACACTTCCAACACCCACTAGCATCTGGCTTTTGTCTTCAGGTAACAATCAGCATTCATTCCCTGGACTAACGTCTCTGCAGCAGTCACAGGTCTTCATCAGCTCCAGCTCCGATCAGCACTGATGGAAACACGCTGAACTTCAACCCTTTTTTCAGTAACTTCTACAACTCTCAGCCTCAAGTTCTGTCCGTCTCCGTCGAACATCGTTTGAATTAGTCAGCGCTTACTAAAGGGAAGATTGAATTAGTAACAGATATTTAAAAAAGTAGTAACCACCATTGTCACTGGCCTCCGGGCTGCTTTCTACTTTTTCAGATCCTGTTTTCCACTGAAGGGTTGTTTTTCGAAGAAAACTGAAAAACAGAAAAGCAAACTCCCAACCTGCCAAAGGGAAGGGAGTCTACTGAACAGCTTTTCCAGCCCATTTGTTTGCAGTCATACCACAGGATGAGCATCCAGCTACGGTGTGTGTGATGTATGTTTTCTGTTGTTCTGGAGAGATGACACAATCTCCCCTCAGGTCAATCTGTGGACGCGCTGGCAGCCCGCCATCCTCTACAAAGCCTTTCTGAACAGATCACCCAGACAGCTGTATGAACAGGAAGAGCGCCTCGCTGACGGATGAGTTCAGGCAGAGTACATGACGGGTCTGGAAACAGCCCCATTAAACACTCACATTTGTTTTAATTTGTTTCCTTAATAAGAACAACTTGAAAATGTGATACACTATTAATCCAAGCAGGCAAATGCCGCTCCTCAGGGAGGTCAGGGGTCGCATTCAGCCGTACAGCGGCACCTCTGGAGCTGATACAGTATCAGTGCTGATGCACATCTATTAGTCCAGACCAGCTCACACAAATGTCAGCAAAATGTGGTGCTCTGCCAATGAAAATCACACCAATACGTCTCAGACTTTTCATCACAGGAGGTCAAACCATGACACGACAGATTCCCAAATGTGTTTGAATTATAGATCGAGTGTCAACACAATTACTAACGTAACTTCATATGAAGGATCCTTGTCTCCAGGTCATGCTGGGGACATTTTGGACTTGAAAAACCTGGAACACACACACACACATAACAAGCCTATTTGTCATCTTTCCCCCTAATTGTAATGTCCCAGAAGCCATAAAACACCAGAGCGAAGCTCAAACTGATGACATCACTCGCCCAAATTATAAAAAACAGCTTATGTTGGCCCATAAAGGGCACGGAGACATGTTATGTGGGGATATCACATGGCCTTGTCCTACATGTTGTGACTTCCCTCCCAGAGCGTATCAGTGACCGTCCTGGAAGGACAGAACAAAAGATGGGTCCTATCCAGCGATTTCCTTTGCTAAGGTAAAGGAAATACAGCCTTCCCATACCGCGACAACATGCGACACGACACCACGCACATCTGACAGGGTATCTTGCCCCGACTCCGACCAGATACATCCTGCGTGGAAAGTGTGTGTGTGTGTGTCAGGAGGGGAAAATGATAAGACAGAAAGTATGTAGGTCATGATAATCTGTTTTCAAATGCCTGGCGGAAAAACACATAGAAAATAGTTATTATATTTGGTGAAAAATAGAAGCAGCTGTTGGCATTTGTTTAAGAGTGAGGCTTCCTTTAAAAAATAAAAGATTTTTGTCTGCCCCAATAAATATTTGTGACGGTTAAAGGTCTGTCAAATTAACCTGCTATTTAAACATTGTTTGTCTAGTGATGAACACTGAAAAGTTAATCACAGAATATTAATGGTGGTTTGAGAATATACATTTTATTTTTAGTGTGATGAAAATCATACTGGGAATCTACTAGTCTACCTAAGTAAACTGACACTTGAAGTTTTAGCCCATTTCATTGTTTTTTGGTACATCTAATGCTGTGTTCACACCAAAAGTGATAACATGCAAAGTCGATGCAGACAGGAATGGATGCGAACAACGCAAATTTCTGCCGGGCAACGCGAATAGCGTGATGAGAAAGATTTGCCTCATTCACACAAGCTGAAATTTTACAACTCTGGCGAAAGATTTGCATGACACAGAGTTGTGAAAGCCAATCAGCGTTGAGATGCTCCGCCCATCATCACTGCCGTCCTGCCGTTGCCAAATCAAACTGCTGCTGGTCCGCCTGAAGTAGCGCTGGAAGCAACCGTCATTCAGACGCAGTTCCTGGAGGAGTCAGTAACATCCACCGAGCCACGGGTAATATTATGAACCCAGACACAAGGGCGTTTGATGTTCTGACGTTTGTTGAATTTCCACGATAAAGCAGAAATAGTGGTTATTTCAGTGGTGGATGGCATAAATTATAACTATTTTTAAAAGAGATAAGCCACGCACCCTTTCCAGCACGAATGAACCACATATAAAATAGAAAATCTGCAACGCTTTTGGTGTGAATGTAGCATTAGACTAGTGGTTCTGAAACTGTGGGGCGCGCTCCTCTAGTGGGCCACGGAGGTATTACAGGTGGGGCGCAGGGGGAAATGCAGAATGTCTTTATTTCAAGACCATTATTGAGAACTTCACATATTACAAAACTACAAAGTACATGGATATAAAACATTAATAAATACATGGTGAAATGCCTGTACTTTCGTGGAAATGTTTACGTTACACCGTTAAAAGTTTACGCTTGCACGACTCACCGATTCTTGGCATTTTTGCGGCGAGATCGGCTTCTCTACTGTTGCGTTTCTCAAAACAGAAAACAGATCTAAGCTCAACATTGAGCATGAATTGAGATCGGCTGTATAAAGCCTGCAACCCCGTTTTAAAAAAGATTTATAGAGGAAAGCAGGCTCATTGCAGCCACTAATACTGATAAAAACATGATGCTCACGCATATCTGCACTAATTCTGTTTTGTTTAGCATGGGTTGCACGTTATTGTTATTATCTTGAAAATATATTCTGTGTAAAACTCATTAATTGCAGCCACAATAAGCAATTTCTTTGCCAATTATTAGTTACTTTTTGCCCAGATAGAACTTTATTTGCATTGTTCGAACAAAGTGATTGTACATTTATTTTGTTTTTGTCTGATGGAGCAATCTGGTTTACTTGAAAGTGATTGTAATTTTATTTATTTTATTATTTGAAAGAGCACGGATGGAGTCACAAAAAGTTATTTCAATAAAAATTCAGCATGGACCAATTTGTTATAATTTTGTTGTGGCCATGGAGCATGACAATTTGTCTTCCTCCAAAGTAGGGCGTGACGAAAAAAAGAACCACTGCCTTAGAGGAAGGGTTGCGTTGCCATCTGAATGCACAGGATGTAATGCAACATCGCTCCTTGAGTAACTGAAACTTGTCACAGCCTACAGGGAACACTGGGTGTGACAGGACGTGACACAGAGAAATAAATATGAAGACTAAGCTGGAGAAGATGAGTGACAGTTGGAGGGCACAGGTTTGGTGCGTTACCTACACAATGTGTATGATGTATGGGTTAGGGTTATGTATTAAACGTGTATTAGCAATAATAATTTTCTTTTGCAATGAATACACAGAGTTCCCACTGGAACAGAGTTTTAGAGCACCGAAAACGGATAGGTCCTTAAAATTATTATCACATCAAGTCACAGCAGGATGCATTAACTGGCACGGACATAGACAAGCTGGTCTGTAATTATGCTGTATCAGCGCATCAATAAATAACACTGAGTTTCACTCTCTCTCATTGACATTTCTTTTTCATGTAACGGACAGACATTTCTACAAAACAATCACTGTGACCAATGGAGTATACTTGGATCGACGTGTCCCGAGTGGTATTTTTGGTAATTTTGGGATGAGAGGTGTAGTGCAACTACATCAACAAAAACAAGGAGTCACACGACTATTTGTGGCCCAGAAGGAGCAGACATAAACAAACTGGATTAGCGCCACGGTGAACCTGCGGATCTAATGTCACCACACACGTAGCTCATGCTCCACTACCAGCAGCACTATACTAGTTATGTAATGTACCTTTAAATACAATCCATCACTATGGCCAGCTCGGTCAATGTGCTAAAAACCACACACACACGCATGCACACACACATGATTGTCTGGCTTGGAAACGTCAACCCTGTTTTGTTTGGTGACATTTGGCTTCATGTCACATCTTACTACCACAACACACATCCACATAGAGCAGTCTATATCAATTAAAGAATGAATACGGACAACAAATAGCTGTGCTGAGAAGGCATTTTAGTTCAGTGGCAGTGAGGATGAGAATCATTCTTTAGTACACAAGCTGACCCAGTTACAAACAACAACAAAGGACAGTACATAGCAACCACAACACCAGGATTCAGCAGCCAGCTAAATGCAGTGCTGCCAACTGTGGCTTGTCAAGTATGTGTGCCAAAATGTACACAAATAGGCCAATTCAAACTTTATATTCCACCTTAGCTGGCTTTGTTCAGAAGTTCCAAAAGGAACCAGCAGGTGGTCAACCCACCAGAAAGGTAATCGGTGCTACAGTATTTTACTTCATCAACTCAAATGCTTTTCATCTGCACAGTACCGACATCCACATGTGTGCATTGTAAAAATGTAAAATCCCTTTAGTGTCCCTTGAGAGTCCCTTTAGAAATACACATTCCAAACCAGCATGATTCATTACACAGAAGGTCAGTTACCGTGTGATAGATCTTTCTATATAGCGATAAAGGGTGCACTCAGTATGAGTCACTCAGGATGAACAAAGCAGATCGTCTGAGATGAATGTCACTGCAGGATTCAGTGCTGAAACTGTGTGAGTTTTTTTTTCTGTGCATGTACGTTTAGAAGAGTTGCTCAGTGGGACTTTTATAGCAGAGTAATAAAAGCATCAAAGAAACATGGCAAAATGGAGAAAAGAAGAGGAGAAAAGAAAAGGCCATGCAGTAGCATGGATTAAGATAAAACACTCACACAGTGAGGGGCTCAACACTCGTAATGACGACATCCACAGAAGCTTTTCACGTGGCCAAAAACACACAAACGTACACACAGACTGGGCTATAAATGAACCTCACATGAACACCTCAAGGATGGTCTTCACAGCACATCCCACAATTATTTTCTTTGCCAGTAAACATGCGAAACGACAGCCATTAATTGGGTGGATTAAGTGACCTGGAAGTTTTCTAATCTAATCTCCATATTAATGCAGACCCTTGGGCACAGTGATGGGGGAGGTGCCCACCCCTTCCTCTACAAACACACTCATGAGCAGCCCCAGCAAAACAAGTTAGTGCCATTCTCCGCTCACAATGGCAGCATAACATCGACCATTAAAGATTAAATTGACTATTAAGATTAAAGGTTGAATAAGGTTCAAGACTGCCCATAGTTGTACATAGTAGCTAAATGTTTATGTGTACCTCTGTTCTACTTTGTTGGCCTTGTTTTTTGTTTATTTGTCTATTTCTGTGTATGTAGGTTGACAGCAATGGAAAAATTAGGGTCAAATTCCTTGTATACGTGGCCAATAACGCCAATTCTGATTAAACTTTAATCCTCACCTTCTGATGGAAAAGACCAGATTGTTTTGAAATTCCCCATTTTCCGCCCAAATCGGCACAAGTTCATAAACTAAAAACCTGGATAATGACAGTGTTATATCAAATAAGACAACATATTAGGTCTCATCAGCCATGAACACTATAGATGATTAAAAGAACAATCATCGAGCAGTTAAATCCACATTCCCATGTCAGCGTGTCATGATCTCCAATGGTTGACCCTCAGAAAGACGCGACCACGGAGATCAAAAGAGCCGCCGTCTGTCTCAAAAGCTCATTTGGCCCAAAACTTGGCACCTCTCATTCTCCCATGGTCGGAGGCTGACCCCGCTACCATGGTTACTCCACTCTAATATCTATGCAAACGCATCCTCGCTGTGCTGGGAAGACCCGCTGCTGACCGGGGCCGACACTCTGCCAGGGACGGCCCCCTCACACGGACACAGAGAGAGGCCTGTGTAAATACCAACGTATTACAACCCCGATGCAAAATAAACACATATCAAGACACATGTGCATCCAAAGTGATGGCTTATGGATGCACACGTGGACGTTTACAATTCCCCGAGCTGGACAGGAGTCGGCTGTACTCCATGTCGGGCCGGATGCTTTCAGTAATTCATCCACCCACAAGTGTACAATAAGGTTATTCTAACCCCACCCCGCTGGGACGTCTGGCTCTGGCAACCAAACAACTGTGGTATCTAAACACTCAGCCCACACATGAATCACATCAAGCGGCAGCACCCGGACTGCGTATGGATACACAATAGTATGAAACAAGAGACTGTTCAGCTTTCGCCTTCAGAGGACAACAACTAAAACATTAAAGAGGCAGATCAGCAGTCAGGCTCCATGCAGCTTTATCAAAATGGCCCACAGCGTGTAAGCATCAGTACACCTACCAGAGCCGATATATTTCCAACTAAACAAACAAGCATGTAAAAAGCAAACAGCAACTGTGCGTGTCACGAATAATGTTAATTTGCTGCTTTCTTTCCTCTCCAATAGCTACATGTCTTACTCCTATAGGGCCCTAACAAAAGGCCTGGTCACGTCAGCTTTTAAAATTATGAAAATCATTTTTTCCCCATTGCACGGAATTGCTCACTGGGGCAAAGTAAATCTCCACTTAATTTAACTTTGACACGTCTACCATTGACCAGAAGCAAGACATTTTGACCGCGTTGCCCCAAAGGAAGAGCAAGCCAAAGAGTTAACGTTAGCTCACTAAAATTAGCTCACTAACGATAGCTCACTAAGCTGTGCCGACGGTATGATCCTCTCCAAAAAAAGGAATGATTTTTAGACGATGAGCAGGCGTTCATGGTATAAAAACAGACTTTGAATAAACGCTGCAAAAGTATGGTCTTGTTAGCCACGAAGCTAATAATCAAGCTAACTGTAAGCTAGCCGTTAGCTACCAAGCAGTATGGAAGCTTGTTAAACCCTAAAACTCTATATTGAATTCAATGATGAAATAACAATTAACAGCATAGTGGAGCACCAACAGGAGATCAACTGTGACTGATAAATTAAATGATTTTTACGGTTACCTAAAAAGAAATATAAGAAATGGAATGAGGTACCCAAATGGCCAATTTGAAGATTCCGCCTCAACATGCCTCTATTGAAACCTCTCCAACTTTGTTCTGCTTCCCTTCATTAGCCTCAGTCTGTGCACAGGTTATGTTCGGATGTTGTGATGTGGTTTAGCAGAGGCTTCGAGCTAAGACTGCATCTTTCCAAAGGTTTAGTCACTCTAAAAGGGCAGTGTGGTTTGACGGAGATACAATTTATAATTTCTGCTGTGTTCATTTGATTTACAAATACTAGGGATGCAACGATACCACTTTTTACAAACCGATACGAGTATTTTTATTTGTGTACTTGCCGATACCGAGTACCGATACCGATACTTCTTAGATTTGGTCTCCATGAAAGTGCAATTAATTTGGAGGCAGATTTTATTTTATCCTCTGCAGATTATGTCAAGCCTATAGTACAAAATTAACAGAAGGCTATCCCGAGCTTTAAACTTCTTGTGGAAGTCCCTCTAATGTTGGACCATAAAACGCCCCCGTGTCCGGGTTCATAATGTAAGCGATAATTTTAGGGATCGAGCAATTATATAGGAAGCTGTGTTCCAAGTTATGTTTCCGGTGCTTTTATTGTGGAGGGAGAAACGGAAAGGAAAAGAGGAGTGGAATTGTGGGATATACGTGTGTGAAGGAGATAAAAAAAGTGGTTCAAGTTACCCTGCAGCGTGTTTTCATTTTATTAGAATTACAAATATAGACACACAACAGACACTCGGCTACAATAATATCATCCGTAGCCGCACAACAGCGTCTGAATGAGGCCGCTGCCAGCGCTACTTCTGGCGGACCAGCAACAGTTTGATTCACACCGGCAGGACGGCAGTAATTTTTTACTGTGTGAACGCGACGCACATTACTCTACACACCATGCTGCAAGAGCCGCAAGAGAGCGACGAAAGAGCCGTATGCGGCTCTGGATCACGGGTTGCCGACCCCTGCCCTAGACGTTGAAGTCAGGTAGGACAACAAATCTTTTTCTCCACAAAGCGCGACCAGTTTGTTGTAGCGAAATACTGTTGAGTGGTATCGGTTCTTGGTATCGGCAATTGAAACCGATACGAGTACGAGTATTTTAACGCAGTATCGGCCCCGATATCGGTGCATCCCTAACAAATACCCAGTAACATAGTTACTAATGCCTACTCCTCTGCAGACATTTTACAACAGCATTACTCAAATAGACCTTGAAGTTGCATAGATTCACTATTCATTTTGGATATGTCATTTTCAAGCAGAGGCCGAAGCTCGGGGCCTGTGGTTCAAGAGCCTTTCATTTTCAGTTTACTTTAAAGTAATAGTTGGACATTTTGGGAAATGCTCGTGCCACTTTTTTGCCATTAGTTAGATGAGAAGATCCATACCACTCTAAACAAGACTGGCATGGATCTTCTCATCTAACTTTTGGTATGAAAGGAGATCAAATTGACGAACTATTCCTTTAAAGCACTCTCTTGTAATATTATGTAATAATTTGGTCAGTAAAATGTAACCCTCGTCATGTTTTTTGTCTGGTTTCATTGGGCGTAACAGACACGTACACACAAGCTTAAATGCTCAGGCATGGTCTGTAATCTTGTCAAACTGAGCAGGCCTCAGCCCGGTCTGACTGAACACAGAGCTGCACGCTGACACAAGCCAAATAAATGACAGATGAAGTCAAAACCCAGAGAGGCAAGAAAACCCGAGATAAAAAAAATAAAGCCTGCTTTGCACACACGTCCTCTAACAAAGGAAAAACATCAGAGTCCAAGACTCACTCGATTTGCAGTGCAGAGGGAGAGTGAAGCCACATGTTTTTGATAAGTCTTCTAGCAGAGCAGGGTGAGGTAATGATGAAGTCATCTCTGTCCTTTGGACAGGTTCAAATTCACTCAGTCGCATGAATTTTAAATGGCTTCAGACCAACACACACGTATGTTTTTATTTTGTCGCAAAAAAAACAAACACCTGCTGTCCCTCAAAAAGCACAAACAAAAAAAAAATACATTTGTCAAATATGTTCTCCCTCCTCGTTCTTCAGTTTACATTTCCCCCAAACTTTCCCATGCAATCATGTCTTACTATGGACACGCCTCATTAACGGTCCATGCAGACTCAACCGGGCACTGCCCCTTGATAGTCTATGAGGCGGTGTGTCCATTCCCCTACCACAGTGGACACTGTACTTCCTGTGGCTCGCCGATGCGTCATAAGATTAGCTGAGCTGCCTCTGGTTATTATTAAACCATTTATTAAGACAGAAAAAATAAACAAGTGAGAGCAGCTCAGCCTGCTGCAGCTGAGACAAAAGACTCCCTTCCGCTCAGCACTATCTAAATGTTATTCTGCAAAGCACCGTCCAGGCCAACGCTAGAGGCAAATCACACTATGGACAAGGAGAATACTAAATTCTCATTTTCTGCTGCATTATTTAGAGACTCTGCTGTACGGTTCTAAATGCACACAGATGACCAAGTAACAGCGCAAATAACACAAAAGAACACAGGATGGTTTAATCACGAGTGTCACAAACACATTCTCCAGCGAGCTAGTAAACGGTGTCTGGAGAGTTCGGGACGCCTCCGCCTCAAAAGCTGTTTTTAGTAGGAGCTGAGAATGTTGGATTCCTTTTGGGCAGCGCAACTAAACTGTATGACGTTTAAGTATTTATGTGTCCGACTGCGGGCTTTAAAAGGAAGCCAAGAGTGCTAAAGGATGGTGGCTTTGCTGAAACATAATTATATGAATTTATAGAGGAAATGGAAAAGAGTGCAATTACATGGCTCCAAAATAGTTGGATTAATCTGGACAAATTGTCAAGGTGAATCTGATGTGCCTGTAATGTGTAGTTTGAAGCAGTGTACAACAACATTATCATCAATCAGTTGGGAAAGGCCTGGGATCAGATTACAGATACTGGTGTAATGAGATTTTGTAGAAATTATGCTCAAGGATTCACGTTTAAAATAAAAAAAAAACTATCAATTCAAGCATCGAAACATACCTTTTCTTTACTCATCTAAGACTGGCTTCAAATGCCACCATCCTACCTCCCCAGAGTCCAAAGCAACTGCAATATTCATGACAACATTAAGGAACGCTAGAAAATGGAGTTCACATCAAAGAAGATGTGCGGAGGTGGAGGAAAAATAAATACGGGGGATGTTTGCATTTCCAATCTATGGCTCTGGGTTAAATATCTCACTTGAAGAACGTCCCTGGAGGATTCGGAGCGGTGGCCCCCTCTATCCGAGTAAATCAGGGAATGATGGGAATACCGGTTATGATTTCAGGTCCATCTGGTGAACATTCACAGCTTTTTAAAAGGTTATGTGGAGCAAAACAAAAGTGGAAAAAAAAAATCAAGTATGTCAGAGCACAGGCCTTTTGGAGACAATTATCATATTTGTCTGGGTACTTCTTAAATTCAGACGGCCAGGCTTTGGTGTGGAAACGGATATCCTCAGAGAGACATTACAGGTTGAGAAATAGAGCAGCCAGAGGGTAACATGCGATTTGAGGGGGTAGATGGGGGGGTTCTGACTATTGATCTGCAAAGCCTGAGGGCAAGACAAGAGGAAAGGAAGTCCGGCAGAAAAAGACAAAAAAATAAAAATAAAAGGCAGGAAAATGAATGCAAAAAGATAGAAAGAGCAGCATGCACACACGTGGTAACACAGCCGATATTTTTATTTCAATATTTCTGTCAACATCCATTTGAAACTCAGCTTGCACTGATAAAATAAATATATTTGCTGTGGAAGAATACAAAAACTGTCTATGTCTGGGCCTCTGCATCCTGATCTGCGACTGTGAATTAAACTAATGAAAAATGAATTTAACCTAAATGCAATGTGCACCCCATGATGACTTAAAGTAATATTTACAACAATAACAAAATATTTAGTAACAAAGAATCTAAGAGAACTGGCTCAGCCGTCGACCACACGTGCGTGAAGTCATCCACATGGTGTGAGGCTCACCGGGTCCCAGGCGCGGAAAGGACGGTCGACGTGCAGACCCACAAGCGTCCGTCGGACCTCTTCGGACCCGGTTTCCACCGGCTGACGTTCAGCGCTACACCCCTGATCCCAGTGCTTACGGGCTCAGCTGGCAGCAACGCATGCCGTGTAGATCTACGCCGGCTGAAGCGGAAACGCTGGCTCACAATATGGCAGGAAGTGGAATGTCATTCACGGAAACCGGCGACGCATTTTTTCGCGGATCCCTTGCTTTCAAACCGGAGCAACACGTGACTCAGGCGGACCGGTGCTGTTGATGTGTATTATTTATGTTTGTCCCAGTTCAGACAGAAAGTCACTGGCAGACCTAGCAGGCAACATGCTTCACAGCACAGGCTTTAAACAGATGCAAACCTATTGCCCAACCTATACAAGCATATATATACACAGGCCAATTATTATTATCATTTGTTCTGTATTCTGTATGTATATATAATAATGCTATTGTGGATTCTTTACTGTTTTACTGTTTATTTTACTATGTGTCTCTTGTGTGCACTTTACCCGTCTGCTGCTGTAATCCTGCAATTTCCCCACTGCAGGACTAATAAATCGTATCTTATTAATAGGCCACACTTATCAAACTGTATATTATGTGCAATACGCCTCCTGCAAATATATCACAAAATATACCTTGTTGGAATCCCTGTACTCTCTGTGCAGCTTAGCACATAGGTCATTTTGACCTTCAGGTATTGTTCATTTCTGTGTCAAGTGTGGCATTAACTCACATTGTTTTATAAAAGGTAATTATGGAGTATTTGTGTGTGTGTGTGTGTGTGTGTGTGTGTGTGTGTGTGTGTGTGTGTATGCACAGAATGAGATTGTTAAGGCTCAGACAACCTTCAGCGTCCAAGTCAAAAAGGGCTCATGTACAAAGATGCCGAACGGCCTCCATCTAGTGGTCTGAAGGGTGCTGGTACAACCAGTGGATCCAGGAGCAGTGCTTGCCTTAGTAATGATTCTTTGCTGTGCAATTTTTGTTCTGTTTGTCGGTGTTGCATGTTTCTGTATTACAGTTGATTTTCTTCACCTTTTATACAGTTGACTGTTTAATTAATTGGGGGCAACGCGGCAGCCAATATTTTCTAGAGTGTTACTGTTTGACACTGGTAGAACATTAAACTGTAGTATAATATTTGTAGCCTGTGTTCTTAGTGTATCATAAGGACACCAGAGTCACATATATTTAAAGAAGGTAACACATCAATGTGAATCAGGTCCAAGGCAATATAGACTTTGATATCAAAAGCATTAATAAATATAACTAATAACAGACTTGAACAGTTCAAAACCTCCAGTATAATCCAATATAATTTATGTTGTGTATATTACAAAAGGCTGCAAAATATGCTCTTTACATTTGTAATAAATGCACATGTCAGATGTTTAGACATGATCACCCTCTCACACATCAAACATTTAATGTCCGCCCTTATACATAAATAAATCAAAAAATCATCATTGATTAAAGCTGCATGTAATTAATGTTGAATAGAAACACAAAGTATGTTATTGAACCTGTGGTTTTGGAAGCATCACAAAGCATTTCAATGACAGGAAAGCCCGTAGACACACAATATGTGCCACACTCCTCTGTGGCAGAATCAAGCAAAATGTAAATTTGATTAAAGGCATCTACTTTACGTGAGAATGTAACCCCATCTTTTTTTCACACTCATGTTTGAATGAGGTGAAATGGAAACTAAATGACCAGTTAAATATGGGACATGATAGACGATGGCTTCTTTCATTTATTTTCATATTATCTCAGCTGCCAGAACCTTTATTGTTTTTTGTTGAGAACCAACCACAGCCGTACTCCTAGAAAATATTTGTCACTGCTCAGACAAGAGCAAGGCATTTCTATTTTTGTTGGTTTTGTCATTGTTTGACAAACATAGTCGGGAAATATGATTTTCCACTGACACGGGTAGACATACTGTGACATACAGGGCTCAGAGTTGATCATGGCTGATCAGGTCTTGTAACAACCTGAATGAAGTCAACAAGGCCTGAAATACATGTGGGGTATATTGCTCTTTCTCCTCTTGATAAAAGTTGGTCCAGAGTGCAGGATGTGTGTGTGTGTGTGTGTGTGTGTGTGTGTGTGTGTGTGTGTGTGTGTGTGTGTGTGTGTGTGTGTGTCTGTGTGTGTGTGTGTGTGTGTGTGTGTGTGTGTGTGTGTGTGTGTGTGTATCGCATCTCATCCAGTTGTGGATAGTGACAAAGTAACAAAGTATGAGGAAGAAGTCTGCATTGTCTGCAGTGTTTGTTTTTATAGGCCTTGACACTTTTCTTTTCTTTTGTTTAGCAGCTTGAACTCCTTAAGCTTGAATTTCTTTCATACCCTGTTGCCACCTGTAAGTCTCCAAACCTTGCCAGCTTGTCTCACCAAGACAATGAAAACAAGTCATACAACTACGCTCCTGTGCATGTTTTTCTCATGTTACAGTCATATATTTAAAACTGTGAATTTACTGATTATCTTGTGATCTAAATGTTCATTCTGTCCTCTCCTATCTTGTCCTGACCTGTTATTACCAAACCTTGTTCTGAGCTACAAATTTCCATGGTAATATCTAAGAGCACATCAATTAATGGTGTCAATTATAATTAATTTGTTTAGCAGCTTGAACTCCTTAAGCTTGAATTTCTTTTGTACCCTGTTACCAAACCTTGTTCTGAGCTACACATTTCCATTGTAATATCTAAGTGCACATCAATTATTGGTGTCAATTAAAGAATAATTATTGTTTTCTCTGCTCTATTTCTGTTGGGCGCAGTCTTTTGTTGTCTTTGATTAGATTAGATTCAACTTTATTGTCATTACACATGTACAAGTACAGAGCAACGAAATGCAGTTTAGCATCCAACCAGAAGTGCAGTGAAATAGCAGTAAATACCAATATACCATATTATCTGCAGGTGTGTGTGCATGTGCAAATAGTAAACCGGTGAGTACATGATAATATCACGAGCTCAGCTCCTGCCGCAATCACTGATCTAGACAAACGAGTGAAGGACCTGACCCACTTCACAGGTCCTCCAATATGTGTGCATAGCTGCAAGACTGACCCCCAAAATAGCCCACAATGATGGGCCATCAGGCTTCTATTCTTAGTACAAGTTACTATTTTCTCCCCTCTCTTTTTTTTGTCACAAGGACAGCTGAGGCATAAATGTGAATAGAAAGAGGAAGTGGATGGTAAAAGGGGAAATAGAAGAACTAAAAAAGAAGCCTTATTTGTCTTTATTTTCATCAATTCTTAATCATATATTTTTTACTATTTTGTATTATTTATGTAATATTGCTTCTACATCTTTGACTTTAGAGTGCTGCTGTTCATTGTCATCATTCTGTTCCTGTTTTAGAAACAATCGGGTTCAGAGAGGTTAAATTATAACATTGCATACAGTACAAAGTGTCAGTTTATCTTTCAATCCATGAAGTCTAACTAAAAACATAAAGCATCAGTTCTAGTGTGTGTGCTCGGTAAACATCCACTGAATATTTCCTGAGCATTTTTAACCGAGCCCAAAACACACACTACACTTAACAGTAAAACCAACAAGTGACGTCCCAGCATGGCCATGAAAGGGGCGGGCCACGTCCACCCATACATGCTGCCAAATATTCAGCTTTCCCTCCCTGCCTCCATCCACCCACCACTGTTGCCCTGTTGGCCAATCACAGGAGGACTCAGACGAGACTGCAGATGAAAAACAGAAGCACAACGGTGGCTGCACACTTTTGAAAACCAGCTAACCCTGACATGTTCTTGGAGAAAACACTTTGATGCACACTCCATCCTGTTGCGGTCTGCGAACATCTGATGTAATTGAGATTTTCTTTTTTGTCTTCTCACCTACACTCTTTGCAAGTTTTTTTTCAACATAATCGTCCTTCAACTATATATAGAGCTTTTCTCTTTGCTGTGTCTTTCAGACATCTGCCATCATGCAACCTCTGACAGCCGTCCTGCTTCTTTCTTTACTTGGTGAGTATTTGGTCAACTTTTACCTCTCACCACATAAATGATTTATGTGTTAAGCAGTCTAACGTTTATGTCAAGAATTTTAAACTATTTGCCAGTGCACCTTTTGCCTCTCAGTTATGCATTGACCAAATATTTTTGCTTTCTCTATAACATTTAACTTAGCAGCTTAGTTTTATCGATGACATCTTTTGCTGGTGTAGCCCCTTCTGTAAATCCCACTACAATGTGGAGAGGCTTAAAACGATCTTGATGGTTACATTAGAAGCATGTGATGTTGCTAAATACTCTCTAACTATAGGTTTGACTAGTTATACTATAAGTAAATTCCTAGTATCCACAATTTAAAAAAAATATCCTTCCACACCATTTTCAATGACTTGTATTATATGCTATTGATCATTTGAACTACCTGGTATTAACATGTTAATCACAGGATGCATTACAGAGGCAAAGATTAAACATATTAGTTTATGAAACTAGATGTGATTTCACTATTACATACTGTATATATATATATATATATATATATATATATATATATATATATATATATAGAGAGAGAGAGAGATTATAAGAATATGGTTTTACAACCTTGTGACTTCTCCCTGAGGAGTCCTTCACTGCATATCTGTCTAGCACAATATGTCAATGAACAGAAGTTGATCATTTATAACATTTACAATTTTCAGCCCACACCTACTGCAAAAAACATTGTATTGTCCTGTTAATCTAGTTTAATATAATTATAATTATAATTATAATAGAGCTAATGACAGAAATATCAGAGGGAGACTGTAGTCACACTGTGAAAGTAGTGTTTCCACTATTAACTCTCAATTCAAATGCCATTCAGGCTGAATGACATTCGAGAAAAGAAAGTAGCCGCTATAAATACCATTCAACTGAGAATATAAACTAAAAGGTGCACAAATCTTAATTTAATCTTAATAACAATCTTTATTTTCACTAAATTGTTGCTACTGTGTCACCTTCTGTATACAGCGGCAGAATCTAACTATATGTTGTTATATTACAAAAACACACCTGTTGGTATATGAATATAATCATTCAGCTTCCTCTTCTTAGCACTTCTCAGACAGGGACTTCATTGCATTTTCATTCTATTTTGATATTTTACTTTTTACAACTTAAAACAGGTCTCCACCTTTTTGAACTGTATTGGATTATTTAAGCTTTTTCAAAGCTTTCATAGCTCCTCAGTAATTACTGTTTAAATTAATGCTCTTTTCAGAACGTCTCAAATTTTCCCGTTTGTGACATCACACCGGTTAAACTGGCTCTTCAAATTCTTAAACTATTTTCACTATGTAAATTATGCTTCAACTGCCAATCTGCAACATTCATTGAATGATTCTTGTGTATAGTTTGCCACTTGAGACAGGTGAGTTTTAATCTCACATGTAAGATGGTTTTGAGACATCACACCAGTTAAACTGGCTCTTCAAATTCTTCAACTATTTTCACTATGTCAATTATGCAAATCTGCATTCCTGAGCACAAGTCAGCTGAGAGTATCTCCAAAGGAATCACTATTATTCACTGATATAATTAATATTAATATTATGAGTCAAGGCGCGTTCAAATGGATACACCTGTGGGTGACACCTGTTGGGTGACATTTGGTAAGGGTTAGGATTTGGCTAGTAGTGGTTATGGTTAGGTAAGCCTCTAGGAACAAAATGTAAGTCAATGTAACGTCCCCAAAAACACGATTGTGTGTATGTTTTGGTTTCTGTGGGTAAAGAAATCTAATTAAATTGAATCTAAACTGACTTTGTCTGAAGAATTGATGTCTGAAGGGCGTTTTTCAATCTTTCCCTTACTTTGACTTAAATGCTTTAGTGGTCTAACATTAACCATATTGTATTGTACTGTAGTCCACATATATTATTGGACCATTATTTAAACAGTTGTGATTGAACATTAATTTGTTGAGGAGGGATGTGTATTAATAAGTGTAGAAAAACTGATACTACCATCACTTCCTCCTTGTCGTCCTTTTCAGATTCCATTTCCTGTGTTCAGTTTGTGGCGCCTTTAAACATGGGAGGAGTCACAGGGCAGGTGCAATTTAACTCTACCTCCCGGATGGCCACTGTCAACGTGTCCGGTGCTGGAACCTGTGGATCACTTAACTTCTCCATTAGCCAGTTCCCCGTCATGTATGGCCATTATGCTCAGCCCTGTTCTGTAGCAAATATCGGCTCCAGCGTCTTCGCCTTCGTGGCTGATCCCTCCTCAAATCCAACCATCAATGTTTCAAGCCTCCTCGAGCGCAACTCAAACCTGGATGACTTTTCACTGACTTTGCAGACGTGTAACGGCACTACAGTATGTACGGTTGTGAGTCAAGGTCAAACGCTCAAGACCTGTCAGGCCAGGTTCAACGGCCCCATTGCGGGTAATGTTTACATTCGCAGTAACAAAGGAAATACCGACACCAGACTGCTTGCAGACCTAGTTACAATCGGTCAGGTCAATGCCTCACAAACCAATGTAACTATCTTTGGATCTGCAAGCACCGCTGCAAGCTGTGATGTCCTTCTTGGAAGCTTGGATCCCTCCGCTTTGACCGATCTGGGCGTCGTAAAAGTCGGAACCCCTTTACAGGCTGAGAAATCTCGTCTGGACCTGACCAGCTTCAACATCACCAATCGCTTTCTTCTCCTCCGCATGGGGTCAAATTACAAGTGTGCTCAGATTTATATTGTGCCGGAGAAAAAGGTGAGCGCTGTCATGAATATGGCAGAGATCAAAGGATACTTCAGCTTCCGTCAGGCTTCCCCGTTTGATGTGACAGAGTTGAGGGTGAACCTGACTAACTTAAAGAGCAGAGTGGGCCCTTACCATGTCCACAATTTTCCTCTCCCCTCTGTCAGGTCGCCTTCATCAAACCGGTGTTCAAATGATAATGTGGGCGGCCACTGGAATCCATTCGGTGTCAACACAAAAAACCCAACATACCCAACAGTGCCAGGTTCAACCCACGATATGTATGAGATCGGTGACCTCGGCTCCAAGCACATGTCCCTCGCAGGTAAAAACGAGGTGGACATGATGTTCATGGACTTCAACCTCCCTCTGTTTGGACTTAACAGCATTGTAGGTCGCTCAGTTGTGATTCACCAACCAGATAGTGCTAGGTATGCTTGTGCGGCCATTAGCTATCCTGGGGATGTGATCGTAGCCAGAGCCACATTTCGGAGCCCTGTGGTCGGTGAGATCTGGTTCACCCAGCTAACAGACAACCCCTTGTCTGATGTTTCCATCTTCGTGGACCTGTCATATGGAAATCCCTCAATGACAGCAACCAGAAACCACAACTGGCATGTTCACACCTACCCCATCAGCGCAGAGAGGGATGACGATGAAAGACGCTGCAGCACAACAGAAGGACACTGGAACCCCTTTAACGTTAACACAGGAGACAGCAGCTATGCCCTCCACTGTGGCCCGTCCAGTCTCTTATCCTGCGAGGTGGGAGACTTTTCCAGAAAACACAGCACCATCAATCTTGACACCGCAGTGGGCAGAGTGCAAGCAAAAAACTTCTTCACTGATGTCACTTCCTGGTTGTCCGGGTCATCCATAATCGGTCGTTCAGTGGTCATCCATGAAGCAGAACGAGGAGGGCCAAGGATAGCTTGTGCCAACGTCACAATGGTGCGGATCTCCAAAGCTAGCATAGGTACCTGGTTTGGCTCCCAGATTCCCGGCGGACAGGTCCAGTTCTCCCAGGCTTTCCCACAAGGCCCCACAACTATAAACATATCCCTGATTAACCTGAACTCCCTAGCTGGGGGTTACCATGTTCACATACTGCCCATCAAAGCTGGCAGCACAGATCCCTGCTCCGACGCAAACATCCTGGGCCACTATAACCCGTTTCTCTTAAACACATCTAACAGCCCTGCACCTGGAGTGGGCACTGTGGACCAATATGAGATTGGGGACATGGGTGGAAAATTTGGGACTCTGCATGGCCTCAACCAGTCTCAGGCCGTATACATGGACCCTACCATGCCATTAACAGGACCCTACAGCATTGTGGGAAGGTCACTGGCGATTCACTACTCTGAAAACACATCACAGACAAGGTGAGAACCAGTGTGCATTCATGGTTTTGTGTTTAGACAGACAGAGACCGAAAGTATGAAGAAGATATGAGGAAATAGTTCTTCTTAAGGATGACCACAGGTTCCTGTATGTGAAGAGGTAGTGGGCACTGTAACAACCATACTGTAGCCACTGACTCTTTTCCTCATCACTTCATGTGCACTATGATACAGAAACAGCATACACAAAAAAGGCTTCAACTCTAGTAGCTGTAAAGGTTGAATAGTCACTGATGCCTTGGAAGGATGAGCAGACAACTAAGCTTCACCACCCTGAGTGGCCCTCTGGCACAGTGACAGACTTGACTAGTCTAGTGAGGGTAATCAAAGGTTTAGGATACCATAGACATTGTGTCATATCATCCTCCTGTTTTGTGTTATAACACACAGATACTCCTCCTCATTCATTGCGGAGGAGAACATTCTAAAAGTTAACCCTTGAGGATTTAAATATGCTTTTCTAATCTTGTGTTTTTGTGTCTTCCTGTGCATGTGTGTGTTTTCTGGGCAGAATGCGCTGTGCTGACATCTCCGCTGACAGGGATACAGACGGACAATGGACTGTTGCACAGGCTGTTTTCAATGGTACAGTGACTGGGACAGTGAAACTGGTAAGAGCCACAGTCTTATCCACTAGAGATTCAGGTGTTAAGCTAGTAGCGGCTAATGTAGCCCAGAGTCTCTAGTTTAAGCAGAGGTGAGAAGATGGCAACACGGATCTTGAAAGCCAACTTCTTTCTAATTCTGTACCATTTTCAAATGTTCTTCAGCCTCAATTGACGTTGACTCAAGTGACAGCTTTATACAACTTTCTCACACATGTATTAGGGCACTACTGACCAAGACCCATAAAAAGGCTGTGAAGTCAATGAAGTTCCCCTTTAAGAAAGACAGTGATTGTTCTCATCTCCCACACCACCAATATTGCATTAATCTGTGGGTAGGTCACACCCACAATTATAGAAGTCAGAACGCTGTAATTAAAGTTCAGGTTGCTAAACCCAGCCACAGTGCAAAATGTCAAAACTAATTTGATAGACGTTAGAGTTCCAAGTTCAGGAAATATCACCAAGAGGCAGAGATACATTCTCCTTTGTAATACAAATGGTTCATGGTCATGTAAACACCACACTCCATAATCAGGATAGCACAGTTAGCCTTTATCTGTAACTTGATTGACATTGACAGTTTTGACATTGACACTTTGAAATGGACTTTGAAAGTGTTTCTGCAATTCATAAGGTCAGAAATTATTCTTTAGAAGACGGTCTAATCAATTCAAATGAAAATCTCCAAGCCCAGTCCATCACTAGAAGCGATTTCCACTTGACAGGAACAAATTAAAATAATCTGAATCCAACGGTTGTCTCTGATGGCCACGGAACACACACAAGGTTTTCTCTCTTTCTAATCTATTAGGATCCAAGCTGCCACAAAAACATGACAGAGTAGTTCTGCTGCTCTGGACAGACAGTGAATTCATTGTGTTTGTGGTGGGTTGCAACAAGGAGCCATGGGAAGCGGGGGCGGGATCATTAGTTTAGCTTAGCATTTGTTCGCTGGCTAGTTAAACCTACAGGCCCCCTGAACTAGGAAGCTCCCCATGGGAACAGCTGTCTCTGTCAGCCACCCTCCAGAGGCCCCACACTGAGCTCTGCACTACGTCTACGTATAAGAGCTTGTGATACTGTATCGCCTAAGAAGCCATATTATCAAGGATAGTCTGGGGAATAAACATTGTCACTCACATTCATCGGCTAAATTTGCAGGCAGATTTAACTGAGTGTGACAGAGTGAGTATAATAATGGTTTAACAGTTTGCAACCTCATGTCTGAAAAAGTAAGCCTTACACTTGCATTCTTTCTGATAGACAGCAGGGTGTGACTTCTGGTTGTAAGAAGTCAGCTACCATAGATGTCTGTGAGAAAATAACTCTACCTCTCACTTGATTTATTACCTAAAGTTTATGGTCTCACTCACTAGTTTCTTCAATACAGTATGATGTTCATTTAGTAAATTATGGTCTCATTTAGAGAAAAATAGACCATAAAGCAGTCAAAATATAAATGAATGCTCTTTTCTTAGTAGGATAATGCCCTTGGAGCTGCATGTTGTCGTCCATTATTTCCTGAAAATGGACACCTCATTGAGCATTATCCATTCCATATATTTCTTCAAAACAAGCAGACAGCTCTTGTTGAACTATGCATGTTCAATTCAGTCCCTCTAATTGCTCGTTAAAATTGGACATGTCTGTTGTTCTTTCTCGCAGCGCCAGCAGATGTTTCCTGATGGGAGTAGCAGTGATGTCAAACTGGAGGTGACCCTTCAATCAATAATACAAAATGTAAGACTCATAAATACGGTTGAAATCCGTAATTTTTGTCCATCAAGTCAATTTCATTGCCTTTGAATGCAACAGGATCAAGAGTTACTGAATTATGTGTTCATTGTTAATGTGTTTGTGTTTATTTCTGTATTCATGAGACACATCACATAGATATACAGCAAGTACACTTGTATTTTACCCCCTCCCTGCAGACAAATGTGGCATCCATGTTCATCACAAGCACCCGGCGCGTTGACTCTCGCCAGTGCACCAGTGGGGGAGAAACATTCAATCCCTTCAACATGACATCAAATGTGAGAGTGGCCTGTTGCTTCTTTAACTTCTGCACTTCTTCTGATTATGTTGACTGCTCTGGAAGGCTGATACTAGTACTTAAGTATTGAAGCGGTTAATTCAGCACTATAAATCCACAGTAAATCAGTGTTATTGCTCCTGCAGAGCTGTTTGCTGATATTTAAGTATTCAAAGTATTTCATTTGTTGTCGATTTCTGCTCTGATTTTGTATCCGTCTTAATGAATGTATACAGGAATAGTAGAAACCAGCTTGTAAGTCCTATAATAAGCATATACAATGGTACAAAATGTTCAACCATTTCAGAGGAGGGCTAGTTATGTTTTAACAATAAAAGCATGACCATTAAATGTCAGATATCATGCATAATGGTGCTAAAAGTGTGCCTGCTCTTTCTTTCTCAAACCCTGTCAGAGCTCCAGCTGTTCACTATTGAACCCTCTGAGCTGTGTGGTGGGAGAGGTGTCCGAAAGACACAACCCGGTCAGCCTGACTGTGAGGCAGCTCATCACTGACAGCATCATACAGCTCAATGGAGACCACACAGGTACACTGACAATGCTTTTTTTTCAGTGTATCTAGCAGTGGTAGGGATTAAAGATCTCAATAAAACTGCTCTTTTTACTAGCAATTTAGATTTAAAGCTATATTGTTTTACATGAGAAATAATGTATTTGCAAATGTCACAAATAATAATAAACAAAAGAATATTATATATGTTAGAAAATGAGTAGTAATCTCTTTACTGGTTAGTTAATGCTTCATGTGTTTGTAGTGGTCCGTAGAGCTATACTGCTAATGGACGGAGACAGCATCATCGCATGTGCAGACATCATGCCAGAATCCCCTTCGGCACAGCAGACCTTCCTGACAATGACTAACTTCAGCAGGTCAGTGCAATAAAAACTTGGATTGTTAATATTTAGCCTGAGTTCCAGCTGAAGGGTTTGATAATCAGAGATTTGTTTTATAGAAGTGACTTCCAAAGCTCAATGACCCAGTACTTACAAGACCAGTTTATCTTTACCTATTCACTATAAAATACCTAAACTGTAAAGCAAATAGAACAACATGGCTATCTATGACGTTGTTGCGTGATAGTGAAACAATCAAAACAAAATCAAAGAAGGGCAACATTTGTGAACATCTGACTAATAAATTAGATACATCAGAGTATGATCAAATGCAAGTCTGAATTGATTAATGGATGATCCATAATGTATTAACTATTATACATCAACTCACTGTGAGCAACAACAATTCATGAAACACCCGCCATTAATTTATGCCTTGAATCACCACGTCTGATAATTTACTTGCTTTTAGTAACCATGTTATAAAGTGTGACTGATAAAGCATTACAATCCCTGAAGATTGGTTGGACACAGTTGTTTGATCATATCTGGATTTGATCAGAGCAAATACACTGACTACAAAGTCTTTACAGTTGTATCTCCAGTTAATTATCATATTATGAGACCACAGAGTTGATGTTTACCTGTATTTCTGCCCAGATACGACTTCCGTAAGAGGGTTGCAGATGTGCTGCAGTTGGAGATGGCGCGAGTCACCATCCTGGCCGGCTCTCCTAGCTCTGCAGCTGGTGGACAGTGCCAGCAAGTCGACTTCATGGTGTCTGGTGAGACAGAAACCCTCTAATAAAAGCATGCACCCGTGTAAACACAGCAGTGTGTCTAGTTATATTAAAGACCAGAAACACCATTAACAGTGATCTGAGAGAGTGAGTCAATTTTCCTTCCTCTTTGTTCTGAACATCATGTGTGTTCTGCATTCACAAGCGCAAAGGTTTTTGCGTGTGAGATATACATTTATCAGATTGTTTATGTGCAGCATGTAAGCATATTAAGATGTCAGCTATACTTCAGGATTCTATCTGGGCAAAGCTGTGTGCCCAGGCTGTGTCCATCAGGACAATGAACAATTACAGCCATTGAAAAATCTTTAGAAAACCGGAAACATTGCACAGTAACCTGATCCTGGAGTTGAGTGTCTGTGTGTCCTATTTTCTGTCCCTTCCTCTGTCCCAGGAGGAACAGAGAAATATCCGTTCAGAGGTTTCACACAGTATAGCACAGGACAGGTCTCCCACAAGAGTTACTATTTTAGAATAATAAGGCCTCCTGTATCGTGATAATGAGTGTGACAGCAGGAAGATGCACACACACAAGTGATTCAGATAGCATGCAGCTGAGAATGTGTGATGATGATAATGTTTGCAGTGCTTAAGAGGATAGTAAACTAAAATAATAATAATAATAATAATAATAATAATTTGATGCAAAATTACATGCAAAGCAGTTAGGTATATCATCATCTGATTAATGATAGAAAAGCAAGTTCATAACCACCTTTGGACTGCTGCTATACAATAATCCATCCATCCATCCATTTTCCACCGCTTATCCGGGGTCGGGTCGCGGAGGCAGCAGGTCAAGCAGGCTGACCCAGACTTCTCTCTCACCCGCAACATCTACCAGCTCATTCTGGGGGATCCCGAGGCGTTCCCAGGCCAGCTGGGAGATATAATCCCTCCAGCGTGGGCCCGGGGCCTCCTACCAGATGGACGTGCCTGGAAAACCTCTAAAGGGAGGCGTCCTGGAGGCATCCTAATTAGATGCCCGAACCACCTCAGCTGACTCCTTTCGACACGAAGGAGTAGCGGCTCAACTTCAAGCTCCCTCCTGATGTCCGAGCTCCTTACCCTATCTCTAAGGCTGAGCCCGGCCACTCTACGGAGGAAACTCATTTCGGCCGCTTGTATCCGCGACCTCGTTCTTTCGGACACGATCCAAAGCTCGTGACCATAGGTGAGGGTTGGGACGTAGACCGACCAGTAAATTGAGAGCTTTGCCTTTCGGCTCAGCTCCTTCTTCACCAAGACGGCCCGGTGCAACGCCTGTTTTACTGCTGCAGCCGCACCGATACGCCTGTCGATCTCCCGCTCCATTTTACCCTCACTCGTGAACAAGACCCCGAGATACTTGAACTCCTTCGCTTGTGGTAGGCACTCTGTCCCCACCCGGAGGGAGCAATCCACCGGTTTCCGGCAGAGCACCATGGCCTCAGATTTCGTGGTGCTGACTCTCATCCCCGCCGCTTCACACTCGGCTGCAAAACGCCCCAGTGAATGCTGGAGGTCATGGTCCGAGGAGGCAAACAGGACCACATCATCTGCAAACAGCAGAGAGGCTATCCTGAGATCCCCGAACCTGACATTCTCCGCCCCACGGCTGCGCCTAGATATCCTGTCCATGAAAGTCACGAACAGGACCGGTGATAAAGGGCAGCCCTGGCGGAGGCCAACACCCACCGGGAACGTATCTGACTTACTGCCGAGGATACGAACACAGCTCCTACTGCAGGCGTACAGAGACAGGATGGCCCGTTGCAACGGGTCCGGCACACCATACTCCCGCAGCACCCCCCACAAAAAGCCCCGAGGGACCCGGTCGAAAGCCTTCTCCAAGTCCACAAAGCACATGTAGACTGGTTGGGCAAACTCCCAGGACCCCTCCAGTATCCTTGCAAGGGTAAAGAGCTGGTCCACTGTTCCACGACCAGGACGAAACCCGCACTGTTCTTCTTGAATCCGAGGTTCGACAAACGGTCGGAGCCTCCGTTCCAGCACCCTGGCATAAGCTTTTCCCGGGAGGCTGAGTAGTGTGATACCCCGATAATTCGAGCACACTCTCCGGTCCCCCTTCTTGAAGATGGGAACCACCACCCCGGTCTGCCAGTCCATGGGCACTGTGCCCGACCCCCATGCGACATTGAAGAGGCGTGTCAGCCAAGACAGCCCAACAAAGTCCAGCGCCTTCAGCATCTCAGGGCGGATTTCATCCATCCCCGGCGCCTTGCCACCAAGGAGCTTTTTGACTACCTTAGTGGCCTCTGCCAGGGATATGGGTTCATCCAACCCCAAGTCTTCAGGCGCTGCCCCCTGTTCAGGGGACATGTTGACCGGGTTTAGGAGTTCCTCAAAGTGCTCCTTCCACCGCCCGACGATATCCTCTGTCTGGGTCAGCAGCCCCCCTCCCCCGCTGATAACAGCCTGGGGAAGGCCCTGCTTTCCCTTCCTGAGTCGTCGGATGGTTTGCCAGAACCTCCTTGAGGCCAACCGAAAGTCCTTCTCCATGGCCTCCCCGAACTCCTCCCATGCCCGAGTTTTAGCATCCGCGACCACCGCAGCTGCAGTCCTTCTGGCCTGCCTGTACCTGTCAGCTGCTTCAGGAGACCCCTGGGCCAACCAAGCCCGAAAGGCCTCCTTCTTCAGCTTGACGGCTTCCCTCACCCCCGGTGTCCACCACCGGGTTCTCGGGTTGCCGCCACGACAGGCACCGATGACCTTCCGACCACAGCTCCTAGCGGCCGCGTCCACAATAGAGGCTTTGAACATGATCCACTCGGATTCCATGTCCCCAACCTCCCTCGGGATGTGTGAGAAGTCCTTCCGGAGGTGGGAGTTGAAGACCTCCCGGACAGGATCCTCCGCCAGACGTTCCCAGTTCACCCTCACTACACGTTTGGGCTTGCCAGGTCTTTCTGGCCGACTCCCCCGCCATCTGATCCAACTCACCACCAGGTGGTGATCAGTTGACAGCTCTGCTCCTCTCTTCACCCGAGTGTCCAAAACATACGGCCGCAGATCAGATGATACGATTACGAAGTCGATCATTGATCTCCGGCCTAAGGTGCTCTGGTACCAGGTACACTTATGAGCCACCTTATGTTCAAACATGGTGTTTGTTATGGACAAACTGTGGCTAGCACAGAAGTCCAACAACGAAACACCACTCGGGTTCAGATCAGGCAAGCCGTTCCTCCCAATCACTCCCCGCCAGGTTTCTCTGTCGTCGCCCACGTGAGCGTTGAAGTCTCCCAGGAGAACTATGGAGTCGGCAGGCGGCGCCCTTTCCAGGACCCCTCCCACCAACTCCAAGAAGGCCGGATACTCCGAAATGCTGTTTGGTGCATAAGCACAAACAACAGTCAGAGCCTTACTCCCCGCAACCCGTAGGCGCAGGGAGGCGACCCTCTCGTTCTCCGGGGAAAACTCCAACACGGCGGCGCTCAGCCCGGGACTCGTGAGTATCCCCACTCCCGCCCGGCGCCTCTCACCCTGGGCGACTCCAGAAAAGAACAAAGTCCAACCCTTCTCCAGGAGTTTGGTTCCAGAGCCAGCGCTGTGCGTGGAGGTGAGCCCAACTATATCTAGCTGGTAACGCTCCACCTCCCTCACCAGCTCCGGCTCCTTCCCCGCTAGCGAGGTGACGTTCCACGTCCCTAGAGCTAGTCTATGTCGCCGGCGATCGGCTCGCCCAGGCCCCCTGCCCGGCCCGCCGCCCGGTCTACATAGCACCCGACCCCGATGTCTGTCCCTGCGGGTGGTGGGTCCACAGGGTGACAATAATGATCAACTTTAACAAATCAGTCAATGCTGCTTGGACAGTCTCTGTGTAATTAAACGTTGCCACATTGTCTGTGTCTTAAAAGGGGATGTCAGCACGGAGCTACTGCAGTCAGTCAAAACCAGCGCGAAGATGGGCCTGTTCAAAGAGTCTAAATCATGTTCAAGTGAGTACACTGCCCGCTGTAATCATAGCTTTGCAATCATTTATGCATTCAAGGGAGAGTCCATCAGTGTTTGACTTGTATTTATGATTATAACCGGGCTGTCAAATATAAATATTCTCTTGTTAAATTATTTTTGTATTTGATGAAGAATAATTGTGCTGTGAGTAATCTACTCTAGAATACATTTGTTTCAGAATCAAAGTAAATACATGGCAGAGTTAAACTGCAGTAAAAAAAAGGATGTAAAAATAAGTTGCATTAAAAACCATGTGTTCAAAGACCCCTGTTTCATTATTTCTCAGCAAAACATCTTAACTGATTTATTGCTAATCCTTATGTAATAAAGATATTAACAAATATAGAATAACCTTTCTGATGTGTTCAGGAAGCGCAGGTCCGCTGCTGATGCCAGGAACTTTTCTTCTGGGCTTGATGTTTGCTGCCGCCTTTCTGCTGCCAAACACAGTTTCTTTGTAGCTCAGCGATTGGGCCACACCGTGTACTATCATGGATCTTTATATTGTCAAACTATGAGCATGTTTATGAACTGTAGCCCACCAAATGATACAATGTTCATCTGATCAATTATCAATCAAATAATAACTGTTTCTTTGTAAAATTCATAATCATTTTAAGCAAGATGCTATTCATTAACTGTTAAATGTCGCCTTTTTTGACACTTTGTTGGTCCGCAACAGATATTCCTTATATTTGATTAATTTACTGTTAAACAGGAGGGCGAAATTTATGCTTACATTTTTCAGATATCCTGACTTTATTTCTTCATTTATGCACCATACCCTATATTCATGTCAAAATGTATGTAAATGTTTGGAAAATTGTGAATAAAATATAATAATGTTTGTATGTCTTGTGCCAATAGTCTAATTTTTTCTTTACCTAAATATATCTCAGCACATGGATATATGTGTGAGCAAAGAGTATATGGAGTTTTAGCAATTCTACAAAATTGTATTATTAATGGTTCATAAAGAATTAACTATTTCTTCGTAAATCAGTTTTAACAAACCAATATTAAGACAATGATTAGCCCGTGAAAAACTACCATCGCTCTTTATAATGCTATACTGCTGGGGAAAAATTAACACATTATTAAATGTGTGTCAAGAGAAAACAATGGAGTAAAAATAATAAGCCAAACAATAATGTTGCTTAGACATTGACAAGCTAAATAAATGAAGTCTCAATTATTTTATCAATTGATTTGGTATATATTTTATTAGTACAGTACCTACGGTCCATTGATATAATCAATGATATAATCAATTCCATACTGCTTCCTGTCAACAACGGCTCGGCTGCCGTCTGTGCCGTGATGTCATTTATAATGTCTTTCGGATTATAATTGTCAGAATATTTATAGAGTGTGTTGTTTTGTTCGTTGTGTGGATTATTATTAAAAAAAAAAAGGAGGCGAGTCCGGATCCCTCTGCGTCTACTGGAAGAAACTGCTGTCACGTGACCGCAAACGTCAACAAAGAAATGGCAGCCTCCTGTTTGATAAATTAACACACGGTGCAAGCTGATAAACAAGCGCCTGGTTTGTTCACCCAAGAATCACGTTTTACAAGAAGGAAAACTCCGGGTGTGTATTCGGCTTTTCACTGGCGGCATGTGGGGGGGCTTTGACGTTAGCTAGCGGCGGTGTGGGGGGCTAACGTCCCGGGGGAACAGAGGGACTGGACAGCTGGTGACCACACGCCCGAGTCTGGAGCGTCCAAACGGAGAGAAATGCGTTTACTTTGAGCTGTAAAACCGAGCGAATGGCGGGAAAATGTACTAACTATCCCACCGGCGTGTCTCCACCACGTTAAAATATTGGCGACTCAGTGAACGAACTAGCGCGAGCTGCTGGTTGTTGTGGTCGGCCTGCTCGCTGTGTGAATAGAAAGTCGCCCTTCCCCTTCAACCCGAGCGAGTTTTTCTCGGAATACCACAAAATAACCAACAATTGCAGGTTGCATATGTAATGCTTCTGATACACAATGCCTACTTGTAAACAACAATCGCATGCGGAGTGTGTAGCCAATGGGAGAGCTCATCGATGAAGCATACTGCCACGTGATTGGTCAGCTCGCAGACGTTTGTTTTACAGCAAGCAGCATCGCCCTGCAGTGGACGTGAATCGTAAAAGTGACTTCACCACTGCACAAGTGCACGCCGTTTTACAACCAGACACCATTCCTTCAATATTTAACTTAATAGTTGCTCAATCAATGAGTGACAGCAGGTTAAAGATCCAGGTGTGACTGTGACTTTGAGCTCCACGTTAATAGTCAGGTACGACTCCAGTCAGCCACTGCCCTGCTCCACTCACCTTAAATCAACATGACTTCCCAAAAGTCAGGTAATACTGGATAATTAGGGATGGGTTGGAGGACAATAGAAGAGGGAACAGCCCCATGTTTGTTGTTTATAGCGGTAGCTGTGTGAAACTTGTGTGTGTGTGGGGTTCGAGATTGAAACCGAATCTTTTAACATCATGCGTGTCTACATAATTGTCTGCACCTGGTAAACCCAGCCACATTGATCTTCACCTATCCATACACGAGAAGGGTATTTTGAAAAGGTGTGGTGACAAATTGTGCCTCATGTGTGTGTCATGTTCTTTCTCCATTCAGACACCGCCATGTCTCCAAAGATCACAGGAGAGCTGCTCAGGCAGCTTCGCCAGGCGATGAGGAATTGTAAATTCTACTCTGAGCCCATACAGGCGTACATCGTCCCTTCTGGAGATGCACACCAGGTATGCAAGATCACACCCAAATAATATACGGAGACGCGTAAGCTCACAGCCGTGCAGCTGCAATTCCAGCCTTTTTTACTTTATGTGTGTGTCCTGACTCACTTTTGATCCTCTTGTCTGACCTTCCCAATTAATTGTAGCCCTTTATAGGCATTTTAAATGGCCACTCACCACTGATTGTTAAGGAAGCTGATCTCTCTCTCACTGTCTTTCTCTCTCTGTCCCCATGACATTCAGAGTGAATACATTGCACCGTGTGACTGCAGGCGTGAGTTTATCTGTGGATTTAATGGCTCCGCAGGTATGTTTCTGCTTGTGCGCAAATGACAATGTAACACAATCCTAGCAGGGCAGTCTAGTAGCTAAGATTGAATTTCCACTGTGGATAAATCTATGTCAATGTGATTTATTCAACTTTTACTTTGTGATCTATTCAGGTCAAATCACCCAGATCCCGATGCATCGTCTCATGTTAAATTGTATTTGTACAGCACTACATGACACGTCAGTTTTTTATGATGCTAGCGGAGCTGTACCTTTAGGCAAGGTGGCCTACTTTAGAATAATACCTGTGGGAAATAAACACCGTGGACAAAAAAATAAGAGGTCATTCATTTCCAGACTGTTTGTTCGCTTCTGTAATCTCAGAGGCAAAATCTGTACACTTCTCAGAACTGCACAAGCACAACTAACACATGAGACGTGCAGCAGGCAGTAATAGACTAATAATAGTAATTGAGTAGTGTAAATCCAATCCAGAGTCCGCTTTCTTGCACAGTGCTGTTGTACAAACCATCCAACAAAGCATCTGTGACAGAAAAGGTCAAATCGGCTGTGTGTGTTGTGATGTGTAGGTACAGCCATCGTCACGGAGCAGCACGCTGCGATGTGGACCGATGGGCGATACTTCCTCCAGGCCAGTCAGCAGATGGACAACAACTGGACCCTGATGAAGATGGGTAATGTGGCCCAAACGGATGTTTCTGCTGTACATGAGGGAAATAAAAACGGCTTCTTTGTAATGTAATCTAAGTTTAGTTGTGTTCCTATTTTTTAACGGTTTTGGTTATTTTTGAGTGCTTTAAGATCAAGATTTGAACTACAGATTCAGTATTGAAGTCAGTGTTTATACACAAACACTAAGTACTCTTCAATCTGTGACCAAAGCCCTGATAAGGCATGAATCCCAGCCAGACTGTAAGCCAGAATGTTTTTTGACCTAATTTGAGAATGAAAATCAAGGCAAGATTGTCCTGTTTATGCCTACAGTGGCTTTTTAAGTTAAAAATACATCTTTAAAGATGCTGTATGTGAAATACTGGTATGACTCACGCTTTTTGTTGTCTTACGTCTCTGTTTATTGATTCATAATCGTATCCAGGGCTGAAGGAGACACCCTCTCAAGAGGACTGGCTGCTCAGCATCCTGCCAGAGAACTCCAAAGTGGGAGTGGATCCTTGGATCATCGCTGCTGGTAGGTTGCGGTACACTTTTCCTCTCAGTGCAGCGGATCAAAAGAACACCAACAGCTGTGTGAACACTGTGTACTTCCACATATGCAACACAAAGGAGACATCTTACATTTTGAGCACAGAGAAAACATAATTGTTGACTCTCCATTTGGGATCTGACCCTCTCTCTCCTGTGTGACCAGCGGGCATATGGGCGAGCCTTAGGGTCCAATGTGGTTCCAGTATTTCTGCCCAGTCTGATTACAGAGAGAGTACCATGCTCACATTGAATAATACCTTTATAAGCTTTCAGGTGCTCTCATGCTGGGATATTACCACTGTTAACCCATCTTAACGACTTCTGATGTCATGTTTCAGACCAGTGGAAGAACATGTCCAAGGCGCTGACCAGTGCCGGCCACTCCCTGGTGGCCGTGCAGGATAACCTGATCGATGCGGTCTGGATGGACCGCCCAGAGAGGCCCAGCACACAGCTCCGCACCTTGGGCTTAGAGTACACCGGCAAGTGCAAAGCACCACTTACCACCATTATTGAATAATTGTTTGTTTTATTGAGAGCAGACATATTGCCTGTATTTTGGATTGTGCTTAAGACTTTTATCTTTCTTCTCTTTTGATTACAAGACAAAGAAGATACGGGTATGTAACTAGATACACAGGTTTTTTGAGGTATGTGAATTCACTGTACTCGTCTGCCCTCCTGCAGGTATTTCATGGCAAGACAAGATCACAGCACTGCGAACCAAGATGGCGAAGAGGAAACTCACCTGGTTTGTTGCCACGGCGTTGGATGAGATTTCATGTACGGATACATTCTTTTCTGTAATTACATCTAACAAGGAAGTACTTAAACGCAGTTATCAAACTGTCAAACAAATTAAACTGATTAATTTCAATCAACAAGACGTACACACCTTCAGCGTGGACATATTTAAGTATTCATCAGGAACATCAGAACTGTACTTCATTACATTACATTTAGCTGACGCTTTTATCCAAAGCAATTTACATGATATACAGTAGACCGTAGTCACAGCAACGGTGAGCAATGAGGGTTAAGTGTCTTGCTCAAGGACACAACGACATGGACTACTGGAGCCTGGGATCGAACCACCGACCCTCTGATTGAAAGACAGAGTTGCTAACTACTGACCCACAGTCGCCCTACTTCAGTACTGCACGGACATTTTTACTGTTGCCATACAGTGAATCTTACCTCTGTGTTTGTTGGAATAACTCCTACACTAACAGCTCCAGAGTGCGTTCTGTTAAGCCCGGGGTTATGTTTGCCGTTATCCTGGTTCGCCCAGAGCTCGTGGATTTATAAATGAAGGGTCCCAACATTTGGGAGCCTTCTTGTGGATGTACAGAGTCGTCTCATTATGTTTTAGGCAGTTCTTTCTGTCGTGAAAGCAGCAGTACCCAGCATCCCTTCGGTTACATAAGTCCGTTGTGATACACGATCACGATCCAAGGACCCAGGGATGCACAGGTGTCCCTCTAGATGCCTGTCTGAGCACCTCGTTCACCGTGCCTAATGAGCTCTTGTTTCTGATTGTCTGGTCTGAGGGTTTGTGTTATTTAGAGTAAGAGCTGATTTTGAGTGTAATCAGGTAGCATTCGGACAAGAGGGTTTCAATGGGCATTCAATCGAAGGGGATTCGCTCGGGCATCCACAAAGGATGAGTGAAAGTCCAATCATTACTTTGATATTGAACACCAAACAAATTGCAATGACATCCATACGGTATTTTAAGGTCACTATACTGTTTACCGACACTGTCACTGTCCTTAGGGGATGACACTATGTATTTCTTAAATTTGACCAAATGTTAAAAAAGGCAAAAATGCAATGTTCTGTTTCCTTTCCTCAGGGCTTTTTAACCTCCGCGGTGCAGACATAGAGTACAACCCTGTTTTCTTTGCATATGCCATTGTGGGGATGAGCACAATAAGGTAATGGACTATAAAAATGCAGCATCATATTGGCTCTGGTAGCTTAATGCCACTGAATAAATGATGAAGTATTTCTTAAGCCATAATCCCACACTGGACTTCCCCTTCCTCTCTGCAGGCTGTTTGTGGACCTGAAGCGTCTCTCTGATCCCGCATTGAGAGAACACCTGCAGCTAGACTCCCCCAGCAAGCCTGAGCTGAGCATCCGTACGTTCCCGTACGAGTCGGTCTACACGGAGCTCCAGGCCATCTGCGCGGCACACAGCCCCAAGGACAGGGTGTGGATCTGTGACAAGGCCAGTTGTGCTCTCACACAGGTCATCCCCAAGGTGAGGAGCACATAAACATAGCTAGAGTGTCTCGCTTGTGTTTTCCTTGTTCATGGCCATGCTCCCATGTGTCATCCCCTCATACTTTACATTCTCACTCACAGCCTGACTGATGGGAGGACAGAAACACATGAATTCTCTAACAGTGTCAGGGTTATTATTGGTTACAAACTTAAAAACAGTACGAATCCCCTTGTTTTCACAAAACCACTCCTAATGTACATTGTAACTTACATTTTGGGGACCAGCATAACTCTCTTGGCTTTGACAGGTGCCTCAATACTTCAACATGTTTTACGATGTCATTTTCTTGAAGGTAACACCAGCTATGTTTCAAATGGTAAATGTTTCCTCTTCATGTGTTCCAGGCCAACAGGTCTCCGATCCCCTACACTCCACTCTGCCTCGCCAAGGCTGTGAAGAACGCCACTGAGATTCAAGGCATGAAAGTGGCCCACGTAAGAAACTCTGTTGTGCACTTCATTTAAATAAAGGAGTCATGACTTCTTCATAAACTTTCACCTCACTGAAAATGTATTACACCTTCTGCTCTTTTCCCCAACAGATCAAGGATGCAGTTGCCCTTTGTGAACTCTTTGCTTGGTTGGAAAAGGAGGTATTTTCCTTGTACACGTTTAGATCTATATCTCAGTCTGTCTTCACAGGGTTCCCACTATACTTTTTGCCCAGAGGAAGCCTTTTTGGGGGATATTTGTAATAATGTGATAAAGCAACTGTTTGAATAATTATGCTTTTCTCACATTAATGAGCCCTAAAATCTGTTATTTTGACCAACACACAAATCTACCAACATTTTTTAAAAGCTCTCTGCATGATGGCTGCTGTTGTTTTATAGATACCAAAAGGCGCTGTGACAGAGATCTCCGCTGCCGATAAGGCAGAAGAATTACGCAGGTGGGTGTTTTTTTCTCTCCGTATGACGGTTATGCAAATGTTGTTTGAACTCTTGCACATATTTTCTTTTCTTATTAAAATACACTTTTATTTTAAAATATATACTTGTTCTAAAGTACTGCTATCTGTTTGTTGTTTACCATATTCATATATTATTGCACTATGTTTTTATTTTAATTATTGTCTATGTCTGTTAAGATTATGCACCTTAAATTTCTTGTATGTATAACGTACTTGGCCAATAAATGATTCAGATTCACGATAGTGGCTATTCTGGAGGTACATCCCCCTCTACTGGACATGCAAGTGCAGTAAAATGTCTGCTGAAGGCCTTGAAATAAACTGGCCTTGTTCAACGGTCACATGTGTTATTCTCTCAGTGTGCTACGGAGATCCTAAAGCATTCGGATATTTAGTCATCTGTAATCAAGATGTGTGCATTATTGTGTGAGAACATCCCCGCTCATGCTTTTTTGTCTCTTTCAGTCAACAGAAAGATTTTGTTGGCCTCAGTTTCCCCACAATTTCCAGCGTCGGTCCCAACGGAGCAATCATACATTACAGGTCAGTGTGCTTATGAAACAGACCCAGGTGTATTAGAGCTGTGTAACTGTATCTGCTGTGTTCTTTTGATGAAAAGTCTTTTGTTGTTGTAATAATAGGTGACTAAAAGTTGTTTTTGTCTTTTTCCTTTAGACCCCTGCCTGAAACCAACAGAACCCTCTCCATGAACGAAGTTTACCTGATCGACTCTGGAGCTCAATACGTGTAAACAACATCATTATTATACACATCAACTGCAGGTGTTCTAACCAGCCACGACTTGTGTCATCACCTCCTCGCCTGTTAACGACGTAGGAGCAGTTGTGTGTTTTTGTGCTTCACACGCATACATCTGCATGTATTTTCTGTCTTTGGCAGTGATGGCACCACGGACGTCACACGCACCATGCACTTTGGGACGCCATCAGCTTACGAGAAGGTACATTTATTAATTTTCATTGTCAAATAAGTCTAGTCTCAAGTTGGAGTTTAGTTTATTGATCTAAAGCTGTTTGAGTTCTTATTTTAAACATATAAATGCAAAAGCAGTGTCATTATACATTAGCTGAATTTTATTTTATTGTATTTGTGTTGTGTGCGCCCTCTTTCCTCTAGGAATGCTTTACCTATGTACTGAAGGGACACATCGCCGTCAGTGCTGCTGTTTTCCCAAATGGAACAAAAGGTGTTCTGATGTGACACCAGGGTTACCTTACCCTGAATATGTTATATACATCCTGTATATAACATATACAGGATGTTCATTCACGTACACACTGTATTCTCTTTCTTTTGTTGAATAAAGATCTCTTATTATTCGACAAAAAACAAGTCAACAGTAAACATGTGGTCGCTCAGAAATAGTGCAAGCATGCTTTTGGTCATTACCTAGTACACAGGAAATGTTTGACATCACTCATCACATAGAGAGGAACTGTTTACTTACTCATACATTTGTGCATTCATTTCCCAGCATGCACTGGGCAGAGTGGCAACACATAGACACACCCATTCACTTTCACGTTTGGGCGAATGTTTGAATTACTTTTTAATGTATTACTTTAAGGTCGATCTTCAGCTCTAATCCTGCGTTCCCTCCCCAGGCCACCTGTTGGATTCCTTTGCCCGTGCGGCTCTGTGGGAGTCGGGCCTGGACTACCTTCACGGTACGGGCCACGGCGTGGGCTGCTTCCTCAATGTCCACGAGGGGCCATGCGGCATCAGCTACAAGACCTTCGCTGACGAACCTCTGGAGGCCGGCATGATCGTCAGTGACGGTATGTGGCAGGACTCTATACTGTCTTTATTTATTTTGCACAATTCAAACAACAAAATTAAAAAATATACAAACATATCACAGTGCAGGAAAAAACCAAAAGCCAGCTGGGCTTATTTGAAGCATCCAAATGAAATATGCATAAGACAAAGAAAGAAAGAAAGAAAGAAAGAAAGAAAGAAAGAAAGAAAGAAAGAAAAAAATGTAATTGTGTCATGTGTGTGTGAATGTGAAAGTCAGCATGACTTGTGATTTTTCAAGGATGTTGGATTCTACCCCTGCGGCAATTCCTGCAATAGCAGTCTTTATTTATTTTGCACAATTCAAACAACAAAATTAAAAAATATAGAAACATAACAGAGATACATTTATATCACAGTGCAGGAAGAAACAAAAAGCCAACTGGGCAAATTAAATATGCATAAGACAAAGAAAGAAAGAAAGAGAGAAAGAGAAAGAAAAGACAAAAATGTAATTGTGTCATGTGTGTGTGAATGTGAAAGTAAGCATGACTTGTGATTTTTCAAGGATGTTGGATTCTACCCCTGCGGCAATTCCTGCAATAGTAATGCAGGAATTTTTTTTTATAGAGGGTCATTTTTTTGTTAGGTTTAAATTCATACTGTCGATTAACTGTTTTTCATGCTGGAATCCTTCGCAGATAAAAGCACCTTGACACAAAACTCAATTATTTATGCCTTGTCTGTGTTTGATTGTGTTCTAAAGTTTCACCTCAATTCTTTCGTTCCTCTAGAACCTGGGTACTATGAAGATGGATCTTTTGGCATTCGTATTGAAAACGTGGTCCTTGTTGTACCAGCCAAGACCAAAGTAGGTCCTTCAACTGAGATCAAGGCCTGATGTTCATGGAATCCATAGCTTTTGATGCTTGGAAGGTTTTATTTTCAAAACGCACGCACTGGTAGCTGAAAGGCAGGCCAAAGGTGATCCTGGGTCACAGGAAACCTGAGATGCAGGAAACCTGGAATGCATGTACAGGCGAGTGATGAGAAGAGGCTGGAGCCACGCCAGCACACGCACAAGATACATAATGACAAGGAAACACCAGGGAAAATGCATTGTTCTCATGAAGGTGTTCTTTACTACGTTTGAATATAGCATCAGTTTTAATGGAGGAGAATCGATATGATTGTGTTTTTCTGTGTATTTTCAGTACAACTACAGAAACAGAGGCAGTCTGACGTTTGAGCCGCTCACTCTGGTTCCGATCCAAGTCAAGATGATGAGCGTAGAGCTGCTCACTCAGAAGGAGGTAAGGAATATCCAGTGGGATTATGTTTAGTGTTCAAATAATCAAATTCACCCATTTAAAAGATTGTCTGAAAACATTTTATTGGTAAATGTAGCCTACTTAACATTCCACAAGAGTTGGAGAAAAATGTGACACATAGGAACAATTTCAAATGACGATCTATGGACTATGAGTTTGTGTTAATATTCTTATATATTTCTATTAAATTAAGCACTACTTAACCACAGTCTCCTCGATGTTTCATGACCCCTATTTTCTGTCCTGCAGCGCGACTGGGTGAACGAGTACAACAGGAAGTGCCGGGACGTGATTGGAGCAGAGATGGAGAGGCAAGGCCGGAAGCAGGCCCTGGAGTGGCTGATCAGAGAGACCCAGCCAATCGTCTGAGGTCGGACTCCTGCGCAATCCGATCCTTTTGCCCGGGAGTACCGTGCGATCAATTGCTCTGCGGTGATAATCGTTTGTATTTTTCTCATCTTTCTCAGTCTCTCACACTCGGCTTCTTTTGTAAAGCACATTGTATCAGCAGTTTTATTAAAGATCATTTTGAAAATCAAGAAAGAACTTTCATTGGTCTGCTACTTTGTGTCCATAATGAGCTTTTCTTGAACTACGACTACTACTGGTTTCAATATTATTCGGATGTGGAAGAAACTTTCGTAAGATGCAGCAAATACAAAGTGAAGAAAGTAAATTACGAAAGAGATCTGTAACAACTTTAGACCTATGCATAATTATTAGGCATCTATTTTACTAGTAGCATAATCCTGTGTTTACGTTTTGTGCCTTCAAAATGAAAAGTACTTAAAATACTACACATTTTACATCCACGTTTGTTTGCTAGCTCACAGTCTTCTCATCCCCTGCTTCTGTTGGCACGTTGCTATGCCCCTAGCCAACAGCTGTAACCATGGCAGAAATGTGGATCACGTTATGTGCTCATGACTGTGCACCCGGCACAAACTACACTGGCACTGACTAATGATCCATAGCACTAGTGGGGAAAACTCCACAGGTACCTGCCTCTATCTTGTAGGGACAGAAAACTCTTGCTCCACTTTCTATTTCCTAAAACCTCTAGCCAGTGATGCCAGTTGCATGGATCAACATCAGACCCACGTCCTTGTGCTCTTGCACCCACTCGTATTGTTTTGCATGTAAAACAGTGAATTACGCTGCAACAGTCAACACACTTTTTAACTTGGTCACACCAGCGATTCAATTTTGTACTTCCATAAAACTCACAAGTGACAGATTGAAGCAAAGATGTTACAGGGCTGCAGAATGTGAAATTCTGGCTGGGGCAGTTATGGTGCTGGCAGCAGGATGGTTTTTAAGTTTTAGATCAATGTGGAGATGGCAGAGATTTGAAGAGGCTTGATTATGGTGATGAGATGCAGCTGATTGTGCCCAATCTCTCTCACACACACACACACACACACACACACACACACACACACACACACACACACACACACACACACACCTCAAACACGCTGCCCTCAGGTAAATCCGGTTCTTAAGCTGTTGATGTGCAGGGAGCGGCATATGGCCAAAATTTAAACAGCAATGAACATACGCTTTGGTCCCTAATATGGACCAAGCTTTCAAATCCTACATTTCACATAATGCAACATTTTAGCATCTCAAGTTCCTTACCTGGTAAACACCCACCTCTGTGAAACCTCATACGTCTATAACGCAGGCTTTCTGTTATCAATCTGTAGTCTCTGAGCCTTTGCTGAGATAACAATATCATCAGGGTTTTTTCTTCTTTTGGACACCCGTGATTACTAAACTTAATTAAATTAGTAAAATGGGTGGAGCTCCCCTTTCCTTGGCCTGTACATGGGGACCTATCTTGTTTTGCTGAGTCAAAGCTCAGACCTTTTCAGGCTGCGATGTCTCTCTAGTGCGCATCGATGCATTCAGACAACTTTCTCCCTCCCGACCCCACAGCATGACTAACTCTTCACCACCTTCTAGAGCTGCATGTAAAATATGGGAGGGTCCAAGGTGACGCCACTGTTGGGGTCATTGGCGTACTCTTGAAAGGACAGCGGCGGCGTCACTGCAGTTTGCCCATCTGGTCCCCGTGGGGCTTTACGGGCCCACTCCTCCTCTTCCTCCTTCAGGCCCACAGGCAGCGGGTTACTGTAGATGTAGTAGATCCTGGAGTTGTCCTTGGCTGCCTCTGGCTTCCTGAAGAAGGCGAGAGGGTTGATGAAGCTGGTGGACCTCTTCACTGCTTTGACCGCCACGGGGTCCGCCGGCTCGCCTCGGGTCACTGCACTCTCATACACATGGGCTCTCTTTGACTGCCTGCTGGACAAGATGGCACTGATTGCACTAATGACTTTAATGTAACCTAATGTGATGCCGTGTGCTCCATTTGAAGTCACGGTGTGCTTTAAAGACTAAAGATGGATCACAAGTACACTCAATATTAAAATGACAATGATGCAACTGTCCTAGTGCTGTTAATCGAGGGACTGCCCCGTCGTAGGAACTGGATCCTAGTGAAGGTGAATCATTTTAGAGTATCAAAGCACATCTGATAGCCGATCCTCACCTGCTCCGGTTGAAGCAGACAGTGATGCAGTACAGGCCGGTGATGGTGAGGGTACACAGGGCCAGAGCAATCATGACAATGTTGAACACTTTGAACTCTGAGTAGAAGATAGAAGCAGAAGAAAGAGTCTCACTGAAAAGGGTATAAAGGAAGCGTCATTCATTCAGTTAAACTCTGTTGTGACTGCGGATATAAAAGAGAGCAACACACCAGACAGAGCAGTGTTGGTCTCCTGGTCGCGGAGTCCCGACGCGGCCGTCCCGGTCAGATGGAGGCTGTCGGCTGTCATTGCTCCGTCCTGTTGGGCTCCACTCATGTTTCTGCCATTGGCCTCCAAATCATGGACTGAATGCCGAGCCTCGAGCCTCTTCTCACTGGCTTCAATAGAAACCATGTGACTCGAACAGCTCAACTCAGTCGCCGTGGAGACACCCCCTTTTTTTTTGTCTAAGCCCTCAGTTCAAGTTGGATACCCCATCTTCTCCCTCCCCTCTCCCCTTGTTTACTGTTCATTATTCTGCTCAGCGTTTTGGGGGCACGCTGAGGGGAGGGAGATGTTGGGCCTTTTTTCCCTGTTTGCAACAAGCTGAGTGAGTGGTGACCCAAAAGCAGCTTGCATGAGCTCAGCTTGCAAAGAACTCTGAGTGCGTGAGATGAACTTCAAATCAGTTACCTTCAGATATGTTGTCTTGAGTTTTGAGCTTTTTATTCTTGAAAGCGGGCTGACGTTAGACGATGCATCCATAAGCAGAGTGACAGACGTCTTGCTGCCATCCGTACTTAGTATACACAAATAATAACATTATGTGCCACAGGCTGCCCGATACTTATTAAGCAGATTTTTAGCCTTAGGAGTTGAAAAAGGGGCTCGCTCTGTTCACTCCACACATATACCTGGTATTGCAGTATTGCTGGGAACGGTGCGCCCTTCAAATGCCCTTTGGACAACAAAACACCAAACCAGTAGAGCAGTCTGTTGTTTACTTTGATTCTGTCATCGACAACACAAGTTACAGTCATTAAAACATCTGAATCAAATAAGGGCTTCAACTTGGAATATTTGCATAATCAATGTAACCAACAGTAGTTTATTTATTTTTTTTTTTTACGAAGCTGGAGATAACTTAATTAAGCAATCAACAAATTATTAACTGTCTGTCGAATCACAAACGTTAATAAATCATGGACAGCTTAATGGAGAATAACAACTGAATGAAATGAGGCTTTTCACCAATCAAACAGCATTCAAATGCTTAGCCTCACATGCACTGGCCACAACTGTTGCACTTCCCAACGAGTTGTCTTTATGTTCATCACTGCTTGTTTTGGGGTCAGGAGTACAGGAAACCAGGACCAGGTCCTCAGGCCGATGCCAGAGCCAAAACCAGCAAAACAGCAACAAAGACATCATTCTCCTTTCTGTTTATGCTTCACTTCACCCTGCAGCATCACTGGAGATATTATGCAATTAGTTAAGCATCTAATTAAAGCCTGGTTGGCTTTTCTGTTGGACAAGCTGCTCTATGAAGTGAACTTGGAGAGACATTTGTGTGAACCTGCTCGTAGGGTGGAGTCTCTACAGGGTGAAACATAATGTGTGCTTTACACTAAAGATAAGAGCAGGACATTATTTTATAATATCCATCCATCTAGCTGTGATGGAACAACTGGACACTGGTCACAATCTCAAGCTGTCTTCACTTTTCACACATTAAACACAGAGAATAGAAACTGGAAACCAGATCAGTGAGTGAACCCTTTTTGCTTGTGTGGTTCACATTGACCCGTCCTCCACTAGATGTCAGGGCTGGCCTGAGCATCTGCATAAAGGCTGATATATGCGTTTCTTAGCCTCCGAAACGTCTTTCAGGTCCGTTTCATTTTCACATCCATCCTGGCTCTCTGCAGAGAGAAGCTGTTTGGATTTAAGGGTGTGTGGGTGGCATTACGTTGGTATGGTTTATTTGAGCAGACCAGTATGCATAAACCAACTCTGTCTGTGGCAGCTATCATGGGAATTAGAGCGGGGATATTCCAACTCAAAACTAACATATTAACACTGTGGAGGAAATTACTAAATTTATCAGGATGGGGGATCAGTTGCTGGGGTGAAAACATTTACATTGTTTTTACTTTAATTAACTTTTTATTAAAGATGTGTACTCTTAATCATCAGTGTAGTATTATCATAGACTTAATGACATACATTGAGATGTTTATGGTTTTCACACATTGAGATATAAATGTGAAATGTTCATTTTAAATGTGCATCCTACCAGCTGAGAGAAACTGGATCAAGGAGAGAGAACATTTTATATTTTGGTCATAAATGACGATAATCCTGATAACAATCTGCTCGTGCATGGTTGGACTGAGAATTTGTTTTGGAACACCTTTATTTATAAACTGTTGATGCTCCACCAACAAAAAGAGATCAACCTTCTGGTTTTGCTTTGTACTCTTCATTGAGTTGATTTCTGATTAAATAGTCTAGTTTGAACTCATTTTAGAGTCCCATATGTTTTTATTCTATACTTCTTCGGTAATCTCCCATATTTAAAATGTTAGTCTGTTACCATTAATGACTACAGTTCAAATTTTGTTAATATTTAGGTTTTACAGTGTTTTGGGTGAAATTTCACTTAAGTATTGCAGCAGAGCCACATAGATCATTAAAAATGAAGTTTAGAAACACTTACAGATCAGCTCATCCAATTCAGTAAGAATGGTTTTAAATTGTAATACATTCCTGAAGCTTCATGTCCTTTGAGTAGGACACGCTCTGTTACGCTCGTACACAACTATACACAACTATACACAACTATACAGCCACATCTGAAAGTATTTATGCTGTTTATATTACATGAGCCTGTTTGATGTGCAGCCAGGTTGAATAAGAAGTGTATCTGTGAGGATGTCAGCTTCAGGAAACACTGAATATAATATTTAATGTCAGTGTTAATGCTGGCTCTTACTTTCACAGCTTATCCACAAGCAGCAGCTCACTTATCAGAGCTGTTAAACAAACTCTTTCCTCTTTCTCAGTCTCTCCCATAAGCGTCCTTATCAGGCAGCGTTAGCATTTTGTGTTTTACACTTTCATCCACGGCAGCTCACAGCGACTAAGCAGCTGAGATTTCATGTCTTGCTCAGTGACTCACGGGTATTAAACCCGCTGGCTTCAACCCCAAATCCTCATGATAAGTCCTTATTTCCTTCACTCATCACCTCACCCACTTCCCCTTTTCTTCTCATGCTTCTGATTCTGTGATATTTTCAGTTTGCCCCAAAATGTGAGTCCTTTGAAACAGATGACATCTACTTCAACAAAGTGACATTGGACCACAGCGGCGTAAGGCCTTGGTGGGCCACATGACCGCGTTCACAGCATAGATCCACTGAGGGTAAAGATTTATGCTGAGGGGCTTTTTAATAGAATCCTTTATTTCATAAAATGAAGTCAACTCAATCATCTCTCCTATAATCTTCACCAACCCCTCCCCACTCTCTCTGACTGGCCAGTGAATTCCTGAGCATCCCTCATCGCCGTGCCTCACCCCTTCTCACCCCTCCTCAGCCTCCGCTCCTCCGCCTCCCCTCTCACCGTGTTTATACAGAGGCTGGTGGGGAATTAGCATTCTGGCGTGATCCATTTGTTCTGAAGTGGTTCAGCGGGAAGGTCCTGCCTTGATTTATTGCACTTGTCAGTTAAACTTGTGGAGGTACGGTTTAGTACACAAAGGCTGAGTATGTTTGCATGTTTTCCTCTTTCATTTTGATTAGTTCTTGCATCAGGGATCTTGCTGCAGAGTGGAAGTGACTTCTGAACGTGGTGAAAGACTCGCTGCTGATAGAGGTTTATTATATACAACAGAGGTTATGAGAACGAAAGATACTAAAGGGAAAATGCGAGATTATTATTATTATAGGACCTATAATGTTTAGTTTGCGTGATTCTTTTTTAAACACACTCATGATATCTGGTATAGTTGAAATGATGCAAAGAGTGAACTTGTTTTGAGGTTTTGCGCAGCAGTCGAATCCACAGTATTCATTTAATTTGCCTGTTGAAATTTTCATTAAATTCACGGTTGTGCAGGGTAATCAGTATAATAAGGGTAGAGGGTGCCTGGGCACATATGTCGAAAACAAACAGGACAATTAAAGCATATCAAACTGTAATAACAGTGTACTGCTCAAGTCTGGTGGTGTCAATACTGAAGCTCATCTCTTAAAAATAGCTGAAACAAAGACAACCGAAAACCACGCAAACGCCCCCAACTTTTTCTATTACTGTGAAAAAGTCTGAATTTCAGAGAATACTCGTTACGGCAAATATTGGAATGATCCGCTCTCTTGGCAGCGTGAAGTTACTAACCAATAGAGAACTAATAGTTGGGCTTACAGTGCCAGTGATGGCCAAGGGCAAGAGCTGTGAAAAGTCATATTCTGTGATTTATTTATATATGTGATTTAATGATTCCTGCAGTCATCGCTGCTACGTCCAATTAGAATCAAACTCAGGATGTCGAGGCCCCAAGTGGCTGTGAACCTTTACCAAGTTGTATCAAAAAGAGGCTCGTACATGGTGCACGGCCCATAAAACATGCTAACGCGCTACTTCCTTGACCCCATCTGACCCTTAACCCCCATACTGTACTCCACAGGAAATGAGCTCTCAGACAAATCACATTCACTTTATTTACAAATGATGTCTTACTAACACAGGAGTGAGTGCACTGACTGATATGAATGCCTAGGAGAAACATATGTGTGCGTGTGTGTGTGTGTGTGTGTGTGTGTGTGTGTGTGTGTGTGTGTTCTGTAAACAGAAGGCCAGACACGGTGGTTCAGAGTGCTATGACTGTACTTTTAGGCTAAAGAAACCTCGGTAAAAATATGTATTAAAGTAAATGGGATCATACAGCATAGGTTTACTCTCCATTACTTATTTTAATATTTATAAAAACAAGCTTTTATCATAGAACAAACAGCTCATACATAATCTCCTAAAATCTCATATATCATCTAAAATATCATTTCACGGTCTCTGCATTTCAATTTGGGGATTCTTTGTTTCTGAGCGAGGTTGGCTGAAGCTCGGCTTTTGCTTTCGCTGACAGTACGAGTATGAGAAAAGACCTGTTGGCATATTATGTTTCTATGAAGAGGATGCGTACAGCTATTGTACAGCAGGTTTTAGCTGCTTTCACATGTTTTTGACTTGTATTTATCAATATATGTTTACTGATATTACTGTGAAGACACACCCACAAAGACACATTCTGATCTTCTGGCTATTTAGATCTGGATTTATTTATTTAAACATCAGGCCAGCACACTCATTGCTCCAACAGGATGATAAAGCTGTCAGCTGGAAGAATTGTAATTAGGCAGCTTAGTGAAAACACCTGTGTGTTCACCTCTCATTGGATGAAATGAAAAGCCTGTAATAGGAAAGGCATCACTGCTCCTGTGTTTTAGTCTTTCACATTAAGCCATGTTTCCAAAAAGCTGCTATACACACACACACACACACACACCCCAAATTAAACATATCTCCAATTTAAAATGCACATGCATATTTCTAAAAATCCCACAATGTTTCTATATTTCAAATAAAATACGTAGTGGGCACCCGTTTGTGGTAATTTGAGATCCTGATACTCAAATGAGGATACCTTTACTTGGAGCATAGCTTACTCTATATGAATATCTTTACAAACCCATGGGAGCGCTGGATCTTCTTAAACTAACTGCACGTCACATCTATCTCTCAAATCATGAACTATCACCAAACCAAACTATAATAACTCAGCACTACTGAGTTGGATGCTTCATCCCCCGCACCTCAGTGCTCCGTTTCAGCCCAGGTCCGAGCACTGTTGGCTGGGCACCAGGAGCCTGCTGCTTCCCTGAGGATGTCCAGGTCCAATATTCTGCTCGCCAGCAGTAGACACAGTTTGGCAAATGTGCCTTAGAGTATTGAGTGTGTATGAACTGCAGGCTGGACCGAAAGCAACGCACTCCTTGTTTGCTCCAGACCGATTGTGTGTTTGGGGTTTTCTTATGGCCGGGCCATCTGCAGGGGATTGTTGGAAGAGGCTGGATATCCACAAGAAGGAAATTAAGTGTCTCAACATGACAGGAGATTTGTCTCAACTAGTTATTATTGATATGAATGTTCAGTATTTGTCTCGAAGGGTAAATAAGGGTCAGCTGTTGTTTGTGAAGCACTGGAAGTGCTGCTGCTGAGAACTATGGAAAGAGGAGCTGAGGAGGAACAGTGCAACATCTTGACTGAGATATGGGGGAGAAAAATCTCAAACTTGATAAGTGCAAAATGTTCAATTTTGAAACTGCCCAGCTGTGTAGTTTTGATGAATACACATGAAAGCATGCTGGACTCTGCAAAATACCAAAAGGACACCAAGTCTGTTTGAGTTATGCTCCTAGCTAGATGTATTTAGAGTATGCTAGCCAGTCAAAAATGTTACTAAATGCACCGTGTTTGTACGGTGTATTTCATTTAAAATATCTGCTTATATATTTTTTTATAATTCATGCAACGACATAATAAATGCTAACTGTAACACACAAAGTTTGTCATAATTTTGTTCTCAAAAAGTAATTTGACTGTTTCTCCGGGGATGCATCCCCTAATAACACCATGACCATTTGGTTCATATTTAGCACGGTTTCTAGTTTCTAGTTAGAACGGTTTCTAGTTATGATATACTGCCACCAATGATCCACCACTTAGTCTGAAGGATGCTTGTGTTCAACTGTAACTCACCAGCAGGTCAAACTTTATTTCAATATATTTAGTGACAACTTTATCCCTCATCACATAATGCCACTCGCTCTAATTTTACAACATTTAAGAGAGACAAAAACTGAAAAAGGTTCCCATGAACTGAGACCACCTTGCTCTCGCTGCCTCTCTACTACACGGTGGGAAAAAAGGATTGCAACATCGTTTTACTTTAGCCTCAAGAACAACATGACAATATAAATATCCTGTCAGTTCAACAGACGGAGGTTAAAGGTGATGAGGTGACTGATGATCAGCTGTTGGGTGGTTTTGGTCAGTGGCTAGATTATATCTTTTTTTTGTGTTAAATCAGAGGCCAGTACAAAGATTTCATAAAAATAAAAATGCATGGATGACAAATGTTAGTTGGAATCTGATAAAGTTTTGATTGTGTCTCTGTAGTATTTGACTATTCATGTTCAAGTTTGTTTTAAATGTACTTGAAAATAAATCAATACAAATATGATAATAATATGCATCATTCCTTACATTGCCAAAACATTTGCAAAGTGTCGACCCACAATAGGTGAAAGCTTCGTGAGTGTATCTCGAGAAAGAAAGTGTTTGCCGCACACACCCACGCACAATTATGGGTATGAATTTTGTCCCCACAAGGAAGGCAAGTCTCCACAGTTTGACTATACAAACTAATTAATGTCCCCTCCAATAACATGGGAAATACTAACACACACACACACACACACACACACTACGTGCTAGCACTTGTGCATGTGAGTGTGGACCCTGCGGGGTCCCCCCTGAGTTAATTCTGTTATCTGAACAAAGTCCATCAGACATCCATTTATCTTGGTATGTGTGACAAAGCAGACTGGGGAGTCTTAGTTAAACAGCTTCTTCAAAACAAACTCCTTCTCAAAGGCTGCTGTTGGCCAGAAGACGTCTGAACTGCAGTGAGGGGAACTAAGGCCAAAGAGATGATCTCTGGAGAGACGAGGAGTGAAGAGAACACCATCTTTAACCGTTGGATACACTCATGTCAGAAGGAGCTTATGAATCTGGACATGTGGCATGTGTGACAAAGGACTGTGATCTTAACATTTCTATAACTTTCCCTTATGTCACTTCTATTGCTTCACTTCCCTAAATTCTTCCTGTAAAGGACACATTTATTGCATTTGACAGGAGCAGATTTATCAAGGGCAGCCTCAGTCCTTGATCATTTACCTCCAATATTGTTGTATTAACCTCTGGACGTGACAATACAGCTACTATCTGCAATCCATCAAGGTTCCCCTCTTTGAACGGCTCCCGATGAGATAAGGTACTTTTGGAAAAGCAGCACTGGAGAATGTACAACGATCGTTGTGTCACTCGATGAAGCAACAATTCAAATAACATTAGTGTAGATTGTATTTAGATTAACGAGCCATTTATCGTGACTGAAGAAAGACAAATGGCTGGTGCACTTTGTGAGGTAATATGTTGTTAGCCGAGTTTCCCTGTTGACCTTTCAGCAACCTGTTTAATGTCTAGGACAGAAAAAGGGAAGTTAAATATTGATTGAGACAAATGACGATGAGCGAAGCATTCTGTTAGCAACACGCTTCCTTATCTTAATGTAGTTGTTTTTCCTCAGTTTAATGTGCCTGCAGTCATACAAGTTGTGTAGTAGGAAGGACTTTGGAGAAACTGTAAATCACCTTTATACACCTTCAAAAACACAGTTTCATCATGGTGCTGAAATGACTTGTGTACTATCTACATGGCCGATTATGAGTGAAAAGCACAAGATTATACATTAGCAGTGCAAACACGTATCCTCGCTCTCACGTCACTGTGATGGAAAAGCGTAAGGTCGAACTGTGTGACATTGTGGCTGGACTGTGGTTCAGACCTTCTTTGTTGAGTCGGACATTGAGGAGAAATTCACCATTATACTTTCAAAACATCACTAGTCTGTAATGCTGGATGCATTACAAGAATTACGCTGGAATTCAGTGTTGCAACAGCTTCTACTTTGATTTGGTGATTTTAAACATCTCCAAGTGCCAAAGACTCTGTCCAGACTTTATCATCACATATCATCTGTTAATAATAAACACGTATCTGTTCTTCATCTGACTGGTCTCTCTCTCTTGACACCACATTCCCAAACAGCAACCAGTGGCATTCACAACGGCTGAATGTGGACCCAGTAGATGCAGCTCCTTTAAGGCTGCCAAATGCTCCATCAAAAGTCAAAACACTGTGTTTACATAGACTGACAGGTCCGCAAGTTTCCACACTCAGCAGAGGTCAATGCCACTTGACCCCCCTAAGCTCCATTCAGGCTCCAACACGTTGACCAACTGTGGATTGTGTCTCCAGTTACTGACAAAGATGGAAAAGAAGGGTAGCTTCAACAGGACTGAGACAAAACCTCTACTGTAGCTTTGTTTAGACTGTAATGTGATGTCAGATTGTCTATCTATGGCTATAAGTACATGGAAACACTATAAACTTCACAAAGCAACAAGTGACACAAACAAATCGATATTGATTTCAGAAAATAGATGACAGACTTCTGGCAAAGCATCTTAGATAAAAAGGAAGAATCAAGGATTCCTTCCTTGATTCATCACGGTCACTGTAAACAGAAGGCCAGACACGGTGGTTCAGAGTGCTAGTTATGACTGTACTTTTAGGCTAAAGAAACCTCTGTAAAAAGATGTATTAAAGTAAACGGGATCATTCAATCAAATTAAATTGTTTCCATGTTGCCGTGTACAGAGCAGTGCAAAGATTCAAGATCAGGACCTCCAGCCTCGTCCGGCCTAAAGGCTCAAAAGAAGCTATTACAATCAGATGTAATGCTACAGAGGAATTAAAAGGTTTGTGAACGTCAGCGAGGAATGTACTGTAGCATCGTCACCGCGGACTCTACCCTTTACACACACTCATTTCCTCTGTCACAAACCGGCTTCTTATCAGATAACAAGCATGCATGTTTCAGAGTGGTCTTTCCTTCCAGCCGCTTCAGCTAGAAATCTCTTGATAAGAGTTTTTGCTTTTCAAATGCACATGCAAATGATCCAATTGTTACAGTAAATAGTAAAAGTGAGTGATTGCTTTTTGGAACAAAAAGTAATTTTCCTCCCACACCCTTGTTGAGAAATGGCTCGCCGTGAATAATGAGTCGTCGAGGGATGATTGTTTTGGTGTTCTACACAATGCAGTCATCTGAAAGCTATTTCTATGTATCCTGTCAATATCACTGTGGAGGTAAACATGCCACTGAATGATAACGCTAGTAAACAATCTCACAATAAATCATAAAAACACTCTTTACACTAAGGTGTGTATTGTCATTTAACAAACAAATCAAGTAGTAGCTGAAGTATATCCAAGCTGAAAGGATGTTTATTTTTTTGTAGTAGTAGGCCTTGCCCATCGATGACAATCCATGAAGAAAATAAATAAAAATAAATAAATAAATGATTTACATTCTCTTCCTCTCTGAAGGGGATCAATGTCTGGACTTCATGAGTCACGTGCCAACTGCATGTCAGTTTCCTTTTTAGTTTTCTGCAAGGATTTTCTTACTGGGACTTGGCATCCGGTTCTTTAGATGAAAGACCAAATTTATTATCCAAGAGTTTCAATACAGCTGTAGGAAAAATGATTGCTGACTCACTGAGAGACATCCAAGAAGGAATGATGAAGGAGAAAACCTGAAACCCTTTATTTTAATAGAAGCCTGTGGACAGTCTGTTTGGTCAGTCTCATATTGTTTATGTGGGTCAGCTCAATTCAATGGGTCAGTTATCTTTCCATCAAATGAAGGACTACATGTCTATTCTTAAGTGCACGTAAAATGGTGTCCTCTGTTCCAGCCAAGAAAATAGATGTTGGCAGCAGCTCCAAAAATGATGAACACATGATCCATCATGGAACCAGTCAGATGGCTTTCTCAGCACTCAAGGGAGCTTCACTTCATCTTCTATTTGAAGTTAATGTAAGCATTGCTTGTTTTATCATATTTTATATCTGTAGGAGTATGTAATAGCTTTAGAACAATATGTCCTATTCAACTCAGAGTGACCTCTCAAATAGAATTTCTACTACAGGCTACAGCCGTGCTAGCCTGCTGTAGCATCTGTGAAGCTGCTTAATGCTAACATTAGCATACCAAGTTCTCAGTGAAAATGCTAACATGCTATGTTAAACATGTATAGGTTTACTATATCCACCATCTGTGTTTATTTTTATGTATAATTAGTTTATCAGTTTATTTGTTTCGCAGGTTGGTCATAAACCAAAGTATTGAAAGGTTTAAGGATCTACAACATTATTACAGTATTCACTCCGAGGGCCACGTCAATGTCTGCCCCAGATTTCATGGCAATCCATACAATGGCTTTTGAGTTTTACCCTAAGATACAAATGTCAAAATTACAGTCATGTGAGAGAGAAAAAGTTGAGGGATTACCAAAGTTATTAGTGTTCATCATCTGGGCACCATGGATGTCTGTATCAAATGTCATGGCAATCCATCCAATAATTATTGAGATATGTGTGGCTAATGATAACCAGATTACATACAAATGACTGGATCTTCTTTTTTCTATTGATGAATCACAGTTTGCCGACTTGGATGATAAACTCCAGTTTTCAAATTTAGTTTTTCAATGGTTTTAGTCACAACATAAATATTCCATTGACCTTCATTGTATGGAGTCGGAGAAACAGATGTTGAAATCAACCAATAAGACTGTATGATTATTCAAAGGGAAAAGTAGGAAAATATGGTTTCATATGTGATAAGCTAATCTTTTCATAGAATTTTCCTTCCTTTAAAAATGCATGTAAAAGATGCATAACATTTTTCAAACTCTGCATAAATTGAAGACATCACTGACACTTAATGCTTTGGAGCAGAGAACATGGAGCTACTGCATCTTACACAATTTGTCAGTGTGTTTGGAGAACCGCACATTATAAGAACCAGACCTCGTTGCACTCTGGGAGACGTTCCACCATCATCCTCTGGAGAGGATGCACAGTGACCAACCATCTGATGAAAATCAAATTAAAATGATTAAATATGACATGTTTATTTAGAACTACAGGGGAACTCTAATCCAATAATATATGCTATTATATAGAATGTGTTTTTCCACAGTTAAAGACTTGATTCTTACTCATTAAGTAAAACCGTCAATCTTGATTGTGCCATATTACAGGCTCAATATGCCATACATTTCTAATCCATGAGTAAGGAAACTGGCCAATTCTTGATGTCAGATGCTGAATCCCACTGATTTATGTTGGCATTGGCAAAAATCACTATGTCTATGTTGTTTTTTTCCACATGTTGCCCAAAACCTTGTCTGGGAACCACAAAGTTGATCTGGGAGTGCCTACATGACAAATACAGATGACCCAGAACACATGTATACATAACTCTCTGGGAAAAAGATGTCACCAGACGCTCAAGGGGGATCATCCAAGTGTGGGACGCAGGAGTTGTGTCCAAAAATAGATACAGACCTCTTGTCTGGAGATGTTTAGAGGAATGCAGCTCCCGCTTTCTGGTTTTCACAGGATGGACACGGGAAAGAGGTTACTGAAGCACCAACCGCATTCAACCTCATCACTCATATTCAATTTTGTAAATTTGGGATTTTTTCTTTAGACCTCATCCCTGGAGAGACTAAGTATTTTTGCATTTAGCTAGAAGCAATCAAACTGGCAACACTGTGTTTTCCAAAAGGCATTGATCAATCAAGTAAAGACGCAGTATAAACAGGCCTTATGCTGAAATGTTGACTAAAATGTCAAAATGAAGAGAAGAATGTGTAGCTGTATGTTCATAAACCAGCTAGCCAAAAATCTGCCGGTCAAACATGCACCAACATATTTAACAGAAGATATTGCTAGTTTTGCACGCGTAAGCCCAGAAGTTATAAGTCATGTTAATCATGTGTTTATTCCTTTATGTAACCTATGAAAATGGGCACTTAAGTGAAATAGAAAATCTATGACAGCAAGCCTTTTGTTATTCTAATTTATTGATTAAAAAAATAGTGTTTATGTGGTAATGCATACAGTATGTGAGCAGGGACCATTTTGAAAAGGCTTGTTGTGGCTCGTTCAAGGAAGTTCAGACATCTGAGACTTAAGAGTCAGCTTCTACTAAGCATTACATGTGATTTAATGTAATGTCATGAATTGAAAAAAAGTTACAGTAGATTAGCCCTCTCAAAGTTTTCATATCTAACTGTTGAAGCAATTTCTTAAACTGAAATAAATGGGACCAGTTAGCTGCCTCGAAGCTAAAGGTCTGCTTTGAAAAATTATTAACGATACTAAGTATTCACAATTTGTAATAAATTGGCTTCAGCATGTAAAACCACCAGTGGGTTACTTTAAGAGTTTGGCCTGAACACCTCATAAACAAAGATTGTCCATGAACCCCATTTACAGAGAGACCTCACTGTATTCTGCTGTGAACATCAAAATCATGAGCAGCACATGACCCAACGCCACTGAAGAGCCTCAGCACAAACGTGATTACGCTTCTAATCAACCTAAACGGGGCATCGCTCAGACAGCTCCTCTCTAATGCCGCTCGTCTCTTCCCTCGCAGTCCGGCAGGCTTCTCTTCAAGACGCGGACAGTTTCGGTCCGGTCTGCCAACCCAAACAGTGTAATCACATACTCTGCGGCTCATGGTACAGTGAGCCTGCTCGTCCAGGCGTAGAGAGCCGGGAGGGAGGGGGTATTGGGTTATCTTCCCCGGAGATCAGACACACCGAAGGCGCTGTGCTTGTGAGGCCTCCACCAGCTGCACTGGGCTGCTGCGATGGAGCGCCTTCATTCCTGAGGTCCTGCTGATGGCTGGAACACTGAGGGGGGCTCTTCCAATCAGTGCTCACTGACAGGATTGGTGCTTATACTCATTTGATCATTTAATTAGTCTAACTCCAAAGTTACCACATCCACGTTTTGGCCAGCACAGAGATCAGTATGCATCATTGCAACATACCATTTCAATGTGCAGGGATTGAGCAAATAGCCATTTGTTTTAATCAAAACATGTTGAACTGCTCTTATATCTCATGTGATCCACATCTGGGTTATTAAAAAAATGATATATTGTAACAATCGGGTTATCTTTTATTCAGAATGCCACAATTCATTTATAGATAGTTTTTTCTCAAGAACCTTTCATCATGGATGTATGGAGTTACTGGTGACATGCAACCACCAAACTTCTTATGTGAAAAGATGAGACTTGCAAGAATGCTTTTGGTTTTTGACATTACGAGAAGCTTGGTCAGCTGTATATGCATCTTCATGTTTTAGTTTTTCACAACCACAGATTACTAAAAGTTATAATATAATATATTAATAGATGTGGTATCTGTATTATCAGCCAAACCACAGTTATGTCCATTTTGGGGGAGGTCATAGTTCAAGTCCACTTATAGAATATCCGACGTGGGAACACCCGAATTGACTTGATGGTTGATTTGTTTCAATGCAGAATTTTATTATACTTGGCCGATGAGGAAATATGCTGTCAATGGAAGTGAATATGTCATATCATCACCTTTTGATTTATGGAGAGTTTTCTCAGTGGAAGAAATAAATCACTTCAATAGTTGTAGTGTGACATCCATACTCCATCATTCACTCAGTTATTATTTATCATTTCATCATTAGGGGCCGTTAACAAGGTGACTACAGCTTTAATAGTGACAGTTATATCAGATACATATACGCGCTTCACTGCTCTGAACACATCCAATCATCACAAAGCTTTAACAAGGCACTTATGATAAGCCCTCTCAATCCCCACTTCTACATCAGTGTTATCCTCCTGCCTTCTTTATCTGATCACATCACAGATGATGAATTACTATAGTGTAAGTACATGTGTGTCTTCATGGAGAATTTCGCATTAATCTGAATCTTCATTGTGATGTTTGCTGATATATGAAACTAATGTTTGCGGAGCACTGGTGTTGTAATTGCTTCTATATCATAGAATAAAAACATACAATTTATATAAGAAAAATGTTTGGGGGGGGGTGCTACTCTCAACTACTTTTAGTTACCTTTATTTTTCCTTTGATTTAAAAAGTAACTAGTGTCTCATAAATGTAGCGGAGCCACCGAAATTCCCCTTCTAAAATGTTGCGAAGTAGATAAATAAGATATACAAAAGCATGCACCTCAAAATTGTATTTAAGGACGGTACTTAAAGATACTCCAAATAAGTTTTTTTTGTGGCGGCCCCTGTGGACGAAAGTGGTTATGTTTTACAAGCAGTGAGTCTTTTTTTTTAGAAAACCTTGTATTTCTCTGCATCAAGGTCTGACAGTCCGCTCCACTCAGTAGTGGTTCTGGTTCTCCTGTGCCTTCCTTCCCTTAGGCTATGTCCACACCATTTCAAAACGCATATCTTTTGCTAAGTATACACTGAGCATCCACACTACACCAGAGTTTTAGAGTACCGAAAATGGATACGTTTGGAAAAGCTCCCGAAGACGGGGTTATGCCCTAGTGTGCATGAGCGTAAACTGACAAGTTTGGAAACGATGACACCTGCGTTTGCTACCTGATTGGATCTTAGCAGTCACGACGTGTCCTTCCATTATTCTCGTGTCATGTGACTCTGAGGACCAGTTCGACCTTGTTGTCGGGCCAAGCAAAGAAATCTCTGGTCCCTCTTTTCGCCATTTGGCGTTCTCCCTCCGCAGTATCAGATCACAACATAGCTCACGACTCAGGGGTAACCGAATACATCCAAGTATGTGAGTTCCTCCTGTAAACCTTAATAAGCTGAATTATTCCTGTCATCTGGCATTCAGCCCCATTATCAATCTGCACATAATTGTGAATGTAAAAGTGGGTGTGCAGCAGAGGAGAGGCTGTTGGAGGTAAAAGACTGAAGCCAAGTTACTTTGCCAAGATGTTAAACCGCAAGCTTAATGTTACTACAAAAATGCTTTATGACTGTAATTGTTTAAGTGAGAAAAATACTACAGTACATTAGACCACTTGGTTTGTGTCATTACTAAATGATTTCTGCACATTAAATAGATATATCTGTGGTTGATGTAATCATAAATTTGCAGCCTCAGTTGCCATGGTTTGGCTCGGCCATCTCCTTTCACATTTCACTGAAACAACAAGTGCAGAGATGCTGCAGACCCAAATGATGACTAACTCCACTTAGAGGGTTTATTTTAAAAAGCAAAAGGTCAAACATGGGGTTATATATACTGAATTCCATAGCAAGTTCATAGCTGGATTGGCCAAACGTCATATTTGAAAACAAAGACCGGCCATGAATCCATGTGTCACTAATACATTGTGAAAGGATACGAGGAGAGCATCTATAAAATGTGTCTCAGCCAAGTACAAATGACTCTAGATAGAAGGAAGGGATGACGAAACATGATTCATTCCGGACAAGTGAGCGATCACATGGATCCTCACCTCTCATGAATACAATGAGGCCTACACATGCAGGTTTGGCCGAACATTAAACAGAAGTGACCCTCTGCCTTCAAGTCTCACTCCCACCACATCTTTCAGACTCGCTCAAAGCGCCCTCGGAAAACAAGGACTCTCCTAACGGGCGCTCTGAGAGCCCAGTCGGGGTACACCGCAGAAGTGCCAAATCGTTACCCCAAACATTTTGTCACGGTCGTGCTGGAGGCCGTGATCAGCTTGTCAACGTGTAGACTCAGGGCTGTGTTAGCTTTACCTCACCTCCCACTCGGCCAAAGTTGTGAACCTGGGGAGTGTTTATTATTTCTACTCAATTAGAGCTCAATCTGATACTCCAAAAGGTCTGTTTTTAGCTCCACACCGTAATACAAAATAGATAAAGTGGCTCATTATTTAATTAGCACTGTAATTGAGGATGCATCAGATGGACAATAGCAAGTCCTCATTGGGGAGTATACATCCAGTGGGCTGCAGAAACATGTCTCCTTAGAAACCATCACATTAATAATAATAATAATAATCTCTGTGGAAGTGTAATGTCCCGGTTCCCAAAAGGCATTTAACATCTTGCGCTCGTCATTGGAGCAAAGCAACACGACCATTAACTGTCACGGTATTTGGTCATACGGTATTGATTTTATACTGTTCTGCAGTCGTTTGTGTTTAAACACAAAACCATGATGACATAAAAATGGAAACCAGCTGAGCTCCCTGCACAGTTGGCACTCTAAAGCTTACATAAACTTTTTGGTTCTGCTAATAAATTGAGCTGCAGTGATTATTGTCGAGGTGTAATTGCGATATGTGAAGCCAAAGGCCTTGATAAAAGCAGGAAATAAAGCTGAAGTTACACAGATGAAACAACAAGGTATTTTCTCGCCTCTGAATAAATACTTGGGTTATTTAAAATGCTACCCACCCTGACTAGTGTTGGTCAGTGAGATGTTGGAGACACTTAAACAAGCAGCTGGTTCTGGTGCCTGTCCCAACCGTTAAAACCTGAACCTAACGTTAGCAAAAGAGGATGAAAATGGAGATGAAGGTTCCAAATGAATCAACATGGTTTATCCTCTTTTTGTCTGACAGCCCCCGACAGTCCTAACAGTTCAGCTTGAGTATCCCTCTTCCTAAATCCGTTATTCATTTTAACAGATTTTAAATTGGATGACACTAGTATTTATTCAAAAGTTGAGATTTTCACAATATTTCATTTTAATCTTAGCACTTGCAGTGGTAGTTAAGCTGTTCACAGTATCTGTATCAGTATCTGTTTTTTCTATAACGTTCTCGACTCACTAATTAGGTTTCACCAATGTGATCTTGAACCATAATATGTTGCCTCTTGGCAAGAACCCCATAAAATCAGTAATTTAAAATCAGTTTTGGAGAGTCTCGACGCAGAGGGTTTGTGTGTGGTTAACGTTGCAACACATTGTAACATATTGTAAAATATTGTAACATATTGTAACACATTGTAACATATTGTAACATATTGTAGCACACTGTAACATATTGTAACACATTGTAACATATTGCAACATATGGTAACATATTGTAACTTATTGTAACACATTGTAACATATTTTAACACATTGTAACATATGGTAACACATTGTAACACATTGGAACATATTGGAACATGTGAAACGCAGCTAGGCCATAAACATACCTGGTTAGGTTTTGTTAAAAAAGATCTTGGTTTGGTTTAAAATAAGCATTGTTTGGGAATCACTGGTTTATACGAGCATTCAGGTGTTTGGAACCAAAAACAAGTTGCCCTTAAGCAACCACCATAACACATTGGTTAATCTACAGGGATGGCGGTGTGCAGACAGTTAACGTCCAAGCACTGAGATGCAGGTCGGCTGTACATGACAGCAGTGTGAGGGTGTGAGGGTAGATTAGTTTCCATTAATGTCCGCCTGCAGATCATTAGCATAGCAAAACACACAGTCATACAGACAGACAGACAATGGATGCATTGATGGAATCAACACCCCATGGGGAATTTGGTTGGCCTCTTCATTCCTGGTAACGGGTCATGGTGGTGCTTTGGGTCCTTTTTCTCTGCTCTTCATCTCTCTCTTTATCTTCTGTCCTCCTCTTATTTTCTCTATTGAGGCTTGTGGCCATGTAAAGTTATAGTGACATACCTTTTGCCTTTTTTAAATTGCGTCGCAGGATTACACATTATCAAAATAATGCTGAGACATAAGTGAGAAATAGGTTGAGACATTGAAATAAGCCACCGGGCTTCTCTTATTGCCTCGGTTAAATTTCCTGCAGTGTTAACTATACTAAATAAACGAGGCCCAGTGTTTGTCCTGCCTACCTCATTCTGCTGAACATACATCCACGCCCACGCACACACACACACACACACACACACACACACACACACACAGATCCAATCTCACTAACACGCAAACGCACGCTAACATTAACACATACACTTCCATCCCAACCCGAGAGCCTCGTGAATTCGAACACGCCCAGAAGAGCCTGCGTGACTGCAGTAATGAAATAAAACATCCAGCGAATCACAGTGGTCCAGAAGTATAAATTTGATTGATTCGATAAACATTTGTACATTCTGAGTGAGGACCCAGCGGACCCCGCTTTGAAGGACCGTTGCTCCTGAGAGCCAGTTGGTTTCCATCTCGTTCTAATTCAGGATTCAAGGTACATTTACTACGTTGTGCTACAACTGTTTTTGAGTAAAGAAAACATTTTCAGGTTGCTTGGTTTTCGTTTGTTGCTCCTTTCAAATACCAGTCCTCCTGTAAGAGCAACATTACCCAGAGACCTCCTCTTCAACTGTGGAATATGGTGTCATGATGTCTCTGCCCTTTTGATAAATGACTGTCTGGAGCAGGTTCCCTGTCTGCAGTCTGTCCTCTTGATTACCGCCCAAATGCGCAGCAGCTGGCTATTAACAATTCTTGTTCACATTCTATCTTTTTTTGGGGGGTTTAATTATTGCAAAAGTCGGACCAAAATGTGCATATTTTCTATCTCAATAGCCAAAGAGGACTTTGGCAGACATCTTTGTTTTTGCACAAATAACGTCCCAATAAACATCCAGACAAGAAACAGACAAGATAACAGAACAGTCTTGGTGTGATCATTTTGGTTTCTGTGGGGACCATCTTGGTCTCCTGTATTCAAATATAAAGTTCAACAATAACTTACAAAGAGTTATTCTGTGCTAATGCATTTGAATATTTCTTTACTTAATTTCCTTCAATCCTTCTCCCACCACATCCACATGTGAATGTGAGCCTTTTAAGGTTGTTTTCCTGTTTTTTTGGCACTTCATTTCACATTACCTTGCACATCAGATGAATTCTCATGCATGAATGAATGGATCATCCAATAACCTGCAAAGTATTTTGTTAAAGTGGTTGATTTTTCAGTTTCCAATGATGGCTTCTCAGATGGCTCAGTGTAACAAACCATCCACAGATCAGGCTTGTCACCAAGTGAGTAAGGCTCTTATTCTTAAAGGAAACACACACAAGTATTTGCTTAATTTCCTGTTAAGGTTTGGCAACTAAACATCACAACGAGCAGCACAATGGTAGAAGTAATACAATTTGATTTAACTCCGCAGAAAGTCTCTGCACCTGCTTTTCAGCAGTAAAGAGAAAAAAAAAATCATCCAGACTGTAACAAACCAAACAAATCAAACCTGCAGTTGAGTGAGAGAGACTCGAATGCCAAAAACCATAAACTCTCGACCACGAGCGTCACCGCGGGGAGCGGCCTCCACCACAGCAGTCTGTGACTAGATCAGATCTGGATCATAAATCAGACAAAACAGACGACAACCAGAAGAGGTGGAGCTCTCCGCCGACCCAGAACAAATAGACAAATCTAAACTTTAGAGTGGGTTTTAACGCTCTCAGTTGTTTGTTTTACAGCTAATGTAAAACTCACAGATACCAATCTTAAGTTGGTGTATGGTTAATGTGGCTCAGACCCTCAGATCGTTCATCTGTTTCTTCTCTCTATCGAAGAGCAGAGACTAGTGTAAGTAGTTTAATTCAGGAAGTGCATTTTGGAGCTGCAGGCAATGATGACTATGTTATGGTTACTATGGAAAACAGTGCCTCATGTCCTGCTAGTGATCAAAATGATTAAAAACTTTGGGACAAATTCCTTAAAAAGGAATGGCAGTACAGCCAGACTGTATCCTATGCTGCGGTTAAGGTCAGTCGCAAATATTTTTTTATGTAAATGAGTTTCAGGGTGTTTCAGCTCTTTGAAATTTTCAGCCAATAATCAAAAGCTCTCAATTACGTAATAGCAGCATTATGCTCAGTTAGCAGCCATTTCTAAAACGTTAATCTCATCTCTAGCATGTAAATCTTTTACAAATCTCTGAACATTTGTTTTTTGTCCAGGACACTTTGAAATTACCCAAGAAACCTTATCTGACATCCATCAGAGGCTATAAATCATCATCATAAATGGAATGGCTCTTCTAAAGAGAAACAGCTTCTCGTGGCTCGATTGCTTCCATATGAGATACTTTGTGTAGCACACACACAGACACACACACACGTGTGTGCGCATGAATAGGTGCTCAGTAAATGCTAAACATCCGTTTCAGCCTGAACTAAACCACAACCTTACAGACTCACGCATGCACACATGGCAGACAGTGATGGTGGAGACCTGCAGCTGTTCGGATTGAAGTCAGCATTGTTTGATTTTGTCGGATGATGGATCGCTCAGCGCTGAATAGACGCGCTTCATCAAACTGTCCACATCAACTGTCGCTGCGTTTCATTCATTATCCGTTCAGCACCTCACAGAGTGGTCCAACAGGAATCTAACATCTGCAGACATTAGGACATCTATCGGGGTCTAATCTCTTATTGTGTTACGTATTTCATTTCATTAAGATATCTGTCCAAGCAATTGTTTTGGATCCACTTCATATGAAATGTTTTCTAAACCCTCAGTAAAGTAGGTTTTGGCTCTGCTATGTTTAAATAAAGTTCAGCTTGAAGTCCATCGCTGCAGTTTGTAGCTTGAGGGGAAAACTTGGCCCAGAATTTTATTAAGTCACGCTTTGGCCGGCTTCTTGATCAACAAATAAATGAATGTATTCTTATCTGTTTTCCACAGAGGACAATAATTTAAAGCCAGTTGATAAATGTGTTATTTATGAAACGCAGTTATACACATTCACATACAGGAGTGTGTCAGGTATTTGGCTGAGATTCACTTATTGAAACTTAATCCCATGCTCTAGGCTGGCGCTGAACACATGTTGGCTAATCTTGTTTTAGGAAGACCTCCTCGGAGTTTCCACAAAGACTTAATATTGCACCAATAAGATGTGTATTGTTCTCCATATAAGAAGCTTAAGTGTAAGTATAGTGCAATATTAAAGTCCCATAAATGGGATAAAGACACACATAATGACACACAGGTTTATTTTGCAGCTTTAAACGAGCTAGCAAACCAAATATGCACATTTAAGTGCTTTGTCTGGTATGTCTTCATTACAACAATAACTCACTAGTACATCCTACACATTCCCACGAGCACCTCTCTCCATAGCGACAGCAACTTCGGTCCTTACATCATCACCCAGAGCAGCTTCGGTCCACTTGCTGCTCCCAACACACTTCGGGTTGAAATTAATTTGAGTTCCAGTTGGAGGAAAGCAGACATTGTGATTGGCTCAGACATGCATGGTTGTGATCGGCAGCTTCCAGGAGGGCTTCCCATTAAGAAGACTAAACTTGACCTCTGACCTCATAGGAACTGCTAATATCCCCGCTGGCCCGAGTATCCGTGGGGTTAAAAGCTCAGTGAGTTAATAGTTGGGATGACCACACGGCGGGAGTCAGAGGTCCGAGGTAAGAGGAAATGAGGTATTGACACGACCATACATGGTGTTTCCTCTGTATGTTTCGTAACGGACCGATCCTGAGAGAACTGTAAAGGCTTCTGACGCGATCAAAGTCTTCATCATCACCGATGTCACAAACATTGTCATTTTAGTAAATAAGTCTGTATTTCTCAACCTCACGTTGTGTCAAGAATTTAGAGAGAAACAGACATTGCAACTGAAAATCTTAGATTTCAGGGTCCAGCAATGCTCATTTAAATATGCTTCTTAATTAACCTAAAGACTGTGTCAAAGCTTTAGATTGATCTCTTGACTTTACGATTTCTTTGACATATTTAAGGTATAAGTAAGAAACGTGACATATGCTGTTGATGATCTTGTGTTTTATCTTTTATACCATGTGTTTTTCCACAAAACAAACATCTTGAACTGCATCCAAAAAACCTGACTGGGCCAGTGCAGATCATCGATACATTGTTATCATAAAATCATATAAAGATATTTGGTTATAGCTAAAATATTGTTGCACATTATCCTATTTTATCTAACCTAATCTTCTAATGAGCTTTCAGATAACACTAATTTGTATGCACATGCTGGTACATTTTTAACATTTAAATATTAGTATTTTAGTTAACAGTCTGGCGTTCCTGAATAAGCTGTAATTCGGTGATGTGTGTTTCCACTGCGGCGCGTTGCTATCTGCCGACTTGTTCATGCTGATTTAACAGGACAATAAACAGCCTGTTGCTGTGTTTCCACTTTGTGATCTCCATCAACACCACATGCAACTCCATTAGCACTGACTGCAACATATTAGGAGCGTCGAGGTTATAAACACTGTTTCTCAGCCAGAAGGCCCGGTAGAGTTCATTCATAACAAGCTGCTCTTCTGAAGCGTCATTGAACAAGATGCTGAGTCTCTCCCAGCTACATGTGACATTATTTACTTTCCATGCTGTGTTCAATGCAATATTATCATAATTTCAAATTTGTAAGGTAAAAATAAAGATTGAAGTTACTAATGGACCTGAAGTTAATCCTTAGAAAGCACAACTGGTAATAGTTCCATCATTTGCTCATCATGGACTATGTTGCTCGGTGTTCTTATGCCTTTGTATATTTTAAATACGGTTGTCAACCATTAAAATGTATATTCTTCAGCAGGACAGAGTTGGCTGCTTGCAAAACCTTTCAAAAACCTTTTAAAACTTCTCTGCAAGTGACTTATCGGTTTCTGTCTGTATTCATTATGCCGAAACGGAAATTTGAAAAAACATTGTGAATTCTCATGAATGCTTGCACACCCTATTTAATTCAATTTAATTCAGTTTATTTTGTATAGCCCAAAATCACGAATTAAAAATGTCTGTAGACATAGGACACCATCTTTCCCAGGACCTCACATCGTTACACAACACACAATTTCTTTCTGGATAGATATTGATGTAGAGTGAACACAAAAATGGAATAGGACAACGTAAATAAAAATAAAGAATACCTGTTTGTCAGTATGTAACTACGTAAATGGGACAAAGGATGGTTCTTTAAGAGCATATTGTCATAATAAAAATTACTTTTTCACAAAAACACGATTCCAAGTATTCACAGTATTCTTTCCGACATCAGTTACCGGTTACCAACAGATTGCCTTCCTTGGTTCTCAGAAAACTGTTATTCTATTATCTTATCTGTTCCTCACCAAACTTAAACATGTGGGTGCATGTGCAAACACACATGTTAACACGCTCATTTGCAGACATGCCTGACACACATCACCCTCCCGGGTCAGCGTCCATCACTCATCACCTCATATGAAGAAGTTAAGTCGACTTTCTCTGGTGTCGTCTTTTTCAGTTCTGGGATCATTTTTCATTATGTCTCCTTTCAGGCTTAAAACCTCTGAACCCTGAGGGGCTACACTTTTTTTCAGCTTCAATAAAGGCGGATGTGGAAATAGACCAATCCAAAAACCCTCCAGTTCTTTTAACATTTTTCCTACTTGGCACTTGCATTTGGCCAGTTTGAAGAGCGACTTTGGATTTCCATGAAACTGGAATGTAACGTCTGTAAGTGCTCTTTCTGAGGAACAGCGGACATTGGGGCCAAGGTGCTCGTTTCATTCTGTGTATCAAGTTCCCCTCAATGTACAGAGAAACAAAGCAACACGTCCTCCGCCCTGCAGCAGCACAGGGAAGTGAATCAAGTTGTATGTTTCACACTTCCATCAAACAATGATTCACAACAAGGAAATCATGTTTTTTTTCTTCAAAAGCAGGATTATTTTGTGAAGCTGTTCCTGCGTTTGTCTCTCCGAGGCCAAACTGATATCTGTGTTTGACGTTTGAGTGAGAGAATGATAAATGAGCTCTGTGTGGATTCGTCTGCTAAACAACTCTCGAGTTGAAAGTTTGAAAAACATTCGTCATGGCCGGCTGCCTACACACAGTATCACATGTGGATCATCTAGATAACACATCCATTAAGACCACTTTGATATTACTCTATTTCCTCCTTTCATTTGTGGTGACGAGAGGTGCAACATCTGGCTGCCGAGAGGTGACGGAGGTGAGGGCCAGTGAACGAAAACACAGGGTGGGTGAATGTGGCTTCTTTTTTCAAGAGATGTTCATATATATATATATATATATATATACACACACACATATATATAGCTAATAAAATAATGACAGAAGAAGCTGGGATTCATAGTCAACTCATTATATTTGCTGATAGTTTACAACAAAAATGAAAGATACATTTTGTTGTATTATAAGCCATGTAAATCTTTCAAGTCTTTTTTATTGACATAAAAACAAACACACTATGGGAAAGATGGACTGTGTCTAATTGGCAGAACGACTTGACCGCTGACAAGCTGACAATGTTGTGCAGCCATGTGTGGAGGTAAACACACAGAGCCTCTTCCCCTCCGTCCTCCCGAGTCCATCCTTACACCCCCGCCTCGCCGCCTGGCCACCTCTTCTCCAGCTCATTGGGTCGACAGCAGAGGAGCGTTGATCCCACTTGTTCCGGTTCACCAACGCCTGGAATTCGCCGATCAACAGGAAAAGTATCCTCTCTGTCCTCCGAGACAGCTAAAAGCCTGTCTGTTTTCAGGAGGGGCGGGGGTCTCGTAAACCTGTCGGACCCGACGGTGTCCTTTTACCTACCTAGCTTCAGCCTTGGCTCCCAGCATTCCCGGGCGCTCTTAAATGGCGGTTTATGGGTAACCTACCGGCCCCGGGATCATCAGAGGTTTACGGCTGACCAATAAATACACTGCTGTGGTTCGGAAGCTCCCTAACTCATCTCCCGTCTTCCAACCCAAGCCCCAGTTCACTCTTCCCGTCCCCAAATATTAGAGGAGACCCCAATAAACTCCCCATTACTCCACGATGGCCAAAGTGCAAAACCTCTTATCTGCAAAATTATCCAGGAAAAGTGGAGCGAACCTCCTATCCGCACTTTGTGTATTTTTGTTTTTGTTGTATTTTGTATTATGTATTGGGTATTCATAACAAATATAATTCTGCAAGAAAACAGCAAGTGTTTTTTGTATTCTCAAAAATAGTGATTTTCTCAGAAGGTTTTGCTTTTCTGCCGTCTATTTGTCTCCATTGTTAGGTTAGGTTTTAAAGTGTGACAAACTCAGCTTTTAAGTTCTGTTTTCATTGCCAAACTGTCACACTTAATTATTTAAATAGATTATAATCTGAAACGTTTTGGGTTCTGATTTCATTTCAATTACTTTTTTCTTTTTTTAAAGGATCTGTTTGACATTTTGCAAAATATATTTATACACTTTCTTGTGGAGAGTCAGAGGAGACGATTGAGACCACTCTCATGTGTTGTCCTTTTTCAACCCAATCTGACAAAAATATACAAAAATTAGAAAATGTTTTCAATTAATATATTATTATTTATATAAATGTGTTACTTGGAATGCAGATTTTAGACAGAGTCAGGATAGTTTTCTTTCCCAGTTTACAGTCTGTATGCTAAGCTAAGCACCAGCTTCATATTCTCCATGCAGACATGAGAGTCAATGCTCACATTTGACCCTCAGAAAGAAAGCGAATAAACCCAAAAAAACAAACATTCCTTTTTTGCTCTAAATACTGACTTTATTTCTATCTGTATATTTTTCTCTCCAAATTCTGACCAATGACATAATATCCAGGAGTCCAAGTACAATACACAAAGAAAGAATAAAGAGAAGGAATAGATTTTCCCAGAGGTTAAATTTAACAGTTGCAGTGTGTTTTATCAGATGCTTGACTTGGCTGATGAGAGCGATTCAGAAGCTCCAGACATTATTAGTGAGAACGTCACATGGCATCTAAACAATGTCTCATCTTTAGAAACAGCTGGGACATGCTCAGCCGGCTCAACGTCAAGTGAATATCCATCACAAAGAGTAAAGATGGTGAATGTTGTTGTTGTACTCCAATGAAGTTGTCTCTGTCGAAGACAAATTGAGAATATTTCCCTCCGTCTTTGACTTTCTTCCTCTCTTTATCTCTCTGTCTTTTCCAAACTATCTCTAACAGTATCTGTCCAAATAGAAACATGGTATTTTATGCATTTTTACTCTATTTCATGACTTTTAGTGGTCAAACGTTACAGCGGCTGACCTTTCCTTGCTTATAATGCCCTTCAAACAAATTTCACTGTTTTCTTACATGCGCGGCCACAAATTGGAGGTGACAGTTTTAGACGAGGCCGCTAAACGCGGTCAGTGCCGTCCATAAAATCAGCAGCTGGGGTCAGTGCCACGGGTCTACATGGCGGTCCCTGGTTATGGTTTACATGACAGATGGAGGAGTTATGGCTGAACCAACATGCATCCCTCATATATCAAGGCAGGGATGTTTGAATGTGTCTTGGGGCTGTTGGAGAGTTTGTGTATCTGCATTTATAAATTTTTTGGATATCTGCTGCATTAGTTTTATGATTTACTTTATCATTGACTCAACTAATATATATATATATATATATATATATATATATTAAAAATTAAATAAAACTATATATATTTAATTTTTGCTGAGGTTTTTTTATTTTGATATATTTATTTGTTTATTTGATCTAGTTTCCTTTAAGTCACAGTACAAACAAATACCCCTAAATCTGCCAGATGTAAACATATGGTGATTATATTTATATGTATGTTTTTCTACACAATGAAAAAAGGACGAGAACTGAAAACAAAAGCTTCTCTCCAGAATATTATTTGTTTTTACCCAAAATAATTCCCTTCACTTCCCTTCTTTATAGCCTTGAGTTTTGTTTCAGTTGTATTTTCAAATATTCTCTAGTGATTAAACGTGTTTCCTCGACATGGAGTCAAGGAAACAATGTGAGCACACTCACTTGATTACAGCCACTGCCACACAGGTGCACCATATCAGGTTGATTACGTTGATTGACGTCAACCAGCAGCTGGTATTGATGTCTGTTACATTTTTATATGTGATTAGTCTTTTACGTTTTGTCTCATAAGACACATGAAGCACCAGCACGACTGAAACTGCACAGTTTACATTTTGCAGAGTTTGAAAATGCCAAAGAGAAAAGATTGTCTTTTCTCCAGTTCTTGTAGTTCTTGCTTCCTCAAGAAGGATTAACATGTTACGATAACAGGCCGCACACATGCTGGATGAAACATCCCTCAGAGGCTGAGAGTGGAAGTGTGATTATACACCGACTCTGTGTGAGGCCTGAGATGATTCAGCGGTCGCCAGCTGGTGCTGAAACAGGAAGTCAGTTCACCTGTTTCCTTTACGTTAAAAAGCAGCAGAAGACCATGTTCTGGGCTTTTTGCAAAGCTGTGATTTAATGTTTTAATGAAGATGTTTCACTCGTGCATGTTTCTTTATTCTCTGCACAGCTGTATAAATAAGTACTGGCCTCCACTGGACTATTTATTTAAAATTATATTCATGTTCCCCCAGAAACAGAGACCGGTCAGATGTGGAGAGATGCAGCCGTTTTTATTCCGACGTGTATTTATACAACAATCTTGTGTCTTTTTTATTGTGTATGTATGTACCACACAATGACTGGATTTATTTCACGCATGGACAAGAAGCACAAACTAAGTTTAGTTTCATCCTTCTGATCTATTTCCAACCGCCGCTCTGATAAATGGCAGATTCTGTCAGTACATTGACTTGTTTACTTCACAGCTGTGTATTACATTATATTTAGAAATCAAAGTATGTATATTAGAAAATGCTGAAAACTGGAGCTCCTCGTGGAGGTTGGTTTATGGTGCTTCGCCGGTTACACTCGGTGCTCTCTTGCTTCTTCGCGGTACATTTTGTTTGTCCGCGCTCTGGCGTTCCAGAGAATACTGCGTTGAGCATTAACACTTGAATGTGACTAGTTTTTTGTATACTTCAAAAGAACATTCATCTTTAAAACGACACGCCATTTTTCACACATCCGTGCATCTTGTTCAGGACATTTGATTTTGCATTTCAACACAATTCATATATCAATAATACATGCAGCTCTGCTGCTGATTAAATACCTCAATTTCTACCCCAACTGCCTCTGGTACCGCAGCACCTCAGACCACAGAACATAATCCACTCATCCATTAACTAAATCCATGATAAACACATGCCAAGCCCGTAGAAACACTTCCCCTAAATGCTCGTGTGTGTCCCAGAGCCTGACCCTTTGCTCCCTCTAAGTGGACCATAACTCTCAGCTGAAAGTCATCTGGTCTGGTTTACAGCCTGTAGGGGGTTTAACTGTCGCTATCTGCACCAATCAGCGCTGCTCTGTAACACTTATCAATTATGTTGATTGAAGACAAGATGGAGAAAGGGAGAGTGAGAGACAGGAATGAAACGTAAATGTTGATTTTCTTAATATAATTAGGCATAAATGCTACAAAAAAGGAATAGATAGTGGGCGACTGTGGCTCAGAGGTTAGCATGTCTGCCTTTCAATCAGAGGATCGGTGGTTCGATCCCCAGCTCCCCTTGTCCATGTCGATGTGTCCTTGAGCAAGACACTTAACCCTAATAGCTCACCGTTGCTATGTATACTGTATATCAAGTAAGCTGCTTTGGATACAAGCGTCAATGAAATGTAATGTAATGTAGATAGAAATATAAATGCGTTAGTTGAACAATGGTAATTGGTGAAGGCATTTTAAATCTTTCAGGTGTGTTTTCTGACACAATTGCAAACAGGAACCATATGGTTTTCAGAGAGAAAGACACATGAAAGGAGATCCAGGAAGGTGGTGCCTTTCCCCAAAGTGATTGTGGGGATCATTATCTGTCAGCAAAGTAACAGCGGTCTGAGACGGCACTCGCACGGACTCGCTGATAGGATAAGACAGAGCTGTCGACCAAAAAGGGAGACCGACCTATGTACATGTTGGAGAGTTGAAGGGAGAGATAGAAAAGAGTGGGAGAATTAAACGATATTGAAAGACAGACTGGGAAAGAGGAGGCAAAATAGACTGAAAAGCTGTTTGAGGAACTGACGAGGGCTGTTTATGAGGTGATGAGTTTGTCTATAAATCAATGAGTTTGGGAGCAAAGCAGAGACTGAGACCAGAGCGATCAAGTACAATCCAATAATAAACAGTCTAGTCTCATAGTCTATATTCTCCTGCCAATGTAAAAAACACAACTGCCGATCCTACTTTGATCAAATCATATATATGTCTTCCAGTGTTAGTCTTTGCAAAATTCCCTAATTGTGTTACTATTCCTCAGAAAGCGCAACACAATAAAGTAGACAAAGCATTTAATAGACTTGACAGGGTGGTATGCACCGCCCTGTGATTTCTAGAAACCTGAACACTCAAGCCATCTTTTGGGCAACTGCTTAGTCAGCTGTTGTCAATCACCTGACCGATAGCACTAACAACATTAGTCAGGCAATTGCTGTTAGATGGCTAAAGAAATAAAATAAAGAATCTGTCAATAATTATCTTAAAAATAATTTTACAGGATGAGCAGAAATAACCACTACTCCATTTTCTCGCTCACAACAGGGATAACGACCCAGTGAAATCCCTCTGTTTTGGCAAAGAAGCAGAGTTGCGTCCCTGTTAAAGGCTTTTACGAGGACGCTCTTTGCCTCTTTGTTGCTCGATTCCAAAGGTATGAGTGGGACGCTGTCCTAAAACGTTGCAGCAGATGTGTTACAGAGACCCTCCTCTTAACAGAATCGACACTTTGTGGATTTTTACAGCAGCGCAAAGCTCCCCGTAATCTTTCATGTTTTGCTTTTACTGCAAAGAGGTCACAAAAGGACATCTGTGCATTGAAGAAACAGTTTGGGAGTTACTCCAAAGCCAAAGCATGTTTTGCAGATGGAGTTGCTTTGAGTCTGATGCAAAACAGAGAGGTTGGTAATTCAGAAACAAGGGAGGGGCAGAATAAAGACGTATCACTCTAAAGAGTGAATAGGGATGACCTTAGCTGGCCTTTGGACCTCGCTGTTGTTCAAGATGTTCTTAATGACATTCATCAAAAGCCTGAACATCACCAAAAGGCTCATTCACAGTCCGGTGCTCAAAGGTTGACCACGGACTCAAACACGTGAAAACTCTCCCTCTTTGTACATGTCCTTCCTCAATGGAAGCTTCTCGGCCTTTGTGGGGCGGCCACTGGAACGAGATGGGTTTTGAATGATGGCTGTCCGTTTGTGTGAAGTAAAAATGTGGAGTGAAAAGAATGGCAGAGGAGGACTCCTGTTTGCAATTTGCCTGGAGACTTCACAAAACTAACATCCTATAGAGTGGTTTCTATAGAGGCCAGCGTTTTTGTCTGTGGAAGTCATGGGGTTAATGCTATTCTGCAGGAAACTGGGTTCCAGTTGGTTCCTCTGTGGTGAAGTGGTCCTTGTTGACTCTGTGTGTTTGTGTGTCGGTGTCCGTGCATTTTCCTGGTGCGCTCATGCTGGTGCGTCGACATGTTGACAATCAATCGACGTGTGTGTTCGTGTTTGTCTCGTTTTTTTGTCAAACGAATGAAACACGGATGTGTCAGTATTACGTTATTTCAGCCTTAAAATAAGTGTGTTTGACAAGAATATTAAATAAAACTAAACTTTCTTAAACTTTGCTGTAGTGATAGCACTGACCAATAGCAAGCTGCTTTGATACGGATAGTCCACAATGGAGGACGTCATCAGAGCTCGTTAGCTGTGTTGCTACAACCACTTTTACTTCATGACGAGAACCCACTGCGTGGACATCATTTTGTGCATTTTTTTCTCAAGTTGAAATCTGCAAAGATGTGTCGAGAACTGTTGTTTTTGTGATGGAGAAACAGACTTCACTTTTCACGTCTTTTCAATGGAGAATCCAATTTCCATTAGTTTGGAGCAGCTCTGTCATTGCCTTGGTAATACTAACTCATCCTAACGTTTACCTAAAGCATGGGTACAGTTTTCCTGGCAGGAGTGTCTATAGTTATTGAGGAGGACAACTGGCAGCGAAGTGGTAATCGTGGAGGCTCATGACGGGGGATTTTAGCTCCAAGCATACCGGCCTTTATTGAGGTGTAAGAAAGGAGAGTATAGAAGACTATAGGAGTACAGAGCCTATATGCCAACAGACCCCTTAATCCTCCGACATGGAGGCATGACGAGACTCCCAACACCCTATTGAGTCCAAACTCAAACAGATTGACACAGTGATTGAGACGTTTAGATTTGTGTTTTTGTGCGTTTTTCTTCCCCTCATGCTGGCGAGCATGCGCTGCTTTGGGTGTAAATGATGTGTTTAAGTGTATGCCTGGGGGAGTTTTCTCTGACCGAGAGTTCATTCACAAAACACTGGAAATCCTTTTTGTAAAATATCTGCAGCCACTTAAAAACAAGAAGGTCTCAACTGCTGTCATTTCTAAAGCAAGAATTCATTTAGCTTTTAAATCATCTTGTAACGGTTGGTATCTGTTACTTTATTTATAATGCTTCTTATCCCTCTTGTAGCACAGCGGGAGACCTCTGTTTCAATTGGTCCTCAAACTAACTTGGACCAGTTAAAGATACAGCAGAGTGTTTTCAGTTAAAGCTAACAAATTATTTTGGCACAGCAAGGACATTAAATAAATCATTTTGGACACATAATAACACTGTCCGCTCTATCGTAATGTCGTGGATTCCTCTCCGGTGCAGCTGGAGCATACGCTCCCAAAATCCCAAAGCAGCATCTGAATGCTAATCACTGAGACTCGACACTGATTAAAGAAAACAATAGAGAAAGTGAGATATCTACTGTCTATGTAGGAATTGCCTCAGTCTTCTTGAACTGAATCAGCATGTTGAGTAAAACAGACGTCCGACCACATGCTTGTGTGTGAATGCTTTATGAAAAACAGTGAACATGCTTTTGTTAAGAATCCAATTTGATAGATTTTTTGTGTGGTAGCTTTAAATACCCTTGTTTCTATTGTCAAAGATACAATGACCAAATAGATCTTGGTGATTATTATGGAGTAGAGACCACTGTTCAAGGAAAATAAAGACTTTACAAGGCCAGTTATCTGATAAGTGAATACAAGCAAGGCTTTTTTATTTCCATGCCCTCGTGATGAAAGAGGAAGTGAAGAGGAAGTGATGGAGGAGAGATTGGTGCTAAGTGGATTGACCCCAAACATCATGATTAAGGCCATAAGGAGGGTTCTGGTCAGAGGTTATTAAAGGATCATGAAGGGATCTACGGGGTTATAAAGGACAGGTCTGGAGAAGATGAACCAACAAGGCTCCACATTCCACACCAGTTCACACACTGGAGTCAGTTAAGCTGACAACCACTGCCTCGTTTCAATTTCAGACACGAGTATAATCAAGGTTGTTTGTGCCTACTCAAAACAATATTTCATTTTACAAATCAGAATGTGCAACTGTAGTTTGACTGTCTGAAAATGGTAAAGAGGGATGTATGCAGCATGTGGGCACACTGCAAACATGTTGTTGACCAGACAACAGTGCAATGGCCAGACATGTCCTTCTTTTGCTCTATAATTGTCATTTTCTTCACAATCATGCTCTAATTTAAAGTAAAAACAAGGCTTGACAGTGGCCTCATGCCTGAGTTTCCCTGGGTACCCCAAATCACTGACTCCGCTCCTATATACCTGCATCCTCCTCCATGCACCAGACAGGTCCAGAGGGGTTAAACTGGGTGGTAACGGGAACCAGACCACCAGAGCTTCCTCGGCTAATCACATGCAGCCACCAGCGAAGACAGCGGCACCATCACTCTCTCACTGCACCACCACATCGCTCTCTCTTTGCTCTCCTCGCATATAGTCGCGCCCCCTGCTGCACTCGCTGGCCATCCCTCTTATGACTTTACAGCACTGTCGTTTCATTTCCCTTCTCCTTGTTGAAACTCCTTTTCAACCTGTCAGTCCTGCTTTAAGCTCTTAATCTCTCTGTCTTTCTTTTCTCTTTCACTCTCTCTGACTCACACACACACACACACACACACACACACACACACACACGCAGCACTCAGACTTGTGTTTTAGCCATTCATCAGTAGCTAATCTCAGTTGTCTGCTATGAGGTGTTTTGGGGCCACGTGACAAAATGAAAAATAGCTCTTGGGCAGAGTGAAAAACAGATCACTGTGTGTGTGTGTGTGTGTGTGTGTGTGTGTGTGTGTGTGTGTGTGTGTGTTTGTGCGTTTCCTCACTAGTGACCAGAGGTCTAACTTACATAAATATTTGGTCCCATAAAGGCCGTTAGCAGCGGCTTATGAATCATAAAGCTCGTTTAACAGGAGTGTAAATAAACATAAAGCGAGCTCTGGTGCCCCGCCGAGCTCCCTCCCCTTCCATAACTCAGTCTGGGCTCTGCCTGCTGTGGACGGACGTGTACTGCACTCCACCTGGGCGACAGGTCCCACTGTGTGCCTTACGAACCTGTTCAGCTTGGCGGAGTCGGACGGGAAATGTAAATGAACCAAAGGTGGATGCTTGGGCGTAGACTCGCTGGAGGCTGGAGCGGTGGACTCGTTTGGGAAAATCCTTTTGACGCTTGTTTTCTCAGAGGGGATTTCTTTTACGGGGTTTGTCTTGAGGAAGGAGTCAAAGTTTACGATGCATGGATAATGTGGTCATAACGCAGACCAGACGGACAGAGTACGTGTGTGTACGCTTGTGTGTGTGTTGAACTTAACGCCGATACAAAAGCACAGTCTTCACATCATTTTATTTCCCGTAGGATTTCAGATCATGGTGGTTTGTGAAGCGATACGATGAGCTTGTACGCTTATGTCCAGGCGGAATTACATTCATCAAACCAAACATCTGCAAATCCTCTGAAGAGGATGAACTGGAAGAGAGATCTAAGTTCAGGTTAATAAATGGGCCGTTATATCACTGCTGAGACCTTCGACGTCTCTTTTTCAAACTGATTTCTTGGACTGCTGTGCATGTAGCCTGAGGAAGATTCAGAAGATGTTTCAGCATTGATGATAATTGTTTTTCAGTTGGACATTTTGCATCTTCCAAATGCAGTAATACAATATATTCCACTTCATAAACCGCTGTCCCTCCTGAGTCACACTTCACTCTCGCATATCGTCTTCCTCTGCATGCTCTAGTGCACTTTGTCTTGACAAAACAATCCTTTGTAGTCATCTCATCAGCTCTTCTTTCTTGTTCTGCTTTTCCAAGCTTGTGTCTGTCCTATGCGACCACACTGGAGGTCAAGGGAATATTTAGTTTCAGTTGTTTTCTGGGCGCTGCTCCTCTGGCCCGTACTGTACACACCATAATGCTTTTTTCAGTGCAGTCTTGTTAAACTATAAATTCAAGTCACTCCTTAAAAGAGAATCAGCTGGATGAAATATGAAGAGCAAAATGTAGATGTGCTTCAGGCAAAGAGTGTACACTCGACATTCACATCACCGGTTTTCCAACAAGACGGAACTTTATTTGATCCCTGAACCCTCTTCTCACTCAGGTTAGCCAGCGACTATTCCCTGAACTTCCAGAAGTTTATATGACACTAATTGCAACAGAAACACATTGTGATTCCTTCTATTCCTTTTTAGCCATGATAAAAGATGTAGGAAAGACAATGTCTTTTTGCTTGTCTGTTGGTCCAGACGGAAATATCACAACAACTATTGCTATTAGTCCCTCAGTGGGGAAATTGCAGGATTACAGCAGCAAGAGACACATAGTAATAAAACAAACAAAAATCAAGTAGTATAATTAAATAGTAAAACAGTAATAAAATAACAGTAAGAAGAATACAAAAGCAATATTAAATATACAGACAGATTAAAAGTATATACAGGTATTTAAATGTATTTATATTGCACATTAAAGTGGCCAAGTGATGATAAAAGTGTTAGCAGTCTCCTGCAGCTCAGTTTGTTTTGTTATGCAGCCTGACAGCAGCAGGAAGGAAGGACTTGTGTGATCCTCTGACTTTTCTATCGCCATGCTGGACTTTTGTGGATTCAAGTGAAAAACCTCTGCTTCTGTTGTATGCCACGAATCCTGGTGCACACATTTGTGAACCCCTCGTGATGAATTGCAATAACTTTGTGATTTTCTGACTTATATTTTGTGCCACTGTCAAGTCAAAAATGTGTCCAATACTTTGGTGTATTACTGAATTCTCTCGTACATTGTGTGCAGCCTGACAGAGCAGGAAATGGAAAACATTTATCTCTACAAGTAAACATCTCCAGCTGCAGACTGATGCAATGGAAATGTTATGATTTGAAATAGACCTCTAGATTCAGTTAGATTCTTATCACGCCGCTGTCAGCTTCTGTAAATACAATGACTAAAGGAACACTTGTCCCGGTGGGTCCCAAAACAACAAGAAGTAGTTTGACGCCCAGAATGCAAACGCTCTTCATCTGGACCGTGTAATCCAGGCAGCTTTTTTCCTTTTCCCATTCACCGGCATCTGTGTAAGTGGTGTCTTCAGAGTTACCGGCTCCCGTGTTCACCTCCGACACGCTCTCCTTTTGTTTGCTGCTGCACGGTTGATGTGGTGACCTCACGAACCCGCCGGTTATTGTCTCGCGCCGTTAAGTGCCTCCTGATTGTGGGCAGAGCTGAGTCGTGATAATGTCTACCAGATTCTCCAGCTGTCTCGCACGCTGTGCATGCATGCAGCAGCACGTAGGCATGCATTTCAGCACACACGCAGATCGACACACCGGCCGCTCTTTGCTCTCGATCCCAACGGCAAACAGTTTAGTGAATCACTGACACTTCAGAATGTTCTCAGATGGCGGAGGAAGCCGCGTCAACACGCAGCGGACATGTTGACAAGCGGATGTTGAAACGTGTGTTTGTTTTGGAGGCGGCATGGAGCAAGCTCATCCCCTAATTAGCCCAACTGTCAGGACGTGCGGGTCAGGACCCAAAAGCAAACACGGACCATGGGAGTTAGGTGGGAACGCAAGGGGGTTTTATTCACAGGGTACGGGGACAGAGGAAAAGCACAGGGGATAACCCTGGCGGGGGCTGGCTTGAGGGGAGGAACCTGGAACACAGGGAAAGGTTACTGGGCAGAGGGGAACAGGCCGGGGGACGGCCACCAGGCGGGGACTCAGGGGGACGGGCCGGGGGACGGCCACCAGGCGGGGACTCAGGGGGACGGCCACCAGGCGGGGACTCGTGATGGGACCTAACTAGGCTGGACTCGAGACGGGGCTTGACTGGACCGGGCATGGGACGGGACCTGACTGGACTGGGCTTGGGACGGGACCTGACTGGACTGGGCTTGGGACGGGACCTGACTGGACGGGGCTTGGGACGGGACCTGACTGGACGGGGCTTGGGACGGGACCTGACTGGACGGGGCTTGGGACGAGGCTTGACGAGACTCGGGGGACTTGGGAGTGCCGGGGCACCGACCGGACTCTGGGAGCGGGAGTCGGACGGACCACTGACGGGACTCGAGGGACATGTGTCGGCCGGACCGCCGACGGGGCAAGAGGGACATGTGTCGGCCGGACCGCCGACGGGACTCGAGGAACAGGTGTCGGCCGGACCGCCGACGGGACTCGAGGGACATGTGTCGGCCGGACCGCCGACGGGACTCGAGGAACAGGTGTCGGCCGGACCGCCGACGAGACACGTAGGGTAGGGGCCGGACTGCCGGTGGGACTTGGGGAGCTAGGGTCGGCTGAGCCACCGACCGGGCCGGGACTATCCGCGGCGCGGGCAGAGAAGCTGGGACCGGGGCTGGCAGCGGCACAGTCGGGGGAGCTGGGACCGGGGCTGGCAGCGGCACAGTCGGGGGAGCTGGGACCGGGGCTGGCAGCGGCACAGTCGGGGGAGCTGGGACCGGGGCTGGCAGCGGCACAGTCGGGGGAGCTGGGACCGGGGCTGGCAGCGGCACAGTCGGGGGAGCTGGGACCAGGGAGCTGGAATCGGCCGGGACGCCGACCGGACTCGAGGACCGTACCCCCCCCCTCCACGGACGCCTCCGGGCGTCCACGGAACTGCCAGGCAAGGGTGGGTGGAGGGGGAACGGCCGGAGGGCTGAGCTTGCTCTCGGCGGTCGACTCCCGGAGGGGGACGTGGGAAAGATTTCCATCGCCGCCGGGACACGGGGAACTGGAGTCGGCCGGGACGCCGACAGGACACGGGGAGGTGGAGCCGGCCGGGGCGCCGACAGGACGCGGGGAGGTGGAGTCGGCCGGGGCGCCGACAGGACGCGGGGAACTGGAGACGGCCGGGGCGCCGACAGGACACGTGGAACAGGAGTCGGCCGGGGCGCCGACAGGACACGTGGAGCAGGAGTCGGCCGTGGCGCCGACAGGACACGTGGAGCAGGAGCCGGCCGGGCCGCCGACACCAGAACCAGGGCTGGCGACGGCGCAGTCGCAGGATCCGGGACTGGCCGTGGCGCAGGTGCAGGATCCGGGGCCGGGGCTAGCAGATCATAGAGGGGTGTCCAGGCTGTCGGCGAGTCACAGGGAGCGGGCGTGAACGGCTTCCCCACGGCCGCAGCCCGGGCTGGAAAACCCCTCCGCCGGCGTCGAGGGCCCGAGGCTCCGGGCCCACCCAACGCCACCCAACGCCAGCCGGGTACCTGACCACTGGTCCGGCTCGGGGTCCTCATTGGGATCCTTATACCTGGGATCCACCACGTGATCGTAGTAACCCAGGCTGTTGCCCTGGTCATCACAAAAATACAGCCGGGTTGGCCGTGGACTACCCATCACAAAAAAGGGAAAAAAACAACCAGCCGGCAAAAAGTTGCCGGCTGGTTCAAAGCGCGGGTCGGTGACTTCTAACAAGCGCCCGGGTTTGCTGGGTCCTTGCTTTTGGTCTGACAGTATTCTGTCAGGACGTGCGGGTCAGGACCCAAAAGCAAACACTGACCATGGGAGTTAGGTGGGAACGCAAGGGGGTTTTATTCACAGGGTACGGGGACAGAGGAAAAGCACAGGGGATACTCAGCCGCTCCGTCGGGATGTGGCTCGGGACAGTGCTCGGGACGAGGCTCGTGGCGTAGCTCGGGACGAGGCTCGTGGCGTAGCTCGGGACGTAGCTTCGTGGCGTAGCTCGGGACGTAGCTCGTGGCGTAGCTCGGGACGTAGCTCGTGGCGTAGCTCGGGACGTAGCTCGTGGCGTAGCTCGGGACGTAGCTTCGTGGCGTAGCTCGGGACGTAGCTCGTGGCGTAGCTCGGGACGTAGCTCGTGGCGTAGCTCGGGACGTAGCTCGTGGCGTAGCTCGGGGTGAGGCTTGAGGCGTAGCTCGCGGTGACGCTCGTGGCTTCCGTAATACTCCGACACTGACGTCCGGGAGGAGGCTGGCTTCATCCGTCGCTGATTCCAGGATGAGCCGCAGCTGCGTCTCTTGATGACGGATGAGTCGCGGCTGCGAGCGGCGGAAGCGCTCCTCCCGGCCGCACAGCGTCTATCAGAGGGGGAGAGAAACACAGTCTGGCCGTAGCCAGGGTTACTTCGGCACCCCCTGGCGGTGGCGCCTCCAGGATCCTCACACCAACTTTCTTAACAATATTTATGTTGCTGACCTGAACCTCCACTTTGCCTCGGTATCCCTGTAAATTGCTCTGCTATTAAAGTGCTCCAACCAGCAGACATTTTATTTTTAACTATTAAAGGATTTGGTGGAGGATGAGGTGTATCAGGGGCAGTGTTGATAGAGCACATACATACACACACACACACACACACACACACACACACACACATGCACCTCAGCAACCAATTTCACATCAGCCCTTCACCCTTCTTCCTCCTCTCACCCCTGTAACCTCAGCCTCCACTGTGGTGACTCCAGCTGTCAACAGATGGCCGATCCCACACGCTGAGTGTTGATTTAGTCAAAGATGTGAAAACAAACCAGGTGTCCTCTCTTCTTCCTGTCTCTTCTGCGGCTTCTCAAACCCTCCTTTCTTGTGGTGATGAATTAAATCAGTTATTTATGTCATTGATAATTTTAAATCTTAGTTGGTACATTATTTAACTCGCACTGTCACTTTTTAACTGAATTATATGGGAACCCAGATTTCCCCTTGAGTATTGCCAAAGCCATGGAAACTTTGCACCAATAGGCAGATCCAAGGTCAGTGCTGACCACTATTTTAGGCACATTTTATCATCTGAAACATAGCTCTGCACTCTGGGGTTTACTGTTCTCAAATCTAATGGAAACTCGGTTTGGGGATCTGTTTATAGAAGCTACAGGAACAAAGATGGGGATGGGGGTCCTTATGTCAATTTTTGTCAGTCAAAAATAATTTGGGAAACAATTCAGAGGGTTTGAAAATACCTCTCCTTTGCCCTGTTTACATGTATTCTGTTAACCTGATAATATGTTGTCTCTTGCAGCGAAACGTGGCTCAATTTCTTGAAAACGCAGGTTAATTAAAGTTAAATTCATCATCCAAAAGTGGCACAGAACATCTGAAGTCTGCTCTGACAGAATTTGATGCTTAACCTGGTCAAACATTTAAGAAAAATATATATAAAAATAAAATATGTGGACACAGATTTGTACCTTGAATCTGATAAGTAATGCTGACCATTGAGGCAGAGGACTAGCAGAGTATTCCCCTGTAGGAAGTCCAGACGCACAACCAGATCTAGTTGAGGCTTGTGTGTGGCCTGCAGTAGACATTTCTCTGGGGATTCATGCATGCTGCATAAACACAGTTGTATTAAGTTTCATTTGTGGAGCTTTAATTGCCTGTTGGAAAGATACAGAGAAATACTGACTGCTGAAAGCAAACACACACAAACTTGCACACACTCACATTCATACACACACACACACACACACACACACACACACACACACACACCTGCCCGTCTCTTTTGGCATCTTTAATCTTTTCTTGGGTTCCTTGCACTGTTTTTCTTTTCTTACTCAGTTTCCATTGAAGCCACCTCTCAACCATCTGCTCTTTTATTCACCAGGGTCTTCGGCCCCGGGCCTGGCACCGAAGGTCAGAGAGTGTGTGTGTCAGTGGACAATGATCCAGTCGGACAACCCCCCCCCCCCCCCACACACACACACTTCAAACACTGAGACTTTACACCGCGACCAGTCCATCGGCATCTTTCAAGACGGGTGTTAGGTGCACGGAGAGGTGAGAGAGGAGGATGGAATTTACGTGTGTGTGTTTTTGAGTGGAGGTTAAGTGTGTGTGCCTCTCTATGTGAGCCTTGTCTGCTCACATCCACATATCTATCCATCCGTTTTTCATTCTCAAGAGGATCGGGCCCTTAAAAGCAGCACAGATGAGCATCTGATCAATACAAACAGTCCAGAAGTGTTAACGTCTGCTCGTCTCTCCAGAGTAATACTAGCTTTACTCTCATTGATTTCTAAAGGAAGGATCATTATGGGTGGCTGAGCTGTAGAACACTTAAGGTTTTTTTCTTTTTGTGAGTTCCTTCATGGCTCAGTAGTGATAAAGCTTTGAAGGACCAACCCCTCCCAAAGCTTTTGCCAGGCTTCATTTCACTTTGCAACCCTGTGAACCGAAGGTGAGATAGAAAGAAAATTGGAGCATTTGAAATCCTTTGGGGTTATTGGCTATATTGCATAGGCTTCCATAAATACTAACAAAAGCGTAATATAGGTATCGATACACCGCTGACAGTAGTCCATAAAAATACTCACAGGTACTCACATTTGGTGAACTTGTTAGCAAACAAATGCGTGTTTACACAACCAGCAGTTAAAGAAGAACAGTATCATTCATCTAGAGTCGTGCTTCTGGCCACATGATGAATTTCTAGTCCAATATTCACTCTCTTTTAGCTCTCTTTTGGTCTCTACCACCTCCAGAGGTGAGTCTCTTTAGCTGCTACATCTTCACCGGCTAGGCGCTGACTGTGTTTGTTGTTTGGTGCTGAGCAGGTAAGGTACAGTTTATTTTGGACACAATCAGCATGTGTTGTTCCAAAAAAGCACCCAGTGAGAGTGAAACAAAACAGAAATGTTGTGGATCAGACGGCTAAACATTGCACTGGAAACTCACCATAAAGCTTTGTGGAGCAAAGCGGAGCTGCAGCCTCAGGTGATCATTATTTAGGTTCATCACAACAACCCCTTTCACATTGTCACTTTGTTTTCACGTCGTCATTTGATACATCCATCCATTAGGGAGACGATCCCAGCTGACGGCAGGGTACACCGGACAGGTCGCCAGACTATCGCAGAGCTACGAACCACACCCACGGACAATTTAGAGTCCTCAATAATCCTGAGCTGCATGTCCTTGGATTGTTAAAGGATACTCTCTTGCTGTGAAGCCTCTCAGTTGATATATTGTGAATATAAAATATTGATTATAGCCGCTTGGATTCGGGTCGAGAGAAACAAACGAGGTAGAGAAGTAAGCAAATATTGAAAAGGGAACTAACTCATCGTTGGTTTTTGGTGTTTTTATGTGACAGCCCATCCTTGACTCTGGTGTGATGGTATAAACACATGTTGAATAGATTGTGATAGTCAGATAGTCATTTTAGATGATGAAACAATCAAAAACTAAATGAAGCAGCAGGCACTCACAACTTTATTGTATTTCTGTCAAAAGCACAAATTGATTTACAAAACACTATAATACCATTATCTGAGTCCTTAGCATAGGACATTCTGAATGCAGTGCCATTTAAAAAACAAATATAAAATACATACAAGGAATAAATACAGGCTCCCTAATGAACTGAAGTGATAAACGGCCATAATTATGTCGTACATTATCTTGAGAGTTGTCAGTTGGTGTTGAAGATATAGAAATGAGTCTTCATCAGATGTGTATCCCTATGTCTACATCTGCAAAGCGCGATAATGCCGTCATGGTTCACTCCCTCAAGGTACAAGTCAATTTTTTTTATTCTTCACAGGGATCAAGAACAAACCTGTGACCAACCTTTGCCACTGTTTCAGAGGAGAGCGACATGTGGACTTTGATCTGTCACGTCCCATTTAGTGTGACGATTTATAACTCTCTTCCATCTGGGAACCATCTTACAATGAGCGCGTAAAGATCTCCTCTTGTCCCTCCGTTAAGAGAGAGAAGGAGGAGGAGGAGGAGAGAGAGAGAAAGTCCTGTCATGTTTTCACAAGCGGGTCATAAATTGGTGATACGGAGAGGCGGGACTCATAATACCAGTTAATGGGCCTCCAGTAAAAGAGCTGGGCGGCCAAAACTAATTTGAGTAGCAGCTTGTTTTTAGTCTCGAAATGAAACTCATCTCAATGGCCAACATGGAAATATGTATCGTAGTAGATAATCTGATTGACATCAACTGCAGGATTAAAAGGGGGGATGTTTACATTAAAGCGCACGATTAACCGTCAAAAGATTTTTTATTTATCACTGAGGGCTTGTTATACTGGGCTTGAACCGGTATCCTTTCTTGTTTCTACAGACTAAATATACATGGCCCCCATTCAAAACATCTGCTGATGTATGATTGGTTATTTCAATGATATTGTATTATATTACGTCTGTATTTTTACAGTAGTTCATCATGAAACATTGTGAAACAGCCCGTCCCACAAGAAGAACTGCTTGTTGGAGATGAGAAATAACAGAAGCATGTTGAACGTCTCATTCCTCAAGAACTGTGATGCAAGTAGTGTTTTTAGTTTGTCATATAACGCAGATGGTAATGAAAAGTGGAAGCATCTATTGCCCAGACATGTCTTAGAGACCATAACTTCTTAATAGAGCAAGGATTATGGGATTTTAGTGAAAGTGAAAGTTTTTACTCAAAGAGTCAGGTGGCGTAAGTTGATTCTTTCCAACTGACAGAAACACAAGAGCAGAAGTGCAGGGAATGAATGAAACAGTTTGTTTATTCCAAGGTACAAAGATAGTACCCCCCGACGCCATGTGAAACTATGTAACATCGTCCTCAACTCTACACTCGCTGAATCCTTTCACCCGCAGCCAAACCGAGGTCTCTCCTTCACTGGTTGGGGGAATACATCCAAAACCAGAACATATTTTGTTCACGGTCCACCAAAAACGAGCGAGCCCAGTCGAATAGAGCCGTGCCGTACCATGCAGCTATAAATGCAACACTAGATTGTCCCGGCCACGTCCGTGCCTCTGTCTGTCCCTTATGGTCCCCGATTTGCCTCTGTGTTCCCCTCTCCGTGTCCCCTCTTTGTCCCTCTCTGTGTTTGTGTGTGTGTTGGTCAATGTCTCTTCTCCTCTCGGCTCCTGGCTCCCTGATTGCTGCCAAGCTGTTTCACCTGCTCGGAGCCACACAGCTGCAATACATCAACTCATCGTTAGCTCTGCATAATATCAGCCCTGGCTTTCCTGCTCCACTTCTCAAAGAATCAAAGAAACAAGGACTTTGGTTTGAGAAGTACGTTTACAGCTTGGCACCCGGCTGTGGAATTAGAGCTAAACCAGACATGTATCTCAACCCATCCACCTCACAATATTCTCATAACTGTATTGAATGCCTTGAAGTCGATACTGGACACACAGATGGTGAACGAGCCGATGACGGTGAAGCGTGAATGAAACAGCTGATGTTAATCAGAGCAACGTCAGTGTCGCTTCATAATAGCCAGAGTGGTCACACACTAGTGACCGTTAGAAGAACTGCATCATGAGGCATCTGGTTGTTCATAATAACCATTATTGGGACTATGCATAAATAATATTGCACAATAAGCAACAAAATACACATAAATTGCAAGACTTCTAAGGTGTGTGTGCGCGTGCGTGCGTGTGTGTGTGTGTGTACACACACACACACACATGGTATCAAACCAGTGGGTATGGTTTGTGTGTGGTCTTTGAAATCCTTCTTTTGTATGTACATGTGTGTGCAGATAACCAGGCTGGGTGCACTTAAACCTTTCTCTTTGTTGGCAGGAGGGCTGCTGAGTTCCACTAGATCCTATCGGCTCTGCCTGCTGGGTCTCTGTGACGGGGAGAACCGGCTCTAATGCTCTGAAAGCCTGCTGCGTATGTAGATGGACAGAATAAATGACTGGTAACATTAGAAGAGACAAGACCAGTGTGGATGGAAAAGAAAAACATTCAAAGAGATGATGGGTGAGAGAAGAAGACAAGGAAAATCAGGGGAAACGGGGTAACTGAGAAGTGAAGCAGCTTGTCATGAAACGGGCCTCGATGAGACGAGGCCATTCAGGATGTCTTGTGTAATAATCTGTCTCAGCCAGCAACCTGACATTCATCTGAATGAGATGTTTGACACAAATGGACTCAAGATGGTGTCTGTGATAGATCATACAAAACATGTTCTCACCATATCTTATGAAAACTGATATTCCTATGTTTCACAATTTGTATTTTGAGCAATTAAATTGCAAAAAAAACAAAAGTCCTATTCACACAGGTCTGCTGGTGTAGTTCACACAGGATAAATGAAGAATATGATGACAAGGCTATGCGTAAGATGCGCTTGTATTAAGAATATTATATTATGATAATTTAATATTTTAAATATGTCATAAACACTATTTTTGTTTATATAACAACCATAGCCTGATTCAGTTTTCTGAATATGCACTCAAAATGCTGCCAAATGTTTCATTTATATTTGTAAATGTAGCCTCCATAATTGTAGACCAGGAAAGAGGCAGAAAAAACACGTGGGCAAAAAACAAAAACCTTAAATATAATCAGAATTCGCCGATAGGACTCATGATCACATGACATCTGTGTTTGGCAAAATATGTTGGCTAGTAATATGAGGTGGAATTGTCCTCAAGTTATGGACATGGCAGATTCACACAGGATTCAGAAGAAATTACCTCTGCAATTATTAACAAATAATAGAGGTCGCAGGGTAAAACTAGTCCTATGTGAAAAGGGCTTTTGACAACATCTTGACATCTTGGATCATCAGTATCGGACATGTTGCATTACTTAGTGACACGTTATAGTTATGTCATCACTTTTTTACATTACATTTAGCTGATGCTTTTATCCAAAGCGACTTCCAAGTACAATTTCTTCAAGAATGCAAAACTACAAAGTGCTATAAGTAAGTACCATTTAAGTGCTACTAAAGTCCTTGAAGTCAGCTACATTGCATGTTGAAGTACTTGTCTGCTGTCTTGCCGTGCTTTTAAATGTCTGTGTGTTTAGTAGAAAGACTGTTCTGGACGTGTTGGCTTACCAAAGGTGGCTGGCATGTGTATGCCATGTGGTAGCATGTGTATGTAGAACTAGCTTGCTAACCATAGCCATTGATACGTCACCAAACCGGAATCAACGAGTTTGGAGGTGGAGGGTTTCACCGCTTTACTGTGAGCACCACTGAAGATCTACATGCAGTCCAAATGTCTGTTGATTGTCAGTGAATACTTCCAAACTGTGGCCTCGCTGCTGGTTGGTTGTAGAGGTTTTGGTACTTTAGACCCTTGGAATTGGACTAAGTAGCAAAGTTGGTATTTAACAAGCAATGTAACACATTGTAACAAGTTACTGTGAGTAATTAGGAAGATAATGTGACTGACTCTTACCACATGGTTTTAGTAATTGATACAATGTTTCAAGTAGGCTAAGTTGCACTGATAACGATCATGTTGTCTGGAGTTGGTTATTCAAATGTTCCTTCTTAGTTTGAAGTGCTGACATGACAATGGTCCAGTCTCACGCAGAAGAAATCCATTTGGACTATTCTGCCATATACAGGTACATCCAGTGCCAAGTAGGAACGGTATGATGTGGAAACAGCACAGTTAAAATTAGGCATGTGGAGGCTTTGAAAGCATCCGCCGCATTAATGACAACAGTCAGTGTGGGCTTTTGTTAATATTTAACGGTGGCAGCAGTCCGAACCTAATTTTAGCCAAGTCCTGTTTGGCAAGCGGATTGAAATAAAACACCTTTCCAGAAACAGGCTTTCTCTGTTTCACACTCTGTTGGCTGTCAAAGCACAAACACTCTGTCCACTATTGTACCTCTAACAGTTTGAAAAGAGAAAGTCCTGCCTGCGTCCCACCTGCCAGACGTGTGACTTCTGGCCAAACTGGGAACAGAGAGGAGGACTCATACTGGCTGTCCAACCTGCCGGGGTCATGACCTCAGCTCCGTCCCAGCACTCTGAGGATCAGATCCCAGTCTGGCTCTGGCTCTGGCCTCGATCCACAGCGGTGCACTGCTTGTTTGAGCCTCGATCATGGAAAACACGTGGATGTGTGCGGCGTTCAAATAAAAGTTCTGTGTGTGCCAAAGCCAACAGATTTGTTCCTGATGTGCCAGACATACATTCCATTCAGCCTTCAGAGCCAATAAGTAATTTACATCACAAAGACGGCATCCTTACTCATTGTCTGCACAGGTTTTTATACAAAGAATTGCCTCGGAGTAGAACAAACTGCAGATTTAGCTCAACAATATGCTGCTGTTTGCAGAGTTGTTACTATCAAAGCTGGAGCATAAAGATGTGTTTGAGCCAAATCGACTTTAATTTGTCAAGGCCCAAAAGCTCAGCGGAGGAATAGGTTCTTTAAAACTCTGCCATGTAACCTGGTGTTTTCAATTTCTCTCTGACTCCTCTTGGCCTCCCTCGGATTTGGCTTAAGACGAACTCGGGCAAATTCAACTTGTCAATTTGAAATGGACCCCTTAATCATGCATCGCCATGGGACTGTTGAGGGGGGAGGGGCAAAAGGCGGCTGCCATTAGTGTGTCTTTTCCACCAAGCATTCAGAGGTGATGTCATGAAAACTGTCACGTCCAGATGAATCCAAAATGAGAACACCCACACGTTTGTTTTGTGCCATCATGCTCGGTGCACACTCGTGCATCCACACACACACACATTGTAGACTCTCTGATTGATCTGTGGAATACTCGAGATGCACTGCAAACCTGCAGCTGATCGTTCCATTACTCACGTTTCTCTTTTTCTTTTGTACTACATTCCAACATTAATGCTTCTTTTGCAGTCCTGGAAATCATTATTATTATTTTTTTTACATTGGATTAACAATTTAACATTGTATTTTTCTGGGTTAATATTTTCTCATACAGCTGGCCAAAATTGCCTGCAACTTCATGCTGTTTACTGAACTGTCTCCTGAGCACAAACCTCTGTCCTCGATCGTGGGGTCCTATAAATTACAACTTTTACTGTGCCAAAAGCTGAATTTGAAATAATCAAGGGCATTTATTTGCTTCGGTATTTAAGAATCTGTGGGTAGTCAATTCACTTTTAAGGGCAGTTTTTGTCCTAAGCCCTTGTTCTCACCAGCAGCCTTTACACACAATCATTTACAGCAGTGTTCACAGGACATCCCATCCAATTAGAGTTTGAGTTGTGATGACCATCCCATAATATGGCCTCCTGCTCTCAGCCTATCCCTGAGAAGAAGAGCACACAACTGCCCAGCATTTAAAACACACAAAGTCTTGCACACTTGAATGTGGCATCAAAGGGCACCAGCACTCAAGTCCGCCCTCTCTTTTCTCAGCATCCCATAATATATACAGTAAACACATGTTCTGCCCTATACAGAAGCTGCAACCATGGCAACAGGGTCAGATAAAAACCAATGCTCTTGACAAATATATGAAAGACGAGAGAGATTCAATGTGCTTGTCAAGCAGGAAATAAGGAGCGGGGAGGGGGCCGTAGAGGAGGGGCGGCCATTTTTTTTTGGGCCTTTGTTAGGAAAAGCATCTATTGAGTGGCATTTGGTGTCATGCCAGATGCTCTCCTCCCCAGACGGGCACAAAGTAAACTGGATTAGTCACTGAGAAGCCTTCCTCTCGAAACTGACAGCCAAGGAGAGCTGAAAACTTCAAACGCATTCAGGACGTTTCTACCTAAAGACCAGCCGCTTATTCAAATGGAAATGGCATTATCGTCCCTCTCTACCGGCGTCCATAGCTTTCTGACTGTATGTGCTGTACATGTGAATGGGGACTGCAGGATTAAAATGGCCAAGAGGCCGACTCAATGAGGAGCTCTCTCCAGGTTTTGTTCAGCCAAGACCTCTCTGGTGTTTCATCATTGTTCCCGCCAGGCCGCTGCCCTCTGAGTGCTCATGTAATTCTGTGCTAGTAATTGTAGTTTACTCATTTAAATGCTTGTATTGAGTGTGTGTTGACTATTTCTGTCACATCATCATTTCTTTATTTCAGTGGTGCAAATGTCGACTTCTGTCTATGTTATAGACAGAAGATGTTATAGCTAACATGCTTTCAAATTATAGATGAAATGTCATTAATCACAATAAACCCCCTTGTGTTTCGGTGGTCATATGAACCCATAATCAATATCAGACCCATTTGATGTCAATATACAAAAGATTCAGCAAAGTCAAAACTTTATAATCAAAAACATATATGTGAATAAAGAAACACAATTCCATCATAAACATTAACATAAACCATAAATATGACTCAAAGTGACTCAAAGTGAACCTCCAAATGCTACATGTGAAAACTCACCAGTTTTGGAATCATTAGAACCTACAGAGTTCGCCGATTCCGCTGTCAAACAAAGTATCACAAAGATACGCACAATAATGTAATTTTTGTCCAGCAAAAAAATTAAAATTGACTTTACTTATGGCTGAAATATGAATATTCTGGGCCTTCCTTTTACGTACAAATAGCTAAGGGCACGGCAAAACCGGATGTTGTGATACGAGATGCATTCAAGTACGCCCGGAGAAGGTATGGCACATTCAGGGCCGGCCGAGTTGCCGCGATTTCTCGAAATGTCTGAATTAAAATAATTATTTAAAATACTAACTTCAAAATATTAACTTCAATCAATCAAAGCCAAACCTTGCACAGATACACCTTACATATAGAGCTATGTTATACAATAAGAAAAAGAAAAGCCTTTTGGAATATCGTTAAGATAATAAAAATGAATGTTGACATTAATTTAACTTTTTTTTTCTTTTCTGTGTATTTCCATAAACTAATATACCACTAACACATATATGCACATATTATCTATGTTCACACGGGTTTTCTGTATATTATAGCTGTTTGAAATGATTCAAATAGACCTTGTACTTGTGGAGATAATCACTATTTAGTGTCGGCTACAACAGTCACAATTTTCTTCAAAACTCAGTCAAAATACTGTTTTGCTTAAATATGTTAAAGTAGCATACTGTATGTACTTAATGCTTGAAAATACATGTTATATTTCTCTTTTCTTCCACAGAAATGTTGTATTTGTCATGTGTTTATATTGGCAAATAAGTATAATTTAAAGTGCCATTTGTGTTTTATTTCTAATGTAATTGAGTACCTTTGAGTATTATTTTTAAGTTATGCTATGATTCATTTCACATTTTGTCAAGGTCTGACAGACTAGGCTGGTTTAATTCCCCCCATTTGAATTTTGACCTGATGGTTGTGCTAGATGAGAAGTCTGGGGATCAACGAAGTAATATCAATGGCAACATCTCCAGTGAAATAATCAGGATGCTGCTCCATAACTAAGTCTTTTAATCTGAATCTGATCCGGTAAAAGTGCGACACAGAATATTTGAGTCATTACTGATTAGCAGGTTTATCATCTCACCATATTAATCCTCAACCAGAAGTGTGTGTGTGTGTGTGTGTGTGTGTGTGTGTGTGTGTGTGTGTGTGTGTGTGTGTGTGTGTGTGTGTGTGTGTGTGTGCTCTCCTTGAGAAGCCAGCTGCCAACTGATAACAGCCACATCACACATCACACACACGTCACACACACACATCCCCCTCTTTCACCCCCACACACCCCCACACAATAAACCCCCAAAACCTCCCGTTTAGCCTGTTTGCAGAACCCTGCTTCAAATCACCATCATAAACACACACACACACACACACACACACACAATTTTTGTTATTAAACCCAGACTCATGAGATTGTAAATCTCTCGTAGCCCAACTTGATAAAGTCTGCATAGTTTTAACTCAACACTTTCCCTTTTTATGATCCAGCTGATACATTTGGGGCTCTTGAGAATCCACATGTTGATTAATGCGTGTTTACGTGGCACATTTTGAGCCTCTCATTCAGCCCCGGCTGTGATTGTGAACTACTGTTTATTTTAGCCCAGTGGAGGGAAACCTTTCATCTGCCCTGCCACCATAAAATAAAACTCAACACCAGACTCAAACTGCTGGACAAACACAATAAACTCTGGACCGGGAAGCAATCTCCTCACAGAGATCCCAACAGGAAAGTCGGGATCTGCCGTGGCATGGGAGATTACCCAAAAGATTAGTCTGTTTATTTGGGTTCATTTTAACATGGAGGGGCATTAAAGACGTTAATGTGTTTGTGTGGGTTTGGTTTAAGTGCTATGACACACCTGCTTTTTCACCATCCTTTTTTAGTTCAGATGGCTATTAACGTGAATGTATATTATTTCAGAAATATTTTAACTTCTAAGACTATTTACTTGTGAAATTCCACTGTAAACCATCAGTGAAAGAATGTCAGGAAAACAACACGTTTTGTCAGAAGTAAAAAAAAAAAAACATTTGGATGTTTTTCTTCTCTCATTTAAAGCCCCATTAGTTCTTATGTAACCGCATCCTGATACGTCCTGTTGTGATCAAGGTTTTGTTTTACAAGTCACATTTACAGTGAAAATGAAAACTTTTATTGCAGCGAATAACCTTTAATTGGGCAATTACTTAATTGAAATAGGATGCTCTTGCATGTGTGGAGCTGATGCAGACCATCCATCCAGACCGCATACTCGTCTGCTCTCCGTCATGTCCCTCATCATGGCAGCCATTTGTGCAAGCTCGTCTATCAGGACTGGTGCAGAACAAAGACCTGGCAGCCTGTAACTCTAGACTAGGACATGAAACGCTGACCTTTAACCCCACGTGTGATACAAGTGGCAGTGTTGTCCCACAGGTCAGCGGTAAACGTGCCAAGCACATTCCCGGCCGCCATTGCAGCCGCGCTCCTGTGGCGTGTTAGCGCTGGAGCAGCTAAAACACTTGTGACATTTGTTTTTGTGTGTCAGTAAATACAACTCTCAGCGCTGTGATGATTAGACTAACAAGGTGTCCGCTAGTTTGGGGAGTTTGGGGTTTATCTGAGCTAACTTGTGAATGCTATTGTTTGCATGAAACATTATACAGACATTTTTTGACACCAAACATCTCCTCATAGAGACATTGAATCTGAGGAAATCCAAACATTGTACGTTGAGGGTGTGGAGCACAGAGGTTTAGCGTCATTGTGAAGCACATCGTTTAAATTAATCAAATCCAACCGTATGAGCACACATCTGTTTCCCAGCTGGCATTACAAACTAGTACCGGGTTCTTTTTAAAGTCCTGTGCTGATGATTTGCCAAAAATGTTCAAGTTGTGTCACCTTCTGCACATGAAACATCCATCCATCCATCCATTATCTGAACCGCTTATCCTCTTTAGGGTCGCGGGGCGCTGGAGCCGATCCCAGCTGTCATTGGGCGAAGGCAGGGTACACCCTGGATAAGTCGCCAGTCTATCCAGGGCTCACATATAGACAGACAACCATTCACACCTATGGGCAATTTAGAGTCCAATTAACCTAACATGCATGTCTTTGGACTGTGGGAGGAAGCCGGAGAACCCGGAGAGAACCCACGCTGACACGGGGAGAACATGCAAACTCCACACAGAAGGCCCGCCCAGACCGGGATTGGAACCCCGGCCCCTTTTGCTGTGAGGCGACAGTGCTAGCCACTACGCCACCGTGCAGCCCCACATGAAACATACTCTACTTATTTGTTCAGTGTGCAGGCATTTCTTATGAGATTTTGACACTACAATGTTTTTTACATATTTCTTTTAAGCCAGGATTCAGGAGCACAAATTCTTTCACATTTTTTTTTTACTTTGGATAAACAACATCACATACTGGACACTTTATAATGAGACTTTTTCTCTGTAAAGTCCCATTGACAACTGTTCACAATGTGGTCTGTGAATTATCCATAATAATAATAATCTTGCACATTAATTATTTAGCAAGGCAGCAGAAATCTCTAAAGCAAGTATCTCAAAATCTACCTCTGTCTAGATACTCGTCAAAATTAAGTTTATAAAGTATGTGCATGATTAAAGCAGGTCCAGCACACATTTGTCTTTATTCCTGTTAACTGATGTTAAAGTTTTTGCTACTTGGGCCACAAAACAATAAAAATGTATTGTTTGTGTAAAAAAAAAGAAAAAACTAAGTAAATTCCTCTAAAGTAATTTGACGTTTGTCTCAGCTCAGTTTCATCTCCCGCTGGTGATGGCAGCTACACTGGATGCTCTCCGGCTGACAGTAAACAACCTCTCAGGTTTACGGCTTCCAGCAGGACTCTCTCTCAGCACGCTGCCATGGTATGAGCCTGTAAACTGCAGGGGAGGACTCTCAGTGTATATGAATTGACAGCAGTCTTTAGCAGCGCTCCATTACTGCTGCTGGTGGTAGGGGGCTGCAGATGAGGGCGGGGCTGTTGAATCACCTCCAACGGCTCTGACAGGGAAGGCGTCAAGTTCTGGCATGAAGACCAGTTTCAGTTCAGCAGCTGCTGGATTCAATGCAGCGAAACGGAGGGAAAGGAGACGAAAACAGGCTTAGTTGCGGACATGTTTTTAGACACACACACACACACATGTATGGACATGCATATACTCAACTAACGACACCGTCTACACACACATCTGTGTCCCTTTACGTTGTTGCTCACTGCTTGAGTCCACTTTTCCCAGATGAAGTTGAAGGTTTTCTGTCAGTGAGAATAAATGCTTCAGAAACATGTGAGAGCTTCTAAAAGTCCCAGAAGGTTTTTATTTACCTCCCACCTATTATAACACCACTCTGCCTTTGCTGTATGTTTGTCACATCTCCAGCAGATGTCATCTAAAATCAGATGTTCCTACAATAACTTTTGTTAATGTCACGATCCGTAATTTTTACACATATCTGCTATCCATACTTTAAGTCCCACCAACACGCTTCATCTGATACTCAAGAGATTTCCTTTAACTGATCCTTTAATACAGTCACTCTTTTAATAATTTACTGATTTACTTCAGTCAATATTAGCTTTTGCAGTTTAACGGCATCATTACAAAATGCCTCACTTTTTGTATTATTATTTTGGGACTGCGGGAATGATAGCATGACTTTATATTTGTAATTTTACATATTTAACTTTTTCAGTCATCCTATATCTACTGCAAAATGTTTTCTGTACTTATTATTCATATATTTTGTTAGATTTCATGACAATGCTTTCAGAAGTTACTCACATTGTTTTTCCTCTACATGTATATTAAGATATAATTAATTAAATGGAAAGAACACAAATGACACAACAGTAATTGATGGTTCAGGAATCTAAATGTACACAGTAAAAGATTTATTGCAATTTTAGTTGCCAACATATGAGGAAATCAAACCCAGACATCCTTATTGTGTATATCTGGTCAGATATACAGGTTTCACAAATGTTTCATTCATTCTTTGATGTTAAACAGTTTTTCCTTTTGAATTTGATTCAACAGCATCTCATCACAGAAGCTTCCTCTCCAAATATCAGCTTGTTTTTTTTAATAATCTTGGCCTGGAGAGTCACAGTTAACAATTGCTAACAGTTTATAAAATGAAACCACATGACTCTCATTATTATTATTATTATTCAATACAGTTTCTTCTATTTTCATTTTAATGATGCAGTTGGCAAGTCTAAACAGACCTTTAATAGTGCCATTACAGAGCAGACGGTGAAACTGGCATGAAATCCAGAGAAGCTCGATAAAGACATGAACCAGGCGTCGTGGATATGAGCTGAGACGGATGACATAAGAAAGCTGAAATATACAACAATATTAGTCCAACAGCAGGGAGCCCGGCTATGGAAAGTAAGAACCGTGTGTGTGTGTCTGTTTTGGCACGTTTTACCTATCTTTTGGGGACATGTATCTGTTTACACAGTCACATTGTGGGGACTCTCCTGCATTGTGCTGACAAAATGCACATCCCCAGAACATAAATCATTACATTTTAGGTTGTAGACTAATTGAACCCCTCGCTTTAGAGTAAGTCTCCAGGAAATTAATTTAAGTCAATGTAATATATCCAAAAGTAACGAAAACACGTGTGTGTGTGTGTGTGTGTGTGTGTGTGTGTGTGTGTGTGTGTGTGTGTGTGTGTGTGTGTGTGTGACAGGTGGCAAGAAGAGGCAAAGTAAATGGAGAGAAATCAGTCAAAGAGAAAGAGAGGGAGAGAGAGAGATTTCCCCTCAGACTTTCTCCTTGATTCCCAGCCAACACATTTATAATCGAGGAAGTCTCCATACTAAACTCACTGCTTCTCCCTCCTTCCCCTCCCCTCCTCTCCTCTCATGCTGGGACCCTGCCCCCTCCCTCCTGAGAAAATGGGACTCCTTTCTCCCTCTCTCTCTCTCTCTTCCTCTCTCTCTCCCATCTGAAGATTTAACACAGCGCAGAGCAGGCGGTCACAGTTGCTCCCTGGATTGTAGCAGAGCGAGAGCAGCCCTCCTGCCGCCTGTTAGCCCACCACCATGGATGTCAAGCTGCTGGCACTGATGGCTCTGATGGCCGTGGCCACACATGTACCAACCTCCAACGGTGAGTCCAGCACAGGGCCGGGAGACTCGGGTCGAGCTTTAATGGTGCAGAGAGATTGTTGGTTTTGTCGTGTTTGAGCGTTTTCACTGATTCTTGATTGAAGTAATGTTGCTGGATGAGATGCTTTAAAAATGGGGGTCGTCTAGAGGTTGAGGCTTTTGGCATTTGGATTATTTTAGTCTTGGTTGTGTAGGAAGAAACATGTCTGGAGTCAGTGGGAAAATCAGGTGAATGTCTTCAATCTAAATGAAAATTAATTTGGGCTTCATGTTTTAACTTCTTGTTTGTTCAAAGCTTAACTTCTGAGATTGTTGGCTCGTCTCTCATCTGAATTTTGTTGGTTTGATGGTTGATGTGTTTTATTCATTGCTGAAAAAGAGACCTTTTCAACAAATGTCTTGTTGCACTTGTGGTGGTTTCACTCCAGCACTTGCGTTGGTGTTTCGTAACATCATCGAAGCATATTTCCCAAAACGTAGACTTGTATTCCAAAATTATCCCTCAGTCATTTATCTTTATTGAATAAATAATCACTAAATATCTGAAACAATTATAAGATTAATTGATAATAATTCCACAGAAAAGTAATCTGCAACAAGTTTGATAATATTTTGAAAGGAAAAGACAAGTTTGGCTTTTTTTGTTTTGTTTTATTAATGTTGTTCTCTGCGACAGAAAATTTAATGTTTTTGGTTCTTAGACTAAAAAAATGTCCACTCGGGCTCTGGGAAATTGTTTGTCAAAATAATTAATTGAGTAAACAATCAGAAGAGATTTTGAGAAAACTCAGTTAGTTAATCAATTAGTTAATTGAACCCCTTGATAATTAGTTTATCAGTGAAATTAAATATTGACTTAATAATCTACATTATTACAGTTTTTGAAACATTTTAAGCAATCCTTTTTTCAATTTTTATTTTATTATATATTTATTATTTATTATTTTCTGGTTGCAATTAGTCCAGTGATTTTAGTAGTCAGTATTTTGGACTAAAATCCTTAAGGTACCACAAGAGGAGAGCAGTTTCCACCGTGACCCCACATTAATCTTCACATGTTAACCTTGGTAGGAGACAACGGGGTGTTGAGGCGTCTGGCCTGCATTATGCTAAGCTTGTTGTTTCAACCCCAGTAAGACCCCCGATTGCATATTAAAGAGTTAGGTCTAAATGTGTGTATTTGTCTTTTCCCTTTGCTTTCTTTTAATTAGTTTCTAATGAGGGATAAACAATGCGGCGGTGATAGCAGTGGATGCTCGCTTCTGGGCCCGGTGCTGCGTGCTGCATAATGATCCCCTAGTTTGCATGAGAAAAGACCCTGAATGGGTGTGAATCATTAGGCTGATATTACTGAGGATTTAGCCATTTGTGGCAGGACATTTGGTGTTGCATTACACACATGCATATCAATAGGAATATATTTAACCCCAGAACAAAGGTCTGTTTGCTACACGGAACTCACTTGATTAAGTCTATTTTAGTTAATTATGGCAAGAATATATTGATACAAAAAATTAGGTGTTGAACACTCTGTAGCCTCAATGAACCATGTTTCCCCTTTTAAACCATTTATATGGAATAAATGGAATAAAACACTGCAAGATCGGGGTCTTTAGGATGGATTCCTATAATGTAAAGTTTTATGCACTATTGTTTCTCTTACAACCTTCATCCTTCAAAAAGACGAATGAAGTTAAAAACTACAATCAGTGTGTTATTGCGTGCAGTTGGCGTTATGTGTGTGCATCTGTGGTCCTCTGGGCCCCCGCGAGCCTCCATGGAGTCCCACGGGTGATTTGTAATCATTTTAAGAATGTACTTGAGGTGATTTCCTCTGAGGCTGTTGATGCCGTCTGAGCCGCAGAGTGCTCTTTCATAAAAGGGGCAAATATTGGAAATTGAAAGAGGAGGACCCTTCTCCATCAGAGTGGCCACGCTGAATGCTCTCGGAGTGAAAAGCTGAAATTCTGCATGTGTGTTTGAGTGTGTGACTGGACAGAAAGGGCTAATCTCTTTTTAATGAACATGATGCTCAGCGCAATAGCAGGTAAACCTATACGCTCCCATGCGTTGTAAAGGTCTGTTACAGTAGACAACACACTTTTCATTAGTCTGCTGAGGGAAGTGATGCATTTAGTCACAAGTGAGATGAAGTAGAAGCTACTGTGATATCATTTATAACTTTATAACTTAAGTTATGTTGACATGAAATAAAATGACCCATCTGTTTCATAAACAATTAAACGTTTAAATTGTTGATAGAGAAAAATATAAAAGTCACTCTATCTACTTCTGAACTGCTACATTATCAATTATTGAGTTGATATAATTTAGTTATTTGCGAAATCCCTCAATGAGCAAAAATGCATTTAAAAAGCCTAAAATATTTAAATATATATTGATTAAAAAAATAATAAGTTTTCTTCCTCAAGTATCCTCAACAGTATCCTCTATAATGAAGTTAGAGTTCTGCTACTTTTACTGATTTATTACATTTTTACATGTAATGAAGCAGGTGTGTGTGTATGTGTGTGTGTGTGCTCATATACATCTGTTCTGACATTGTGGGGACCCACCTTCCTTATGGGGACAAATTGCATGTCACCATAATGTAAATCATTACATTTCAGGGTGGCGACTTGGTTTATGGGTAAGATTAGGTTGTGTCACCTTAGCTTAAAACCAAGTGAATCAAAGTGAATCATTCAACTTAACTTTATGAAAACTGCAGTTTCCTGTTCAATGTATTAGTAAGTGGGCTGAACACAACACTGAGTTGCCTTTGAATGTTGTCCACTTATTTTAATTGCACAATTTCATGTCCTGTGGTTTATCACTTTTTTGTTTTACCGTGATTGCTAACTTGTGACATTCCTTGCTGTGTTTTTGCAGCAAAGCCCATCAGTCTGGTGGAGCGGTGCTGGTGTCGCTCCACCCTCAACACGGTTCCTCAGCGGTCCATCAAAGAGCTCAAGTTCCTCCACACACCCAACTGCCCCTTCCAAGTCATGTAAGTGAATGATTGTGACATTATTTTGGTGATTAATTGAAGAAATGTATTTCCTATTGTGTGTCCAGTCATTTTAAGGATGCTGGCACTCAAGTGGATTCTTTTAGATGTTGGTGTATTCAGGTGTGTTTTATTAGCCGTGTTGGTCAGAGTCAGTGCTGCCTTTAGACCACGGACGGTCTCCAACTCTAACGTTTTGTTCAGCTTTTTTGTTAACCTGATTTGTGGCTGGTCCTTGCTGGGTGATTTGATATCTTTGCTGTGCCTGTGTGAGTGAGTGTGATCTCCCACCCCGAACGTATTTATGCTGACACACAGAGAAAGTAGGGACCAAATGATGAAGAAAATAAGAACTTCAGAAATATTAAAATCACATATGTGTAATATGGTACATACTTATTTACACGTTTGTTACAGAAATCTGTCAGAGAAATACATATTATTACATTTGACTAGTCAATTAATAATAACATAACTTATATGAATAAATTAATTCAGAAATTATTCTAAAAGAAACTACAACAATAATATATATTTTTAATGATATTGAAAAAGCAATACACTCCCACATATGCACACATACATCATACAACAGATGGTTTGATTGCAGCAAGTATCAAACGTCAACAGTCTCACTTCAAGATGCAATGAAATGTATTTGTGAGCTTTAAGAGCGGCTCTCAATACAACACCATTTCACCGTTCACTTGACATCTAATCCTTTTTGCCTGGTGTTTCGTTATCCTCATTTTGTTTTAAAAAATGTTTATTTCCCTAACTTTTTACCATTATTTGGTATGTTTGAATGTATACTACAAAAAAAGTAGAAAAAGTGCAGATAGAGTGAGAGTGGGTGAGTGTGGTGTTAAATTCTTCCATTCTTTTCCTAATGAGAGGCGTGAGTTTAAAACAACACGATCCTCTCAGAAAGAGGAAAACGGTAACGGCTTGAGCTCAAGGGGGACATCTATGTTTTGCAAAGGAAGCAATAATTAAGGGTCAAAGTGATTGCCTTTGTATTTCTGCTGACCCCCTGTGTCCCTTATACACTTTTTTTTCATAACCTGCCCAGCAACAGTGAGTATAATGTCACCAGTCTGGAAGACATTTCCTAAAAGGCCTCCTTTATTTGTTCGCTATAGAAAATGAGGAGGCAGAAGCCTCACAGCCAAAAGGCCGAGGGGCTTCTGCCAGAAAGGGAGGGGTGCTAATGACTGTTAGAAGGGGTGAGCAAATGCCAAAAGGTCAAAGAGGACACACAGCGCTCCAGCCGGGGCACAAACTCGCTCTAACCTCCCTCCAGAAATCTGCCAGAGGAGTCAAGAAGTCATTCAGACGCGGAGCTCGCAGAGTTGCTGTGATATCTCTATTGAGGCAGATGAAAGAAAGCCAGTAACCCTATACCCGCTGCCCCCCCTCTGCCCTGTGTCCCACCGTGCGCCCTCATCCTCGCCCCCCACCCGTCCCAGCATGCTGTTGGTATTAACTTGCTGTGAAGTAATTACTACCTGCTGCTTGTGGAACTCAAATTCCAGCCAAGTCAATTAGGGTTTAGGCTCTCAGTTGGTCATCCAGACAAGCAGACAGATAAACAGGATGAAGGGAGATACATCAAAACAGCAGAGGGCTCCCGAGCGGATGAGCCGGCCACCCCTAATAAAATAAAAGAGGAGGGGAAAAAAGGGGACATCCCTGGAGGAAAAGCAAACACCGATCCTGTTACGGAGCTGTTAGTTTGAGGGATTTGGGGCTGATGCTGGGATTGATGCTCCTGAACGGCTCCTTTAAGTTCCGGGGCCATTTGCTCGCGTGTGCGCATCTAAATGGGGCGAGGAATAGGGGAGGTGGCGAATTAAAGGGGTAGCGAGGGACTGAGGAGGAAAGTGTTGGGAGGTTCAAATTGAATCAGAGCGCAGTGATGAGGCGCAGAGGAATGTGTTTAATTTGTGGAGCCGTGTGATGGAGAGATGGAGGGCGGAGAAGGAGGAGCAGTGAGGCGAGACACCTCCTGAGTTGTTAACTCTCATACACGACCTTTTGCCACCGAGGTGTGAGATCCACATGTTTGGAGGGGGGCGAGACCCCCCCACCCTCCACCCCCTTCACGCCAACAGATCTGACACTCTCTCAGCAGCGTCTGATAACAGAACAGATCCTCTCCTAAATATTTGGTTCAGCTCTCCATCAACAGGTCATCACTCACTTGACGCGCAAGCGGTCTCATTTTAAAGTCTTATGCCGCAAGTTAGATCCTGTGGAGAAGATCTAGAACATTTGAGTTGTCAAATCTAATTTCCTAATTTTCATTGTTTTATTGAAGGAAAAGAGAGATCATATTTATGGAAATATTTTTTTTCTTCTTCAATGTCCCCTATCAGGAGCCCAGATCATAGGTGTCTTTTAAACCTGCCTGATCGAAACGCTCTCCCCTACAAACTCCACATCAAAATAGGGTTACTGGTGTTCAGTGTGCAGAGTAGCGACAGCTTTGCAAGGCGCCCAGCGCAGCGTGAGCCTCCTCTGCAGCTGTCCCTGAGTGGAAACAGAAAGCGGTGATTCTTCACCGTCGACTGCAGAGCGACAGCCTGTTATGTGCAGTAATCCTCAGCTTTGCAGCTCGGATGTGTTGTAAGATGTGGTGAGGCTTTTAGAGCTCAGCTGAGGTGTTTCTGAGCTCAGCCTTCATAAACCATATCAGATATTATCCTAACATGGTGTGCTCAATTTACTCAGGAGTCCAATCATAAATAAGGCATATATTTCTATTTGATGTTTTGATATGCACTGTGTATCTGGATTTCCTTTTTATTTAAAAATAAATAAATAATGCAGATTAGCTTTAAATTTAGCAGCGTGATCTTTTTTTTTAACTCTTGATATTAAGGTGACAGCTTGTTAGAAGCAGTAATCCTCTGGTTTAAACTGGGATGTGTTGTAAGATTTGTGTGGGTTTTTGGAGATAAAGTTGAGCTTTCATTGAAGTGGGCTTTCATGAAAAATAAAATACTTTATTTTGATTTATTAGTTATTAAATTAAAGACATATCTTTTGGATATTGCCTCTTCAAATTAGACAAGTCGCCTCCTGACAATTAGTATAACCACATTTATAGTGCTTTTGGGAATTATAAATGTTACTCATGGTGTATTTCATTTTAAAGGACCATACTTGTTCATATTTTACATTCCTTCCCACAATTATCCACATTATAGGCTCCATGGCTTTTTAGCTAATTTTCCCACATTGCCAGAATCCATTATTCTTCATTAATTTCAGCACTTTATGCATCAACAAGAGAGTGTAAATGTGGGACGAAGATGTTCTGTGAAGTGAAACACAGTTAAGGTACTTTGAAACTAGGGATGCAACGATACCATTTTTTACAAACCGATACGATACCGATATTTTTATTTGTGTACTTGCCGATACCGAGTACCGATACCGATACTTCTTAGATTTGGTCTCCATGAAAGTGCAATTAATTTGGAGGCAGATTTTATTTTATCCTCTGCAGATTATGTCAAGCCTATAGTACAAAATTAACAGAAGGCTATCCCAAGCTTTAAACTTCTTGTGGAAGTCCCTCTAATGTCGGACCATAAAACGCCCCCGTGTCCGGGTTCATAATGTAAGCGATAATATTAGGGATCGAGCAATTATATAGGAAGCTGTGTTCCAAGTTATGTTTCCGGTGCTTTTATTGTGGAGGGAGAAACGGAAAGGAAAAGAGGAGTGGAATTGTGGGATATACGTGTGTGAAGGAGATAAAAAAGTGGTTCAAGTTACCCTGCAGCGTGTTTTCATTTTATTAGAATTACAAATATAGACACACAACAGACACTCGGCTACAATAATATCATCCGTAGCCGCACAACAGCGTCTGAATGAGGCCGCTGCCAGCGCTACTTCAGGTGGATCAGCAACAGTTTGATTCACACCGGCAGGACGGCGGTGATGACGCGCAGAGCTTCTCAATTATAGATGTATTAAATATGGAAAATTTCAACTCTCGCGTCTAACGTGCCGCCGGCGTAAATTTGCGTCTGTCGCAACCACACGCGTCTGTGCATAGACTTTACATGTAATCTGGTCGCGCGAAACATTTGCGTCGCGTTGGGACGGACTGATTACAAGTAACTCCGGGGCTGTCAGCCACTAACAAGAGCACTAATATGAGCACTAATATGTCATACACACGTATGCAACACCGGTTAATAAGCACAATATCGATAAAGTCTTGTATTGTACTCGCGTCTCACTTTTCTCCTGTCTATTGAAAGAAGTGAGCGCTGCGTAGCGAGGATCCAAGATGGCGGCTCCAGATTCTGCTGTTGAGACAAACTGGCCATCTGATTGGACGGCAAAACCTTGGATAGCGTGATTGGCTGCTCAGAAGTTGAGACTGTTGAGACAGTTGAGACAGAGAAGAGTGTCTCCGGCTCTGGAGCCACGGGTTGCTTCTCCACAAAGCGCGACCAGTTTGTTGTAGTGAAATACTGTTGAGTGAGTATCGGTTCTTGGTATCGGCCATTGAAACCGATGCGAGTACGAGTATTTAACGCAGTATCGACCACCGATACCGATACCGGTATCGGTATCGATGCATCCCTATTTGAAACCTTCACAGCCTGATTGATGTTGGTGTCAAATGTCTTACTCCATTGCAGAGGTATAGATAGATAGATAGATAGATAGATAGATAGATAGATAGATAGATAGATAGATAGATAGATAGATAGATAGATAGATAGATAGATAGATAGATAGATAGATAGATAGAAAATATAATGGGGCTCAATTTGTAACTCACAGCTGACACTATGGCTACGTTATATATTTCCTGTTTCCATCTCCCAAAGCATTATGGGAGTGGCAGTTTTAATTAAAACTGCCAAACTTGTTCCTTGAGGTTGCTGTGAGGTCTTATTATTCTTTGGTTGACCATGCAGCTAATAACACAGATATAATCTATCTACTGTGCAACATCACCGGATGTTCGGCTATGAGGGAAGCCCCAAAGTGAAAATATTCTCCAGTCGTCTTCGAACCCGATTTATTTCATGCGAGTTTGGATGAGGCTGAAATACTTTGCTTTCTCTGTCTCTCTGCTCCCCTGCTTCAGATGAACAACTGTGTACGTGAAGACATTTAACAGAAATACTGTCATCCAATCCCTCAAATTCTACTTTCTTTTCCTCCAACAGTGCCAAGCTGAAGAGCAACAGGGAGGTTTGCATCAACCCGGAGACCAAGTGGCTGCAGCAGTACTTAAAGAACGCCATTAACAAGTAAGAAAGAAGCCTCACTCTCTCCCTGCAGACACGAGCATCGCTGACAGACAGGAAACACAGCTCTCTCCCATGCTGAGTTTAGAGCCTACAAAGAAGAAATAAATCACTTTTACAAATGGTCATCTGTCAGTTTCCCGCCGACATTTTCTCTCTGAAATTACTGACACAGTTGATGTAAGAAGCTGAGTTATTATCCGTGAATTAATTAGCATGAGGAGAGAATAGTGATGAATCTGCCACTGGTGTGTCTGCTTCCTGTTTTCTCAGAAGCATGTTTCTGTGACTTCACAAAGCTGCAAAGTCATCAAATGTTCATCATGTTTACCCCCTCAGCTCGCTCTCAGTTAATGTACCACATCATGTAATAATTGTGTTTTTTAGATGTCATCATCACTAATTGCCCATCAGCATCAGTTGTCCCAGTCAGATTGCAGCATTGTGGGTTAAAAACTAGTCATAGTAAAAAAATAAAGTGCAGCAGCTCATTCAATTTTTAATGAGCTATGCAGTTAAAATGTGTGCATTCCTCATAAACATGCTACCAACATGTCTGGTGGTGATTATCGCCAGGCTGCATGTCTGCTTCTTAAAACACCATAAACACCTGAAGCAAACAATAAAGTAATTTCTGAGGATCTATATTTACCGTGTTAGTAAAGATGAATACAGAAGAGTTTTATTCAGTTTTATCGCAGTTTATTGAAGCCTGCACATGACAGCACACGCTGCATGTAGAGATCCACACGCTGCATGTAGAGATCCACACGCTGCATGTAGAGATCCACACGCTGCATGTAGAGATCCACACGCTGCATGTAAAGATCCACACGCTGCATGTAGAGATCCACACGCTGCATGTAGAGATCCACACGCTGCATGTAGAGATCCACACGCTGCATGTAGAGATCCACACGCTGCATGCAGAGATCCACACGCTGCATGTAGAGATCCACACGCTGCATGTAAAGATCCACACGCTGCATGTAAAGATCCACACGCTGCATGTAGAGATCCACACGCTGCATGTAGAGATCCACACGCTGCATGTAGAGATCCACACGCTGCATGCAGAGATCCACACGCTGCATGCAGAGATCCACACGCTGCATGCAGAGATCCACACGCTGCATGTAGAGATCCACACGCTGCATGTAGAGATCCACACGCTGCATGTAGAGATCCACACGCTGCATGTAGAGATCCACACGCTGCATGCAGAGATCTGTCAGATGAGAAGGAGCCTTGTTTCAAGACTTACAGACTTTTGAGCGTATTCAATGAGGTGTTACATACAGCAAACGTGTAAATGACCAAAACTTCACTAAGTTCATTAAGCGTTGAAACATAAAAATCACAACTTTACTTTTTATCATTCATCTTTATGAAAAGAGAGACCTTTTTGATAGCATGGCTTTTCTTTGTCAGCACCACGTTGTTTCATGCTCTGTTACAGTTACATAGACATTGTTGCTGTCTGGAGTACGTACCCCGACAGCATTTCTTTAGTGTAGTTAGCGCTACATTTATGTACCGCACGCGAGTCTTAGGGAGGAGGTTTGGGAGTTATTTTAAAGGGGAAAGTATTATTTGGACAGTTTAAGGTCGTTGGTTTATTTAATGTTTGTTCTTGACCAGACGAGCCATTATCAACTGACATTTGTGGGGTTTTAATCATTAGATTGGATTTAACTCCACAACAACATTTTCAGTGAATCTACTGGTTCCAATTCCCCGTCCTGATTTCCCCATCTGGCCCAGGAAAATAAAACAATGACCGTATTCTCCTTACAGGCTAACATACAAGTTATCCATCTGTGTCTCTCTCCAGGGTGAAGAAATCTAGAAGACGCAATAACAAGAAAAACTAACCGCAAGGGAAGAAATGTATGTCGTCAGGCATGGTATTCCCGAGTCGAACCTGTATACCTCCCTGTCCCTGCTATGGATAACGCGCTGTATGTACCTGTCCGCCTCTCTGGACCGCTTGCAGAATCAGCACTTCACCGCCAAACCGTGCCGTCTCGAGCACCGCCACCGCCTCCGATCCCTCCGGACACCACGCAGTCACAGCCGGACACTCCCTGTTAGCACCAAGTGCAATTATACCTTGAGATGGCGGGATGCATGCTAATGTCAGATATATGTGTGTGTGTGTGTGTGTGTGTGTGTGTGTGTGTGTTTGAATGTGCAACACAAGACTAACTAAATGTGCGTCTGTATATAGTATTTTCTCACTTAACACAGCCAGGGAGCAACAATTTGAGCTTTCAGTCTCACGCAAGGTTTTGTGGGTAATGGCACCTTTACGTCATGGGGGAAAAAAATACTTGCATCGGTTTCTGAGAAGGAATTAAAATTGGGATTTTGTTGCCTTCCCTACAGTATATATTCATTATGAAAGAAGTGTTTCATTTACAAACCACCCAAGTTATTTTCACAGCAATATCTCAACGCAGACAGTTTTTTATTCCGTGACTGAGGGGACATGGGGCAGTATCGGAGGCTGTCCAGTGGGGTTAACCCTTCACAAGCAGTGACCAATCAGGGCAGGCCGATGGAAGCTCCCACACTGCTAAGAAACAAGCACTGATTTTGTGGTGCTATATATTCAATATACGGGGTCAGAGCCATTGACATAATTATATTTCACTGTTTATTATATGCAAGATTCAATAAGTGATATTGTGACCTCTATGTCTTATATGAAACACAATTTTGTTTTTTACCAGTCACAAGATATTTGAAGCGCTGTTGTTAGAGTTCATATGGAAAATGAAATGGAAAGCTGATTTGATGTGAAGGCCATAGTGCCATAGTATTGATACATACTATAAGGAAGTTAACACTTAGCAATGCATCATTTTTGTTATTGAACATATCAGTAAACAGAGACCAAATATTTTAACATAAAACATGCAACTTGAAGAAACCTTCATTTATTATTATAAAAAGGGATTGTCATAATTCCTAATTTGTTCAACTCAACAAAGGGACTACATGTAAATGTATATCATGACTATAGAGCGATTCAACTGCAGTATTTTCATACCAACCCCTGTCCTTGGTAGGAATGGAAAGCTAAAAAACTGGGGAATGTCCACTGTGGCAAAAAAAGTTTTTGATTAGTCTTTTTATATATATTTGAGCCACTTTATTATCAGATCTGTGATTTTTAAATGTAACTGTTTTATTTTTATATTGTGTATAATCTTACTAAATGCTTTTTAATGCAATTTACAGTAGGCAGTAGCTACTAAATGAAGGCTAGCCCATGCAATGTAACAAACAGTATTAAGCTTAATTTTTAAGATGTCATGCAATACACATGTAATGGTTTGTTACTGAACACTGAAATACTTTTTTTTTTAAACATTCTTTAAACAATGTTGATAAAAAAAACAAATCTGCCAATCAAATCAAATAGCGTCCTCCTTGTTTGTGGTTGTTCCTCCGTATTGTTTCCTTCTCAAGCAACGTGAGACGTAACAATGGTGAACTGAATCAAATATGTTCAGGTCAAGTGACTGAAAACAAAAGCTGCTGTCATTGTGTTGTTACATGTGGCAGGAAACTATTCGCCCCCATTGAACACTCGATTAGATTTTTTTTAATAGTTTTACTGAGGTTGATGTATGATGTGTCAATAGAGCCTCTGAGCCAAAACCGAACAAAGCGTTTGAGTTGAGATCCCAGCGACCAACATGTGCTTTCAATCTGGACACTCCCCGCACCCCACGGGCTTTCTGCTCACTTTCCCTCAACTGTTGCCATGCCGCAACCATTTTCCCCCTAAATCTTAATCTAGGTCCTGTTGTTTGTGGTTATTTCTATATTCTATGTTTTGTTTTGTTTTCCAAGGTCTGTTTGCTGAGTGCCTGATCACTCGTGATATCAATGTGCAGCTAACGGTGCAATAATCCTGCATCGTTAATGAGTAATTTCCCATTAAACTAATAGAAGTTAATGGACATTCATTTTATATGATTACACTCATTTGTTTCAACACATTGATGAATACATTAAAACATTCCAGTTTCCAATCGCACTGATATGTAATAATAAAGTCTAATTCTATTAATTGTGTGAATTCATAACAAATCCGCCATTTATTCCCAAAATACTTTCAAGATTTGTTACTTTTGTAAACGTAGACCTTCCTCTTATAAAACGTGATAATTATATCAATAAAAGGAACACATTTATTACATTAGATGTAGACAAATTTGCCACACTGTTTAATTACTGATTCATGTTAATGAGATTAAGTAAGAACAGATAATTAGTTATATTAATCAAGCTTGAAGTGCTGTTATGTTCATTTTTCCTCATTGCAGATAATATTTAGTGTGATACATGTCAGACATTGACATTGAATCTTTTATTATTGTGCAAATGGAGCATTTACAGAAAGTTTTCTGTGTATTATTTGGACCAAATACAATTTCAGGTTCACATTGATTGTGTATTAATAAATCAAAATGGGTGCATGTCTTCTACTTTGGACCCCGAGACAATGTGAATTATGTTTCTTTTGAGGCAGCTTCTGGCACATATTCTTCATATACGTGAGATGTATTAGGCTCTGTCACTCTTTATAAACCAAGTGATGCTATTTTCACTGTGATACTCAAGCCCTTTTTAAATAAAGTACCATGAAATAAAGTCAGTCCCGAGTCTGTATGTTATGTCAAACAGTGTGTTTATTTGTCTAGTGAGAACGGCACCCTGGATGTGCGGTCGGCTTGTCAAGTTGTTGGGCGGACTTGTTAGCAGACACATATCGTCTAACGCATCCAGCAGACACGGAGCAACATGAGCATCCCTGTGGCGTTGAGTTTCTTCCAACCTTCCAGTGTTCACTTTGCACTTAGCTTGAAGGTGCTCTTCCGACTCCGGAAATTGATGATGTTCGACTTTCTTTACCAGTAACCGGTTTATTTTGGCTGCCAATCCAGTACATTTTATTTAGCCAGCCAAATATCACATTTGGATAAGAACTCCCTAGAAAACCTTGAAAGGGAAAATATGTCAGACACCTCAGGAAGAGCAACTGGAGGAATCACTGTCCCATGACAGACAGACGTAAAATAAATACCATGTGTAAGAGTAACCACCGTGATACAATTACAGTATAGACAATCTAAATGACAAACAATATACATATAATGTGAACATATAAAGAAAATGTATTCAGGATGTCAAGCATCTTCCTGGTGCTTGAGTCACACGACCTCTCTTTTGACTGTAAGCTGTTTTGGGCAGTTGGTCCGAGCCACACATGTGTGCTCCCCAGTCTCCCAAAAGTTATGTTTATATGATATTAATCTGCAACACCAAAGGAAACAACTTTGTCTGAATTACTTTTTATCAAAATAATGGCCAAACATTTTGCTGGCAAGTCATTTCACATTACAGAGTCCTTTGGTTTAATGGGAATACCTCAGATGTCACTTGATGCAGCTCTAAAGTGGAAAATACCGAAATGTCTTTCTTTCAAGGACTGTCATGAGAGGTTACGTTCTCCTTTTGATGCTAATAAAAAGTGTCTGCGCCCCACCTCAGACAGGTGGGCTAAGTTGTACTACAGACCATGAAATCTCTCTTTCAACGGAGAGAAATAAATCACAGGAGACCAGACTTCCTGCTGTGGGCTCAAATAAATAATCCAGGTCCAAAGAGAGGCTTCACGAGGCCAAAACCTCACGTAAACAGTCTAGTATTGCGAAAGAACCACCGCTTTAAGGCCCGATAAATAATTTAACAGAACTATCCCTCTCAGGACATTTTCCACCTTAGCGCTAAAGACTACTGAGCTAATCTTTTTCCAGTAAAGGAACAAAGAGGAAAGGCACATGCAATGCCATTAACAACCCTGTGTGATATTCTAACACCTGAGCTTTCAGAAGTATTCATTTGTGCTGGTTCATTACTCGCCCACAGCACCAGGGAGCCATGTCGCATTATAAAGCTGTCAGCTGTAATAAAGTGTAACTGTGTGCAGCGGATTCATTTCATGGTGCAGCTCTTACCTCTGACCTGCGTGTGGATGTGTACAAGGAACACGAGACATGGTTTTGGACGTGGACCAAGCAGTTTAGAGGGCAACGGTTACATGTTTGGCTCTTTTGGGCACATTCAGGAATGATTACGGGATTTCTATACCATGCTTACTCAGCTGAGACCCGACTTTGATGGAGTTGGCCGACATATGTACAGAATGTTTATCGGTGTGTATTTTTACGGACACATTGCTCTGATCCAGGTCAGCAGAGCAATTTAGAGGTTTACAACGAGAGCGAGACCGCAGGTCAATGTATGAAATATTCTAAATAAAACTAAATAGAATATAACAAGGCAGTTGTGACCAATAAAATATGTCCCATGGGATAATTTAGAGTCCGAATCAGACGTACGCTGTCCAATGGAAAACAATAAAAGCACAGATACACATATCAACATATGAAGCAGCAGAGAAAATGTTGACACAAATGGTCCAGGACCTCACACAGAGTCCAAGGAGGCAGCCAAGGATATATGATGAAGTGTGTGTCAGTGTACTGCCAGTACACAATTATCATACCACACAAACTGTGTGTGCTTTCAGTCAGCATATAGAGGACAAAAGGTGTTTGGCTGATCCGTAACACGGTGCATCATTTTCAGTCATTCATCTTTTATTAAAATCAAATTGATGGTGTTGAACGTATGTTTGACTTTTAAGCAAAGCACTTCCATAAGGTTCATTGTTGAATTAGAGTTATCAGAACCCAGTGTCATGAAGATGACTTTTACATGTGAAACAAACACTGAACCAAGCAGCAATGCCATATAGTGTCGTGCTGCTTGCATTGTCCAGAGCACGCTAAAGGCCCAATGATGTCTCCTAAAAATGATATTCCCATTCAATTAAACTGCATTCTCAATTACATAATAATATTATACTGTTTGCAATTGTTGCTCCAGACTAACTGTGCACCTGCACTGAGCGTGTGAACTAAACACCCAAAATACAAGACAAAGTGTTAAAATGGTGACGAAAGGAAAACAAGGCTGCTTTGCTCAGCACACAGCAGCCTTCAACTTAAATCAGCTGAGACAGAGAACATAACCAGGTTGGACAACAAATTGCCCCGCTGATTTGGTGACTTGGAGGCTGTAGGTAATCCGGTGTGATTTGAGGCTCTCAACCTACATCTTTGAACAACTTAATACCAGCCAGCTGAATGGAAGTTAATAGGAAACACGTTGGCTGAACATGTGGCAAAACCAGAGAGGGAAGTGTGTGTGTGTGTGTGTGTGTGTGTGTGTGTGTGTGTGTGTGTGTGTGTGTGTGTGTGTGTGTGTGTGTGTGTGTGTGTGTGTGTGTGTGTGTGTGTGTGTGTGTGTGTGTGTGTGTGTGTGTGTGTGTGTGTGTGTGTGTGTGTCTATACTTGAGATATCTTTGTGAGGACCAATTTATTTTTAGACCTTCAGAATTAGGACATTTATAGAAAGGGGAGACATATCTTCAAAGGGTTTGGGAGTTCGAACTTGGTTTTAATGTTCAGGATAAAATTATGTTTGTTTAGGTTGAGGTTTGGATTCAGGCATTTAGTTGAAACAGTTAATTTTAGGGCAAGGGGCTGTAGAATGCTTAATGTCAATGATTGTCCTCACAAAGGAGTACAAGGTTGTATTTGTGTGTGTGTGTGTGTGTGTGTGTGTGTGTGTGTGTGTGTGTTTGTGTGTGTGTGTGTGTGTGTGTGTGCACAATCTGTAATTTCTTTGGTATCCTGAAAAAAGTCACAGAATGAAAAGAAAGGGGAAGGAGATGCTATCATGATGTTTCCTGCTCAGGATATGTGAACATGGACCACAGGCTGAAAGATCAAGTGAACACATACACATACACATACACACACACACACACACACACACACACACACACACACAACTATTAGGTATAGGTGCTGACTTTATGCTTTAAAGCAAGCTCAAATGTACCATCACAAGTACATGATGTTGTGACACTCAATATGTGAAGATGCAAATTCCTGGGTGAAGTGCCACACAACAAATGCACATGGAGAAACTAAAAACTGCAAAAAGAAAAAGCCTATAGGACATTTATGTAGAGCGATTGATGGTCTTTATCAACCTTAATGAGCCTCTGGTTGAAACAGGCCTAAGGCAAGGCTTTGTTAGTCTCATTATTCTCCCAATCAGGATCTGTCCCACCGCAGCTTAGCAATAGGAGGAGAGAAGGAGATGTTTTCTCAACAACATAAATAGATATTAGAGATACATTATAATAGTTTTACAATACCTATAAGCATTTTATTATACATAATGAAAACTATAATGACAAGATTTTCTTTAAATTAATTCATAATCATCCAATTGTCCAATTTTGCACCCAGAGTAGTCGCCCCTGCTAGCTCTTAAAAAAAGAATGCACATTCAAGACACTTCAGCATTGACTTCACTTTTCGAACCCAGAGGAGGCCGCCTGGTTGAAACACTGCGCTGAGACTGTAGCAGCAGCAATACTGTGCATTCAGAGAGAGAGAGCGTCTTGTCTTTCTGTCGCCTTTCCAAAACAAAAAGCACAACAGCAAAAGTAGATGGATTAACTAAGTTTATCTTCTTCATTGTAAACTGCATTCATTAACATCTTACTTACTCTTTTAACAATTACCCCCAAAGCCATGGAGCACTTCTTTAGATTGTTTTATGGGGTAACAGGTTATGTTCACATCCAGTGTGTCACATATACAGCTGTGGATGCTCCAGGTGTTCACACATTCCAGTGCTGGCTGTTAATTCACACTAAAGTATATGAAGCACGAAGGACTGCATACCTGATTAACCCCACGCAGGAGTTGACCGCTCTGTGGTTCCTGCAGCAACATGTGTTTTGGTCCCCCATATCTCTGACTGGGTGGTGACCCCACCATATAAATGCAAGACCCCCCAGTCATTCAGCTCCAGGCCTAAACATGCACACCATCAACAATCTGCTTCAACAAACACAGGCTCAAAAAGACGAACGAGGTCTGAGCTGCCTACAGTGATCACTCTTTTTCCATAAAAGAGGAGAGTGCCGTTGTCGAGGGGAATGAGGATGAAAGAGTTTGTATTTCCGACCGTCACAGAAACCACATATCCCACAAGACACTTCTTCTCTATCAAACCGACAGCTGTTAGCGTAGACGGCTCTGGCGGGGGAGGGGTGGAATGTGTTCTGATCCATCATGGCCGAGCGTTGTCCCTAGCCTTACGGTGGAGAAAGGGGTCATGGGTAACGCTATTGGAAACAGGTTGATGGCTGTTTCCAAACAAATGTGTCCCGAGGCGCAGCAAGAGAGGTAGAGAAAGGGGGATGAATATCATCATTTGTCAGCAATGAATCCCAATTGTTCCACAGCAGAGAAAAGAACGCAATACATCTTTGTTTATTGACATTTTCTTTTCTTTTTTAAAAGGGGGGATGTCATCGTTCACGGCACATTTAGGAAGACGTCACGTACAAAAGGCTTGCAATGATCCCCATTTAATGAGTCATTCCACTGTGATGCAGGGACAAGCGGATTGTGTCCTTGTTGCCTGGTTATCAGACTCCTCGGCTGGCATTCAACAGACGAGCATCATTAACTTGGTGGAGAGCAGACTTCAGCTATTTCTTTTTGTAAGGAAGTCTCTTCCTTCTGAACCGCTCTGACCGCCCTGCAAAAGTGTATTCAACATCCAAGGTGCGACCAATAGTTCCACATGAGAAAATAATCAGAATATGAAATTTTGAAAAGTTGCTAATATTGTATGTTTTGCTACGCTTCATGTAATTGACAGCCCCAGTTACTTAAGTTGCTTAAGATTTTTACATCCAATACTGAGATGATGAAGTATTATAAATAAAACTACAACAGTATAGAACATATGAATATTTAGCTGCAACTCGACCAACAGCAAAAAAATAACTTGCACAATAATGCATCATTTACAACAATCAAACAAGGGTAGATCAATAAGGTATAATAATGTAACACTCACAGGGGCCATTTTTTGCATCATGAGTACTTTTGATTGTTGTTAAATGAAGGACTCATAATTATGTTTTTCTGTATTGCAGTATTGCTTTTTTTCCTGGAAAAAATAACTGAATACCCAAACCCATCATCAGCAAAAAGATTCCTTGCATCCTTTTACAATCTTATTTATTTTAGATATGTGAAACAACTTTCCATTGTGATTACAATATTACTTTATTTCAAAGTTGCTTCAATAATTCATCATTTCAATTTGTAAACGAATGAACACACTGACCTTATTTTCAACATAATATGACTTTTGAAACATATGTTTTAGATTTAGATTATAACTTTTCACCTTTTCTCAGGATTAATGCCTGCCTGAGTATGAGACTGATGTTTGAATATTAGAATAAACCTGTTATGACATGTTTTACAGCGTAACTCTGCAAGAGCAATTAAAGCCGGCCCTTTGAAATGCACGTCTCTCTGAAGTCTGATGAGCCACGGAGAGCCGAGTTCAGGCACATTTCTCTGAAGCACATCGTAATTCGCTCCCCAGGTCTGAGACCACATCCATTACAGCTGCTGCTTTTGCTCAACTTCCTCATTGTTTACCATTATTCTCAGTGTATTGTTGTTTTTACTGGTCTACTGTGTCATCTGTTGAATCTTTTTCACACATCTGTAACACTTTCTGCTGACGGAGGAGACGGTGTGAATGTCCTCCACGGGGCTCGAAGAAGCCCTTCATCACAGAGGTGCTGTGGCAGAACAACATAACAGTGTCCATGCTACCACAGCATTCAACCTGTTCAGCAGGATGGATGAATAAAAAGTACTTTTTTAGTTTTTACGAAAAAGTTTTTACACCGTATTTAAACAAGTAAAACATCAAAGAAAAATAATTTTGAGCAAACCTAAATACAACATTAAATGGATTCTTAATTATCTGAATTGCTGTAAAGCCGGCATGTTGAACAAGGTAACAACAAGCTGGTTCCTTCTAAGCAAGCAGCTCCTACGGCTTTGGTCCAAAGCAGAACACAAACAAGCTCCAATATGTTTTTCCCTCAGTGTGGTTATTGGAGCGAGACATCAGATTATATTGGACTGGACTGGCTGACCCTCGAGAGGTTACGTTTTTCTCATAGCCTGCATGGAGTCCAGATCGTGAACTTTACTTTACATGTAAAAAGGGCAAAGTGAAATCCTCATATGTGTTTCATAAGTTTCTGTGTCACATTGTGTAGGTGTGATGTAAAATACAGAGCGTGAACAAATGAGCAGGACACAGACACAAAAGGCAGTGAGCAAACCTAAGCACGTGGAACTAAACTCCCATTGGAGATAAAACTGCAGGCAACTGCCATCCTGGTGCAACAGTTATTTAATCATGTGAAGTCAAAGCTCAACACATGTGATTCAGCGTCGAGCACAGTGTTTTAGGTTTAGTTCTACGTCAAGACTTTGATGTTTTTGTCTGTTGCAGACATTACACAGACATTCTCATGGTTCAGACAAGAGGAAGGGTCACACAGTGTATCTGATTAGAATGTCGACGTATCTTGACCGCTTTTTCCTATGTGAACCATAATTATCAGATGTAAATACACAACCAGTGTCAGAATCAGAATCAGAATCAGAACCATTTATTTCCATGTTTGTTTTCACATTCAAGGAATTTGTCTTGGCGGAAAGTGCATACATTTAACATTTAACAGTACACATTTAACAATAAACTACTCTGTGTCTTCTCTGGTGTTAATGTTCTGAGTTACAAACCAAGCAAGGTAGCGGTGGCAACAAGTCTAGAGCTGCAGACTTGTTGCCGGTTCAAATCCCACACTCTGACACGTCTCCATTCCCTCATCAGCGATACGCTTAACCCCCACATATTACAGCAGAGCTGGTCAGAGGCTAATGTGTGTCTTAAGGGCCGCTTCCAGGTGTGAAAATGATGGTGAAGGCATCACAAGAAGATTTGCCTCAATGAATAAGTTGAACTAGGTATTCTCAAAATAACAATCAATTGTTTTACTGTTACAAAACACTGAGGGAAAATTATACACTCCATGGATATGGAACCACAGGGTACACTTTAAAGATTGGATCTGGGTTTACTCCCCAGTGCAGTCTTTGCCAATAACTGGAGCCAAGAAGTCCATATTTGGAGAGGTGCAGCATCCACCTCAATCAAGTCAATTCAGATCCCTCCAAACATTTAAATTATAAGTCAGTTTTCTTTATAAATCGATATGTTTTCTAATCTCTAAATGCATTTGTACCGAGATGCGTTCACTTACTGTTGTACATACTGAAGTACCTTTTAACAGTGGCGCTTTCATGTGCTGATGTACATACACACCATGTGCTTTTCAACAATGATGCGACCACTTGTTAAAAATAAGAGAAGTAAAATAAAGTGAAAAAACTTTATTGTCAGTGACTACAAAGCTGTTATTTGTGATTATTTGTTATAGATTATAGATAGCATACATGTGGATATCGATCATGCGGCAACCTCCAGGTCTGAAAAGGGAAGCCTTAACCTTTCATTCGTTCTAATAGCTGACTCCTCTGGTTACAAAAATAAATCACATGGTATAAAAGTTGATGAGAAAATGACTCAACCTCTCACTTGATTTATTACCTCAGTAAACATTGTAAACATGAGTTTATGGTCTCAATCGCTAGTTTCAAGTCTTCTCCAATAAAGCATTACGTCCTATTTAAAGTAAAATAGAGCATAAATAAGGGTATGCTTCAGGGAGTGGCTACCTTGTGATTGACCGGTCTCTATCACAGCGTTATCCTAAGTTATCCTTGTTTTACTCTTACAACTTTCACAATGTGTTTTTGAGGTTCATGAAAGTTAATGGAAACCGTTTTGGTCTCCTATAAATGTATTGTACTTTGCTCCACCCTCTCATGTCACAGAAATATCAAGATGGTGACAGCTAAATGCTCAAGGCTTCAACATGGCAGTCCGCACACCAATAGGTGAAGTCACAGTGATGATATCCACTTCTTATAGTTGTCTATAATGTAATGTAATGTAATGATGTCATAGGCCTGTTAGCGGTGGCAGTAGCACTAGCGTAGCCTCAGCAGCAGATGGTGGGCAGGTCCTAGTGTGGGAAAGCCAAACACTGCAGCTATCTCATCTTCATTTCTCTCCAAAAGAGGATGTTCATACACAGACGTATGGTCTCTGGAGCTGTAGTTCCATCCATTGAGGGCTAAAACTCTGTCCAAATATTCTTTGGCAACAATGTTGTCTTTTGGCTTCACAGCAACAATGCAGAGCCACCTCCTTACATGGCATTCAAGAAAAGCTAGCTATAAATAAGAACAGAGCTTTTCCCCCGCCATCAATCATGAGAAAATGTGTAACGACTGATGGCTTGACATCTTTATATTTTAGACATTAAACTGACAAAATGTGAAATACATTGACGTTTGGCCCCATTGGTCAAACTTGATTCATAACACGGAAATCCTTCATTTTATTTGTTGCCACAAGGACACATTCAAAAATACACATATGCATAGACTCTCACATACAGTATATAAGCAAGCATAAACACAGAAATAAAAAATAAACAGCCTCACTTTACAGTGTAATGTTGCGGTGCATAGATCTATCAATTTGCAGCTAGTAGACAAATAACTCAAAGTGCTCGCTATGGGTGGGAAAGTACAATAAAACGCTGCAGTGGAAAACAGCTGATCCGTGACTACCTCCTGTGGAGAGACAGGTCACATGATTTGACAGCCCGAGAGGGAGGCCACGTCGGTCAAAGGTTGTGGAACTACCTTGGGTGGCATAGTTTAGCTTTCCCCTGCAAAATCCTCCCTCAGGGAGCCATGAGGAGCCTTTTAATTGATGTGAACCGTCCTGGACCGACGCATGCTGATCTCAGTGCCCCGCTACGACTTCACATTTACACACTATTCCCCTGCTACACACCAGGGCACACTGGGAAAGAGCTGCATGGAGATGTTAATGATAAATGTATTTAGAGCCAACTGCAGAGGCACGTGCAGCCATGGTCCATGTTAATGTGAAAAACATTTTAAAACTCAACTTGTAAGTCAAAACATTTTAAACTAATAGGGCTACTCTGTCTTCTTCCTTTGCTCCAATTTTGATATTTTTTGGTAGTTAGTTCTGGTAAGGTTTAGGTGGTTCTTGTTGTTGACATAACTTTCATTTACTGTTCACACAACCATCATAATGCCTCCTCACCTGGAGGGAAACCACACTTTTAAATTGCTTCGGTATTTAAACAATTTGACTGCTGGAGGCAATCTGCTGAGAAACACGTCCTATTTAAATGAATAAATACATCATATGATCTCTAGAATGACACGTCTTCTGATCAACAGGACGACATTTCCGTTTAAAGAATACCTGTGACCTTACACAGGTATGGTTTGTTTAGGAGTAGGCACAAAGGCAACTTGGTTAGGTTAAGGAAAGGTCATGGTCTGGATTAAAATCATTTCTTCTATTGTAAAAAAAAAAACATTGTGGCTTTTAGATAAAATGAAGGTCTCTTGACCATCAGTCACCCAACCTAAGTAACATAGCTGCAAATGGAAATCTGCATGTATGCAATTAATATCTGGGATATGGTTTACCTTGGCATGTATGTGTGTGTGTGTGTGTGTGTGTGTGTGTGTGTGTGTGTGTGTGTGTGTGTGTGTGTGTGTGTGTGTGTGTGTGTGTGTGTGTGTGTGTGTGTGCGTGTGCGTGTGTGTGTGTGTGTGTGAGAACATAAACTGACTCACCTCAGATGTATTTTTAAAGTGCTTTCAACAACAGAGACTAACAACAAAGTCCTTTTCAGAGAACACAGGACATAAACAACTATCAGACAATCTCTCACTTATTGAGGAGACTGCAGGCGGGGTAAGGTTGGTCTAAAGGGGATTTCAGAGGGCCACAGGAGGCCACTAAACCAAAATAAAGGATTCTGGTGCTTTCCCCAGGCATTCAGCCCTTGCTCAGTCTCCACTAGATGTCTGATAGCCACTTGTAAACAGCTGGTAGATCCCTAATTCTCAGCCTGGCTGCCACCAGGGCCAGACAGAGACAGCAATAGCCCACTGCCGCCACAAATAAAGCACTTTGATTAATTCAAGGGAGGACCAGATTGGGTTGGGAACAGCAAATGAAGATGTAAATCTGAATGAGGAATGAGAATACAGGGTCACAGCTGATCGTCACGTAAACAGAGCGTCCTTTGTTGGAGAAATGTGGCGTTTTGAAGTCAAGAGATGCATCGGAGTCACACGTGGGGAGCAAAGAGACCTGGAAGTGTGCCAGTCAAATAAGTAATTTATGACTGACTGAGCCCACCATGTATCTTCCTGTTTGCCTCGTTTGTGCTTGAATATCGTTTAACCAATTCCTGTTTTGTGCCAAAAAGAAAGAAATTTAAAACATAAGCAGGAACATAACATCACATTCTGACGATCTCGTTCATGCAGAGAGCTGGATGGGTCATTGAGAGGAAAACAAACAATGTGTGCTCTCGAATCTGAAATCAATTGGACATACAATTTAGAAATCCATGCTCTCAATGTAATATCAGTATTTATTTTTGCAGTAAATTCCTTTGCTTCACAACAATCAGTCAGCCGAAGGTTTGAAGAAGAACTTGAGGCTTTCCAAAGAGCTCAACTAAATTAACTATTAACTAATTAACTAAATAACTGGTTGACTAAGGTTTTGACTCTTATCTTGTAAAATACATTTGAGGGATCTCAAAGATAGACTTTTTACAGAGATTTTACAGCCAAAGTATATCAGTATAAATGTGATACATTATGCTAAATATAGAGGATGTGCAAATTTTTGTTTCTGCATCACTGAAGCACCGCAGAACTTCAAGCTGTTGTGCTTGTTTTGTCCAACACTTCTTCCCAGGCCAATTATGTCCTCTGCTGTCCTAATCCAAAGTGAGGGGTTTTCAGGCAGTCAGTGTAGAGATGTGAGGGTGATGGGTCTGTGAATGCATGTATGCATGCATGTGTGTGTGTTAAGCATATCGCTCCCAAAATGACAGGGCATTTAGCCATTTGGTGGGTGTGTGTGTCTCTGTCGACAGCTCTGTCAACACAGCATGACCGCTCACACCGCATTTTATCTGTTGACTGAGGAGGGAGCCATCACCTCGGAACAGAAAACCCGGTGTTAAAAAGGCATTAGTCTTGATTAGCTATCTTCGCAAATATTCATTTTAAAATGAGCAGAAACAAATGCTGCCATCTGGTCTGAGAGAGAGCCTAAAACAGAGCAAACAGCAGCCTGTATTCAAGCTGCAGTATGAATAGAGGCAAAATGCCTCTGGCTGGTTAGCAGCGCTGCAGTTTAACCATCAAAGACTTGGAAATTGTTAATAAGCGACAAATCAAAACACAGATACCAACAAAGGAAGCGTAGATTCAAACTAACATCCACAATAAACACACACCAGGAAAAGACAAGTTGGTGTACTTTTGGCTCAGTCTTTACCCACAGCAGTCGTGCCATGTGGCTCCGCCAAAGTAAGTATGCACCTCTGACACGAGCCTTTCAAATAAATAGTTTAAGAAGCCAATTCAAACCTACAAGACCAGCTAACTGATTGTATTATTACTAAATATAAACGGATACATTTGTGAACATATTCCTTTGCTTTCTTTCTGTTATCACATGTTTGTGCAGTATCAAGTGTACTGTGAGTATGAAGAGACTTTTGGGATAATTGCTGAATAAACGTTGGCTGTGACATGAAGTGATGAGTTTTCTCAGGCTGTGAGTGCGGAGCTGTTTCTGGACAGTCTGTTGCCCAAAGCGAGACATACACCGGCGCCTCTTAAGGGGCTGATGTTTTTATTACAATATTTTAAGGCAATTATTATGACTTTATTAATTAAAATGTAACTTCAATCAGCTTCTTGTCTGACTCATGCCATCTTCATCACATAGTCTTTACATGCACACGTCTCTGTTATGTGTTCTCCTTGTTTTATCGTCACTAAATCACATCATTATTTCATATTAAGAATATGGTAATACATATTATAAGAAACTGGTTTGGTTAAGGTGCATGTATTGTTGGTATGATTTAATAAATATTTCCATCCTTTATTGTCATTTCTTGCTGCAGTGTGGCTAAAGCCTTGACTGTTGCATCTGTCCTAACTCATTTCTGACACACTTTTAGCAGAATAACATAAGCCATAAGCCATACTCCAACCAAGCTGATGTTAGCATGAGCCAGATTTACCGTCCCTCTGGCTCCCATTGCCGTTCTCTTTCTACAGCCATGGCCTTTCCTCTGTCCCGAGCACAAGCATACACTCAAAGTCCAGTCATATTTATTTGCATATATGAGAATACAAACACGCCCCTTAAAGTGGGACTATGCATCATTTAAAATAAGGAACTAAACATTCTTCCTCTTTCAAATAAACATATTCATGATAAATACAACTTTTGATTACTCAGGAGTTTTGCTGCTCTGTTTGCTTTCTCTGCTGTTTCTGGGGTTTCTCTCTCCAGGGCTGCAGACCTGAGTGAGTGTAATCAGCAGCGTGGGCCACACGGGGCCCCGTGCATGACAGCCACAGCAGCAGCAGTCCTTTGTTGGCAGATCTGCGCTCTTCTCACTCCCATACCTTTGTTGTGGCTTTTGGTTTTGTTTCCTTGTTTTTACAGGACAACATCCACTCCCTGTACACACTACTTATTTTACAAATTCCTCCCATCCGTTTGTTTGACTTACTTTTTGGTTAATAATTCACTTTATTTGTTAAGTGGGTCTGCAGTTTTTGTAACAGTTGTAGAGCCGTGCTGTGACAAGCTTATGTTAGCTGTAAGCCAATGTTAGCAAACTTTCTCTTGTGCTACTGTTGTGTTACATTTTAGCATTCATCATTTCCGTATAGCTGCCAAAGGTATTGGCCATATTGGATGCTGTTCAGCATAAGTTACAAGTCTCCTTTTAAGGCCTCTAGGAACTTAAAATGAAGCTAATTGTTGGATTGTTTAACACACAGAGTTTAAACTCTTTGTTTACGTAACAGTGTAGAACCAAGTACAGCTGCTTGAATGCATTAAAGAAGAGTGTGTGCTGTTATCTCTTTTTGTACATTTAATTCGGTCAGTACTATAATTATATGCCAAAAAATGGAATGATCTGTGCATTTAGAGCTTGGGAACCATGTGAGTCGACGTTGGCTCCAAGTGCTGGTGCAGTGCCGTAACGTCAGCAGCGAAATGCAAATTGTACCAACTTTGACATTCCTTGTCCTTCGCTCACCACGAACGCATCAATCAAGTGTTAATGGATGAGATGAACGGTTCACGAGATGTGCGAAGAACATTTCATGTCTGTACATATCCGCACATACAGACTATATTGCTTTATAGTTTTATACTGTGCCTACATTTCAAATGTCACTCAAAAGCGTACTGGGTAGCAAGAGAATGAGCAAATTCACTTGAAGTCCAATGAAATCCAAAAGCTCAACGGATCTCATTTGGAAATCAAAATGTCTACCATAATCCTTTTGATTTAGAATGTAATGTACAATATAACATATAAAAAATGATATGAACAATGTGGGGCAGTTACATTGTGCACCTAAAACGAGTCCACCTTAACTTTCCTCTCCATGATCTGCAAACAGTCGGGTTCACAAACACAGCCCTCCAACACATCAGCCTTTGTTCCCATGCGTCCCACTGGAGTGCTGCACCCTGCTGCTAATGCAAAACCCCTTTATTCACACAAAGGCTCAAATCCTCCGACAGCAGATACATCATGTTCAAGTCCCCGTCAGCCCATTCTGGATACTGGAGGAGAGATCTCAAGACTAAAGAGGGTCAAGCTGTTACAAATTAAATTAGAGCGCAATTTCCAAATACTTTTAAGGGGAAGTGGTTCTGTTGATAGCGTGGACACATGCACTGCAGACATGTATATTTGTCTTCATGTGTAATGGTGGACCATGCAAGTGATTCATCATTGTACAATCCTGTCAGTTGTATTTGTGATTTCTCCTGATTGAGCTGACTGATGTAAGGTCACCTGAGGCTCAGAGTTGAAGGGTTTAAGACCTCAATAAAAAAAAAAGTCCTGTTCACTATCAGCTTCAAGAGAGACAGCAGCAGGCTGCATGGCCAAGGTACGACCTGCCGACTCTTCATCCCATCAGCCTCAGCTCTCAAACTAAAAAAGGTGTAGCATGCTAAAACACTACACTAAGATGTGGACATGGTCAACATTATATCTGGGAAACATCAGCATGTTCATAATTCTAATGTGAGCATGTTGGCATGTTTTTATTTGTCTCAAAGCACCGCTGTTCAGCCTCACGGAGCTGCTCGCATGGCGTTAGACTCTCCTGACACGAATGTCCATGAGTGTGCTTGAAATCACAAACTGATGTCAGTACATGCTGCATACTGCCTACTAAAATAACATATAAAGTATGTCATTATTAGAACTGTTCACACCTAACTATTTGCTAACATATATCGCTCGCCATATCAGTTTAAAAGGTGATGATACGTCAGCTTTGTGTTCACAGCTTGTTTCCGCTGCACTTCAAGTGGCCAAATTACATTAAAGAAATATTTGTATTGGCTGAAATAATAAACGCAATACATGTCTTAAACCAGGATATTCCTCCACCTTTTCAGTGCGGAAAAATGTGTGTGTTTTACTAATTCTCTAAGGTGTAATCTGTTATTAAATGTAATAAAATGAATTGTATCATATAATGTTTATCTATGTTTCTGATGAGAGTGATACAAGATTATTCACCTTCCACTGGCCCTTTGCACTCAGCACTTTGTCACCCAGGGTGGACAATACAGTGTATGACGATGGTTGTTTATATTTCACGAATGAGGATCATCAGAATCTGTTTATATTTGATGAGGAATGATACTCACAGTAATGTCCACTGAAACCAGAGGCCCTCCAAAAAGATGACATATTGGCGCTCGTGTCTGCTTTGAGATCAACAGCAGATCGCTAATGTCACAGTAAAAACAACCCACTTAATCATCACTACAATCTATCACTTACACCTTGCCGCTGTTTGGACGAACTCATACCCCACGAACGGTGAAATAACAATCTTTTACGTACGGCTCATGGAGTGTTTCCTTTCCTCATCAGGACCAGATGGCATCAGCCATTAGTTAAGAACTTGATCTCGGCAGTGAAATGGTGGATTTCACAGTCAAAGCCAATGCCTTATGCGCCATAGCTACCTGAAGTGGATGACAACGCAACACAGATGCTTTTTAACCCATGAATAATAGGGATCTATTCAAAATAGAAAAGATATTTGTGCCCTGCAGTGTTTTGTTTTTCGGTCTTCATGATCACCTTTTGGGATGATTTTCCCTGAAGCTACCTGACTTCACAATCTGAGCTGTTTATTTAGACACAGAATATACACATGAAAGGATTAGTGCCATTAGGTGAGGTGAAATGAGCCTAATGTGTGTCGAAGGCGTAAAAGAAAATATGAAACATGCTTTGGTAGAGGACCCAAAAAAAGCCTTTCAGTAACATATGAAGCCAGCGGTACTTGTTTAGGTCGAAGTAGCTCCGAGTCCAGGCGTCTGCTGCCAGCTGAGAAAATAACACCACAGGAGCACTGCAGAGGGTCACAGGACAGAAAGGAGATGTGGAGGGAGATAAAGGACATGTATGCTCACTGTTTGCATTAGGAGAGATGTAAAAGATAGATGCATGGAGTGCAGTGATCATTTACTGAACATCTCACTTCAAACCACTGGAACCTGAAGAGTGAGAGTGAGATGAGGCACTGGTCTTCCCCACACTGTTGTCACATACATATTGTGACTAAGCAAATAGTTTAACAGCCTGATATAGACTTATTTTTTTAATGGTTTATTTGATAAGGGGACAGTATATATTAATAAAATGAATTAATTTTTGGCTTATATTTTGTATATATCTATATATAGATATAGATATATTACTCCCCATATATATAGATCAAATATAAAACATAAAATATAAAACATGACAATTTAAAAATATATATATACATTATAAATGTATATATTATACATTTATGCATTATACATGTATGCATTTCTCTGATATGTAATGTTAATTTGCAGCCTAGTCATATACATCATGTATATTGTTATATTAGTGTCAAATAAAATATGTATATATCAACTGAGCATCAGTTGATATATCAGTTGAGCATCAGGGAGTAATATATATTACTCCTCATATATATAGATCAAATGTGAAATATAAAACATGACAATTTAAAAGAATATATACATTATACATGTATGCATTATACATACATGCATTATACTGATGTTTATATTTTTTTTAAAAAGTACATTTTTCTTTCAAATCTGTCTCTTTCAAATTTGCATTTCTTTAAAAAAGGAATACATTTAAAAAATAAAGTCATATTTTGCTTTATTGTCTAAGACAATAAGAAGCCCAGGGAGCCGTGGTTGTATCCATTGAAACTGTCATCAAGCTGTTGGTATCCTTCAAGCAAAATCAACCTCATATGTTCACATATGCTGACAAAATGTTGTCTGATATGGTGCTGAGAGCTAATGCCAGCATGTTCAGTGTCTTGAGGTTGACTTATGAACACACATGCAGTAACTGTTATTTTGTTTTGTTATTGGTTGGGGGGGGCAGTAGACATGATTTATGTGAGATGTACACATAAATAAAATAAAGAGGCTATTTTTCATCTGTAGTCCCAAGAGGCAGATGTTACAAAACAAACCTAAAAACAGAAGTAAGAAAAAACATCCATGTCAGAGGCACAGAACATAAAAGCATGCAGATTATGTGAAATATATAAATTAGACAGACACAGCTAAACAACAATAAAAGACGTGCATGCAGGTAGATAACAGACAGAGGGAAAGTACAACATAGTTGATTCATACCAATATTGTAAATTGAATGGCATTGCTTTGATTAAAAACGTCATCACTCAGCGAGACGGCTCTCATGGCAACATGTGCAATGTTCAACAGTTTCTCCACAATTATTATAAGTACTCTTGATCGATACAACAAATCCAGCTGTTCCAGTGACACCTCCCGCTGCATGGCCACCCAGATGTCTGCTGTCATCTTGATATAGAGCAGAGATGGATTTTGCAAAAATGGGCCCTTAACACAGATTTTGAGATGATGTCTTTACTCGTGCTCCATCGTACCACCACACTGAATTTATTTTAAGAGGATGAGGAGAGCATCGCATGCATATGCCAGAACAAACATCATGGTAATTTGACATATAAATTACCCCAATTTACACTCTCTGAGGTGGGAAGACCGTATAAACATGCCGCTCTGAATCCTGCAGAGCTGCCAGGACACAGCAGCTCAGTCTGTATGCGCACAGCTGGAACTTGCCCACAATTCATCACACACATATATGATGATAAAACCAGAAAATAATCCTGAGCAACATCTGTTTATGTGTAACTTTTACTTTATTACATATTTTGTTTTAAAATGTGCTATAGTCATCTACTGCTCTCGGGTATTAGTTATTAACCACAAAACAAAGCCAAAGTAAATGTAACTGACTCATAGCAGCACATCTGAGTTCAGCATAGAAGAGTTCAGCAGAATAAAGTCGCCCGCTTCTAATCTCTTGTGCCAGACAGGGAGTCTGTTTACCTGCACAGTGTTTACGGGAAAACTTGGAATCCCCCTCTTGAACAACAAAAGGTGGACGTGCATGCATGTGTGTGTGTGTGTGTGTGTGTGTGTGTGTGTGTGTGTGTGTGTGTGTGCTCAGCAGCCCCTTGTCCAAATGCATCTCTGATTTGTTTGGGTGTGACAGCTCTGTTTGGAGCCTGGCCTGCTGCTCTCCCTCGGCTCCCCTCCCTCTGCTGGGCAGCAGGTTCGGGGGAGAGAGAGCGAGAGGGAGCAGCCCTGACCTCCGGCACTCGATGCGGAAACAATGGCGACATGCCTCAGGGTGACAGCAGGAGACAGGAACAGGCACAAACACAGGAACTGTCCATTCTGCCACTGAGGCAGACCTGCAAAGGCCTGAGAATCTGGAGGAGGAACTCTCTCTCTCTCCGTATCTTTCTCTCTTATTCTCGTGATGATAAAAAAAGTGAGACACTTGATTGTATGCCGTTATTAGCCAGAGGTCCCAAAGGGGGAGGCTCCGAGCGCCACAGAGTCGTAGGGAATGAGACTGGGATATTTTAGGACACAATGATGGTCTCTTTCAACTCATAGGCCACCTTGAACAAGAACTCAGATGATCTTCAATACAGCATGATGTGCATTTACTAAATTATATTCCCTTTAAGAGTTAGCCGATCATAAAGCAGTTTATGTTTTAGGGCGTGGCTACCTTGATTGATGGTCACTACCACAGCGTTTTCTTCTCACAACTTCAACTCTTTCACATGCGGTCACCTAAAACCATCTCATTTAGAGTTCAGCTGGACTTGTCTCCACCATCTCGTGTCACTTCTGGTTACAAAAAAACAAGATGGCAATGTTCAATATGCCAACCTCAAGGCTTCAAAATTGTAGATCATTGTATGTCAACTTCTTATATACATTCTATGATTTAGAACAATTTAAACAGTGGTGCAGGTATTTAGCAGGCAAAATGTCCTGAGGCTGGTGGGATTGTCATTAGTTTGGCCCCAAACCAAAGCAATCTAAACATTGGGGATGATGCACTCTAGAAATACAGTAAAACAATTACAAGGCTTTTTATCAAGAGCTTTATTAAACAAGGAGAGCACCAAACTGAACAGAAGGGGCCTGTGTGTAAGTGGGTGTAGATAGAAATACCAGGCAATACTCTGGCAGTTCATAGCCAAAATAATGAATGGCAGGCTGCAGTTTAGTTAAAGAAGGGTGTAGTCTGTGCTGAACAAATGGGCCTGGAGTTTGGACCGAAGCACCGAGATTGTATCCTTGAAAATATATCAGGTATTGTAAATCAACTCCCTAGTTTTCTCTTGACCTGCACAGGGGAAAACTTTCAACCGTAAAAAGTGAATAAGAGCAAAACCACAGATTCACTGTTTATTTGGACATGTCGCAATATTGATTATTAATGTAATGTATAATAAGAAAATGTTAAACACTTAAATTGTGATTTTATATATGTATACATATATATATACATATATATATATACATATACATACATATACATATAGATAGATAGATAGATAGATAGATAGATAGATAGATAGATAGATAGATAGATAGATAGATAGATAGATAGATAGATAGATAGATAGATAGATAGATAGATAGATAGATAGATAGATATACACGTATAATATGAAAATTGTGAACACTTAAATTATGATATATATGTGTGTGTGAATGTATTTTTAAGTCCAGATAAAACCAGACTTGATTTGAAGATGATAAATTAAAAGGTTGTATGTTTGGGTAATTACCTGATCACTTTGACCACATGAACACACACCTTCTTTCAATGAGCTATAGCCAGTCTTGGCCTAGTTCATCTCATGTGCAGCTTCATGAAGCAGGATTAAATACATACATTAATCATTGCTGATGTTACCTTGATGTTCTTTATCCCCAGGGCCACAGTTATTAGGTGAGATGATGTTGAAAAATGAATGTGTACCGAGCTCATTTGTCAAAAGCATATTTGTGTCAAATAAAATATGTCAACTGAGCAATCGTATATATAATATAAAACATAAAATATAAAACATGACAATTTTAAAAAAAGATATACCCAGATTTAAAAAAATGTATACATTATACATGTATGCATTATACTAATATTTATAAAAATAAATAAAAGGTACATTTTTCTTTCAAATTGCCCTTATTCCTGTTCTTATATCAAGTTCAGGAGGCGGATAATTGATTGTTTTGGAGGACAATTAACATTAACATGGTAATCGTCCATTCGGTGTGGGAGGAAACCAAATACCTTAGAAACCCACCTAACACAGGGAGCCAGGCTCCACACACGACTCCCTTACGGGCCTCCTGCGTGACAGGTGTAGACGCTAACCATTACACCCCCCTGACGCTTTCAAGTTTGCATTTTTCAACAAAAAAAAGAATACAATAAAAAAAAAAAAAGTCATAATTTGCATTATTTTCTAAGACAATAAGAAGCCCAGGGAGCCGTGGTTGTATCCATTGAAACTGTCATCAAGCTGTTGGTATCCTTCAAGCAAAATCAACCTCATATGTTCACATATGCTGACAAAATGTTGTCTGATATGGTGCTGAGAGCTAATGCATGTGACTTGAGGTTGACTTATAAACACACATGCAGTAACTGTTATTTTGTTTTGTTATTTGTTAGGGGGGCAGTAGACATGATTTATGTGAGATGTACACATAAACAAAATAACAACCAAATACAGATAATTGTGTTGGCAGACGGATTTCAAGTTTTCTTGCACTGCAGATTTAAGCTCCCCCAAAATATTCAGTATTTCATTGCCTATCCTACAGTATAGCTCCTGGTCTAGTCTCACTAAATACATACGAAAACTCATAAACTGTACTTTACACAATGGAGCTGCTGATAATGATACGATTGAGCTATAAACCTGCCAAGCGTTGATGTACACCAAAACACTGACTTCCTGACTTGGTCATTGTGCTGCACTCAGTACTTGAAGCCTCGAGGGGCAGCGCTATACAATAACTGACCAGATTACATCACTCAGCACTCAGAGGGCACATACCACCTCATCCTCCTGCTACCTCCCTCATCCAGTGATGTGGCATTGTTCAGTATTGATGAGACTGACCTTGAGGAAATCCCCTGCAGCTTTAAACTGGAGACTGTCCGTCTGGCCCGTAATGCCAAGGTAAACACAGTTAATCAGCCAATAAGACACCTATCTGCTGTTCTCACCAACCGGCAATCAGGAATGTGATACCGGATTGGGAATGGCACTGGGAACATTGGGGCCATAATGTTGGGAGCAGAGCAGTCTGCCTCCCTCCATCCTGTATTAGCCGGGGTCTAGTCGCGTTCCTCTTTTCAGCAGGAACCCCCCACTGAGTGAGCCATCGCTTTCAAAGAATTAAAATGTGCAGCGTGGCCCACAAGGCTTCTCTCTATAGGTCGGGTGTGAGAACCGGTCCTAAATGCTGGCTGCAATGTGTGTTTTTAGGGAGGGAAATAATACAACAGAGATTCAGACCAATTGGGGTAGTGCAGTCCAAATGGGTCAAATGCTGTACATGTTAATCCAAGAACTTAGCTGGGTTCACTGTGAGGGTGTAAATGCAGCAGGTTGACTTTAGAGCCCTCAATTAACCTTTTATGTAGAAATGGAGCATAAGTTTATCCAGTGTTACTCGGGAATGCTGATTCCAAATAGGGAACTGTCTTCTGCTATGTACACATTTTCCCTTTGCCTTAATCAATTTTGTAATGTCCCCTCAGTGCTGTCTAAATACCCAAACACAAGAATAGAACATTTTTGTAGTGGATTCCCTGGTGAAAGAATGCTGTGCTGTTAAAAACCCAAAAGAAAAAAGACATTTCGGGCTCAGTTCAAAGGATGCGATATTTGGGCTCCGCAATCAAACTAGAAGACATTTCAGCCGAGAACACAATGGATGTTGTGGTGCGGATTAGCCATTGTCTATTGTCAGATTCTCTCTGCCTCACCCTGTGTTACCCCACAACACGTCCCCCTCCCCGATTACTGGAAAAAACATCTGGTGAACCAGAGAATCCCTAACTCTTTTTGTTTTCAGAAACATCCCAGCAGTGAGATCTTTGTCTGGTCTCGGCCTGCGTTGCCAGGGCGGTGAGACTCGACACTCCGTGAAAACAATTGATGAAAAAGAAAATGGCGTGAAGCGTGTCCAAGAACATGGCTTCCCAAAGTGGAGGGGCTTACAGAGATCATCTTCCAGAACTCTTTTTTCCTTTAAAATCCTTTCTTTCTCACTTATCATTAGCTCTGCAGACTGGTTGGTATACAGTAAGGCTGGTTTAGAAAAAAAAAGTAACAACTAATAACTTGCACAATAATTTGATGAGCTCAAATGTCAGCCATTGTTTTGTGGAGAATCAGAAATGAGCAGCACAGTAGTACAGTTTTTTTTATATATATATATATATATATATATATATATTCATATACTACTGTATGTTTTTAGTTTTGGTATGGTTTACTCTATGGTCTTCACATGTTGGCACTTTTATGTACTAATATCAAAGTAATTCAGGAGGATTATTGAATCTTCCTTGCAAATTAAAGTTTATCCAACTGTCAAAAGAACAAACTGTGTTTTTCATATTTCAATTGTTTCATATTGTTTGCAGATTGAATTGGTGCATTTGTGAGTTCAACAGTAAGACAGCTGCACTTATCCAAGCGCCCTCTAAAAAAAACTGCATGTATTTTGTGTTAGCAGGGATCAGTTGGATTTCCTGTCTTTTGTGGCTTTGAACCAAATGGAACTGTTTTCACTTACTGAAACAGGATTTCCCATCACTAATATACAAGGGCTCTCATCAGACTTAAGGTTTGCTCAATCTCCATGTGTTTTAGATTTCCTTGGAGTCATCGTGGACAACAGATAGAAAGCGGATCAGTGATCGGCGGGGGGTGAAACAAAAGCTATGCTACAGTGCAGAGCTCAGCAGAGTATCATCCACATAACTAACATTTTCTAGAAGTACACCGTTTTATCATCATCATTGGAGGGTGCAACTGCTAAACGGCTTTATATTAATAATTCTGTTTGGTTTTGACAAATGCTTAGTATAATATACACTAACAAACAAAACTAAATTGGTGTCCCATGCTTTCACAGGTGTGTTTTAAAAAGAGCACAAAGAATTGTAAGTGTGTGCCAACAGGAAAGTCCAATGGCTTTATACGAGTCAACCTTCTGAGCCGTCTCTGGCATCACCCAATAGTTCAGCGATGTCTAATTGAAACATACAGTAAAAGTATGAGTGTTCACATCCCTTGCCTCATTACCTTGTCTCATAGGTTCTCTCCATCCTGCCCTCCCATCCACCTGCACATTCTAACGAGGTGATCGCAGCGCTCACATACCAGACTGTGATCACATCGCATGCCTGCCCCATGTGTCCACTTTCCTCTCTTTGTTAGCCCACAGCCTCGCACACACATGGAGGCCCGGGCTGTTTCCTGCAGGCTAACGCAGGGAGGTGTGTTTCTAATTATAACCCTGATGCAGGGTTAAGCACTCTCTCTGCAGGCCACCACAGTCACCAGGATTTATGGTACCAAGGTCCAGGCTTCCACCCCTGAAACCCACCAGAGACGCAAAGCTGTTCACTTTCCGCGGCTATAAATCAGAACAGTATGGTCGGTAGCTGCCAGTCTATCGAAAACTAATAGTGCTGTATCCTGCAGGAGGTGAGAAAACAAATCTGCTCCTTGCACTCTTGTTAGAAAAACGTGGCACATTAATGCCTTTTATTCCTGTGGGCTTTTCAATATCTTTTGTTTATCTTTTGTGATCAATCTCACATAACGTTGCTTATGACCACTCCTGTCCATGCCAAGCCAAAGTCCTGCAGAGAAAAAGACAGCTAAATGAATGACAGTGTCAATCAGCAGGTGCAGAGGCAATGCCACTCAGTAGCTTCATTATAAATGATGTTAATTCTGCGGTGAGCAGTTAAGGTAATCAATTGGAAATGTGCTTAAAAAGGTGGAATGTACTGTAAATTAAGGGCAGTTCCCTTTATGACAAAAATTGTGATGACAAAAATAAATCGATTGCTTCAACAAGACCAGTGTGATAATACACAATTGACCAAACAACACTTGTCCTTGACATATTTATTCATGAAAAATGAGGAAATGTGAGGAAAATGTGAGGAAATTAGCCATATATGTATGTTGACAATGACAGGTCAAGAATACAAGGACTGAAGTATAGTTTTGTATCATTGGTCAAGGACAAACACCAGTAAAAGGTCAAAGAACAAAAACTAAATCAGGCCCACGCTGTTCCACACTATTCCTAAATAATAGTCTCTATAAAAAAACATGACGATCTAAAATCTGAGCCACAGCATAAAGGAATCCAACTTTTGAGGAAATCCTTCACAGACAGGAAGGTTTCCCTTTTGTGTAATAAAATATTGTGCCAAAAACAATCTGGAATGTGGTAAACAATATTCGGGAACAAATTGCCTGCATGGAAGTTGTGTGATACCAGGACCTAGCATGGCTGGACAATTGATCATTGCAGTCTTGTAAACCCCAGGGAGTAATAGCCTTAGTTAAGCTCTAATAGGGAGTGATACAAACATGATGGTATCCAGGTTGCACTGTGATAAATCCCTCTTTGGGAAAACACAAGCGGTCAGGCATACTTAAGAGTACACATCACTTCTAAAAACACTGCATGTGCCTTCCTATATATTGTTAATGACAAATGAGTCAGAGAAAAGCAACCAAAATCTTCATAAACACAGGAAATTGTATTGAATATGAAAGCAGAATCACTCCAGCAGGGATGGAGTCGAGGTCAATGCAATATTGTTGATCATAGGAAGCTCGTCTCGGTTATTAACAATGACAAAAACAAACAGAGGTGGGTCTGTAGTTGGATGTTTTGGAGCAGGACAGCAACAAGTAAGTGGGGTTTTCCTTCAGTGGCGCAGGGCTCTCCAGGGCCCTTCAGGACTTGAAAGAAGCCTTCTGGGCTGCCAGAATCCCTTTCAATGCATGGAGGTTTTGCTGAGGAAAAAACTCCAATCCAGGCCCTTTGTTCTTTTGTTCATGTTCTCAAGTAATCTTTTGGGAGCCCATAGGTGGACTGAGGGTGTTCTTTATGTAAGGTGTGACGGCAACCACACAACAACATCCAGTTCAACCCCTATCTGTTGGACATTTCAGTAGTAGATGTTTGGATTAAAAGAACGCAGTTTTGTAAACAGCCAAAAACCAACCATTCAAAATATGACATGTAAAGTGTAAACCACACAGCTCCATTGCATTGTCACCTGGTGCCAGATCAGGAAGTGTGTTTATGTGTTTGCATCCATGCCATCATGCAGAAAGGGACGGAAAAACTAAGAATGCAGCATTATAACTTAAAATAGAGGAGAAATAGAGAAGGTAGCGGCTGGATAATAGTCACCAGTTAATTTAATAAAATGAGCCAACAGGCCACTGCTGCCTAGACATTGCTGACCTGGTTCACTGACACTCTAATGAGCAGAGTAATGCAGGAATGAGTTTTTAAACATGGAAATGAGTTTCCATTTTTCCCCTGTTGTTTATGAATGGGTTTTTGGTTAGTTGCCTGGAATCTGTTGTTAAAACAGACATTTTAACATCTTGTTTTACCATATATAAAATATATCTGTACATATTTTTGACTCTTTCACTTAAAAACGCTGTTTGCTAATAAGTGGCTAAATGAGACTACGGAGGTTTGTTTATAACCAACGTTAGCTTTTTACTTCTGACGATTGCTTTTGTGCTTCAACATGCATACACTTGGTGTTTATTTGTGAAGATGATCTTACCGCAGAGCATGTGTTAAGTATCATATATTTATATTTGCCACAGAGATTTTTTCCGCACGAATCCAAAATCCAATGAAATAATCCCATTGGCTCTGGGTTGAGGGAACCAGCACGATGCTAACTTCTGGAGTTCTGGAGTATACAAAAATACATCACCCCTGCAGCTCAATTCAATTTAATTAAATTCAATTTATTTTGTATCATATCATAAATCATTTGTTGATTGCAATCGGGGGGAAATCACACATTTCCAAATTAGGAGGTTATTGTTTAACTGTATTTATACTGCATACATTTTTTTAGTAACATCATATGGAGTCTAGTGACACCTGGCGTTCTAAACAACACAATACAGGGAAACAAGTGGGGAAATAGAGCTCTACGCAGTCCATTAAATGGATGAACCCCTCAAACTAGATATTAGTAATATTAGAATGTTTGATTTAGATTTTTTCCAGCATACTATGTCTGATGTTATTACAATGGTATACAGGCAAAGCTTGAAACTGCAAGGGAGCAAGACAAAAGACTGCATACATGTGGAATCACTTTATGCATGTTTTTGAAAAATGATCAGTGTAAAAAGATGTGTATATTTTCGATCTAAGGTTAGCCATCTATATCTGCATTAGGCCAAATTTACAAAGTTGCAATGTCAGATATTTCTATAAAATCAAAAAGACATATACGCTGCTTCTGCATAAACTCTGCATATTGAATGAAAACACAACACACTTTTCACACATGTACTGTGAGTCACATACAGTACATGAACATGAATCTGGTCCTGTTTGTTTGTCTGTTTTTTATTTACCAAGATTTCAATTACATTTGGTGGAAAGATATGCCGTGGACAAGGGCACAAGAGATGCTTGATGGGATAGCACCACCATGTGGACATTTATGAAACACATATTTTTGGCTTATAACTTTTCGAACAGGAGTTTGGGAGGGTGGTCGAGAAACTCGGTGAAACGTGAAAGATCTACGGATTAAACTGAGATACAATTGATATTTTTAATAAAAGTTAGAAAATGTGTACGAGTTACAAGTGCAACTCTAAAAGTACTTAGAAGGAAAACTGAGAAGTTAGGAGAGTAGAGGCTCTAATGAAAGTGCGGAGAAGATAATTAACTCAACTTCACTGACGTGTTGCTGCAACTCTCCACCTACCACGCATTTACGCATCTACCTAACTCTTGACTTTTGGCTATATTTCTAACCTCTTGACCCCCCACCCCGTCCTGTTTGTTTGTTTTCTACCAAGATTTCAAATTATAGTAGGTTGGGTAGCACATTTAAATGTGTGTGTATATATATATATATATATATATATATATATATATATATACATACACATACATACACATACAAATATAATATAATATAATATATATATATATACACACACACACACACACATGTAAAAAGGTATACATACCAATGTGTGTATATAATTTTAAATCGTCTGTGATGGTATTACCAAATACCTCATTCTACATAGATCAGTAGGTCAGTCACTGTTAACACCTGAGTTTGAATAAAATGTGCTTTGTTACTTTAAATAGTTCTTCATAAAGGATTTTTTGTGTTTTAAGATGAAACACAAATATTTCTGTTTATAAAAAATTAGGACAAATACCCTTTTACAAAAACTTTGTCTTTATTTTATTCTCCTTCGCACATTAAGACCCTGGTTTACAGACCAAAGTAATCTGAGTACTCAAGACATTACTGCCAACACTGGTCCATTAGCAAATATTTCCAACCACAAGCATCATTACATAATGAATTACTAATTAGAACATATCTCAGTCAAATTTCATACCAACTTCCATTGTATCATTTTATTTTTCACTGAGAACATATCCTTCATTATTGCAAGTTATACTGTATTTTCCACGTAATTAATTGTTTACTATTACCATCCCAATCTGTACAATTTGAACAAATTATCATTTTTAAGTTCCAAACACCTTCTCAAAAGCCTGTTGGTCCACAACACGTCCAAAATGAGTGGAGAAATACAGCGTCTGTGGACTGCTGTAGGTCTTAAGTTTCAATATCGTCTCGTTTATGGAGTCGCCTGTATCCCCGATGGTCATAACATCTGACACAGGCAGGTAGATGTCACAGCGCCGGCCCCAGAAGGTGAGGTGGGACACCTTGAGAGTGTTCTGGGACGGGTCCAGGTACATCATCCCCACAACTCTCCTGAAGAAGTGACTGGCAGTGTACAGCATGACACCAGCAAACAGCGCTACACCTGTTGTGTAGCTGCATAGAGAGAAGGGGACAACTCCCTGGAGGTAGCAGATGTACACTGGGGGCAAGATGACCATGGTGAATGCAGTTTGGAGCAGTTTCAGCTTGGACACAGCTCTGAGGAGCTTAATGTGCGGCATGGTGTAAATCATAGTGTACTTGTGTGTGGAAAAGTCAGAGTACCTGCCCAGGGCTGTGATTTTAGGTGTACGGGGTCCCCGGAAGCTCTGCTGGATGGGTGCGTGACCTGGTGCACGAGGCTGCACACCGCAAGTTATCCGACCTGGAAGTAGACATGATCCTCTGGAACAGGACAGGATGTTTGACGTAAACCTGCGCAGCAGCACTGAACTGATCTGTAGAAAAATAACAGGAGCATTAGACGCCAAAATAATTAGCACAAAAATTGATCAGAAAAGGTATCTGCAAAAATGTTGATAAATTGATAAATTTAATTTTGCTAAATGCACTACATCGCTGGTTTCAGCATGACAAATATGACAGTAAACTGCCTTTGTTAATCGGACAAAGCAATGTCAGCGAGCAAATATTCAGCAGATTACTTGATAGTGAAAATAAGTGTTAGTTACAACCTCTGCACTTAGTTATACTAAAATAATAATAATGATGCAATACATCAACACACACTCAAAGTTGAGGGGTCAAAACACAATGTAAGCATTAGTAACGTGGTCATTTGATTATATTACACAGGTGTTTCGTTACTTAATGAGTATCATGACGTTGTTGCGTCACGGTGGTTCACTTCCGGTTCAGTCCTCAAGGAGAAACGCAACCAGTTGAATGAAAGTATGAACAAATTAACACGCGCAATAACTCATTGTACCCGTGTTGTTCCAATTAGCTTTATTATTAAAAGTGAGGTAGACGGAAAATAATAAGTTAACAGTGAACACATACAATCTCCTGACCAAGCTGTCATATATTAACTAAAGCACTGGTTAGCTCACACGGCTAATAATTCAACATTCATATTAGTTTCCTGATCTCTTGCCAAACAGTGAAAGCAATATAGGACTCAGAGAGAGAAAGGTGCTCACCATGGCCGACGAGAGGCTTTGTGCAAGAAGGAAAACGTTGAAACGCGATTCTTATTTTTAGAAATTAGAGACAAACAAAACGCAAAGTGTTAGCCTCACATGACGGGAACCCTGTGACCCGGATGTACTCGACAGACGTGTCTCGGTCGCCCCCTCACGGGTAAGTTGTAAACTTAAGAGTTGGATGCATTTCATTCACAAACCTGTGAATGTCGCTCTAAATGTAATTCAGCTTCCGGAAGAGACGCGTAACTGGAGTTGTCATATCCGCCGTCACGTGAAAACCGTGCCTGTTTCTGGCGGGTCGTTACCGTCGGACCCGCTGCAGGTTTTCTACCGGTGTTACGGTATGTTTTGACCAGAGACTGTATACGAGAAGGTTAGACGTGGACTTTCTGAATTAAACAATACGGCATTCACCAGGACAGCTACGTGTTCTCTCGCTATTCTCAACATCTGCTGTAACGACGACAACAGTAGACGCTTTCGGCCGAAAGTCGCCAGTTAACAGGGCCGACTGTTAATCCGTAACACCGGTTTTCTCCCGGTTCTAACGTCACTTTCTGTCCTTTGACACTCTTCAAGTCAGAAAGACACAACAAGGCGACGCAGCGATGCTGCAGCTCGGAGATGAAGTCGCCCTGTACTCGGTCGTCTTCGTGCTCGTCCTGCTGGGGACCCGCAGCCCGGTGTGGACCACAGCCATTACCGCCTCGCTCTACCTCTTTCTGGCCATGTTCCGGTTCCCTCAGCTACCGACCAGCCGGGCCCGGCAGGTGCTGCACCCGGCCAAGGGCGTGGTGGGCTCCGGCAATGTGTCGGTGGTCGCTCACCGGTGCGGTGGGCACGACGCACCGGAGAACACCATTGTTGCCATCCGGGAGGTGAGAGGAGGGTCGGGGAGGTTTGTGTGTGTGTGATCTATTGAAAATAGTTCCATAGATGAACAGTTGGGAGTAACATTTGTACTATGAGAGAATATAATAATATAGTGTATTATATCCTATAATATCAGGATCAGGGATGTATCTTTCATCAGGATATCATGTCCCTTTTAACCACTGGTAACCAACATTGCTAATATTGTTTTTGTAACATTCAGCACTACAGCTGCACAAATGATCCACACTGCCATTATTTGTATGCCAGTAGTGTGAAGTATGCGACTGTGAGAAGTGTATACACCTACAATACTTGGCTTCCAACCCTTTTTTATTCCTCTGTTCTTCTCTAGTCCAGTAAGAATGGGGCCACAGGCGTGGAGTTGGACCTGGAGTTCTCCGCAGACAGCGTCCCAATACTGATGCATGACGAGACTGTGGACCGGACCACCAACGGGTCGGGACCACTCAGCCAGATGAGGCTGTCTGAGTTGGGTCAACTGGACGCAGCTGCTAAACATCGACTCCGGTAAGACAGACAGAAAAAATCTAGCTTAGAATTCACACAACATGTTTGCAGACAGTTGGGCAGATATTAAACTTTTTATGGCATGTTTTGCAGCTGATGCTTTAGATTTTAGATCTTATCATTACTGTTTTTTTGCAGGCAGCAGGTACAGTTGTCATGTTTAAAGAATAATCTGTATGTAATCTATTAATCCTTGTGTATAAAGCCAGTGTGAGAAATGCAAGCTAATTTGTACAAAATGTTGGGGTACATAAGAGATCAAATTAAGGTTTGGTGTTGAATACTGTGGCCGTCATTAGATTTCAGTGTTATGTGACTTTATGTTTGGTGGCGTGTCAGAGTATTGTCCACTGATTGGCTGGTTTGAAATACATGCAGCAGCAGAATAGACTGGAACAGAATATATTGTTCATGTACAGCTGTCGGGGAGGTTGAATTGATCATTTTAGGATGAAGTCGATACAAATGTTTGTTTTGCACGTCTGATTTGTATTCCAATCACATAGGGGCCCTTGTAGTTGTTACATTACCCAGCCTCACCCATGGACTGTATAGAAAGATGGATCTGCATTCAGGACTTGAGCCAAACTAAAACGTCAAAGTAAAGAAACAAATTTTACCCAGAGATGGTTTCTGTCGTTTTAGGTAATTATTATCACGCTGATGTAAGTTCAAGCATTCATCTTTCTAATACGTTTGGTTTTAATCACTTATTTTATGCTAGAAAAAAGGGTTGAGATGTCATGATTTATAACTGTGATTGACAGCTGCTCTGAGGGAAGTAGCATTATGCAGCAGGCCCGGGAATTAAATGAGAGAGGTAACTTAAACTTTCATAACCTTCACGAGTCTGTGTAATAGAAAATGCAAATTTGATTATAAATGTAGTTATATAGATATTATGGTTAGTTGTTTCTTTCTGGGAAAATCACTACTATGATGCTAACATAGCAGCTGGCTCACGCTTACAAGCTGTGGTCATGTTCAGCATGTGATTGGCACGGGCAGGTGTGTGGGTGGGACCTCAATACCACCGCCACAGGCTCATGAACTTTATCAGATGCATTTTATTCTAAGAAAGGTCCAGAAAAGTTAAGTGTATCGCTGATTGACTTTATTTGTTATGGACATCACAGTGGCATTATAATTGTAACATACATTTACGCACAATCAAAGTTAAGTGTAATGTTTTCTATATAAACATTCAATTTGTTTAAAAAGCCATGACACATTTGTGTCCTTGGTCACCAGGGAAAGGTTTGCTGGAGAGAAGATCCCAACTCTGGAGGAGGCGGTGGAGGAATGCATCCAACTGCAGCTTACCATCTACTTTGATGTCAAAGGCCATCCAGATGAGGTGCAGCCAACAAAACGAGCAAACAAGAGTTTATTGTGTGCACTCTGTCATTCTCTGGGATTTAATTGATATGTACCTAGTCAGCATTTAATAGTGATGGGAACATGATTATTATGTTCCAATGGTACCTCTTGTTCTGTTCTAGTACACAACGATCTTAACAAACTGAGCTATAATAAATATTTAATTATTGTGCTTTCCTTACTCGGCACATTTCAGGTGATTAAGGAATGCGTAGCTGCCTACACACACACACACACACACACACACACACACACACACACACAGCTGCTAGTTACCACCAAGGGGTTGCACAGGAACACACACACAATGACCTGAAGCCTCTAAACAGTTGACTGTCCTACAATAACCGTGTGCTTCTCTTCCCCTCCCAGGCAGCTGCAGCCCTCAAAGCATTGTATAAAAAGCATCCAGTGCTCTACAACACCAGCATTGTCTGCTCCTTTGAGCCAAAAGTCATCTATAGGGTAAGAGGGGTCTTAATAGTTTTTCGGAAGTGAGTGTCAGGTCCATAGTAAACTGGACCTGAATGAAGTCACATTTACATATATACATATATACTTTGACCATACGCTAAATTCCCATGTTTTCTATGTTTGAGTATGAAGCCTGAGCACTGTGGGAAAATAAGCTTGCTCCTCAGGTGGTGCTGTTACAAATTACTTTGCAAGTTTGCCATATTTCCAAAGATATAACTTTCCCTGTTTTTGACTGAACAATGGCAATACAAATATTTTAAACATGGAAAATACAAGCTGGGATTAAAGCATGCTAAGTGAATGTAACAATACTAATTTGATTTCTGCTAATTAAAAACCAGAATAAGCTGGCTTTTTTTTAACATACTGGTACTGATTCAATAAACTAAACTATTTGCATATTCCTGTCAGTAGTTGCATTGCTGTTGTGTTCATCTCTTGGCTAACATTACCTTATCTCTTGCTCTGTTCCACTCCGGCCCAGATGAGGCAGAGCGACCCAGAAGTGGTCACAGCATTGACCCACCGGCCATGGAGCCTGAGTCAGTTCGGAGATGGTGCCCCGCGTTTCTCGTCGCTGTGGAAACACCATTGGATGACGCTAATGGACATTGTGTTGGACTGGGCGCACCATCACGTGCTGTGGAAGCTCTGTGGCATCTCGGCCTTCCTGATGCAGAAGAACTTTGTCTCCCCGTAAGTTTCCCCAGCTGAGGCCAACCGGCATATTCGCTCATCGCAACGAGAAGACTGACCTTGAAATGAGAGTATGTATATAATATATATATACATACATATATGATGTAATTCTGTGGTCTGTCTGCAGGGACTATGTTCAGTACTGGGCCCAGAGGGGGGTGGAAGTGGTCGCCTGGACTCTCAACACAAAGGTGGAAAAGGATTACTACGAGGAGTTTCTGCAAATCAACTACATCACAGACAGCCTTGTGGAAGACTGTGAACCCCATTATTAAAAAGAATAATGATGTGAGAACAACCTATTAATTGAAAAAAGTACATATGAAAGGACATTTCACGATCGACTTGTCACCCATAATGTGGCATCAGGTAAGAGAACATGTGCCACGCTCGTTCCCATGCATACACTCCTGTGTGTGTGTGTGGCAACCGAACTGACTAGACTGAGGGCCGTACTCGATAACAAGAGGCATGACATACACTTCTAGACCTCTTGGCAATAAGTGTCGATAACGAACCTTAATCAAACTTTCTTTACTCACCAACTCAGGACTTTGCATTCTTGTCTGTCTTTCAAGACCTGAAGTATAGTGTCATACACCGTCTGTGCTTTTTACTCTGTAACGGCCATTCATCTGGTGGAAACTACCTAGAAATGATTTTGTCACTCTTAAAACAAAAACACTATTATTTAAGAGTAATATAAATAATAATGGCATATCTTTGACAAATATCCATATGGAATGTAGAATAGAACTAGATTTGCATAAGAATGAGTTTTTGACCTTGCATCACTTTTCTATGTGTTTCTATTGTGGGTGACTGTCGCTCAGTGGTGAGCAGGGTCGGCCTTCAATCGGGATCGGTGGTTCGATCCCCAGCTCCGCTAGCTCCCATAGCTGTGCCTACGGTGTGTGAATATTAGTTAATCCTGATGGTCAGGTGGCTCCTCCCATCAGTGTATAAATGGGTGTGAATGGGTGAGTGATGTCATGTACTATTAAAGAGCTTTGAGTGGTCGGAAGACTAGAAAAGCGCTTTACAAGTAAAAGTCCATTTACCATATGTGGGGCTAATTTGTTGTTTAGGTTCTGAAAATAAGTTTCTAGTTTTTGTTTTCAATGGACACAAAGTACAACCACAGCAGGTTTGTATTGTACATGCACCATACAATACGGTGTTGTTATTGTTATACATTTGATGATGATGATGATGATGTGACCTTTGTATGAGAAGCATGATTTGGTTTCATTGTCGTGGACCCAGACTTCAGTGACTCCAGGACCGTTTTCTTCTGTCAATCCATCTCATGTGTCCACAAGCTTATATACTCCTGTTTAGCTTCGTAAAGAGGCGGTAGAATTGTTCTCAAGTACTATTTAGTAACCGTGATGTACGCAGAAATACGGTAGGACAGCACTCAAGGCTGAGTGGTGAAATAGGTAGGAATGAGTGGCGGTTACTCTGAGACGACAGCTGACAGTGAATATTACAAACTGAGCTCTAATGTATAATGCAGCAGCAACAGCAGCTCACATACAATGCAAAGGTGTAGTACACACATCACGACAGGCAGTCAGTACACTGTATGGAACAGGAAATAGGCCTTTCTTACAACAGGCATGTAACTGCAGGAGAAGCACAGGTGTAACTAACACTGTCGATGTCTAAGATAAGATAATCCTTTATTAGTCCCGCAGTGGGGAAATTACAGGATTACAGCAGCATTGCTCAGTACGTAAGATAAAATAAAAATCAAGTAATATAAATAAACAGTAATAAACATAATAAAAAAATAAACAGTAAAGAAGAAATTGAATGTACAGTAGAATATTGAATATACAAATTACAAAATATTACAAAATATTGCACCAGGATGGATTAAAGTGACCAGAATATTGAATATACAAATTACAAAATATTACAAAATATTGCACAAGAATGGATTAAAGTGACCAGAGTGATAAAAAAAAGTGTTCAAGTATTGAGAGTCCAGAATGTTTGTGGGCTACTGGGAGGTCAGCTTGTTGTGCAGCCTGACAGCAGCAGGGAGGAAGGACTTGCGGTACCTCTCCTTCACACACCGGGGGTGAATCAGCCGGTGGCTGAAGGAGCTGTGCAGAGCTGCCAGGGTGTCCTGCATGGGGTGGGAGGCGTGGTTCATCAGGGATGAGAGCTTGGCCATCATCCTCCTGTCTCCCACCACCTCCACAGTATCCAGAGGACACCCCAGCACGCTGCTGGCCTTCTTTACCAGTTTGTCCAGTCTCCTCCTGTCAGCTGCCGAGATGCTGCTGCACCAGAAGACCACTCCATAGAAGATGGCTAATGCCACCACAGAGTCAAAGAAGGTCTTCAGGAGTGCTCCCTGCACCCGAAAAGACCTTAGTCTCCTCAGCAGAAAAAGTCTGCTCTGTCCCTTTTTATAGAGTGCATGTGCGTGGTCGGACCAGTCCAGTTTATTGTTCAAGTGAACACCCAGGTACTTATAAGACGTCACCATCTCAATGTCCAGTCCCTGGATGCTCAATGGTAGCGGAGGAGAGCGTTTGCCCCGGCGGAAGTCCACCACCAGCTCCTTGGTCTTACTGGAGTTTATCTGGAGGCGGTTCCGCTGGCACCATCCTAAAAAGTCCTGGTTCAGTTCCCTGTACTCCCTGTCATCATCGGCAGAGATGAGGCCGACGATTGCAGAGTCGTCAGTGAACTTTTGCAGGTGGCAGTTGGCAGAGTTGTGTTTAAAGTCCGAGGTGTAAATGGAGAACAGGAATGGAGCCAGAACGGTTCCCTGTGGAGCCCCCGTGCTGCAGGACACCCGATCTGACTCACATTCCCGTATCCGCACATACTGTGGACGGTTGGTGAGGTAGTCCAGGATCCATGCAGTGAGGTGGTGGTCCACCCCGGTCTGCTCCAGCTTGTCCCTCAGAAGCAAAGGCTGAATGGTGTTGAAGGCACTGGAGAAGTCGAAAAACATGACCCTCACAGTGCTTCCAGCCTTTTCCAGGTGAGAGAGGTATCTCTGTAGCAGGTAGATGACGGCGTCATCCACCCTGATGCCAGACTGGTAGGCAAACTGAAGTGGGTCCAGGGATGAGCTCACCAGGGGGCGGAGATGGGCAAGGACCAGCCTCTCCAGGTGGTGTGAAAGTAAGTCAGGGCCCTAGAATTGGAAAACCTAAAGGGAATGCAGCCGGTATTAATGTTAACCAAGACTGTTTAACGAGGTACATTTGCCATATGAAGTGCTCTGAAATAAATGGATAAAAAAAGATAGATTACTTCGGTCTTTGATCCAGCTATCAACCTCATCTGCATTTCCATTTTTATATATTCTTAATTTAATCTAAACAGATTTAACAATTTAAGATTGATTAAAAAATAATGTCATGATTGAATATGTTGTTGTGGTGAAGCAGAGTGGTCAGTACAGTGGAAATATGTTTAATATGCTGAGGACCCCAAATGGGTCCCTTAGAGATCAGTTGCTTCAGCCATGAATGCTCTAAAATGAATAAATGTTCTAGAAGAGAGCAGCAGTGTAACCGCTGCTGAATGTCTACTGCTACATGACAAAGTGACCATAGTTTGGCCTTTGCTGTTGGTGCTAAGCCTGTGTAGTGTGGACTGTTGATGATTAGCCTCTTGGCCTGGAGTCTCAGGTGATTGACCCAGATAGTAGAGATGAATGAGGGGGGAGATGGAGTGTTGAATATCAACCTGGATAAGCCTGTCTGAGCCACTTCTGGTCTCGGCCGATCTTCAGTGACTAAACGCAGACAGACGGTCAGCTCAGTGTGGCGTCGCTCAGATGATCTTCACCTTAGATATACGCCAAATATATAAGATCTACAGCGAAGCTGCAAGGTAATACAGCAATATACGTCTGCATATGAATGCTACAGTGGATGGCCTAAAACTGGAGTTTATTACACAAAGCATATCAGTCCTTAGAAATATGAGTTAAATGCTACATTTTAGTCTCTCTTTGTTATTAATGCATAACTTAAATCTGCAAACTGCAGCAAAAGGACAGCTTTATTACAGTTAATCATGTCTATAGGTGAAAGGTAACGCTCCCTCGAGGGGCGTGCAGTGACGTCACTGAGGGGGTTGCCCCGCTCCGTAAAGCGGTCCGACCAGAAACTAAACAGAAACAACGACGAGAGCGGAAATGAAGAGACTAACTTCAAAGTAAAACCCACAAAGAAATTGGAAATTGTCATCCACTCATAACGTCATAGTGAACTTCTATCGTTGTACATGGTTAAGTAACTACTGCACCTTTTTATAAATCTGTACATTTGATGCAGTTTTACTGTAGACAATGGTCCCACTGCACGTTTACCCAAAATGCAACAGGAAAATGTTATATATTTTCACTTGTTATTTGTATCCTGAGGTTTCTAACCACACAGATAGCGTTGGTTTTATTTGTTTAGGTTTTGGAACACACTGCAATATTGTGAAGATGAATGCATTTGTAGTGATGCTAAAATCAAAGGGGTTTGTAAAAAAATAAAATTTACAAACCATATCCCATTCACTCTGGTTAACCTTGTGCTTTTAAAAAAAATAACTACGGTTTGCCATATAAATAAAACACAACTTTCTTAGTGAACAGTAAATATTAACATGTATTAAAGAAAAGCCCCTGCAGTTAATGTGCACTGATGCATTTACAGGACGTCAAATAGCGCATGAGTTAATTCCATGTTATTGATGATGTGTTCTATTACAACCTCAGAGTATTTTTAGCATGTCTATAAATACTAAACATAAAGTAATCTAAAGACTGTCCGTATTTAATTAACTAGTCATGTTATAAGTGGTGCTTGGTAATCTGATGCAGCATTTGTAATCAAACACTTTCACATTCATTCGCAATATGAATATCGATGGGATTTTAGTTTGAAAAACCCATCCCGGAAATCACGTATTTCATTATGGCTGGCTTGACGCTGGCCGAACATTGGAGCTTTCCGACCTAATGAAAATTAAAGTGTGCGTTGTCCTTGTGTTCTGTCGGAGAGCCGAGCTGTTGCCGTCAGTCCCGAGCAGAGTGTCCCGCGTGGAGCGTCCCTGTCCTCGCGCGTCAGGAGCCACAAGGTCCCGCCTCTGACGGCCTGATCCCCGGCGCGTGGAGCCGCGTTCTCCTTGGATGACCTACACGCAACCTCTCGTAGTAGCTGCAGACGTCGGTCCACTACAACTCCACACCTGCTGGTTCGGAGGTGCAACGGTCTCGATACACAGCAGCGGGTAACCCGTCAAAAGCGAGTCTGCTGCAGGCTTCAGGCCGACCGTGGAGCAGCTGACCCGGGGTCACATTTATTTGTACCATCGTTGGGGGGAGCTGGGAGTGGATCAATGCACTCACCTGGTCATTCATAAGAGAGACCGGGCTTTAAACACAGACACTGCAGAACACCTGGGCGTTCACATGATGTACACGATCACCAGAGGTCCCAGCAAACTTGTTACACAACGGAGGACGGGTGAGTGATGCAATGTCGCATCATTGCTTCTTTATACTCCTTTTTTTTCTCATTAAAATGGAAGATTTTGGACATTGCAATGGTCCAGTGGTTTTCATGCAGCGCATTTAAATGCAAACTGTGCATGAGCGTAAAATCAATAAACTCTGGATTTTGTCTCTCAGGTCCCACTCAACAAATCGAGAGCAAATTCAGCGACTTGAAGCTGAAGCCGACGTCTTGGCTCTTATCCAAGTAAGTATTGGTCGCTGCTCCCCGTCTTGCTGTTTGTGCCTCTCGGGCTCTAAATACTCAGCACGTGCTCCGTCGGTGCGATTATGTAACACCCCGGTGACTGCAGCCGGGATCGGGACGCACGCGTCCCCTGTGCCGGTCACGGTCTGTGCGGTCGGGTCGTCACCTTGGACCCCCACCTGCCCTCCTGTTGCTTTGTAAACAAGGCTCGGGTCTTGAGCTTCCTTCAGTTGCTGCTCGGAAATACCAACATCAACAAAACTACAAACGCACCACAAACTACATCCTCAAGTTGAAACCGAGTCACTGAGAACATGATAACTTTCATAAATGTGGGATGTTTTGCAGAGCGGTATTAGAATGCCTTTAGCCTTTCTGAGGTGTAGCTAATAAACTGGTAACTGGGTGTTTCCGGTACAGTACTTCAAGTGAATTTGACAGCAGTAAAAGTGTCAAAAGCGTTTTAAAACGTACAATTACTACAATTTAGGTTGTGGGGTCAAAAAGAGTAGAGCTTGTTTTCAGACTTTATATCTGCATCAATATTTAATATGTAGCTTAACAGGGGAATTCTGGAAGAAGCAAAAGCAACTGGTATTTTGTTCCAGCAGCAAAACTCAATCTACCAGAATGCATTGCAACTATAAGATGTGTTGCATCTTGAGAGTTGCTTGTTGGAGTTGTTGATTGAAATTATAGAATACATAATGTAATATTTTGTTATTTTAGCGTAAATTAAACCAAGTGAAAACTCTAATGTTTTGTATGACTTGTAATGATCAAATCAATTTCTCTGAACTTCCTAATGAAGACTGACATATTTGTCAAAGCTCTGATGAAACTTGGAGTTCTTGTTTATTTTTTGTCAAATGATTCTGACCCAGCTCAATAATGAACCTGCTCCACGCCTCAGAGCAACCAGTGTCATCTTTGTTCCCCATCGCTGTGAGATGGAGCTCTTGTGTTTTGTTGTGATTCGTGCTGATCTGATCCCTGAGCATTCGTTAATTATATCCATCGATCTCTGCAGCGCTCCGCCCCCGAAGATTGTGTTCAATCGTCTGAACGGGAAGCGCTACCACGGTGCAGCCACACAGAAGAGCGCGAGCCCAGCCGAGGGATCCACTCCTGAACATGAAGAGAACGTCAGATTTGTGTTTGAAGGTGAGATCTGGGTCTGGAGGTCAGACGTTGTGAGGGTTGAAGTGGGAAATTGGGGTGGGCAGATTAACTCTGGCTTTACTCCTTAACTTCAACTTCCTGACCGAGCCAATGACTGACTTGTAGAGCTGAATCTTTATGAACCAGTTAACTGTGTTGCACTTGGAGTCCAGCCACTACAGACTGCTCGGTGGGGACTTCTCCTCGAGGAAAAACCTCCGGCACAACCTGATGGGTCTCACTTTAATTTACTATGAATAGCAGATAACCTGATATGGAGAGGGCAGAAATCAGTACCAGCATCTTGTGAGAAGTACCGGTGCACGTTAAGCCGAAGAGTAAAATGTATAAGTTGCCAATTCAAGCTGCATCTGCACATTTGTCTTAAGTGCTCCAGGCTGCACAAACTGAAAGTATATATTGCGTTACTGAAAGTTTGTGCAAGGCGAGCTGAAGAGCCATCAATTAATAAAGCCAAAACCTTGAAGCTTATCAGGTGGGACGCCAGAAAACCTTCACCCTTAGCAAATAAAACACAAAACATGGACCGGTTTAGTCTTCTTGCAACTATTCATGTTCTCTTCAAGTGCACAGAGCTCTGCAGCCGCGGTCTCAAAGTCAACAGCTGCTTTATTTGTGACGGAATGTTTTACACTTCAGGGCTGAGTTGAGAATTTGACGGAAAAAAAAGAAACGTTAGTGTGACTTCAGTAACTTCACCACAATGTCTGAGCCCCAGTCCACCCATTGCAAAAATAAGAAAAAAAGAACAAGGGGTCCATAAATGAACCACTTCTGTGTTGAAGGCCTTCAGGCAGCGTCGACAACAGCGGATAATAGCTCAATGGCATGGGGCACTGAATTGGACAAGCATTCATTGAAGTTAATTCAGCGTATATATTATGTGTGTGTGTGTGTGTGTGTGTGTGTGTGTGTGTGTGTGTGTTTGCAGCATGGCAGGAGGTGGAGCAGAAGCTGGGGGATGGGGAGTCAGCGGAGAGCCAGGGGCCCGTTCAATACACTGAGAAGACTCCCAGTGCTGCGATGAAGAGTAAGCACCTGCATCTCCTCCTCGCTGGTTAGCGTACTATTCCCATTTATTCACCTCCATTAAATATAATCTCTCTACCAACTTTTATGGCATCAACAGATAATGTTCTTCCTGTTTAGTGACCCCCAATGAACTTTGAACAATAATTCTGCCATGTTTTTATTCTTCTGTATTATATTAAAAACCAGAGGAATGTGTTGGCTGTTATGTCCTTAGTAGGGGTTATCTATTTTAATAGTCATCTTTGTTTATGAGAACCCGCCTGTTCCAGATTAACCAGCTCTGACTGCTGATGTCTTGCACGCACACACAAACAGTTAGTTATTATTATAAGTTTGGAACAATTCCCTTTGTAATAACCTGGGAGAACATCGCATTCAAACATAAGTCATATACATTAAGTATTTTAACCTGACATCTTGTATTTGTGAATTGAGCACATTTAGATATAAAAATGACAAGCTTTGTAATTACCTCAAATATATTTTATGTAACAGTTCCTCAGCGGCCCACCAGGGGAACCCGTCCCAGTGGTTTAGAATACTGGGCATATACTATGTGTGACATAATATACTATGCATCACATTTTTGTAAAATACCTTTTCGGACGTTTTTGTGACTTTTGCTTTTTTTATAACACTTGTATTACTTTTGTATGCATGTCATTTCTATTCATTTCAGACCTTTTTTTTGATGTGTGTATATATAAATGTCCAATATTTCTGGACAAGATGAGATACACTAAATAAATCAAAAGTTGTAATAAGTTACTCAACTAAATACAGCATTGGTTGCACAGATAATTTCTTGTTTATTTCCTTACAAAATGAATATATCATAGAATATGAATTATGCTTTAAATTGTTGTCCCTTCTGTTTGTTTGCAGACTTTGTGCCCATTGACCTGGAAGAGTGGTGGGCTCAGCGCTTCCTTGCCAACATTGCCAACCTGTCCTGACTGAGGCGGGACGGGAAGCATCACCTCGATGCCCCATCGCGAGGGCATCGAGGGTGAAGAGGAGGCGAGCAGGTCTCCAGGAGCTGTGGCGCCAAAGGGTCGTTCATAATTTGGAATCTGATTTGTTGCCCTTCGCTTCACGCTGCTGTAGAGAAAACAAAACACACAGCGACCTGACTGAACTCTGGCGGCCGACTTGAAGCGTAGCTGCTATGAAGGACCGTCTCTCCACATGGAGGACGTATCAGACAGAAGTTCAGAGCGCTCGAGTGTGCTCGGCTGAATGTACGTCTTGGCTGATCTTCGGATATAAATCTATTGAAGATCAAAAGAAGTAAAATGTTTTTCAAGAATGTCTTGTGTGATGGCATTTGTAATCAGTCAGGCCATATTCTATGAAACCTGACTTGATTGAAACATGTATTATTGTGATGGTATCTGGCTGGATGTTTTTTTTTGTACAATCATATACAAAAGATGATAGGATGCTTAAAATCCATTTCATACATACAAGTGACCATTCTTCTTACCATTTTTAAATTAAAGTGGGTTCATTAGGCAACATTCAATACTGAATCCTTAAATTGCAAAAACCTGCCCTGAAGAAACGTATTTGAACAGTTTTAAACATAGTAAAACCTGACGTCAATTCTTGAGGAATCAGCCTCGTCATCTGTCCAGGAACAACTACTTCCAATTCTGCTCAAACCTGCCACCTCTCACGGTTTCTACTTGAATGCTCCTTGCCGTTAAAAGTTTTAAATCAGGGTCTTTTCCTGCCCAGTCCCCTGTCACCCGCTGCCTTTGCCCCCCGGCCTGTCCTCTTGACCCGCCTGCGGCCGGGGGCGGAGCCCGGCTTGGCCGTGGTGAAGGTGATGCACTGGGAGTCCAGGTAGTCCACCAGCTTGGCAGCCCCCAGACGGATCCCTGCCGCTTTGAGCTGCTCCTGCAGCTGGGACAACACGAGAGGCTGGTACTGGAGGATCTGGCTGTACAGTTTGGAGTCGGACAGGATGAAGGAGCGCACCGCCCGGAGGAGATCCTGGAGGCGGTTTGCTGTCTGCGAGGCAGAGATGCCGCCATCACTGTCTGAGTCGGAGGAGAGGCACAGCTCTGGGTTGGACCTGCTGAGCGAGAAATAATAGAATACATGCCCATACTGTAGTTACGGACGTGTTTATTTACCATATTTATGTGATAATACACAGTGTCATGAACCTAATGCAAAAACAAGATGGGAGAAGACTTGTCTTTATCAATTAATCTTATGAATATGCCCTCCAAAAGACTAGAAACACCTAGTCACAAGAGGAGAAGAGTTAACTTTATTCCAAATACAAAATATTTCGTAAACAATGAACGCTGCAAACTGAAGCTAAAACTAAAGCGGTTAGAAAATTGTGTACAAAATAAAATTTGAGCCCAAATCTGTAAAGCAACCAAAAATATGATGGATGCCTGAAGTGTTCCGCTACTTAACACCCGAGATGATGCGAACACTTGAATAGACATAAGACCTTTCAGATTCTTCGCTGGCAGCCGTTGAAGAGGTGTTGGAGCCCTGTGAGGCCGACAGAGGCTCCGCCTCCTCCTCCCTGTTGGGCTTGAGAGGGGAGATGGCAGCGGCCACTCTGGGCTCTTTAAACTTCACTCTCTGGGTGCAGTGAACATCTGAACCGGTGGTTGGGCGCTTCGTCTGAACAGTGTGGGCTGCTTCCTCCTCTTCCTCCTCCTCCTCAGAGCTGACCAGCTGGTGGGTGTACTGGTGGATCTCCTTCAGTTTGAGGATCATCTGGCGCTTCGGTAAAGGCCGAACACCAAACCTGCACAGAGAAGAAAGTAAGGAAGGACAGGCAGGCAGATGGACGGGGGGGAGAGCGGAGCCAGACTACGTTGACAGGGACACCGTGAGGTAATCGGATCGGCGGCTCAGCGTTGGGCTGAGAGTAGACCTACTGACCTGTTGAGCTTGTTCTTGAGCTCCGGTGTGTCCATGTCAGAGTAGTGGGGCAAGGGGGTGATGGGCACCAAGGTGCGACGCCGTGCATTATGGGATGATGCTGATGAGACAGACAGGAAGAGCTTGTTGAAGAGTCTGGTTTCTGCACCAGAACATAACACATCAAAGATAACTGAATGCATCAAATTCAAATGATCTTGAGGTAAATACTGACCACTTCACACATTAAATAAATAAAAAGAACTAGCCTGCCTCTTACATGCCACATATCTTTTACGTTATGGTGTTTTTAGTCAATGTTCTCGCTTCCCCTCAGCATGCCTTCCCAACAGAAGTTCAGAAGTTGAGTTAGCAAACCATAAACATACTGGAACTAATTCATTGTATGCGAACAAAATGGAGCAGCACTGCATACTCAAAACACCAGCTCCTGGTCTGCTATATATTCTGGGGTCGACACCAAAAAAAAATGTTCTTTTATATTTCAATTTAAAAATGCAGAAATTGTCATGCAGGTTGATTTTCTAGACCAAAATAAGATATTTAAGGCATGTTGACATTAATATGTCTGCTTGATTTTGGAAAAAAATATATATAAAAAGTCTTGCAGTGACCCTGAGACAACTCACCTGGTGTTTTGAGCTGAGGGTTCACCCTCTGAGAGAGAGGAGGAGCCTCCTCTTCCTCTTCCTCCCAGCTGTCCCATATTTTGGAGTCTAGGAGGCTGTTGATGATCTCTGGAGTGGTCTGGTTGGTGGGGTCAGGTGGTGAAGGAGTAAAGGAAAGGCTCATATGAGCTCCGACACTGGTGGACGGTCGTGAGCTGTGGGCTTTGGGTGGAGGGGAGGCATTCACATGGCTGTTCAATAAATGGACACTGTGACTGCCTGGGGAAGGTTGGCGGTCGGTAGAGGAGGACGAGCTGGCTGCCTCTCTGTGTCCCGGGCCTCCGCTGTCCTCCAGCCTCAGACTGAAGCAGCCCGGGTCGGCCTCTAAATCCACTGCTTCGAAACCCCACGAGTCACTGAAAGCGATGGGAGGCTCGTCCATGGCCACAAAGCTCTGTTGGAAACTGGATTCAGCAGCATCTGCCTCTCCATGTTCTGCTTCCTGCTGCTCTCCTTCATCACCTGTGTCTTTATTTCCACCTCCTCGCTCTCCTTCCCCTTTGTCATGTCTTAATCCTCTCCCCTTGAGCTCAGACTCTGTGTTGTTGTGACTGCTGGACTCAACAGAGCGATGACGCGAGGATTCACTATGCCTCTGTGAACCTTGCAGACCTCTGTGGGAGGAAGACGAGGGATGTGAGGGGTCAGACAGGGGCGACAGATGGAAGCTCCCTAACTCCGTCTTCTCCGGGCTTTCAGACGGCGCCCCATCCTTTTCTAGACTTGTCCAACTCTTACCAAGGTCGCTGTGGAATGGGAAGGTGGCAAGAAGAGCGGGGGCCTTGTGGAGCTCCGTGTGCAGGGGAGTGCTGCTGTAAGGTCGGGGCGGGACGTGGAGCGGTGTATCCTGCTTCGAGGACGGCGAGCTTGAGAGCTTAGGTTGGCACGAGCCCCGGCCTTTACTCACACCACGACTGCTGGGTCTTTGAGATCGAAAGTTGAGGTCCAAGCTGGAGCTACAAGTCTCATCCAGCTTTAACTTGGGAACACTGCCCTCTGTTGGGCCAACGTGGGCCGAGACTCTGACTGGACTGTTGGAGGTTTGCACTCTGTTGTTCAACGGTAAAGCAGGGGAAGAGAAAACAGAGAGTGAGGAAGTGTCGCCTTTAGGGAACAGCTGCGTCCTGCACATGCTGCTCTTCGTCTGAGTGGAGCTGGTCGTGGTGCTTCCAACGGGCAGGACCGGTGTGGACGGGATCAGCCAGGACACTTCTGGAGAACAGTCTGCTGGATCCTGCTCACACCAGGGACCTAGATGACTTTGAACTGGCGCTGCAGATGGCTCATCAGGACTAAACTCTAAACTACTGGACCGTTTAATCTGCAGGGCGGGTTCAATAGGCTTCGGGGCTGGCTGTGGCTTTAACTGAGTGAAGCTCTGCAGTTTCTGGATGGCGGAAGAGGGATGTGGCGAAGGACTGCGGGAACTAAGAACTACCTCCATCTCCTCGCTTGAGTCGGACAAAACGATGAGCTCACAAATACTACGAGGGCCGTGACTTTCTCTCTTCAAAGCCAGATCCTCTGTTCCCTCGTCTCCACCGCCGCCCACGTGACCAGGAGACTGACCCGGGATAGGCATGTTGGACGCATTGGGCGGAGGGCTGAGGGAAAGGTCGTCAACCACGCTGGCTGAGGACTGAAGCAAAGAGGGTTCAGGTGGGGGTTTACGAGGGGAGTGGTGTTGAGGGGTGTGCGTCGCAGCGGGGGCAGAAGTGGAGGGTGAGGAGGAAGGGTCTGCTTCCTCGTAGACCCCCCAGGGGTCTGAGAAGAGGCGGCTGTAGCTGAGATCCAGGCCGGGGTCCGGCTCAAGCTGAGAGTTTTGCTGCAGTGGTTTTACGCCGAGGCGTGGTGGACTTCTTTTGGGTTTTGTCGGTTTTGTTAACACTTCTTCTCCGTCTTCTTCCTCATCCACCTTCTCCTCCTCCGTGCTGTCTTTCTCCTCCTCCCTCTTTCTCTGCGTGGCGGCAAACTCGTAGATCTCCTCGAGCTCTTCCTCGTTCACGTTGTCCTCACGGATCTCTCGGTCCCCTGACGCAAGGACGTCGGCTTGATGATCTTCCAACTCTCTCTCTTCGTCCCGCCCTTCTGCATCTGGGCCCTCGCCGTCTTCATCCTCTCCGTCCCACATGGAGCGGAGCAGCTCGGCGAAGGCCTGGTGTGTTTGGTCGCTGGCGTTCTCCTCCTGGTTTGTGTGGCCTTCCTCGTCTCCCGGAGTCTCTGGGTCCCGTAGGTGACGCCCACAAAGCGACTGTAGCTCCTGCAAGTCAAACCTTAAACACAAAGAGAGAGGAGTCGTCACAACACTGTAATCTAACTGACAAACAATATCATTTTTAGGAATGTTTCAACAATATCTTGAACTACTAAGTAATACTTGAGCGGCACACTGGGTCGCAGTAAAGCAGATCTGGTTTCTTTACAGTTATTAATACATCTTGCTGCTCAACATACAATATTGCAACTCAGAACCAAAACCTGAAGGTCAGCACATTATCCAATATGTTTAATTGGAAGAGAAAGGTGTGTATAAAGGTCCTGGCTCGTATCCTGCCTACTAACCGAGACGCCAGCTCCAGTACATGAGCCCGTAGCGATGCTGGGATGGAGCAGTGGGCCGTGTAGAGGTACTGCAGCAAGGCCAACACCGCCTGTCCCGGGACGTCAATAATCAACACTCTTTGGACTGCAGGCCCGCCTTCCTCCTGCACCCCAAAACCACTTTCATGTACCTGTGAGAGGAGAAAATATTATATTATTATATACAGGTCTATAATATAACAAAAGCAATAGACAGAAAGCACTGACAGGGCAGGACACAACACATTAAAGCCAGAATTAAAGGGCTTTTGATGGGCTTATCATATTTAGGCTGATAAAAGACGGAAGCTAGGCGAAGGAGAAAAGTTATTTAAATGTAGAACTATTATTTAAAAGTCAACTATGAAAACAGATTTCAAAAGAATTATGCAGTCCTGGCTCTTCTATTTGAAGGGTGTGTTTGGCAGCATACAGTGATAACGTTTACCATTTCCGCCAGCAGGGGGCATCGAGCATACAGCATGAAGGAATGAGCGAAGTAGACCTCTCCGCTGTCCACCTGCAGCTGCAGGTCACTGAGCTGAGGGTTGTTCACCAAGCTGCTCAGGTCTGATGCCAGTCTGGACAGCGCCACCTAGAGAGGAATCACCAACGGGAAACACTGGGGTCAGGGCACTGCAGGATTATTACATAAAACGGCCCACAGGACAAGACGTACACTGCATGCATCATCTCAGTCTGGAAAATCTCCTCATCACATAAAACACTTTACAAAAGGACTGTAATGAAGAGACCTGCATCTCAAAAAGACAATAGATATTCTACAGAAATACAACTGATGAGATTAGGTCAGATACAAATGATGGAGAAGATTAGCAGTCAGGGTCCAGGGTAAAACGGTCAGAATGAGTGATTGTGGGTGGTCTCACTGATTGGTGGGGCTGAGCTATCGTCCTCGTTGCTCGGCAGCGAGCGTCCTCTGAATGCGTGAGCGTTGGTTCTGGTAGGAAGCCGCTCACACAGAGGTCAGCCTGCTCCTCGGACTCCTCCAGGACGAAGCCGCTCAGGCGAATGTTTGTGATCTGACTGGCACTCTTGTCTGTGGGAACAAAGACCATCAGGACCCACAACGGATGAACAAATAAGTCACTACTTAACTATTTGGGCTGGCTAGTTGCTCCCATGGGTTGCAGTGTGGCAGTATACTAGGGATATACACAGGAATGTGTTATCAAAGTTTGTGGTTTTCAGTTTTGACAAATTTTCGTAAAGAAATAACCAGACCCGAAAGGTTAAAAGTAATATATTTTCAGCCAAATTTGACATCCCCAAAAGAAAGTAAAAAAAAAGAAATTCACTCCGTTTTAAAAATTGAACCCTGATAAATTCCCTATTTTGCGAGTGTGTTACCTTTGTCAGGGCCTGAAGCAGTGCGACGACACTGGGTGAGGGTCATGCCATCTTCAGCCAGCTCAATCAGGTCCATGAGGAGGGCCCGGCTGGAGGAGAGAGCCGTCTGAGAGGAAGACATCTGGGAGGAGGATGGCAGCATGGAGGCCTGAGGCATGTTGGTGGTGCTGGAGGGGGCAGGGGCAGTCTAGAAGAGGAGGAGAACAGAATTTAAAAAAAACACAAGCTCAACATTCAGTCTGATTTAAATTCCCCATTCAGTTCAAAGAAAGTATGCAAACATGTCTTTGGCCTCGCTCACCGTTGCCGATTCCCAGGGTGTGATGAACTCCCTGAGCTCGGGCGTGTAGAAATCAGACAGACCGGTGGAGGCGTCCAGCAGTGTGCTCTTCTGCCAGAGGATGGCCGCACCACTCCAGCCGGGCAGACTGCTGGGGCAGCGGGTCGGGGTGGGGGGCGAGGGGGCCCGGCGGTGCAGGAGGAGGGCAGAAACGCGCTCCTGCAGCCTCGTCAGAGCCGCCTCTGCATCCTGAACGAGCAGGAGCGGAGGAGGGCGAGGGACGCCGCCCCTTTTCCTCTTCCCACGCCCCTTACCTGCACCAGGAGAGAGAGAGAGAGAGAGAGAGACACAATTAGAACAATGACGCGGAAAGCCACTGCACATTAATTTGCTTTGTGTATATTTAATACACCAAAACAACAACAATGCAACACAGTGGTATTAAAGTTGATACATGGCGTATACAGAAACAATTTTGCTGATGAGATTTGTCCCGACTCGTCAAGAACTAAAAGTAATTTACTCAAAACACACCTTCTGCCTTTGTATAATTAAACTGATAATAGCATAAAAGCAGCTGCATACCTGAGTTTGTGCTAGCCTGTGAGCTCTAACATTCCCTGCATGTATTGGTGTTTCGGTCATTGTACCTTTGTCTGGCCTCCATTTCAATGCTGAAGTCATGGCGTTGTGAGAGGCAGCAGCGTTTGTTTGGGGTTGCGTCTCCGACTCGCTCTTGTACCGCTGCTCCTGTTCCAGCAGCGAGGAGGACAAAGCCAGGGCCACCATGGTCTCTTCGTCCAGGGGCGCAGTCTTTTTTCTGGGCTTCTTCCTCACCGGCAGGCCCGGCTTGGACGGCCCTTTTCGTTTAGTGCCACCAGCCTGTGTGCTGAAGAGAGAAAAAAAAATAGACAAAGGCTAGACAGTGGTTTGATTCATCTTGTTTTAAGTCCTCATATTCTGATGGCAGGTGATTGGCAAGCAATGAAACATGATGAGGCCCAGTGTAACGTTCTCTCTCTCTCTCTCTCTGTTAATAAGTCTCTCTGAAAGCATGCAACCGTAAATCAAAAAACTTGGACCATATGTGGATCATCATTAGCAGCAACAGTTAGAAGATCTCAGAAATGCATCAACTGACAGTGGTGTGTATTATTGTGGTACTTTGGTGTTGCTGTACAGAGGCAGACTCACAGTGTGGGGACATCTTGGGTCTCCTCAGTCTGTCTATGGAGAACCTGCAGCAGCACAGCTGGAGCGACACCCATGTCTGAGGAGCAGCGCTTCAGGTGGGCCAGGCGACTCTTCTGGGACTTGAACTTCTTGCCACAGATGGGACAGTCAGGGACACCGGGAGGCGGAGGAGGAGGGGCTGGAGCGCTCCCCTCACTCTCATCTAAACACCTGTAAAGAGGGATCACTCTCACTTTATGTCCACATTGCTCGTCTAGTGTCAGTTCATTTCACTGTTGCATATCACTCTGTATAAAAGCATCAGTCAAACGGCGACAATGGAAAAGTCCAAACCTGTTGAGATGCTGCGTTCGCCCGTCGGGTGTCATGCGCGACAGATCTCGTTGGCAGATCTGACAGAAGAAGAGGCCTCTGTCCTGCAGTTCCACCGTCTGGGCCTCCGCCGCCTCCCTGTCCAGCTCCTGCTGCAGCCGCTGGGCCAGAGCCTCGTCGCTGTCCGGCTCCGGGACGAGACCTGAACCGAAAGAGTGTGAAGTATCTGGGCACAGCGGGGCGGCGACACACTCAGATACAGGTTATATTGTACTGAATATTAGAACATAGTGATATAGTATTGTGACTTTAATGGATTTGTATAATGATATAGATCCAGTTGTGTATTTTGTACGCCATAAGAGCTTCAATAGTCTGAAACGATAACACCTTTTATACCGGAATGATGTTTTTATCTGCTCGGCACATCCAGATATCTTCTAATAATATCGCCAAGAAGCACTGATTGGCATCATCAAAGCATCTAGATGAGCACCACGGGGTTAAATATGTTGAGATTCAGCCAGCTCTATTGTTTGACATCAAGGTACACACTTTAACCCCCACAAACCTGCCACATCAACTGTCAACAATGCTGCATACTAACAATCAGTGCCGACAAGAGCATCGTGTCATCTCACCTTGAGTTCGTGTCAGAGGAGGAGGAGGAGGAGGATGAGGGCCGTGGTTCCCGTGGCTCGCCGCCGGACCCTCGTCGCTGCGCAGCATCCTCTGCGGCCCGGCTCTCTTGAACTGCTGCATTCTCTGGAGGACTTGGTCTCTCGCCTCCGAGCCTCTCGGTCCCGCTGCTGCTGCTGCTGCTGAAGGCATGGCGGACGCCTCGGCATCTCCTGCATCGTGTTCAGACCCTCCACAGACCACAGGCTCGTCTGCACCAGGACGGACCGGCTGCGTCCCAGCAGCACGCGCAGACCCGGCGTCCCCGTGTGCCCCTCTTCTGTGGTTTCTCCTCCTCTTGTCTCCGTCGCTTGGCTGTCTGGACTCATCCGGTTTCTTGCGGACTCGTTTCAGCAGCTTCGAGCAGAGATCCACAAAGTCCTGGTCCGAGTCATCCATGATGGAGCACGCAGCCTCACATTAGAAGGCCACGCCGGCACGCTCCCATCTGTACCGATACAGAGATGCAAAGAGAGCCGGTTTAAGTGGGAGACATTGGTGGATAAAGTTGGGCTCGGGGACCAACAAGGGTCCCTTTTGACGGAGTAGCATCTTAAATGTGCTCATGTCAGCAACATTAGCCAGGGTACATCCATATTTATATTATATATTTGGGACAGTTGACAGATATTGTTTGAAGCCGAGCTGTCGTTAGCTCGCTGCTCGAGCCCGCACGTTTCTCCTCACCAAGGTTTGATGGATTCGCTGCTCGGCTTTAGTTTCCCGCCTCATCGCTGTTCAATCATCTCTCTCTTCTCTCTCCTTGTCTCCCGCAACGAAGAGCGACTCCGAGTGACGTTTAAACACAATCATGCGTTATAGCTTTATTATATTGCTGATAAAACAAGCAAAACATAAACCCAGTGGGGTTTGTTTACATTTTAAAAGCGCTCAACCGCTTAATGTTGCGCTTCTGGTCACGTGACGGTGAACAGACGAATGCGTGCCTCTACGGAAGCCTTTGAAACATTTACAATCGCCTTTAGACTTCAGCACCATGTTTTTTCATCTCGACACTTTGACCTCCAGCTAAACAACTAAATGTAAATTTAAGCATCACTATAAGTGAATCGTTTCGACTTCAATCACTTGTCACGTAGTATATATTTAATCAAGACCAAATTTCATCTATGTATATGCAGATATGCAATATGACGAATGTAATAAAGTTTAGAAAAAAAGACTAATTCAAATAAATCAATACAATTATTTTTATAGAAACCTCCTGCGCTTCTGATCTCCTTAAAAAACAAACTTGCAAAGCATATAATTTGAATTTGAGGTTTGGACTGAATGATGAGTCTTAAACTCATTAATTTCCAAATCACAAATTGATGACTTAATTCATTAGAATTTGTCATATCAGTGAATGTGTTCTTCTCAAATACAATTCCATTGAAAGGCTCAACATATTGCTATAATTTCAGTGTTTCCATTGGTACCAGAAATTATTTGTTCCAACTTTACTGGGTTTTCTAAATGTAGTAATACTCCTTCACTTGATCATTATTTAGTAACCTTTATCGGAAAAGTGAGATCTATCTGCTAATTGCTGCGTCATCTCTCCGACATTAAACTTAAAAACGTCAGAACTGTGATCATGGACTTTGATCAAACATTTTGAAACACTTCGAGCTCACCCACTCTGTAGAAACTCAGGTGCATGGTGAGGTTATAGTAATCTCAAAATAAATAGTTTCATTAGGAAAGATGGGCAGAAAGGTTTTCTGACCATCTTTCTTATTTCTTAAAGCCAGCATTAATGGCGACTGGTAAACCAAACACTGCTGAGCTGAAACAAATGAACACAAAGGAGTACACAAGAGCGATGCCTCGTTACTTAGTCAACAGAGTACTGGAGTTCTTCTGCTGCACAGAGTTTATTAAACAATATGGTATAGAAGTAAGAAATGAGTCTTTTAACCGGTTTATACAGTGTTTTCATTTTTCTTCCTTATATTTATAGTATTTTGCTTAATAACTTGATTTACAAGAGGAGAAAAAGTAAATCCCCCTAAGTCAAGTTTTTGTGTGAGGGGAATGAAGGTTGATAACATTGAGTTTTCCTCAGGGTGAATCTCAAATAGGCCCTTCATCCATAGAAAGCACACCGCTTAGTGTAGAATTTAGAGGATGAAGCTCCATCAGAGATGTGGCCGACAAACAACCGGTGATCATCCCACCTCAGCTTAGGAGGCTGGTCTCTTTCTCACTCTCTTTACACTTTACAACATTTGTATGACAAAAAGTATGACAAAATCTGTTTAATGTCAAATCAACAATGTCCGACACCGGCAAGACAGATTTTCCAAATTCCAGGTCACTGAGATGTGGGTTGCACTTCTTGTCGTCGTTTGTGAAACCAGTCGGCGCTGTAGTTATTTTAGTGACTAAGTGTTTGTGTCATCGTGTGCGCCTGTATACATGCCCGTGTATAAACAACTGCCACAGTCCACTTCCTATTTCAATACAACTGAGTGCTCTTCATACACACAAAGAGGGGGGAGCGGTCCCTGAACGCACCGTCTTGGAGTAATGGTACAACACTAGATTACAATTGCCAGGAATGACAGCTTGAGAATAGAACAAAAACCTGGCCCAATTCCCAGAAAATGTATTTTTTTTTTTACAGTTTCAACACAACAATGCTTTAAGTTTCTTTTCCAAAGGTACAAAATAAAAAGATATGAATAATATAATGCAATTGTACATTTTCTTTAAAAAAGAAAAATAAACGAGAAAGGCATGTAACCATACCAAAAACAAACCAAAAATAAATTGAGTATTGAACACATTTGGTCTCAACCAAAAAATATATTCTTTGTGGTTTAAATTTCATTTAACAACCAACCTTGAGGAAGCAATTAAATTTCCTCAAAACATTTTTTTTTCTTTTTAGTTTATCCCCTCCCTCGACCAAATTTTTTTTTTTCTTTTTACAACAGTTGAAACTTTTTACATGTCAGTACAAAAAAAAAAAAACTTTCTCAATCTTAGAAAGAACAAACAAAGCCCTCTAACGGGACAAAGTCTGAGGGGAAACTAGGAGGATGACGGGTGAGAGGATGGGTCCCTGGGAGAGAGATTGGGTTCTTTAGTTCGAAGCAGAAATGCTACAATCCCTCCACAAACTTCTCCAGAGTGTCCCCTGTAGCATCTCCCGCCATCCCCAAGTCACTGTTCAGTCCCACTCTGTTGGGCGTGTTAAGCTGCGGTAGCATGGCGCTTTGTTCTGGTGTCCCCAAGTGTCCCTGCTCCATGGACCCTGACAGCGGGCCCCCGAGTACCGGGTGGGGGGAACCCGAGTGGGGTGGGTGTGGATGCTGCGGCGAGGGCTGGTTCTGGACCTGCGGTGAGGGACTGGAATGTGGACGCTGCTGCTGGGGCTGCTGTTGCGAGGGCGGACAGGGGGACTGGACTGGTGCGGGGGAGCGGACCTGGTTGTTGAGAGCATTGGCTAGTGTGGGCTGGCCAGCCAGCAGGTGGGTCTGGGGGCTCATGGGGCTGGGCTGGGCAGGGGAGCCCAGCTGCTGCTTGAGGAGGGCCTGCTGCTGCTGGGGAAGTTGTTGTTGTTGTTGTTGTTGTTGTTGCTGCTGCTGGAGTATCCGTTGATGTATTAAGGTCTTGGTGGAGTCCATACCCATGCCGGTCTGGGCCATCTGCGCCATGGGTGGGAGCTGGCCCATAGGTCCCCCAGCTGTTCCTGAACCTGCCTGCATGGCTATCTGCTGCATACGAAGCTGGGAGTATGTAGCTGCTGTACCCTGAACCTGAGCAGGGAACTGGCCAGGATGGCCCTGAGGCACCACTCCTTGTTGTTGTTGTTGTTGTTGTTGTTGCTGCTGCTGCCTTAGGAGCTGCCGACGGTAAAGCTCCTGGATCTGGGGGTTGTTGTTGTGTGCTGCGTTTATTAGCTGCCCTTGAGCCCCTAATGCAGCCATGGCCTGTACAGGAGATGGCTGAGGCTGCTGTGGGGGCATCCCCGGCCTCTGCACCGCCACTCCTGGCATGGCCATGGCCTGCATTGTTGGCATGCCGGGTTGCTGTTGTTGACCTGCTTGCTGCGGCTGGTTGGCATGGTACTTGGCGGTTCGCTGTTTGATGAAAGCAGCCATTAGCTGAGGGTTTGATTTGAGGATGTTTAGGACTTGTTGTTGCTGCTGGGGCGAGCTGGGAGACTTGAGTGTGCGAAGAAGGTCCTGCAAGGCGTTGGGCGCAATAGCACCGGTTCTCTGGGGTGTTTGTGGCCGGACACCGGGCTGCTGTGGAATCAGCATCCTCTGGCCCTGCTGAGCTTGCTGCCCTGGGGCCATCAAGGCTCGCTGCATTGTCATAGCCTGCTGTGGAGTCTGGCCTGGGACAAGGCCTGGTTGCTGAGTCTGAGCCTGCAATGGCCTTGCAGCTCCGGGCCACTGACCTGGAGGCATGCCCGGTTGCAAGACCTGTGGCCCCCTCGGCCCTGGCACCATCTGCATGGGTGGCTGCATTGGTCCGGGCATGCGCTGCTGTGGTTGCTGGGGGCTCATGGGTAAGCCGTTCATGTTGACCCGGTAGTTCTGCTGGTTCTGCTGGTTCTGCTGGGCCTGTGCCATCAGCTCGATGTGCCGTGCCATCTTGACTGCAGCGAGGGGAGGCTGCTGCTGTAGCTGCTGAGGTGGCTGGGGCGGCTGGGGGAGAGGGGACTGCTGTTGGTGTAGAGGGGAAGCCTGGGGGCCATGTTTGCCCTGGGACACTGGTGTTTGAGGCTGGCCATTGTTGGGAAAAGAGGGGGACATGACGCCTGCTGCGTTGGGAGTCTGCGGCTGGTTGCAGAGCGGCTGTTGGGGTGGCTGAGGAGTGTTTGGCTGGGCATGGGAAGTGGGAGTGCTGGGAGCAGCTGTGGCCGGTGGGGACGGTAGTGGCATGGTTCTGCCTTGCATGGTAGCCATTCTTCTCCTCATCAGCTGGGCCTGCTGGAGCCTGTGCTGCAGCTGCTGCTGGCGTAGCTTGTGCTTGATGTTCAGGCAGAACGGGACAGGACACTTGTTCTCCTGACAGTGCTTTGCGTGGTAACAGCATAAAGCGATGAGTTGCTTGCATACAGGGCAGCCACCGTTGGTTTTGCGCTTGCAGCCCTTTGTGTGCTGCACCACTCGCTTCATCTTCTGGCAGGACGGCAGAGAGCAGTTGGCATTGCGACACTGACAAGCGTGGACCAGGGACTGAATGCAGCGTTGGATACTTAAGCGTCGGCTCTCCTGTGGGCTCTTGGAGGCCTCTCCACTCTGGGTGTTGCTGTCGTCGTCCAGGCCAAGGCCCCATTTCACCATCTGGTGTTCGTGACCCCTCACGTTGTAACAATTAATGCACAGATCAAAGTCCTGCAGGAAAGGACACAGTAATTAACACAAGCTTAAACAAGTCTCATAAACAGTTTTGTCAAGAGTTTCACAAATGTACTGTAATGTAAGAATATCAGTATTTTAAGTAGTATATAAATATAATTCTGCATTTGCCCTGGTTTGCCTCGTCTATAATCAACAGATAGACTTCAGTGTCTTATTCTAATATTGTGTAAACACAATGCACAGGACACAGAAGTAATTCCTGAGTAAAAAACACATCAGAGCAGACCAACAGTAGAAGTAGAAACTCACCTCGCACACAGTGCAGTGCCAGCGTGTCTCTACATGGTGCTTGCACTCGTTGCAAGTGTAGACAAAGCGGTCCTGTCCCTGGTTGTGTAACTCAACTAGCATGCACATGGTGCTCCACTTGCACCTCCTGAGGGAGCTGAACTCCCAGTGTTTGTCCCTGGCCAAAGTCAGGAAGGCATCACGGCCATCCATCAGGTCACAAGAGAGCATGGGGTCAGGGTCAGTGATGGGAGGCAGGGTGTTGGCCATGGGAGCAGAGTGGAGGTGGATCACAAAGAACACCTTCATCGGACAGAGAAAGACGCACAGAAATCTGAGTTAGAGAAGCACAAGCAAAACTCAAAAACTATTAAAAGAATTGTGCTTTAAATCAGTGATTCTCAACTGGTGGGTCGCGACCCACAAGTGGGTCGCGGACCCGTTTTCAGTGGGTCGCTGGTCCATGCCTGGGAGATTGTAAGAAAAAAAAAAAAGTCCTGTGCTTTTATTTTGAAGGGAATTTTATATTTTGAAGGGGAGTTCCTTCTATTCACACTCCTTAATGCTGCGTTCACACTTCGCTTTACTTCTGTGAGTTTACTTGCCGGTCTATTTGTGATCATACGCTTCATCCATGCTAGATGCGCGGGAGAGGAGGAGGGGCTTATTGTCATGGAAACATCCACCATGACAGAAATAACCACTATTTCTGCTTTGTACATGTTGTGGAAGTCCCACAAATGTCGGATCATCAAACGCCATTGTGTCTGGGTTCTTAATATTATTTGTGAATGTTGTAAATGGCGATTTGCGTCATTCACGCCGCCCGGCGAAAATGCGCGTTACTCGTATACATGCATCCGTGCTGTGAACGCAGCATAACATCCCCAGTTCTCCCAGTATGACTCAGGTCTATGTCAGGTTGAAGTGAGCTGCTTCATGTTTTTCAGTATTTACCTACTGATAAGGTAATCAGAAGAAACGTTAGTGTTGTATACTTGAATCTTTTTTTTTTTTACCTCTTTGTGTTTCTCCAAGGAGCTGTAAAGCTTCTGGGACAGATCATTGGCTACATTCGGCATCCCAGGTTTCTTCTTATTGGCTCGGCTGACGCTGCTTTTATTTTTATTAGTCTTCTTGTTATTCTTTTTTTTTGCATTTTTGCTGTCACTCGGCGTTCCCTGCAGGAGATATACAATGATGAATATGAAAGAAAACAGCTTATTAAATGTTGACATATTTTATCTACATTGATCATTGACAAGTTACGACTCACACAGTGTAATTTTATTTATCTTCATTAAACATGTGTTCTTCAGTTACAGTGTGTTGTCCCCTTAATTCAACTTCTCATTATCAGATATGCTGAAAACAATATTCCAAGGTTCATAAGGAGTTGTTTATGAAAACCAGCTGAGTTGTAAATCCTGGCTTTGACAGCACCAGATCATCAAACCATGACACAATGTTCGCACCTCAGGAACTTCAGAAGCAGCTGTGTTCTCCTCCTCCTTCTTCCTCTCCTCCTCCTCCTGCTCCAGCTCCTTGATGCTCTCCTCCAGCACGTTGGGCCAGAAGTCGCCTTCAAAGTACGGCAGCTCATTAGCGCTGGTCAGTCGGTCCTCTGTGGCCTGTTTGCAGATATCCTGAGAGGACGATTAAAAGAACATGGACAATTCAAGTTATTCAAGATGGATTTTATTTGTCTTCAGCAATCCAACAGGCTAAGCATTGACATATGAATTGTGTTTGCCTGTTATTACAGACAAAATATCAAATGTGTTTAACTGTTCACACAAAAAGCTGTATCAGGAACGCAGTAAATCAAAAAGTAACAGATCACACATGTCTCTCGTCACAAATGACTCAAAGGTTTGCATGCACACGTAAATGTGTCATTTGTTCTCAATATTACAAGCCGCTTATTCAGACATCAGCCTTGTGTAAGCATTTAAAACAAAGTTTCTCCTCCTTACCTTGTAGTCATGCAGAATCCTCTCTGCATAGGCCTTGTCCAGCATCTTCCTGTACCACTCTTGCAGCCTCTTCGGCTTGGGGATCTTCTGGTCAGAAGGATGACAGTGGAAAATGTAGTCGTCTCCTTCACTGGGTGGACACGCCCAGATGTGACCCTGGGCATACCTGCGGGCATACACAGACCAATAAATAAGCTTTCCTTAAAATAATAAGCCTTCCATTCACTCCAGAGACTCTTCCTCATGGTGTTTCTTTCAACTGGTGAGGCGGAAAGGAAGCATTTCAGCCAGGCTTACCCGAGTTTCTTGACATATTCAAGATAGCCGATGAGGATCTCGTGGTACACAGCTGTTCGTAGAATCCGAGGTCTGAAGAAGTGAATACTGTCAAGGTATGATATGTAGACCCGTCTGCAGAGGAAGAGAGAGGGAACATGGGAGATTTCACTCATAAAAAGAACCCGTCCTTTATTGCCATGTGCTACACACACTTGTCTATACAGACCTAGTGTTGGGGAAGGAGCACTCTGAGCCGTACTCCTGCACGTGCATGCCAAAGAAGCACACATCCACGCCGTCAATCTCCTCAAAGGCGAAAAGTGCTTTGGTTCTGTAGGGAAAGGTCTCGGGCATTTCACCCGTGTCCACAAACCTGTGGTAATGAAGAAAAATCGAATATGTGAAAAGACAAAAATGTGATCTCTAGTTAGATGGTGAAACTAGAGCATGTTGTAATATTCTGTCTTGGGTTATCGCCAGCTTAAACACAATCTGATGGTGTACTCAAAATCTGTATAATACACTACATAAATGTTAAATATAGTAACAGTTTAAGGCATTCTCTTATTTCATTTCGACTATAAAGCCTCCTTGAAGTTACCTTCTGTGTCGCTGCTTTTAGCGACACACAAGAGCATGATGGGACAATTCAATGAAATGAACTCGGGTCAATAAAAAGAAAGCAGCCTTAAATCAGTTAACCTGAAGATAACAGATTCTCGGACGAGGGCCTCCTCCCTGCCATTATGGTACGAGCAGACTTTGATCGTGTGTGAGGATCAAACAGTGAATAACCCTCTGAAGTAATCAGGGAGGGTGTGCACGCCGTCTTGTCAAACAATCAGATGCCACAATCAGTACAAACGCTTTAAAGAGGGCATTCAGCTTTGCATAGCAGAGAAAATAAAAATGAGCTCAGAACAAATACTGTGACAGTGGATCAACAAATCAGAGGCCGAGACAGGTATTTTGGTTGTCTACATCATGGCATCCCTCATCTTGACTGTTGACTCCTCAGTTGTTCATATATTTGATTAAGGCACGTTTAGTTTCAAAACATTGATCCAGTAATTTAAAGTATAAAGTAGTTAAAATGCTTAAACACACCAAAGCATACATTGCATACACCGAGTTCTCCTCTCTTCCCGTTAGTGACGCTCTCACCTGGCTTTCATGCCTGGTTTTACTTCCACCATTTTCTCAGAGCTCGCCACCACTCGCACAAACACCTCTCCGGCCTCTGGGTGGTTCTGTCTCTTCAAGTATTTATTTACACGGTCCTCTATGTACATTCCCAACCGTGTGGACTGCAGCCCTACAGTGTACAAACATACAGGATTAATCTATGAAAAATGGCAATGCTTTTAACCAGGATAAAAAAAAAGCAGGGGATACACATTGGATACCTAAACTACTGCAGTAGCCTTCATTTTAATACAACACAAACATCACAGGAACAGATTCATGGGAGACTGAGAGCTCAAATTGCTTTGCACCATATGCCATAAAGGTCAGTATTCTTCTCCTGGGCTACGAACACCAAAGACAAATGCCAGAGAGACCACAAGGCCAACATTAAAAAAATAAAAAGGCAGCAACCACAAAACAGCCAGAGAGACATATGCAGCCCATGTGCAGGTGGTTTAAGGAGTCTTGTGTCTTCAGTACTCGTAAGACAAAACGGCAATAATCTGTTGACATTTCAAACACATATGGAGAGATTTGAACTAACTTTTTGCAGAGAACTTGTTTTCCTTTCGCGTTTTTCCGCTTTTCTTTAAACAATTCTCACAGATGAATCTGGAAAGAGAGAAGGTATCGTTACAGTTAACATTAATACAATGTGCAAAGATATTATGCAAATCTACTAAAAGTTTGAGTTGACGTCTCACCCAGAAGGCCAAATGACCTCGTAGTGTAAGACGCATATCTGGTGCATCTTTCGTCCACAGTCTTTACATTCAACAAACCTAAAGAAAAGCAAGCATACATTCAGACATTTTTTAAATCTAATAAAAAGTTCACAGATCCCCTTTCAAGGTGCCCCTGAATAAGACATCCCACACTACCTGACTCACCCTTTACTTACTACATTTAGAGTGTTGGTCAAATAGTCAAGATTTAGCAGAACAGTGGGCAACATCAAGAGCATTGTCCCGTTACTTCTACATGTGGGCTGACAAAGACAACTGATGCACTGTTTTTTGTTTTCTTTTGTCTTTTTATTTAATGAATATGCCAATTGCTGTTCCAATTCTCAAAACGGTCCGAATCATGATCCTGAGGGCCGTCAATTGTATCACTGATGATATCTTAACTGCTGACGCAGCAAGCAAACAATGGCAGTGTGCCTTAGTGAGAGGACATCTTATTCAACATAAAGTCACAATGACAGTGTGAACTGTGAGAACAGTCTGTTTCCTCTGATGGGGGAAACGGTCAGACTGAGTTTTGACACGAAGCAGCTGGTGCTGCCAAGTCGCCCCGAGGCCTCACTGAAATCTAAGTGATCGGAGGGCTCTGGAGATAAAATGTGCAGATTGTTCACCAAGAGCACAAACACAAAGCCAGATGTGAAAGATGTGATAAGGAACATGCAAGTGGGAAAAATAACTTCTAATAAAAAGAACAGGAGGAACATGACATGAGCTCCTTCTCGCTGAGGGTTTGCGTCTACTCACGGTTCAGAGTCGAGCACATCGTTCTTCTTCCGTTCAAACTGGTCTTTTGATATCATCCTGGAGTGTCAGAGACAAGGAGGGAAAAAGTCAGAGGAGATGGAGTGAGAATAACACAAACGCTGAGCACTGTTTCATGCTCTTCATTTTTATCATTGCTGGCAGAGTCTGTGTGGGGGCGGCGCTTCAATAAGACTCACAGAAGAAGAAATACATGCGTTGAATAATCTGAAATGCAAATCCTATAAATAATGAATACTAAGTCACAACATTTTGGATGAATACCATGCAAGCAACATGTTAAAAAACAAACAGGGAGATGCTTCTCACAGCTGGAGACAGTATAGTACTTTATTAGAAACTGTAGTTTCTAACAAAAGGTTTCTGAGGCACGAGGCAGAGCTGGTAGTCAGACCTGAACGGGTTCAGTGAGAGGGACATTTCCTTTTGCTATTCAAATATAACGAGAGGAAGTCTGTTTCTAAACAGACACAACTGTAACTTGTTTTATAGCGGGGGGGGGGGGGCTATCACTAGCCAGTTCATCAGTAGCCAGTTTACTCACGTCTGTGGCTGTGCAGGATCATCTCCCAAAGTCACACTCTCCCCCTGGATCTCATTGAAGCACTTCTCACAGAAATGATACCTGCAAAATTACACATTTAAAATTCAGCACATTCCACACTCACTTAGTATTCGGCTACTGTGTTCAATACAATTCTGCAAAAAATAACGCTCGTCTTTTATGTTTTCTAACAGAGAGCTGGGAAACCCCTGAGCTCCCATTGAGAGTGTAAATGGATTGTGCTGCAGGAGCCTTGTGTTGTCTGCCAGGCTTTGCTGTATCACGACAGCTTCTGAGCTGCTCTGCATTAAAGTGGCCAGTTTACGTGTGAAAACGGGCTGCAGTAACCCTGTTTATGCAGCAGGGGGCGCACGGGATTGTGGTGCAGGCGGTCATCTGCTGGATTTCAACAGAGAGGAAAAGGCACTGATGGGCAAGTTATATTTTCATCAGTCAGTTCCACCATAGACGCTGATCAATAAACACCCTGTTTGTTGCTCTGTGCCTGACACTCTTTGGGGTTTAAAGTCTTCAGTGCGTTTCCCTGTATGTGCAACTCTGGCAACTGGCAGTTAATAAATGTTGTTGTGCGAAAAAATCATTTTGTGGTCCCATGCCGTGCCAGGACCTGGAGGCAGAGCCATTGAAGCCGAAGCTGTCAGGACGACACTACAGCCTGGATGCAGTGGTCCCTCTAGAGCTACAGAGGAACAGATCCCGGGCTGCAGGCGGCGGTTAATACGGTAACAATTGCTGCACTTATTGCCCATCGAAACACTTAATGAACAGCTGTGCATGCAAATGTGTGATGCGTTTAAAATGATCCAGTAAGATTACAATTCCAATTGTTTGATAACCAATCCATATTTAGGTTTAATGGCGGACAAACACATTTATGCATACACGGACGCATGTACCTGTTCTGGTAGCTGTAGTATGTGCCTCCAGTAGGTATGGTGCAGAGCTGCTTGCCATAGCAACAGAGGGTTTGAGGGGAGAACTCGTACTGCAAGCAACAAGAAAGATGACAAAGGTGGTGAAAAAAAAACACAAAATGTAAATCCTTTTCATTAAGATTAGAAAATAAAGTTTAATATTTGGTTTAGCTTCTAAATTTGCCTCATCTTTAGTGCTGGGCAATGTGGACAAAGCACTAAAATATTCACAATGGCATGGTGAAAAGTGAAACTCAAACCCTTCTGAGTCATTTCTCCAGACAAAAAGAGAAGTATAAACATTGGAATTTTAGTAATTAGGCAGCAATGGAACAAAATCCATATCCCTACTTCCTTTATTGCATCTTGACCACCCCCATCCTCTCACCTTCCTCCCGCAGCAGTATCCCAGGCCCTGCATCACAGGGTCGATCTCTGACTCAAACACCTCGGCCAGCTTGGAGCAGTACTTGTAGACACGGGATGTCTTGCGGTTGTAGAGCCAGGCGTTGTTGAACATCACCCAGACATCCTCAACGTATTGCCAGGGCTCTTGGTATTGGCCTGTGTCAAGCTTACGCTTTATAGTGGACAGGTCTATTGGGTTCTTAACAATGTCAAAGTAGTCCTGCAGGGAGAAGAACAAATCAAAGGTTTCGTTAGAGATCAATAGAACAAAAACAGTGCAGCTGAATTACGGGCATCCATCAAAACTGTACAATATTTAACAACCTCCCACGGGCAGCACGTTCATCATGTCAACGGTTTTGTTTGAAGTAACAACATTAGGTGGCAAGTGCATGTGTGCTACGTACAGGGATACCCAGAAGCATGGGGTCCACAGGCTGTCTGAAGGGCAGGGACTCAGGGTCCTGCCTGTAGAGAGACTCCAGAGTCGGCATCAGAGCCTGGCGCAACTCCTCGGGCTTAAAGACTGAAAAATCAACAAGGTACGTGTTAGTAATCCAAAAAGGTTAGGGAGAAAGCAGAGTTTACTGTGCAGAAAAAAAGAGGCTACTGCTACATTTTGTTTCTAAGCTGGAACTTCACAAAGACAACAGACACTCTGAACTCCACGAGTACAACTATCGACCCGTTAGTGAACGGCAACTTAAATTATGGCCTAGCTGCATTTTGTCATCTGTATTACATCACCTGTAATTATCAAACACCCCAACAACAGGAACGAAATGACACAACAACATTATAATTTGTCGGGTTTATTCTACCAGCAGGTGCACAGCCTGTTTGTTATTTGTGTAAAATGCAGCCAGGCTCAAAGAAGACTTACAAGAGTCTGGACATTGTTCAGAGGCAGAGCCAAACTCATAATAAGTCATGACTGTCTCACAGTTGGCACAGAGGGGATGTATTAACATTACTGGCAATGACGGAAACCCTCTCCGCTTACTGAGTGGATGGATCAGACTGCACACAGATTTTATTCATTTGTTGGCATCAGACTCACTTTTCCTTCGTGACTGAGAGGGGGATGAAGAGGCTGTGCTGTTGGCTCCACCCTCTTCCTCTTCTTTGGGTTCTGTCTTCATTTCTGTTTTTTTCTCCTCCACCTCCATTGGCTCCGGCTTTTCCTCTGGCTCCTCCTTCTTAAGCGCCGTTGAAGCAGAGTCCTCCTCAGTCTAGACAAAAAGGCAAATGACGCATTATATCAGTCATGTTTTAAAACTGAACACCACAAAATGTTGGATGACTGATCGCATGCGTCTCTCAGACTTTGATGATCATCCCATAAAATGGTCCATCTTGATAATCCACGTACTAAAGATAAAGAGTGTAATGATACACGTATCACAGAGTGTCAATGCCACACAATGCATTTTATTATTAACGTTTTGAACCAAGTTAAATCTTCACCTTTTGAAAATCTGACTTTGTCTATTTGAATACATTTTGTGGTTCCAAGTGTTAAACCTTTCTGAAAAAGAAGCATGCACAGATGCACTTTCTATATCTCTATACAGATTTCAGTACCTGACCTCAGGGCATCTGCCGATACGTACGATCCATTAACTGTGCTCTCCTTTTCCCAAGTATAACATTTGAATAACTCACTGTGTGGGCCTCATTGCATAATAATTTATGCGAAGTAAACTGAGGCCAGCAGCCTGCCAACTACAACCAGCACACGAGTCATGGGCCCGCTGACTGAATGAATGCAACCGATGCATCCAGAACTTCAGAAAGACAAAGAAATGATTCAACGTGGATCGATCACGCTGTGCCCGACACCTGAGCCGCTTAATAAAGGTCTGTATCTGGGACGATACCTATCCGACCTTTCTTTGTCTCTTTTCACACCATAACAAAAAAGTTTCAGAGAAAGAATTATGTTCTTTAAAAAAAAACTAAAAAACAATTGTGAGGACGTTTAATATCATATAACATGTTGTTTTATTTTAATTAATTTACAAGGACTAACACTAAATTGTAAAATATATGAATTGATGAACAAATATATAGATGGATCATGCAAATCTATGCAGGTTACTTAATGCTATATTTAAACTTTATTTTAAGAGGGAAGGATGAATCTTGAGTGCACAAATGAGTTTAGCGCAGCATAAATCAACGAATGGATGAATAAGTTAACGATGTTATTTAAATACGACTCAACCCACCTCCATCTTGGGCTCAGTTTTGCCGCCAGCGGCCTTAAACTCTTGTTGGTCATGGCGTGCCTCTGCTTTGACCTCCTGGACGGGCAGGTCTGCTTTGACATGCTGCGAGTGCAGGTCGGCACCGGCAGCTGAGGCCGGCGTGGGCACCCGGTTTTCCAGACTGGCCCCTGGTTGAGACAGCTGCACCGGGAGGGAGGGATAGAGATTGAGATCAAGAAGATAAATATGAGGTATTGGCAACAGCACAGTTGCTTTTTTTGCATGCAGGGCTGAAACCACAACACAGATGAGCTCCTCCATATTTGTGTCATTGCTCCCTTGTTGAAAGATGTTAACATTCCCATTGTGATGGATGCTACAAGCAGCGGTGAAGATGCAGTTATCAGACAGAAAGGTGGATGGGGCGGGTTGGCACATGACAGTCAGAGGGATGGGAGTTTGCAGGGGAGGGAGGGCATGCTGAGGGTCTCAGTCTCACCGGCGTGGTAGGGGGCTGAGGTGGGGCCTGCGTCTGTGCTGCTGCAGGGAGTTCCACCTGGGGTTGGGGCTGGGTGGGACGGGGTGGGGTGGCACCCTGGGCAGGGGCAGGGAGGGTGGGGGTGGAGCTGCGACTAGAGGGCTGGGGTTGCGGCAGGTTAGTGACCCCCCCAGCCGTGGAGGCGGAGGAGGCAGCAGGAGGAGGCGGCGTGGTGTGCAAGGGGGTTTGGGAGGAGGCTAGCTGAGGGCCCAGCAAGGGGCCAAGTGCATTCATGGGGAGGTTAGCGCTCTGTTGTTGTTGTTGCTGCTGAAGAGAAGGACACACAAAAGTGGCAGGCGGACATACGCACACACACACACAAGATTAGCAGACAAACATACAGTCATAAGGTCACCCAGACAGACAACACCACCCACAATTTGAGGTTTAGTGAGCACCTTGTGATTGGCATGAGGACAATTTAAGAGCAATTATTGCGTAGTATGATTGGTGATGATAGTTTGAGTTTTAGTCCCCGGAGCTAGCACAACTTTGTTGCAACACTAAAAGGATAGCATTACTGAAAACAGCCGATCTGTTATCTGACTTTGTTCACTACGGCTCCGCGCCCCTCGGCAGGTCTCACCTGGGTGACGGCAGCCTGTGCAGGTGGCTGGCCTATGCCAGGCCCCACGGTGACATTCATGGTCCCCGTTGCAGCAACTGTAGTTGATCCTGGAGGGAACTGGGTCTGAGCCAGAAACTGTCCCTGGCTGGCCGTCTGTCCTACCATGTTAGCACCAACATGTCCGGCTATCATGCCCTGGGCCTGGGGCATCCTGGAGGGAGACATGCCCATCTACGAGGCAGGAAAAGTGTGTTAGTAGGAGGACAGCAGCAGGAAAGCACCAGACGCACCAGAGATCAATCCCATTACTGGCATTCCAGCCCATAATTATAATGTGCAATGACATTGTTCCATAAATGTTTATGTGTGAAACTACTTTCCTCCCTTTAAAGGTCTTCCAAATGTCTATAGTTCTGAAGCAATTACTAGATTAATTGTTTTTGTTATAAAAGAAAAACAGGCTAGTGTTTTCTTTAGAGTGCCTTATTTCTAATTTTAGGTTGTCCAGAAAAGCCGGTAAAATCCGGACAGATCTTGTTTTATTTCATATACCATTAGAAATATTTACACATTTAATAAATTAAATTATATTAAATTAGTATTTGCTTTTAATGATAAGTACATGATTGATGAAGGATTAAGGAAATGTGTAGCTCATCCCAGTGGCTTCAGAAAGTATTCAGACCGCTTCACACTTTGTGTTGTCCATCTTAACTTTCACAACCTCCTGAGCCGACCAGTCGACTACATTTTTAATCAGCCTGGGGTAGCTTGAGCAGACAGAGCGTGGATTTCCCAGCAACTGTGTGTAAGCTCATGTTACTTAGAGGCCGGTGTGTGCGTGCGCTGTGATTAGCGTGCCCCGCTGCCTTCTTTACCGCTGGGACGGAGCTCATGTTCATTTGCTGTGGGTGGTTCATGGGTGAGGCAGCTCGGGCTCCCATCGGTGTCTGGGATATTTGGGCGTTGGGCAGAGCCATGTGGTTGAACTGGTTGATTCCTGTATGGAAGAGTGCATCAAAATGTTAAGCAATGGACAAACGGCACTCAACACAGAGTGCAAAGCACTAAACAGTCAAAGATAGTGGTGAACGTTTATACATTAAAAAAAAACATACACAAACGTTCAATTCAAGTTATACCGTGTAAGATGACAATTTTCTTATGTAGTATGTATGCTGAAGCACTTGCACACCCTAGGTGGCATCTTTTATCCCAACAACAGCATTTGTCTCTTCTCGGCGCTTGCTTGCCTTTCATGGCATCTTTAGTGAATGTGTTCTGCTTCCCTGACACTTTTCCTTATTTAGACTTACTGATAATGTGGCCTAGTGTTTATCCCCTTATCATAATCATCTTTACTGTTCCTCTTCATCTTCCACATCTTTGTATCTCAATTGGAATATACTGTGCAATTACCTTGTGACACCTGCATGCGATTCATGATCTGATTTGGCATGTTGGGCAGAGGAACAGGTCCATCTATAAAGAAGAAAATAAAAAACATTGAACCAAAAAAAGGTTTGAAAAACAGCACAAGGAAAAAAGGCTGTAAGGAAAAAAGGCAAGTAATCTATTTAACATTTCCACTGCATGGTTTTCCATAAAAGAGTTAAATATTCTCAACGTTTTACAAGAATACAAAGAAATCCAACATGATAAATGGCTGGTTATAGGGCAATTGTTGGGAAAGAAACCTATGCATAATCTAAAGATAGAATACCCAGATGGAAATATTTCTGTCAGTGAATAAAGTATCTGACAAATCAAGAAACCGTATCATAATAATGTGCAACATTTCACACAGTGGCATAAACCACAGACATTTAAAGGGATCTCTACCTGAGTTTAAAGGGTAGACTATAGCAAGACCTCTTCAGGTTATCGTATCAGTATAACTCAACCACAGCTGGGAAATATGTCAACTTGACCAGCTTGTTTTAATAACAAAAGGACATAAACCGTTGTCCAATGTTTCTAAAAATAGTGTCCCGTTAAAAAAGAAGAGAAATATTTTTCTGAAGTTCTTGTAGTCATAAACACTGTACGCACTCTGTGGCCTTGGGCCAAAGGCACTGGGCTGGGGAAGGCCGGGCTGCTGGGTGCCCGGGGTGGTCAAAGGTGCCTGGTTGATGATTTGCTTCTGTAGCCTTGAGCGCCTCTTCTCCTCCAGTTCCTTTTGGATTTTATAGATTTTCTCAGCCAGGAAGTGATAGTACTCATCCTGAGGTGAGAAAAGTGGAAGGAGTTGATAAAGTTGACAAAAACAAGCATAGTGTGTATTTTGTGCTGAAAACAGATTCCTAGTTGACATCGTTTCAGAAAACCTACCCGGCTGTTAGCGGACTCGTACATGTCCCCCTCCACTTTTCTGGCGTAGGCCACCAAGTTCTCCATTCGTCTGTCCTTCAAAGCTGCCGGGTCAGGGGTTGGGAATATGGCTTGTACTCTGCCACAGAAGTACAGGATGAATATCTCATTTCTACTGCTGTACTTAAAAACGTACATTTACAATCAGGGTTAGAAAGAGCAGCCCAGAGACGGTAACAAGTCTCCAGCAAGGCTGTGCACTTACAGCTTGTGTACGAGGTGATTGCGCAGGTCCTGAGTGACGTGCTCATGCCATGTTTTCCTGGTCCCGGTGGCAGAGATGGGTGCTGCGGTGGGCAGGTTGCCTATTGAGCCAACAGCGGACCCGTCTGACAGCAGCTGACTGGAGGCGAAACACGACGATAGATAGAAGTGACAGCTTAAATTTCTAGTTATTTTTTTCCTGGCAACTGCACTCATAATTGCATCAGAACCTGTGCATTTAAAGTAGCTGCTTAAAGTTTCTTGCAATAAAAACAAAACATTTAGGAACAACAAATGCAATGTAGATATCGGCTGGGACTGACTTGTTAGTGTTGAGTGTGTTGGGGAGGGAGTCTGTGTGCAGGTTCGTCTGTTCTGAAGTGCTCACGGCCAGTGTCGCACCTCCAAGAGCCATCTGGTTACCTGTAATACAGAACCAAAGAAAACAAATCGAGCTCAGCATAATACGCCATTTCTACGACTAGTAGGCAACAAAAAACATAGATAAAAATCAGTCGTATCTGGATATTGTCGGATTTGTTGACATACATTTTTTGACCTTTGAAGTTGGCTATGCAGTGTAGGACTGCAACTGACAACTTATTTCATTGTCAATTTATCTGTAAATATTTTTTACTAAATTATCAATTGGTTGTTTGGTCTTTAAAATGTCAACAACCCAAAGATATTCTGTTTACTGTCACTACTGAGAGAAGAGAACAAAAAATAAACGTTTAGGAAGCTTGAGTAAGAGTAAACTAAATCAATGAATTGTTGCAGCTCTAGTGCTATGTATTAAAGTCAATCAATACATACATCCAATATAACAAAAATCTATGTTTGGTTTTTACCAAGTGCATTGATGGATCTTATCTGCGGAAGCTGGGCCTGGGCGCCTGCCGTCTGTCCTGGGCCTCCCGGAGACCCCCGGGCCAGCCCCGTGGCCTGGCTGCTGTAGGGCAGCCCAAGTGCCTCGTAGGCTCTCTGCATGGAGCTGGGGTCTATGGTGGTTGAAGTATTGATGGTGGGAGCACTGGGCTGGCCCACACCAACTGAGGACATGGGGTTCTGGAGGCCCGCATTGGGGGAGCTCAGCATGGCTGGGGAGAGAGACGGAGAAGTCAGGCCAAAAACACTTAAATACAATCGTATTGAATATACTGTCAGCAATTTGAAATGTTGAACATCGCTCTGCTGCTGCACCAGCTAAAGAACACCAACAAAATGCAAATGTTGAGGCTGTGTGCCAAACCCGATAAATATGAGAAAAATCTCCTTTGGTGAAAACGCAGCAACAAGACTTCGCAAAGACCTCGTACCAAACACACATGCATACTCACTCTGACCTCTTGCAAGATGAAGTCACATGGCAAAAGGATACAGTGAGAACATAATGTAGGGCTAAACTATTGAAAAAGCAGCGAACTGAATAAATGTGTAAATCCCCTCAGGGGACAGAGCATTAGCATATTTTTGGGGGTTCTGGCTTTGGTCGGGCTAAAGAATCTCTTGAGTTTGTGAACAGACAGAAATTGGAGGAGGCAGTATAAAGAAATACGGCATTCTGTTTGTGTTGGCAGGCGAGACACAAGCCGCTGCATCATGTTCTTTAACATGCAAGCCAAACGGGGACAGACCAACCCTGGAATGCTTTAAGTGATGAAAGATGCTGAGCAGTGTGGTGACGTAAAGAAATACAAAACAGATAAGGAACAAAAAATAAGGGCGAAAATGTAAAAGTAACTAGTGTAAGTAATCCAGAAAAGAAACGTTGGCCACTAAAGAACAGGCTGTGAATCCGTGACAACAGTTACATGGACAGAGTAAAAAAACAGAAGAGACAGAAAAACAGATTTAATACGAGGAGAGTCAAATTCGGCTCAGCTCTAGAGGGGAGTAGCAGTAAACAGCCCGACAGCCAATGGCTAAGCAAGACACCTCAAGCACACGCTCCGTTTCATCCCTCTCTCCCTCCCTCCATCCATCACACTCCTATCCCTCTTGTGTATCGGATTACAAGCCCAGCAGGACCGACTCTTACTCACTGAGTGCTTTGAGGAAATGTGGAGGAGCAATGAATTGCCAGAATAGTAAAATATACAAATATTATACACACAAACGCAGAGAATGAACCGAAGTTTTCAGCTAATTGGCCACAACCGGTGACCCGCCCATCAGCGTCAGATTTTGCAGCTCACATTTGCACACGTGCTGCAGGATACTTTTACATCGGCAAAAAATACAATAACGTCACAGCTGCACGCACACACCCATGTACAGTTATATTGTAATTAATTCTGATCACGATGCTCAGAGTACAAGCGACCGGCTCATCCACCAAACGTTAACAGAGGATGAAGAGACTTGTTCAAGCACGATTTAATGCAAATGTCTATTGAAATGAAATTATAACACTATCATGAGGGGTTCAAATGTAATCTTGAGGCTGGCTGTCAATCATATTTAGAAAGAAAATCTGAATCGGCCAAGAACAACACAATCTTTGTCTGATTTCAGGAAAGCCACAAGCAGGTGCCCTCCTTCCTGAGGCGGTCACTACGGCCCCCTAGAGCTCAACATACCGGCATCGTCTGGAGATACAGACAGCGGCCTTTGTCAGACGAACAGAGCGTGCCATGTCTAGATGTCCTGCTTCAGCACAGTCAATGGAAGTAATTCAGCCTTGCGTTTGGCGTCTGTGGCGCGTTGAGTGACTGGACAATGGTCGAGGGCTCCAGCCTGCTTCTGGTACTTACGTTGCTGGGTGCGCTTGTCGCTGGCGTTCTTCAGCGGCAGGCAGACGGGACAGTCGTGTCGAGTGCAATTTTTCCAGTGGGAGATGATCTGTCTGGACGACGCACAGTGAGCCACTGCAAAGGAAAAGAGACAGAAATATGGAGACTTCCAGGGTTTAGTATTTTAATGTCTGCCACCAAGTGCTCAACTCTATTAATCAAAAATCAGGAATGTCACATTCATCTTGGAAAGGTTAATCAGACAACAGCCGTTTTCAAACAATTTAAAGAAACGTGTGCCCACATGCAACCCCAGCATTAGGGAAGAAAGTGTTTTAAATAGTACGATTTTGGCAGATTTTTTGGGAAGTACTGAGCATATGACTAGATAAGCGAGAGTTGGATTAGCCTATACTGCACGAGTTGTGAGAGTTAACTGAATTTTCATATAGGTTTTTTTAGTATTTCTTTGATTCTCCATTTATCGTGGAGGCATGCAAGAAAAACTTTGGTGAGTAAACAAATTGTTTTTGTCTCGAGTCTCCTGGGAAACTGAGTTTGTTTTTTCTGAACCAAGCAGAAAACTGGTTACATGAAAACCACATCATACTACACAAATACTCTAAATGTGTATTTAGCTCAAAATTAGCAATGAGAAAAACTTTAGTAATAAAAACAGACTATTGGGCATGGACATTGGGCAACATGTGTAGATAGTGAGACAGATGGACAGTGAGAGCTAATGAGAGGAAGCTCACTGCACTAGTTCCTACACTGCTTTGGCCCGGTGGAAAATGAACTACAGCGTATTCCTGATGCGTGACTGAACCAACTGAGGCGCTTCATGCTAACTGTGGTTAGGCTTGTGTGCTAGGGGCTCAATCTGATAAGAAATAACCAGCAGGCTCAAATTTGCCATGCTAGCTGCCTGGCACGCATAAATATGATGTACCAATACAATTACAACCCAGCTCCAAGCTCCAAGAATTATGCACAAATAAACAATGCAAAGTGTTGCGTAAGATGGGCAATACTAGTGGCAAACAGTAAAACATAGCAGGGCTATCATGCTGGTGGCTTTTTGTAGGTTACGTGTGCAGTAACGTACAAAAGAAAGCTTGGATGCAGCGTGCAAGGTCCTGCAGGTGAAAATGAACCAACAGACATCAAATCAATCTAAACTCTGGGAACAAAATCTCTCTCTACAGTTATTTCAGTGGCAGAGAGAAGGAGAGATCCTGAGCAAGAGGAAATGAGCTGGCATGCAGGGAACAGAGACATAGACCCCTTCACACCTAACATCTTGGCCTCTGAATGTGTTTGGCATGAAATTGAACTGAAGCATTCAAGGCCAAGGCCAGAGCACGACATTAAAACAAATATAAACGAGTCGCTTGAGGGGACCTTTTGATTACAGCAATGCTGGTGCTGACGGGCCGGTGGACCAACAGCAGACAGAAACAAGAACACAGTGGAGGGAGAAACATCAGACATGCAAGAGGGCGAGCAGGTAGGAGGCGAGTGTGTGTTTTTGAATGAATGGAAGTCTCCATGCCTGCATGTGGCAGATGGTATGAGCAACACGGAGTGAAGGGAAACATTTTCATGGTCATGAAGGTAAATATTAAAATCGGCATTAACCCCGTCTGTCCTTGAAATATTAGAATATTTCATGTGCGTTACACTTGTCATTTGGTTATCGAGTTTTAATCTTAACTGCCCAATCTCGACATCCAATCATTGTTTGCTCGTTTAATCGGTTGTTTTCTGAATGTGGTCGGTGTTAAACCCATTCATGGCTAAAAGATTATATCAAAATGTCCTGTGCATTTTTACCCCTATTTACTTTTTACACAAGATCCAGATATCAAATTGTTTATAACCATAATGTATTGGTTTACTTTGTTAAGATTGCAATGAACATTGATTGACTTGAAATGACTGAGTTTATGTTGTGTTAAACCTTTAATCATGTGACCACACAGCAGAAAAGTCTTCCAGAACATGTCCGACCCCATGAAATGATTGTAATTCATTATCTGATTGCTTCAGCGGCTCCAACTCACCCTGGCAGGACTTTCCGGCCTGGCAGTGGGTCATGTGGTTGAGGACGTTCTTCATGGTGCGGCAGTGAGGCAGGGCGCAGGCTCTCACCTCGCCGTTGGCCTGCTCCCGTCGCTGGCACTTGTGTGCGTGAAGCAGCAGGACCAGCTGCTGCTGGATCAGCTTGCGCTTCTCTGGGTCGGCTGTGGGGCCGGCTGAAGACACCGCCACGCCGCCGCCGGCCAGAGGGAGCATCGCCGCCTGCTGCTGCATGGTTGACAAGGAAAATGACAAATGTCAAAGGTTGTAGTATTGGATATAATGTTTGGGACGAGGTTGTCAATATCACAACTCTGTCCGCTCTGCCAGTTAACATCCAACTGAAATCACATTTAGTCATCCCTGAATGGGTCAAAAATAATGCCACTTTGCTTTCAAATGTACTGTTATTGTTTTTTTGTTTCGTAATTATCAGAAATACTCCTCGGGTCTCAGCTGGCCTGTCTGCATTTGATTGACAGCTGCCAGTGTTTCACCAGAGACCGTAAACAGCTGACAGTAAAGTAAACACAAATACCGGAATGGTAACATTTTTATTTCTCCTTCTTAGTTTCTGATTATTATTTTTTCAAAGGAGAACACAGACAAGTGTTTGGCAGAGGAGGTATACCTGCTGTAAAAGAGCAAAAAAAGCAATTTAGTTTCAGTTGGACTTCAAATGCTTTTTGTTTTTAACAAACCTTTCAACAAGCTTGTATCTAAAAGAGAACATTTGTCAAAAGACAATCATGAATCAATTAAAACCAACCAAGGCAAGATTTTAAAGTTTTAGTATCACTATATACAAAATTATAATGCAGCAATTACTACTTGAACAGTTATTAATTGTAGAATATGGTTAGTACTGAAACCCTGACTATGTGGACATTGGACAGTTGTCATCAATATGAGATGTACAGGTACGTGTTAGACTATCCAGGTGGTATAGAGTGAGCTGTATTTACAGCTCTATTTTTACTTTTTCATTAAAAATAGAGTATTGCAATATGTATGGTATCGTGTATATGTACATGTGTATCGCGATACGGTGCTTATCAATACACAGCCCTAGTTATTACTGGCATGAGTGGCATTACCATATTAAATGAAGTTCATGTGTCTGAACATGTGTGTACTAACATGAGCATTATTATCTATATGGTAATGTCTCAATATAGGTAACAAGCACTAACCATGTTTGACATGCTAGTGACAGCTAGCTGGCAAGCTGTTGACAAGCCTTGTTCTGGAGCTGCTGGCCGGGCCCCGTGGCACCCTGACTGTAGGGCTGGCCGGGCCCCGTGGCACCCTGACTGTAGGGCTGGCCGGGCCCCGTGGCACCCTGACTGTAGGGCTGGCCGGGCCCCGTGGCACCCTGACTGTAGGGCTGGCCGGGCCCCGTGGCACCCTGACTGGAGGGCTGGCCCCCAAAAGGACCCCCATTGCTACCCTGACCCATCTTGAAAGACAGACATATGATAATATGATAATATCATTCATAGACTGACAGGATACTCTACTTTATAGCCCTGAATCCTGTAGGGTCTGATTAAGAGCTCGGTCAGAGAGCTCTTAATTAAGTAATTAAAATATTACATCTATCTAAAAAGTAGCGGAACTGAATAAGACTCAGCTTCCTCAACAGCCAACGGGCACAGCTATTACTTGGTAAAACAGATCATAGTTTACTTCGGGGTTATTATTCACCCACATTAGTCAAAACGGCACAAACCTGCCACCAAAGGTTCGGCCTTCATTTACTGCCAATTTGTCACTACAAGACCCCCTCTGCTAACGCAGGCCCGGCGTAGCTGTGCCAGAATCACTGCGCTTGGTTTGGCCGATGCTCTGGCACCGTGACAGCTCGGCACGACGCTAGCTTTTGGCAGGACGGACTTCTCCAGCCCTCCACGACAAAAACATTTACAACCTCTCCTCCTCCTCCACCCAATCCCTTCTCAAGCTCCTCGTAGAGTTGCAACCAGTGGAAACACCAGAAACAGAGTTGGAAACATTGCCAACATTGCAGTAGGTGGTAACGAAGCCCCCAGACAAATCGGTTCTTTCTTGGTAAAGTGTTTTTTCATTTAGCCACTTTGACAGATAATAACTATAACTTGTTAAGTTTCTCAGCTAGTTAGGGCTCATAAATTAACTTCCTACACTCCCACATCTACCGTGATTTCACATGACTTTGCAGCATCTATATTGTGATGAATATCAATACCGTCAATGTATATATGTACAATGTTACGGCTGTCGCCGTTGCATGTGTGCTTTTCCCGGTGGTAAAAACAGGTCCACCCGTGGATGGAAGACCTGCTCATTTCCTGGTTCCTGCGGAGCTCTGATTGGCGCATCGGGCTCCCGCCCAACCAATGAGACGCCAGCGTGGGAGGTCAACTTCCTGTTTTAAGGAGACGCCACCGGTGCAACGGGGCCGCCGGTCATTCCCCGTTGACTGGCGTGCCGCTCCCCGCTAACGGGTGTGGGGGACCCGTTAGCTCTCTAGCTCACTGGTGTAGGGTACCCGCTAGCTCACGTGTGTAGTGTCCCCGCTAGCTCCCTTCACTTGTGTAGTGTACCCGCTAGCTCCGGTGTGTAGTGTTCCCGCTAGCTCCCGTGTTGTGTACCGGCTAGCTCGTTTGTGTTGTGTCCCAGTTAGCCTAGTTGTGTTGTGCTCCTGCTAGCTAAACTTGTGTAGGGACTGGTGTGTTCAATATGTGACTCCCGTTGAGCTAGTTGTAGTCCGGCAGGTGGCCGGCTACTAGGTGGAGTCCTAGGTTAGTATGTGTTTGTTTCCCCGTTGTTTACCCGCTGACTGGAGGTGTGAGGGCAAGAGTCGCTACTGATTGGCAACACTTAGCACTCGATGTTAGCTACATAGGCATAGTGGGTGCTGTGCTCCTTGTGTTTACCTTATAAGAGGCTACCTTAGTTACCTGTATAGGCAGGCCTAGTCCCCCGTTTGGGGATCTCTTTTTGTTACCTTTGAGTTATTTTCACAGCACCCTCCACCACCCTCCTCTCGTGTGTTTTTGTATATGTTACCGCCTCTGTTTTTGAAATAAATGTACCCTTGTACCCTCAACCATTCTCTGCCTCTATGTTTATGGCTCCCGCACCCCTAGCCCTAAAGGGGGGCCGTAACAACAATGAGACCTAAGTGAAAGTTAAATTCCGTGTGTGTGTAAATGGCCAGTAAAGCTGATTCTGATATTCTTATTTATTACATGAACCCGACACCAACTTTTTGGGACAGTGGCAAAAACATTTTTGCTGATCGTTCCACGACTCCGATCGGTTATACGATCCGAACTGTGAGTTTTATGATCCACCACTAGTTTATATACAAAATTTAATTATTTTACAGAGAGGGTAAATGTACTCACATAGCACACCCTCAACAAGAACCATGACAACATACATTAAGATGTGAGGCACCATACAATCTGTGTTAGGGCGGAGCTAAACAATCAACTTGCTGCCGCTCTCATCCACAAAGCTGCTGGGAGACCAGACCCTGCAGGCCGGATCCCCTCTGGCTGTTGACACCTCTCCAACAGACCAGATAAAAAAGACCCAGCTGAGTCGACTAGACACTAGCAGCCTTTCAACACAGCTGAGCAGGGACAGACACACACACACAGACAAACACACACGCACAAGCCCCCTGCTCACTGACACACTCCACACATCGGCAGTCAGGACAGTTGCCAACTATCATCTCAAAGGTCTGCTGCCAGGCCAGACTATTCAGCTGAGCTGCCCTCCCTCCTCCCTCCTTCCCTTCCCTTCCTCAATGCACTCGCCCTCTGTCCTTCTAACTGATTAAGTGGTTTACAATACCAGTCCCTACGTGACTGACAGGGCAAGCAGCCATCCAATAAGGCAGAGAAAGCAGGGGGAGTGTTCATGCATTTACAATAACAAAGGAGCACGGGGCAGGAGGGAATGACAGCAGCCTCTAACCAACACAGATGCCCAGAAAGAGATTTAACCTACAATTAAAGCAGAGGAAGCCTCACACAAAGACTTGGTCTAGTGGTTTTCCTCTCTAGCGGTTGGTGACATGATAATCAGATGGGCTAAGCTTACAACACACACTCACACCTTGCCCTGCAAATGCTGACAGTTGTGCTTCTATTCTTTCTTGTGGTTAAAGCATGTGCTACATACTCTATTTGAGAATGACTCTCGAAACACACATTCACTATATCTCCTCAGTAGCTTGCAGCATCTGTGTATGTGTTGTGGTTACACACCGCTTCAGTGTCTTGGCTCTGACTGAGCCAGTGAAATAGATGGCTTCCTACTGATTTCCTGTGAAACCACAATGGTGGAACGCGATAGTAACACACACACACGCGCGCGCATGCACATCCCAGGACTCATCACAACAATGACTGAACGGTGGACAGCATGATCTATTGACTTCTTGCCAAACGCGAGAGTAGAGCAGCCAAGTGGAGTGGACATATAATTTCTTAACAGCTCAGAGCTCAGAAAATGAGCGGATAGGGAGCAGACTGTGCAGATGAACTAATATAGTAACAATACAGATGTATACACCTCACATAAATGAGGAGCATGCGAGTGGGCCAAGCCAATTGAAACAAAGCCTGCGTGGTGTGGCCGGTCATGAAGCCTCTCCATTCTCAATGACCAGCCAATTAAAAGCTACATAAACCAGAGTAAGAGCACTTACATTCTGTCAAGTGCATTACAAAAATTAATGACTGCATGGTAAACAATTTAATATGACTACTGTGGTAGGATTGGCAATATGTAGGGGCGACTGTGGCTCAGTGGTTAGCAAGTCAGTCTTTCAATCAGAAGGTCGGTGGTTCAAACCCCGGCTCAGCCAGTCCATGTCGTTGTGTCCTTGAGCAAGACACTTAACCCTAATTGCTCACCGTTGCTGTGTCTACGGTCTACTGTATACTCTATATCATGTAAGTCGCTTTGGATAAAAGCGTCAGCTAAATGAAATGTAATGTAATGTAATATGTGCTCAGGTGTGAGCGTTGGCTCTACATGGTGTTGTCCTCCTGTCTGCCGCTGAGCAGCAGCTCTCATTCGTTTCTGAACATTAATGTAGCAACAAACTACTATTTGCCATTCGTTATCCGAGGCTTTCCTTGCTTGAAGAAAAACAATGATATACAAAATCCATGTGCATGTGTGTACATTATGTGTGAAATAGATTGATACTTATGGCCTACAGTGAGCTGACCTGTACCCTTTTACCCCTTTAAGGCATGTAGTGTAAAATACGCTCCGTGGCCACTTGTGGTTATAGCAACATATGCACATCCAGTTAGGGCTGCAACAACGAATCGATAAAATCGATAAAATTCGATTATTAAAAGCGTTGGCAACGCATTTCATTATCGATTCGTTGTGTCGCGCGATTATTACGCCACTCAATAAGTCACGGAGATGTTTGAGTATGAAAAGAAAAGTTGAGTTGAGCGCAGAGCGGAAGTCGAGGAGAGACCAGCTGAGACCGTAACGTTGACTGAAACACATCGCGGAGGAAGGCCGTTCAACAGGCAGCTAGTAGAGGCACTTCCGGTTGAGGCTCCGGTGCTGCGGCTAGTCGGCAGGTTGTGTTCCGTTTTGAAGTGAAGACGTAACGTCCCTCCAGCAGCTTTCTGCTGTTTACTCGTTATTAGCTTGACAAGTTAGCGTTAGCTCGTAAGAACAATGTGTCTGAACAAAGGGAGTGAGAGTGTGCGCGCGCGCGCTTCTGTGAGTGTTTGAGAGAGTGTATGTTTGTGCGCGTCTGTGAGTGTGCGCGTCTGTTAGTGTGAGTGTGTGTGTGTGTGCGCGCGCGTCTGTGAGTGTGTGTGTGTGCGTGTGTTTGTATGTATGTGTGTGCGTCTGTTAGTGTTTGAGTGTGTGCACGCGTCTGTGAGCGTGTGTGGGTTTGTATGTGTGTGCGTCTGTGAGAGTTTGAGTGTGTGTATCTGAATGTAGTGTAGAGAACAAGTTCTGACGTTCAAACAAATCCTGTTAAGTTTTCTGATTAGTATTTTTCTTTATTTTTTATAAGTTATTTATTGTTCTGACAGCTCAGGTCCCTTTAAACAAAATGTTGTGCAAAATGTTTTGTGCACTTTATTTAATAAAAGCCTATATATTTGGCAGATATAAAGCATACATGTGTATGTTTGTGTTAGTCCATTATTTTTATTATTATTATTACTTTAACAGCTCAGGGATGTTCAAGGAGCAACCTGTTTGTGCACTTTCTGAAGATTTCTGCACCGTCAGTTCTGTTTTTGAATAAAGGGTTGGAAAGTAATGCTTTTTAGTTTTTTATCCGATTCATCGATTAATCGAAAAAATAATCGACAGATTAATCGATTATTAAAATAATCGTTAGTTGCAGCCCTACATAGATATCCCTCTCTTCAGCTATTTCATTGGACGATCATATCATTGTTTTTCTTAAAGCAATAGTGTCAGTGGGGTGACTTAAAAATCTCCCACACTGGACTGAGGTTGCTTGATTGATTGTTGATAATTCGGCATGGATTTGCCAATTTGTCACAGTACACATTCTTTGTCCATAGAAAATTGGATGGAAAATGGTCGAAAAAACAGTCAAGGCAAAAAGGTTAAAAGGTACTCAGTTGAGTTTGGGACCACTAGCTGCTGCAGAGCAATGTTTAATGAGGGTTACCATATTGTTTATACCTCATGCTCACACGCAGATGCATGCCCCAAGTACAGAGGTGATGCAACAATACTTCTGCCCACTGCAGAGCTTATTAATGAAAAGTCAGCCAATGTGCCAATAACAGTGGAGAAGAGGACAGAGGTCTATGTAGATTATGTTTATTTAAAAACCTTTCATTGCCTTTGACAATGTTTGAAGGAGACGAGAAAAGCTTTTGACTTTTATTTTTTATTTTTAACATAAAATTCATTTTTAGTTTGCATATGGTGAAAACTCAACGGGGTACTTTTAACTTCTGAAGTAAAAAAAACGAACCTTTCTGTAGTCATCAGGACATGCAAGCCAATTATATGAGTGTGGATCGTAGTTTCCATTGTCCGCTAAAGTTAATTTCATTTCAAAATAAGAACATGCAACTATACAAAGTAAAAGCATCCAGGATTAACAAATTAAGGCTCAATTTGGGTTTAAAATGGCTGGGTAACAAGATAATATCAACTGCCTAACAGTCAACATTTAGAAAGCAGACTCAAGCATTACCACACTAAAACCTCGAGAATCTTCAGCATCAAGTTATCAAGTCAGGAGTCTGCACCTTTCCAAATGGATCACAGTAACTTCCACCCATCCTATGAATGACAAATTGATAATTCTGTCCCGATAAGGAATCAGCCAGCAAAGTGTCCCATGTGTCTTGTTACATTCTCGCCTGAAAATGCAGATAACCTATACTTAAACGGGTGTGTGACTCACCTTGTTCATGCTGCCGGCCTGCTGGGCTGCACCAAGGGTGGCAAGAGCTCCCATCTGCTGCCCTCCCTGGGTGAGTGTTTCTGCCAACGCACTCCCTGCTCCTCCTGGTCCTGGAGCAGTTCCTTGCATTGTGGGCCCCTGGTACTGCATTCCTGCCACCCCTGCTCCCCGTCCTCTCCCAGCTTCAGATGCAAGACCACCATTCATCACCTGCCCAGGTTGGGACTGTCCTCCCTGTGCCAGGAGCCCAGCATGGCCCTGGCTATTGTTAATCATGGTCTGGTTGAAGCCTGTTGTGTTCAAGCCCATTGTTGCTGTATTATTGTTTTGTCCTGCTACTCCAGTTGGTGTTACTGCTTTTTGGCCCTGTGGGGACGGGTGGTTGTTGGGGGAACCCTGGCCGAGGGGGCTCTTTCTCACTGGTGTGCCCAGCTGGGGCCCCATACCGCCTGGCAGAGGGCTAGCTGAGTTTAGCCCTGCGGCCGTGATGCCGGAGGTGCTACCAGCTCGAAGTAGCTCTGAGAGCTGCTTGTGCTTGGCAGCTGCGTCCGCTACACCACCTGGCCCACCAGCTCCAGGTGCTGCTCCAACGTTTGAAGGCATTCCACCCATCAGGCCCAGATCTCCATTAGGGATCAACTCATCTGGAAGGTCATTCTCCAAATCATCCCAGGATAGTGATCCCAGATCTAGGAAAGAAGGAACAGTATGGAAATTAGATGAATTTGATCCAATCAGATTTGAAAGATGTTTAACAGTTTCAAGAGTGCCACAGTGGATCAATTTGAAAATGTTGCATATCATTTCAACAATGTGCGTCAGTGAGGAACAGTCCCTCTCCTAAGCTACACCACCTTTATGGTCAACAGATGGTGCCTGCTACGATAGTGCACAAAGGTGTTTATGCTCAACTCATTGGGAAGAAGTCAACGAGTGTTATCAAAAGAACGACATAGACAAAACAGGAACCTCCTCAACGCCAACAAGGAATTGTAATTAACTGTAAACTCGTGTAAAATATTCACGGTCATACTTTAATGCATTTTTATAATCCCCCAAAAGAAATAAATATTATGAAGAACGTATGTATTGGAACTAGGGCTGCAACAACGAATCACTAAAACTTGATTATTAAAAGCGTTGGCAACGAATTTCATTATCGATTCGTTGTGTCGCGCGATTATCACCCCACTCGCGGAAATGTTTGAGTATAAAAAAAAGAAGTTGAGTTGAGCGCAGAGCGGAGGTAGAGGAGAGACCGTTGGTCTGAAACATGGCGGAAGCAGAGAAACCAGTACGGTGTGGAGCATTTCACACGAAATACATCAAAAAGGCGACAGCACAGTGACGATTCAGCCCCTAAAACATAAACATGTTAGGAGTAGGGCTGCAACTAACGATTATTTTAATAATCGATTAATCTGTCGTTTATTTTTTTCGATTAATCGGATAAAAGAAATTAAAAAAAAAATATTCAAAAACAGAACTGACGGTGCAAAAATCTTCAGAAAGTGCACAAACAACTTGCTCCTTGAACATCCCTGAGCTGTTAAAGTAATAATTAAAAAATAAAATAAATGGATTAACACAAACATACACATGTATGCTTTACATCTGCCAAATATATAGGCTTTTATTAAATAAAGTGCAAAAACAAAATTATATTTTTGTTTAAAGGGACCTGAGCTGTCAGAACAATAAATAACTTATACAAAATAAAGAAAAATACAAATCAGAAAACTTAACAGGATTTGTTTGAACGTCAGAACTTGTTCTCTACACTCACAAACTCACACACAAACGCGCACACACACTCATTCTCTCACTCCCTTTATTCAGACACATTGCTCTGTTCTTACGAGCTAACGCTAACTTGTCAAGCTAATAACGAGTAAACAGCAGAAAGCTGCTGGAGGGACGTTACGTCTTCACTTCAAGAGGGAACACAACCTGCCGACTAGCCGCAGCACCGGAGCCTCAACCGGAAGCGTTTCGCGCTCAACTCAACTTTTTTTTTTCATACTCAAACATCTCCGCGACTTATTGAGTGCCGTAATAACCGCGCGACACAATGAATCGATAATGAAATTCGTTGCCAACGCTTTTAATAATCAGATTTTAGCGGTTTTACCGATTCTTTGTTGCAGCCCTAATACTGATCATTAATTATCTTTATTTTGAATGCATTTACTTTCAGCACTTTTTCTAGTAGTCATGTCTGAAAGGAGTAAGTTATTTTTTTACAGAAATTTGAAAGTGCATGACTAACCTCTGCAACAATAAGATAAGCCATAATGTAGGGATGCAACGATACCATTTTTTACAAACCGATACGAGTACGAGTATTTTTATTTGTGTACTTGCCGATACAGAGTACCGATACCGATACTTCTTAGATTTGGTCTCCATGAAAGTGCAATTAATTTGGAGGCAGATTTTATTTTATCCTCTGCAGATTATGTCAAGCCTATAGTACAAAATTAACAGAAGGCTATCCCAAGCTTTAAACTTCTTGTGGAAGTCCCTCTAATGTCGGACCATAAAACCCGTGTCCGGGTTCATAATGTAAGCGATAATATTAAGGATCGAGCAATTATATAGGAAGCTGTGTTCCAAGTTATGTTTCCGGTGCTTTTATTGTGGAGGGAGAAACGGAAAGGAAAAGAGGAGTGGAATTGTGGGATATACGTGTGTGAAGGAGATAAAAAAGTGGTTCAAGTTACCCTGCAGCGTGTTTTCATTTTATTAGAATTACAAATATAGACACACAACAGACACTCGGCTACAATAATATCATCCGTAGCCGCACAACAGCGTCTGAATGAGGCCGCTGCCAGCGCTACTTCTGGTGGATTAGCAGCCGTTTGATTCAAACCGGCGGAACGGCAGTAATTTTCCGTCGCGTTGGATGTGAACGCAGCATAACTCTACACACCTTGCTGCAAGAGCTGCAAGAGCTGCAAGAGAGCGACGAAAGAGCCGTATGCGGCTCTGGATCACGGGTTGCCGACCCCTGCCCTAGACGTTGAAGTCAGGTAGGACAACAAATCTTTTTCTCCACAAAGCGCGACCAGTTTGTTGTAGCGAAATACTGTTGAGTGGTATCGGTTCTTGGTATAGACAATTGAAATCGATACGAGTATTTTAACGCAGTATCGACCCCCGGTACCGGTATCGGTGCATCCCTACCATAATGTAATTTTTGGAGCGGGTGCTGAGGACACTACAACAAGCATATTTCGAGCTTTACTCCTTCAAAGTCCAACTGTTTGCAAACCCACCCAAAAATGGGACATTAATGAGCCAACATGCATAACTGGTGCAGCACGGTGGCCTTGTCCCTGCAGCACACAACACAGAAACAAGATGCAGCGCGATAATAGCAGCATCACGACCGGCTGACGGACGAGGGAGAATCCAGCAGCACTCAGGGTTCCTGCTGGGTGGAGGAGGAATATTTATGTCACACCATCCAGAGGTGCAGACATAATGCAGAGAGCCTCGGGAGCTATGATTTGTTAGGAATGAAGCGACTAAAACAGCGGACAGAGATGTGTGCATTATGGCCGTCCTCTCTCCGACTAATCAATATGTATATGTGGGATGTCACTTAGGCTTGGGTAGCATCTCATTTTTCATACTTTCCCGACAGTTCACCCGGGTGCACAGTATATGGCGGCTATGGAGTGCCGCAGGGATGATGTACCCGAAAGTCAGCAGTGCACTGTTGCCCTCGACAGAAACCAATAAACTCTGTGGCGAACACAATCATACATCTATGAACAAACAAACGGATAAATCACTCGTCATGTTTTGTTTATGTTAAAGATCACTTATGATAAGGCAGATCAAAGATTTAAATTTCGGGACAGCCAACATTCATTACGGGTGCTTAGTTTGTGTTTTGGGACGCTAGTTGAGCTGTTGCGTGTACTGCGATCACAACCTTTCAGGTAAGAGGGGCACAAGTGGTTTTCAATAAAGTAGTCACAGAAAGGTGTGTTGCCTTCATGACATGTCAGAGGTATGTGACCACACACTGTAATAACTTTGTAAAATAAGAACTGCTGTCACTATTCATCCAACAAGACCACCAATGGTTGGTTCCTGTTTTGTAATTCTATAAACAAACGTTTAATGTGTAAACTTGAATAGATAAAGTTATCTTTCATCTGAGCAGTGGTGCCAACAGAAAGTGCTTCAGCAACAAAACGCAGTGGGCCACCCGGCAAAGAAGTGGAACCTGGTAAATCATCTGGCAAAATCATTTCTTCTGTGTTTTAGCCCCCCTTACAGTTTTAAACAAATGGACCCATTACTGAAATGTACATCATGTCTCATGGATAAAGCAAAACATCCACAATAATAAAGCCTCTTGCCATGTTTAAACGCAGAGCTGTTTTCCATCCGAGTGCCCATAAAAGTAACAGTAGGTTGCTTAACAAATTCAGCCTAACATGTTAAAATGCAAACTCAGTTCTTCAAAGCTCAGATCGAGTGGAGGATAGCTGTGTTAATCCTTTATGGAGGCAAGTAAAACAGCTCATTCCTATTTTCAACATAACGGCAAAATGAGTAGAGGGCATTATCAGCGTGCATACGAGTGGCTAGAAGCACCATATAGCTCAGAGACAGCTGAAGGTAGTGAAAGCGGAGGAATGCCACTTTCTCTAAAGTACATATCCGAATCAAATCAAGCTCATCAGTTATTAACATGGACGATGAACAGGGCCCTGGTCTTAACACGACAGGATGGGAGATAACAGAGAGAAACAAGTCAACCTCCCATCTGCCGCTGCTGCTAGATGTCTTCATTGAGATTCAGTCAGATTCCAGCCTTTAATGAGGGCACTTGGCCTACACACTTCCCAGAGTAAACACAGCCTTTCCAGATCTGTTGCGCTGGCCTGCTGTCTGTCCCTGGCATCAGGAAAGCAGGTGCTCCGTGTGGAGGAAGCTTGTTTAAGGCTTGAAGGGACCATCCATCTTTCCCTCCCTGGCTTCTCAGTAACCAGCAGCAGCCACATGGATGCACTCAGAGCAACAGCAATCAGTTCAGACATGTGCTCAGGCCTGGCCCTGCATTCATTTCTGAATGGGGACAGACACAGACACACACACAGACACACCAACTTTACCCCCAGGCTGCTTGGCTGGAGACCAAAAATGCAAAGCAATGTTTTGGTTAGGTAGCGCCACATGCCGTCAGGGGAGCCCCAACCATGAGGGGATGGGAGGGGAGGCATTGCCATTAGAAATGGAGAACTACTCTTCTCTTCTTCCTGCCGTTGTTTTCTCCCACTTTCCGCCCTTTCATTTGTTTCTCATTACTCCTTGCTTTTAATAGTCTTCCTACCCTAACTGACTGCTCTCTCCTTTTTTTTGTTAAATCCCCTGTGGCTCCTGTCTGGGAGCCCGGGGCTATAAATACCCACAAAGCAGCCCCAGCGGTGGTCCAGACTGGGGTCGTCTGTCATCTTGCCCAAGGGCCTATGTCTGGCTTCAGAGGGACAGGTGTAGCGTGGCCGCCAGGCCTTTCACTTTCTGTTTAGTATCACACCAGGATGAGTAGGACAGCACCTTGGAGCTGAGAGGGGAATCTATCATCTGCTTTTCCAAACAATACTTTGAGTCCTTGGAGTAGGTTTAACATCTGAAGTTTTGAAAGAGGTGTGGGGCAAAAGAGATCCGATAAAATACTGCACAGATTACATTTTTTGAGAATCAGGGAAGAGTTTCTGTCAATAGTCAACACAACTTGCATAATAAATGCTAGAACTTCAGGTTTTAGTTTTTAAGCAAGTCAGTCTTCAGTGAGTCATTCATGACTGACATTTTGAGCACCTCTGGAACATTGCCTCCATGGATAAATGTGTCAGCATGCAAACCACAACGGCTTTGTTTACATTCCAGCTAGCAAGACCCACGCATGGACCTCACCGCTTCCCCGGGGCTGCGGACCTCATTACGGTCAACCGGTTGACAGTTCAACCTCCCGACAGGGAGAGAGGGTGCAGCAAGCAGGGTGCAGCGAGCAGGGTGCAGCGAGGAAGGTGCAGCAAACAGGGTGCAGCGAACAGGGTGCAGCGAGGAAGGTGCAGCGAGGAAGGTGCAGCAAACAGGGTGCAGCGAGGAAGGTGCAGCAAACAGGGTGCAGCGAACAGGGTGCAGCGAGCAGGGTGCAGCGAGCAGGGTGCAGCGAGCAGGGTGCAGCGAGCAGGGTGCAGCGAGGAAGGTGCAGCAAGCAGGGTGCAGCGAATCAGAATCAGAACCATTTATTGCCATGTATGTTTACACATACAAGGAATTTGTCCTGGCGGGAAGGTGCATACATTTAACATTTAACAATACACATTTAACGCAGTGCAATAAATGAGGATGAATGGATGAATGAATATTTACATTGAAACGGTGTGCATTGAACAGGGTGCAGCGGTGACATTGTCAACCTACCCGACCCGTCTTAAAACACACACCCCATCTTATGTACCATGCTTTAAGGGTGTGAAGTTTTTGCGGTGTCATCGGCATTCATGTCTATACAATTAGCGTGCAATGATAAAATGATTTACCAACGCACAAAACTGGTGCACAAAGTTCTTCATACATCCTCTTAATTTCATTTTCAAGGTTCTCCAGATTGAAGCATTTAACTTCAACATTTACAAAATGTAGGGGGAAGCGCTCTCAACTAGGGCTGCAACAACGAATCGATAAAATTCGATTATTAAAAGCGTTGGCAACGAATTTCATTATCGATTCGTTGTGTCGCGCGATTATTACGCCACTCAATAAGTCACGGGGATGTTTGAGTATGAAATTAAAGTTGAGTGCGGAGCAGAGCGGAGGTCGAGGAGAGACCAGCTGAGACCGTAACGTTGACTGAAACACATCGCGGAGGAAGGCCGTTCAACAGGCAGCTAGTAGAGGCACTTCCGGTTGAAGGGGAGTGAGAGAGAGTGAGAGAGAGTGAGAGAGCGTGCGCGCGTCTGTGAGTCTGTGTGCGTCTGTGAGTGTTTGAGTGAGTGTGTGTGTGTGTGTGTGTGCGCGCGCCTGTGTGTGTGTGCGCGCGCTTGTATGTGTGTGCGTCTGTGAGAGTTTGAGTGTGTGTATCTGAGTGTAGTGTAGAGAACCAGTTCTGACGTTCAAACAAATCCTGTTAAGTTTTCTGATTAGTATTTTTCTTTATTTTTTATAAGTTATTTATTGTTCTGACAGCTCAGGTCCCTTTAAACAAAATATTGTGCAAAATGTGTTGTGCACTTTATTTAATAAAATCTTATATATTTGGCAGATATAAAGCATACATGTGTATGTTTGTGTTAGTCCATTATTTTTTTTATTATTATTACTTTAACAGCTCAGGGATGTTCAAGGAGCAACCTGTTTGTGCACGTTCTGAAGATTTTTGCAGTTCTGTTTTTGAATAAAGGGTTGGAAAGTAATGCTTTTTTGTTTTTTATCCGATTCATCGAAAAAATAATCGACAGATTAATCGATTATTAAAATAATCGTTAGTTGCAGCCCTACTCTCAACCACACACTTGACAGACTAAATTACTCATAAAACAATTGCATCAAAGAATGTCGCAATCACGTATATAATCAGAAAGTGGATCAAACAACTGAATGTGGCGGCAAAGACATCACCAGCGTTAACACATTCATTTTGAAAAAGCACCGACCAACGGTGTAACTTAATCCCTTACTTCAACCAAAGCCATAACTTCAACAGTCACTCACTCAGTGACAGACTTTACTGCAGACTTTGCTGCAGTCCAGCAAAACACTACACCAAAGGCTGGCAATGATTTAGTCTCCTCTTCTCTCTCTTTAAGAAAGTAATTCTCACATTGCTTGTGAAACTGACACATCATCACGGAAACTAGTGGTGTAACGAACCATTGTCGATCCGTGATCCATACTGATCCCTCCACACGATTTGGCACGCATGTGGACCTTGGATTAATTACACAGTTTAACGTAACAATCAGAGTGTGAAATAAAGCTTTACTGACGATCGTTATCCGCCGATATTCTCTACACGGACTTCAGAGCTGGTGAAATGATTTTTGGGACTGTGGCAATAGAAATCTTGTCTGGAGACCAGGTGCTATAATAATAATAATAATAATAATAATAATAATAATAATAATAATAATAATAGGATCTGTATCTGCCAATATGGATCATCAATGTTCGGCAATTAGTATCGGCAGCAAAAAAGCGTGACCAGGAACCTTCAACAGGTTTATTTGCTCCTTTTTTGTGCTGATCCAATCTGTGACTGATCTGTAATACAATCCAAACCTGTGAGTTTAATGATTCATTGCACCACTAGTTGAAGCCGTAACTGGAATGATGAAAAAATTGTAATTAGTTGCAATGCTACTACGAAATGCTATAAGAATGGAGAGCGTGAACCAAAACAGTAAAGTCGTGGCAATAAGCTTAAACTCAGCATAAAACTGAGATGAGCTGCAGATTCTGGTGATAATTCGGTGTAGGTTCATCACTACAAGCAAACCCTCCCACATTGTCATTAGATATGAGTTTTAAGGGGCCGATCAGACCGAAATGATCTCTAGAAAGGCGCCGCTCACAAAAATATTTTCCTATGATGCGGTGCACCTGGCATGCGCTCCTCTCTTGTGCTGTTTTTTGGACTTAAAAGTTTAAATATATATATATGTTTAAATATATATATATGTAATAATGTAATGTAATGTAAATATCCTCAAATTTTCAGCGCCAAGCCCGCTCGTCAATATCACAATTGAACGAGGCAGCCAATCAAATCAAGCAAGAGGAGCGCTTCCTGTTTTTATGCCGGTAGATGTGGTTGGAACAAACAGAGTTAATTCTGATGAACTATATAATTTCCACCTCCTCATTCAACCACAGCAAGAGCTTAATGTCTGAGTTAAGTGACGCATCACATTTGTTGGAATGAGTGAGTTGGTGTCTTCTAGTAAAGATTTGAGGAGGTCCAGTTAAATGAGAATGCAGGAGATGCTTATGCAAAGCTTAATTTCAAGAAATATCAGATTTATTCAAAAAGGTTTACCATTTTGAAAATCTATAGTTGAAAGACAGCCAGCTTCTTTTTTTAAATCTCCAAACACAAAAAGATGTATTTTCCCAGCCTCACCGACCACATCACAGATGCAGACAGCTGCGTGTGGAACTAGCTAAAAAAGGCAATACCGGCTAATGGTAAAATATTGTATCATAACGAAGGAAAACAAGCCTAAAAGCATGCACAGACACAAATGATCCATCCTGCAAACAAAGCCAGCTAAACAACAAAACGATGTCATAAACGCTTCACAGGGAAGGGGTAAGTGGTGACACACACCCTCCATCCCCCCCTTGTCTGTTTTGCTGCTCCCCCTTCTTTTTCTTCGGGTTTTTCTGGTTGCCCGTAGTCAGAGGCATAAATGGCTCCATTAGCAGCTGCGTCAAGAGCTTACCGACTGCCTGCTAGGCATTAAACGTCCAATTTGCATAGTGAAAGTGAACATTTGGGTGTTTCACTATCCCCTTTTGCAAAAAAGATTCTGCAGTACTGCTGTGAAGAAGATCTGCCATTAAGCCGGCTTTGCTTTTTCACCAAACAAACAACGGCAGCACAATGCCGACTCAGACAGCACACCCGCATCATGTGGGAGCAAAAGAGGCGTGAATGTTTAACAACTGCGTATTTTTAAATATCCCGATGGTTGTGGCACACAAATAACACGTCTCAAAACGTCACACACGTTTCGTCGACCGTCTCCATTGCTGGCACGGCAGAGGAACAACTCTGGCCCCACATTGTGCCTCCGTACCGTTCATATACAACAGCGAAGCAGAATAACGCACCACAGCTCCACCTGGAACCGGCTGTGTGAAAGAGCTACCAACACGGCCGTGACTGACACATGGCATGTATCAAATATTTACTAACTCTGTTTTAGTACACTTGCAAGAGTATGCAGAAGCTGACCGTACCCATACACACCCTAACTTTGACAGAACAGAGGTAGCTAAAGACCATCAGCCATGTATAGATTGAATACAATGTAATTATGGGAAAAAACAGCAGCTCTTAGTGGTGTGACGAACAAGTGTAGCTTCATGATCAGTAAGGGTCCCTCCTCGCATTTCGTCACATGTGACCCGTGGATTAATAAATCAGTTGAACTTTAACCATCGAAGGTGAGAAATAAAGTTTGACTGTTGGTCATATTCGGTAAAAAATGTGATCAGGACATCAGCTTTTCTGCTTTTCTATTCGTTGATCTCTGATGTTACATTGTGCGAAGGTAAATTATAATTATTATGATGTGTTCACATGTAATCTTGTAAAATGTAGTTTTGGTGAGAAACTTCAATAAATCCAGTTGTTTTAAAATATTATGTTTTCACAACAACATAAATAGATATGAGAGGAATTATGACCTGTTTAAATAACCTATATTTATCATAAAACAAATACCAGAAAATACAATCTTTTATTATCTTATCATTTGTTTTTGTTTTTAGAAGAAAAAAACACTATAGATGCCTATAACAAAGTTAAAGGATAACATTAGGAATGTTTGATGGTTTACACTGACTTCAGAGCCAAAATTATTTTTGGGGCAGATGGAGATGTAGACCAGCTACTATAATCAAACAACAAAGGAATCTGTGTCTGCCAATATAGATCAGCAATGATCAGCAATGAGTATGTGCGGCAAAGAAAACTGTTATATTTGCTCCCTTTTTTCTTTTGTGCTGATCCGATCTGAACCATGAGTTTTATGATCCATGGCCTCACTAGTAGCTCTGGATCTGCATTTACATTTTTTTACGCAAGTTAAAAAGTGTAAGTGTTCCACATGGTCTGAATAGAGAGACAGGAGGCACATGTTTGCTCTGTGCCACTGTAAGAAGGAACCTCCCCAAACACACACAAAACAAAGTACACACACACGCACGCTTTACTACACATCCAATTATGCCAACACACCCATAAACATGAACTACAGCACAACCCAAAATGTGACGTGCAAATCACACCAGGGACTACTGAAAAAGGCAAAAGGTCAAATGTCAGGGATGAGGGGTGCTGCTCACAAAGCGTCAGGCATGACCGTCAAGACTGAAAACACACTCTTTATCTGCAGTAATTTACGACCAATGCCAGTGTGGCCCAGTGCTGTCCCATGGGGTCCGTTAGGTCCCAATAGTGACAGGCGAAAACAATAAAAAGTAGGCGGGCCGGGTTTAATGATTGTTCATTGCAGACATGTGGTACCTCTGCCATGTGTGACGTAATTCATCGTTGTCTTGTCTGCTGCTTTTGTTGAAAGGCTGTCCCATTTTTTTTTTTTATTGCAGACCACATTAAATCTCGATGAGGAAAACGTGTCATTTGATGGACGTGATAAGAAAAAATGAGTTACGAATTCAGATCTACATCCCTACAACTTACCTGACATGATTACAAAACATAATGTATTTGCACAAATATACAACTTTTTTTCTCCAGAAACCACATTTGAAGAGTGTAGGTCAGACATCTGCGGAATATACCATCAGGGCCATAAGTATTTGGACTCTGACACAATTATTCTCTTTTGCCTATTCACACAACTGCAATGTATTTTTAATAAAGCAGTCAATATGTGGTGTAAGTGTCAACTTTCAGCTTTATTTCAGCTGAAAATAACAAAAATATGGCATTAACTGTTTTTGAATTACAGCCGTCTTTACACAGCCCCCCACATATCAGAGGTAATTGGGCAAACTAACATAATAGTAAATATAATGATAATTTTTTATAATTGGAGGAAAATCCTTTGTAGTCAATGATTCCCTGAAGTCTTACGCCCATAGTCATCGCCAAACGCTGAGTTTCTCCCTTGAGCTTGTTTGTGGGTCTTTCTGCCTTCAGTGTTATCTGACGTAAATGAAAAGCAGGCTCACTTGGGTTGAGATCAGGTGACTGATTTGGACATTTAAGAATATTTAATTTGTTTGCCATGAGAAGCTCTTGGGCTGTTTTCAAAGTACGTGTTGGGTCGTTATCCATCTGTACTGAGGAGCGCCATCCAATCAGTTTTGCAGCATTTGCCTGAATCTGAGCAGATAGTATAGCCCTAAACACCTCCGGCTACTTCGATGTAACGTTGTCTAAAGAGGAAATAAAAATACTTATGGCTCTGACTGTACCTTTGGGTATTCAAAACAGGCCAAGTTAGTACTGGCTTGAAACCCAATATAACATTAAATATGCATTGAGCAATGTTAGCCGACTAAAGAGCATGTCATACTACTGGCATATTAAGATTGTATGCTTGATGTGTTAGAAAAAAAACATTGACTACCTACACATGCAGACACACATCGCAATATTGTAATTTATTTAGATTCATGTTGGCCTTTTAGCATTATTAGTTTTCAACAACACTTGAGAAAACCTTTACTTGACAGATGTTTGGATTTCTTCCATGGTTTCCATCTTTCGGTCCTCAACCCATGACTGCTATTGTTAAATTAGACCCAGCAGTGTCTAGTAAACACAGTTTAGACTACAAGAGTAGTCGGATGGCTAATGTTACATGTTTGCTGCCACTAAGAAAATAAATTCCTAACAAACTCTTTACCACAGAAGTGTATCGTGATCTGTGTAGCAGCCAAGAAATACAGCATCACAGAACACCACACCACTACACACAGACCTGAACACAATAAATAAAAATGAAGTCTCTTCAAATAAAGTGTTGTAAAAAAGATCCTGCATGGAAATCTGCTTCGCTAATTACATTTATTTCAAGAGGAGCAGTATGTCATGAATTGACATGGCATTGAAGATTACAAAAATTGAAGATTTAATTATTTGAGATTGCAAGATAATTGGGGTGTAAGATGTCACTTACTCTATAATGCCATTATGATGGAAATGATAACCAACGTTACAACTTCCTACATAGTGGTTGACTGTCACAGTCAAGTAGATACTAGAAATACCCTTTGCTAACATCCATAAACTCAGTTGTCAGTGTGAAACACCCTGTTAAACGCACTGCAAAGCATGCAACTTCATGCAACTTCATCATTCTTCACCCGTGCTTTTTCCTCTTACCGTTTCAGAGAGGCGTTGCTTTAACTGTGAGGTAATTTTGTAAACTCTAGTTTGTGGTCCTGTTATATATTGCATCGCGGTTTAACGTTGGACGTGTGATCTATTGCAGGACTGTAATAAGGACTGCATTAGCACAAGGCAAGCTTAGCTTATAAACTGGCAAGCGAGTGTCCTTGCAGCTACACGCTCACCACAAACCAAACCACAACACTGCAGTAAAACCAGTCACTAACTACCGCCAACCCCGGGACAGCACACCGAGCTGACCTGGGGACTTCAATACGTTTACGAAGCAAGATCTCATGGCAAAGTTAGGTGTGTGTGTCTCCCCAAAATGTTAGTGTTGTATCATTGTGCAGACAGTGTTGAGGCCTTTACCTGGTCCATCAGACGCCAACAGGGCAGGTGAATTCAGTTTCGGCCGCTTAGAGTTGGGAGGTCCGACGTCCAGCAGGTTTTCAGCCATAGTTGTTGTCTTGTCCAGATGGTTCTCTTAAGTTGATGATTCTGATTACTTTATGCCAGGCAAGTTCAAATCAACTCGAACCTTCCCGGTTAACACATTAGCAAGCTGCTAACGTGAGCTAACTGGCTACTAGCTAAGGTTAGCTAATTGCCTGCTACCAGCTAAATTAACTGTTAGCTGCTGCTCCGCCGAGTGTCTTTCAAAAGAGATGCAACAGCGCCCCGCTTCGCCACCGCCATTCACCCCATGATAATCCAACACCCAACACCCACATTATTATCGTTAAATACCTCAAAATAAAATATCCCCCATGTAAAAAAAATCGTAATTCAAAGTGAGTGTCTAATAAAAGCAGGTGAGCTGCTGCATTCCGGGGGAAAGGTCGTAATTTCTAGATGTTCGAAGTACCCATTTTGCGTGACGTCAAATTTCTTCATGCAAAAATCGCGCGAAGCTCCACAAAATGCACAATTGCATACAAATGCTGTATTTTTGTAAATCACCTCGAAAGTCGCGAGCAGGTCTCCGCTCGCCTCGCGGTAAACACTACGGCTCCTGAACGGCGTCAGGGGCTGAATCGCCACACTCTGAAGGGGAAATCAGATATACGGAGCTTTTTTGCCCGACGACCACCGATCCTAGTCCCGTTTTTTCGCACAAAATGTCTCCGAGGCGATGTCAAGATTTCGTTTTCTGGGGAATGACGCTGTCATATCGCGGTAAGGATGCTCGATTTTCTACCTAAAAACCAGTGTTGGACCGAAATCCTAATTCCGAGCCACGACAAGATGGCGGCTGTTGATTCCTTCGATACAAAAAAGTTTTTTTTTTTCTTTTCCAGATCGTCTGTGGAGGGGGAGGGGCCGCGCATTCACGCCCTACGTGAAAACACCGCGCCTGTTAACCGCTGGGGGCGCCACAGCACCGTTTAGGAGTCAGCTCATACATTTAAGTCAAGTACATTAAAGTTATCAATATTAAAATATTAAATTCAACATTAAATCAAATATCCCAAAACACTTTTGCGCATTACATTTTAGTTATGTGTTGCCTGTTATTTTATCATTAATTCATGCAGGTATGGCAGTGAATTCATAATCAAATATAGTGCCGATAACACACTATAAACTTCTTTCATAAACTTGGCCAACCTGCAATGTGAATATAGCCTGACTGCCCACGGCTCTGATTTACTCAGCAATTTAAAAACAAAAACAAATGAAAATGTTGTCCTATTATTATTATTATTATTATTATTAGGCTATGAATTACTCTCCATCCTATACTTCACAGTGCACTCAACTGTTTTCTGCTTGGAGATTTATTTTTCTCATACTGAACAAAATAGTAATAAAGTTATATCAGTCCCACTTACTCAAACAGACACACATTGAACCAATTTGATAATACGTATCACTTTTTCATTGTTTTCTGGCAAAATCTGACACATGCACATGTATAAAAAAAATCATATGTGACATAAAATAACTGCATATGTACAAACACTGAGTGCTTTGTGCAAATGTGTACAGATTACGATCATGTGTTGATAAATGATACATGGGTAATGTGCACAAAACATACATAATACATATCATTCATGAACATAACACAAATACACAAAGATTTTAAATCAAACAACAGTCTAATTTTTGTCTCATTGTAATTTAATACACATATGGGTTGAATTTATAATTAAATAAATGTGGGGCGGTCACCATTTAAAGGAGTGATTAGGCGATGCCCTTTTGCTGTGATGATTTTTACCAGTGCTAATAAAACACGTGTCCTTATTTTTCAGTCACAGAGCAGATTTACATTTCTTAAACAAAAAGGGATGGCTGAATGAAACAAGGCAGTTTTCTGCATTTTATAACTGGAGCGCTGGACCTTTTAAAGACACTTTTTCCCTGTGCCAAAACTAAAACAATTATTGTCACACACACACATCATCATCAATACATTGTCAGAGAAGGATACAATCCAAGTAACCTCAAATGAGCAAAGTATAGTGATTTGAAGAATCCCTCTTTCTGGCAGTACATGCTTAATGTTCAACATAAGTGTGCAAAGCATGATATTGAAATGAAATAAAAAAAGAATGATAGTATGATGCAGAGTCAGACTGAAAATGTTGTGTCTGGCAAAACAGAAAACTGCTCATTCGTTCCCATGCAAAAAAAGATCACGCACACATTTCCCCTCTCCCTCCCTCCCCTGTATCACAGATAACAGAGCCAGCAGTGTTCACTTTAATACTTTATTCATACAGATGTGCGCTACTGGAGAGGTGGTGTGCCCATCAACAGGTGGAGCCCCACATCTCAAATCTACGATGGGTAGTTTCTGTCACTGCTGTGCAAGGCCGGGCTCTAGCGACATATCCTGAACTGATTTTGCCGTCTGTTTCCAGAGGTTTGCGTGGTATCGTTTATTAGGTTTGGCAAACTTGAGAATATGCATTAAATTTGTGTCCGTTAGAAGAATATTTTAAATGAATATCTGACAATGATTTAGAGTGATGGTTTCTGGAGACACTTCTTTGGATTTTAATGCATTTATGCTACTAATGTTATGATTATTTGACACATAATCACAGCTCACACACGCTGACTAAACATATTCCTCATTCAAAAGGCACTGGTTGTGTGTGTTTGTGGTGCACAATGGTGGGAGTAAACAAAGATACTTGTTGATGCTCTAGATGGAGACGGCTACATAATGATGGAGGCTCCTCCTCACCTCTATCTCTGTGTGTGTCCATAGCTTCCAAAGGTAAGATTCTTAAGCCCAAATGTTGACCTGTCTCTCCTGTGTTTGCAGGATTTGATTTCCAATTTTAGAGCTTTCTTTTCTCCATTTTAAAGAACGCCACTAAATGAGTTTAACAGTGGCTATGTAGTTGATTGATTTCGTTTTGCATCCGACGGCATTGATCTTTAATCTTGTTATTGCCACACGTTATTGGAGTAGAAATGAAATATCTTTCACACATACACCCGAAGTAAAGGGGGGGAACAAGTGCTCTCAGAAGTAAAGACAAAAGCATGAAGTGAGTAAAGAGCAAAGAGAACTAGAGAGGTGTCAGCTATTCGATGAGAACACCACCACCACACTATTCCAGGCAACCGGTTATTGACAGACTGAAAGAACTGGAAAAGAGAAAGAAAAAAGATGGAATTTGTCCCAAAAACTAAAGTTGCAGAAAAAGCTGCACAACGGGCATCATTTCCTCAAACATACAATCATAATCTATCTTCGTTATGCAAACAGCATGATAAAAAACTTGAAAACCAAGATACTCAAAAAGCACAGTCATACTTTTTAGGCACCACAAAACAATCAGCTAGTTTAGGTTGCACTGCACCTATAGATCACTCAGTTAAAGTGGCAATTTAGGTATATTGATACAGTAGAGGGCCCCCTCCCGTAGAAAGGCTGTGACTGGAAGTTAAAAGTCCCGCCCCTTCAACAGCACATCACACAGCTAAAGGCAGACAATACTTAACTATTGAATACATCTATAGTGATGTTGATGACTGACCGATGTCTGTTTTTTTCTTTTGGCGATGAAGGCAACGATTGGAGCTAAATTTGAGTGCGAGGTTTTGAATACAGCACTGTTGCAACTGTGGTTGATCTGTGCTTCGACATGTGGACCACCCTACCATCGTTCAATAACTTCACAGTGATCGTCCATCACAGTCCCACTTCACGTGAAATTCCACTCCAAATCTTTTGAGAATCAAACTCTCACCCCTCTGTTGGCCACCACGAGAGTGGTGTGTTTTTCTTTTGGTTTACAAATGAAGACAAAAACCAACAATAAGTCGATCATAGTCACAAGTATCGTCTGATAGATCTTATTCCTCTGTGCCTTTGAGCTCCGTTGTTGATCAAAAACTAATAAAACATCAATGAGCACTGGGGGCCATTTTATTTTATTACAACCAAAATGGGTTCTGTATTTACATTTTGAGTCACCGTCCTGCTGCTGTGAAATATTCACTAGCTCACCCCACTAGCCACTGAATACAGTCCCCAACAAATGATCTACTTATTCCTGTTTGAGAAACATTTATTAAAAACTACAGGGCCCAGGAGCACCATGCTGGTCTCTTGGTTAAGTCACATTTTAAATGTCAATCGCCATCTCTCTCCTCCTACTTTCATTACTTTCTGCTACGATGAAAAATACATCAAATACCCCCCCAACAAATCAAAAATACTATAGTGCTCACTGTTGGGATTGTGTTTCATACTCAAAGGACACATCTTGGGTGGAGTATCACTTTAAGGTATATTTAAAGTGCCTTCCTACTTTTGTGATGATCTCACTGTTTAAAACCACCTTTTCTTCCAAATCTAAATTCCCTTTTATGATTTGATTTTGTGCTTTTGATTGTACTCGTTGCGACAGACAAGAACTCTGTTTAAATGTTCTTAAAAGCTATTTCAACATTACCATCCAAGACATTAGCAGCTATTTTAATAGCCACTTCACGGTAATAACTTTCAAAATACAAGTGGTCGAGAAAACACTGTGCAAGACCTGTGCTTAAAATGTGCATTTAGCTGCTACACAAACTAATATCTATGCAGCGTGCTTTGTAGCGTGTCTCTTTTACTGAGACTCTAGCACAAATGAATACTGTATTAAGCCCTCAAGTCAAAGCAGAATACATAAATTAACACTGCTTCATGTGATTCCCTTATTCTTCCCATAGTTCCCTGCTCAGCCCATCACGCTGCACTGGCCCTTATATAGAATCTAAAATAATTTTCCCTTAAGTAAGGTCAAGACTTTGATCGAGTTAAAACAAATTATATGGCACAACGATAGTTATATTTTTAAAGAAATACTTGCATTGAAAACAAAAGCACGGAGTAAGAAACCACAGCATGTTCCTTATCCTAAAATTGTTAAAACTTTGTTCAGTAATTTATATTTGTTCATTCACTGTTCTAGTCCTGAAGGCACTTAATAACAAAAATGAATAAGAAAAAAACACCAAGAACAACACCACAGTCTTCCTTCCCTCTGAACCCTTTTCAGTCTTCTCCCCTAATACCCTGCTGTGCTCAACACAGGTCTAGCCCACCCCAGCACTTAGCAACATTACCATCAAAGACATCAGTCAACGTTTGTAATAGCCACTGTTTGTGTCAGAGTGACAAACTCCCTCTGCATCATCAAGAGACTTCAACTGTGCCTCAAGAAAGGGATATCCTGCCCGCACCTGCAATCGGTCCCGGAGAGTCAGGCAGCAGCTGAGGCAGCAGGGGGACAGAAGTCACAGGAAGAGGACAGGAGGGATCAGAGGCGAGCATAAAACTCCTCATTGAGTTTTGATAGCTCGTTGGCCTCCGCCTCTTCCTCGTCCTCCTCCTCTTGAAGTGCGAGAGGAGCAGGCTGCACCTGGGAGGGCTCTTGTGCAGCACTGGGCTCTGGGCCCAGTTCAGAGTGGGGAGGGAGGTGATGGTCTGTGGCAGGGGACAGGTGTTGAGGGTCCCTATATCCCTCCTCCCTCACCTCTGTGGACGTTGCTTGGACAGGCTCAGGCCCTGCTCTTGAAGGCCTTACGGCACTGTGTGGTTGAGGAGTGAGTGTGGAAAGATGGGAGGAAGAGGGAGTGGAAGAAGAGGGAGGAAGAGCTGCTGCCTGGGCAACCGAAGTCGTATTGACCGTCGATGCCATGGAGGAGAGTCCGAGGCTGGCGCCCAGCTCCATCTGATCTTGAAATATACTTTCCCCACTTTTGGGGTACAGAAAGGTCCTCATTTGACCCTTGCCCTTAACATTAACTGTACCTCTATAGTCAAACTCTAAGCCCATGGCACGGAGCACAGCATGGCTCTCCTCGCTCACCTGCACCCGGCACTCCACCCCGGTGGAGTCCATGCGGCTGGCAATGTTAACCGTGTCCCCCCAGATGTCATAGAGCAGTTTAGTGGTGCCGATCACTCCCGCTGTCAGCGGCCCGTGGTTGAACCCGATGCGGAGCTTGAAACCAAAGCCCAGCATGTTCTTGTTGAAGTCGTCCAGGACGCCCATCATCTCCAGGGCGAAGTTGAAAAGGGCCCTCAGGTGAGCGTGTGGAGAGTCATCATCATTCTCAGCCAACTGCCGGACATTCAGTCCGGACGCAGCCATGTAGGTGGCACCAATTGTCTTGATCTTTTCCACGCTTTTGAATTCCTGTCTGCGAAGGAGCTCGTCAAAGTCTCCAATTAGCTCGTTGAGAACACGGTAGCACTCTTTTCCACCCTCGTAGCTCTCTTCATAGAACTCACTGAAGTTTACGATACTGGCAAAGATCACGCCTACACTGTCGTGGTTCTTGGAGTAGCTCTGGGTCACCTGAGGAGACAAGGAAATGTGTTGAAATATTTTGAAAGTAAGAATGTGCTTATATTTATGACAGTGATGCTACAAGGTTCATCATTTGTATCTTCTTCATTTAAGAAAAGAAATATGAAGAAGAATGTATTTTGGATTTCCTTAAAAACGTTGTGTTCTGGATTACAAAACAAGCAAAACAAATATATGAATTAGGCATTTTTCAAAAACCTTGAGCTGGTCAGCGACGTGGATGGGGATGATGTTGCCCAGTAACCACTCCGCCTGGTCTCGCATCGTCTGGATCTTGAAGCGGTGTTTGTCAGCCTCTACATTGCCATGGTAATGGAGGCGGTAGCTGACCTCGAACTCACGGTTAAGGAACCAGACCAGGAGAAGAAGCAGGAAGAAGGCCAGGACAGCCTCTGGGACCAGAAGGTCAAGAGGTCGAGGGGGAGGCTCAGGTGTGACCAATGCTGAATCACCATCCCTCGATGTGGAGATGTTCAGTCTGAGTGAGAATTCAGAGACAACAGAAGAAAAGTGAGTGGTTGAAGATGCAGACAGGAAAACACAGTCAGGAAAACGGTTCACAGGATTGAGCAGAGAGATGAAATGGAGGCCGGAGAATTTCACGCAGACTGTTAAAAACCTGCTTCCCATGTTCCACCTTGAGTCTCCTGCACCAGCTTGTTATGAGGTGCTGTATGAAGATGACATGACATCATGACGACATACTTCTAATGCGTGCTAAAGTTTAATAACAGGAACAGTCAGTCCCTCATTACGCAAGAGTGTACTTTAATTCTTGCAATTTTACCAATTTTAATATTTAAATTCATCATAGCGGAGGCAGAAATACTGTTTTTTCCACTGGCTTCAATAAATCATATTGAATACTCACAACAAGCTGACTGCAAAGCGATATGTTCATATTTGACTGAAAACAACATGGTTCTCCTCCAGCTTCTCTGGGGTTGTTGTCAAAAAGCATTGTGGGAGATGTGGAAAATCACGATCTGAATTCAAACTACGCAAGGGATGAAATTATATATTTATTAAATATTCCACCCAGATTTAAAAAAACGATACATCTCCTTCATTTACAAAGCTAGAAGTACTGAGAAGTGTAGTTTCTTATGTCAGTTTATTTGTGATCTGAAGATTTACTTTGAACAATATACACACTGTTACCAAAATAGTGCCTTACGCTAATTATTCATCAATTAACACAAATGTACATACAAGCATACTGAATGTAAGACAGGTTTGAAGGGTTATGTGTCTTCAGAAACCTCATGCTCCTTGCTGGTTGACAGGCTAGTAAAAGCTGAAAAATACCTGAAGGCGCTCTGACTGCAACATTGGCTCATAACATTATTTAGTTAGTGCAGCAGTGTAGGAGAGGGGGAGACAGAGGTGAGAGACAAGGAAAGGTGAGTAGAGAGATTGAGTGTGAGATTGAGTAAAAGCCAGACAGAGCCGCAGCTATGAAATATATGAAAAGCAAGCCGTCGCCCCTGTTGACCCTTCAAATGTCACTCATCCATCATCCCATTTGTTTCCACGGAGACACTCACCCATGAACTGGCAAGCTGTTATTACCGGAGCTGAAAGACGACAAGAGTGGTGTCAGTCAGAAGAAAGGAGCGGTCACATGCACACACACAAATGAACGAACATAATGCAGATCACATTCAATTTAAATGACAATGTTTGAGAATAATTAATTAATAAATGAATAAAACTCATCTATCAACGTCACAGATGAAGATCGTATAATGTACTGAATATCTATTTATTTATTAAAAAAAATCTACATCTCAAACACAAAGCTTTAAATTTCAGTTTTCACATTGTGTTGTTAATTATTGGTTTCACTTACCTGCTGCTCATATTGACTGCGTACATTAATTTCTTTGACACTTGGAATGTTGTACTACTGCACGATGATCAGTGCTTACATATTTCCCTTGTTTGAAGTCTTTAAATTTAATGAAATGTGAGATGCCACACCTGGTGCAAATAGTATAACCATGTATGTCTGTGTGTACATACAGCATCTGTTGGTGTGTGTGTGTGTGTGTGTGTACACTGCATGTTTGCATTTTGTATTTGTGCACGTGTGCCATAACACATGCTCACCTGTACCTGTGCATGGGGCTGTACAGCAACAGCAGCAGGGCGACCCCTGTAGCGGTGGCCAGGACTGAGCGCATCCAAAAACTTAGCTGGCAGAAGTTACAGTACTGGATGATGGCCAGGATGGTGGCACAGCACAGGAACATGGTCACCTGGAGAAGAGAGCTTTGTCATTAAAGTGATTGAACAAAGCAAGTAAGGACTATACTGTGAAAGCAAAACAGAACAAACGCAATACAGTTTAGCTTGTGAGGCTGTTGTGTGTGTTGAGTAGGAGAAGTAATAATGAGGTCAACTAAATAATGAAGGGTCTCCACACTTCTGTATATTAGTCACACACACACACACACACTCACACACATTTACATATATATATATATATATATATATATATATATATATTACCAACAATGTGTCTTCAAGTTCTAACTTTGAGTTAAACGCGTTATGTCTTAATTTTTACAATATGTTTCAATATGTTCATTTTCATTCATTAGTAACAAGTAATCTCTAATTCGCTGGTCCGAAGGCATACCGCTTTTGCTTAAGGGCTGAACAACTTTGAGAAAAATATTGAATATCTTGCAATTGTTTTTGACTTGTTTATCTCAATTACATTATTGCAGGGATCTGTACCAATTTGTCTGTAATAGAAATAGAATGTGTAGGCCATGACATCTATGCAGCACAACAATATTTAATTTAAAATGGTATTTTGACACACATTTTGCTTTTGACAAATATTGCACCTCCTGCAATTTGAAAACTCCACTAGGCCATTTTGTTATGATAACATTTTTATTAATTGTTCAGCCCTAATTTTCTTATCGTTTTGTTCTGGTACATAAAATGTAGATGTTAAATGCAATATGAACAGAGTCAGAGCTTCAAAGGCACTAAAGTCCAGAAACGGCATGTCTAATTAACAACCCTCCGTGAGACCGCCACTTTGATCTGCAAGCCCTGAAGAGATGGGGAGAGTGGAGGGTTGAGACAGAGCAGGGTGGGAGAGAAATGGATAGAGAAATGAAGTGGTGAAAATCCCTGAAAAACAAGATCTCAAAAAACACCACACATCTTGCAAACAGCCGTTGGCTCAAAGCTGGAAAGAGAGGATCAAACTTATACAGATGGCCTTGAATCAAGACAGCACAAATAACACTGTGAAGTATGGCTGCTCTCAATCTTCTCACAAGCAGGACTCGGAGAAGAAGAAATGTCAATATTTCTGGTGCCAAGGTCCACAGGCGACGCCTCCTGAAGCCTCGGAGCTGTTTTCCTCCAACAGTTCCTAAAAGGGCTAATGCCAGCTAACGGCTCTGCTGGCCTCTAAGGATCTCTGGCTTCAAACCACCGAGGGCAAGATTTCAAACTGCCGACTCCTCTCTGCTTGTTTTGGCTTCAGTCAGTGCGGACAAACCATTCTAGTAGTTCAATCAGCTGCAGGACTAGTACTAATGGTGATAATGATTGCAGCCTTAACAGCTGGAGCGGCAATATTGTTAAATATTAGTAAGAAACAAAAAGATATGTAGTGCAAGGGCATATGTTGGATATTTTAACTTCAAATCTATAGTAATACTGTAAGTATTGTTAATTCTCCTAAATGTCTATCTATTATTTAACTAATTGTTTCAGGATTAAATCAAGCACGCTGCAAACAGCGTGATATGAAGCTCCTTCCTCTAGAATTCCTCAGACACTGATCACTTTTAGGATAGTGTCTACTCTTTGACTCATTCACACACACACACACACACACACACACACACACACCAATAGGCATGTTTACCTGGAGGGGCAAGTGGACGCTGGAGGTGAGGTGGGACAAGACGGAGATGGCAGGGAGGGAGACTAACACAGCCCCAATCACGTGACGGGGGACCCAGCCAGAGACCACCAGGAGCAGGCAGCGGGTACAGTTCATCACCTTCTCCAGATAGAAGGCCATACTGCAGCACAGGAGAGGGTACAGTGTGTTAGGAGGAGACAACCCCAAAGCATTATCAGTTCATTCTGAATGATACCAAAATAGGAATCAACAAAAACATGACCGAACGAAATAGTCACACAGAAAACAGTAAAGAAAAACATATTATTTTCCCCGTATGACTCCACCCCTCGTCCTCAACTGCAGTAGACCTTTAGCAGTCATTCATTAAGACACATTATTAAAACATAAATAGTAGTTTCAAGTAGTTCCAAGTAGTTTTTTTCTGAGCCAATACTGGTCCTTTACAAAAAGCCAGTCATATCTGAAAAGGGGAGTTAATCGATTGTGGTGTGGGAACCAACCAGCACATTCATTAATTTGTTTTGGTTTCAGTGGAGAGTTGTGGTGCAGTGGGATGGTCAATCAGTGGTTTTCTACCTGAGCCACTGAGGCCCGAGAGATGCCGGGGGCTTTTCAGTATGCTTACTTGTCTCCTTGACTCCTTTCTTTGCGAGGAAGAGAAGAGAGGTGCCGGGACAACAGGCATTTACCAAATGAGACATCATGCATCCTAAAGCGCCGTCTATGAAGTGACGTGTGACGCTGATTCATCAGCTATCCATTGTTTTTGTTATAGCGCTGTACTGTACATGACAACTTATAGACATACTTTTTTATTAAATTCACAACATGGCATCATGTGTGAGGTACAGATAAAGATATAGATATATAGAGATAAATATTAGAGATCACCCACTGACCCAAAATAATAAATTTCCTCCTATTTAGAGATCCGCATCAAGGACATTTCACTCCCCCTCTACCAGTCCCTGTAAACCATGTTGCTTTTAAAATGATGTATTGTAGATTATTGACATGGGGCTATGAGTATTTATTTTCCCAATTTACTTTAATAATTAGAGAGGCTGCTTTCAGTAATTGTAATGTTTTTATCTTAAATAAAGAAAGTAGCACTTAAATGGCATTTACTTATAGCACTTTGTAGTTTGGCTTTCTTGAAGAAATTGTACTTTCTTGATTCTTGTTGTTCTGAGTTTGTACTCATGGTTGAATGCACTTATTGTAAGTCGCTTTGGATAAAAGGGTCAGCTAAATGAAATGTAATGTAATATGCGTGCAGTAATGTCACAATAGCATGGGGACATTTAAGCAGCAAAACTGTATGAACTTGACAGAGGAAACAGATTAAAATAATCAATAAAGTTATGCTCACAGTAAGTTGTCTGCTGTTGATCAGAAGGAGACAGCAGCTCTGCTCTGCTCACATTTTAGATAATGTAATCAATATGTTCCTTATTCATTTGTATATCTAATTGTGACATGAAAATATGAGACACAGCAAATTAGTGCTGAATGAAAGAGAAAGACAGCAGAGTGTGGTCGCTCATCTGATCATCCATGACTACAACTTATGAATACACCGGGGAGCAGTTCTATTTATCGAGTCCTGCCATGGGTTGAGATTACTCAAGGTCGCTCTATGGGCCCCATAATGTGGATAATCGCCTGATATTTGGAAACAAACACTTCATTATCATTGAGCCCTGATGGCAGAGCACTCACAACACAACAGCCTAAATTACATTTCAGACGCTTTTTCATCCAGCCAGGAAAATAATGACACACAAAAGCACACCCACAGGCACAGCCTCCTCACCGTATGGAGAGCACCAGGGAGGCCAGCTCCAACAGGCCAGCCAGGGGAGCCAGGGCCAGGGCAGCGGGAGCTGGAGGGCCCACGGTGTTTGGGCTCACCAGAGGTGGAAGGAAACAGGCCAGTGTCAGGGCCAGGAAGACAAAACAGCTGAGAAGAACATCCAGGAAGGAGCTGAAGGTGGAGCTGGCAAATGTCTGCACTTGCACCAGGTTTTTTACCTGGAGAGGAAGAGGGATGGGGAACTGAGGAGATCACAAGCTACATTTCCTGAGAAATCATGCACGCAGCTAAATCAGTGTTTCACCATCATTTGAGTGTCTACTTTAAAAAGATAAAACTGCCTTTGGAAAGAATTTACGTAAGAATGACATTTTAAATACTGAATATGATGAGTATCCAATGCACACACAATAAACCACCAAAACATAATTATGTTGTTTTTTAGTATTAAGTATTAGGAGTATATATATATATATATATATGCATGCTTATCTTTTCTGTCGTCTCCTTTACCTAAGTTTGAAAGAGTAAAAAATAAACAACCAAATTAAACTAAATCTAGGTAGTTATGTATTGTGTGGTTATAAGGTTATCATAGTAAATAAATACCATGATAAAAGGTGATTGTTTAAAGAAATCATTATTTCTGTGTGTGGGGATTAAAATGTCAAATTTCAATTTAGTTTCTTGTTTGTTTAGTTGCATTTACTAAATGCAGTTGAAAGTTGGATTTAAGTTGGATTTTTCTTATTTTACTCATGTGTATGAATATATAGAAATTTTAAACTAATGCACAAATGAGTTGCCGCTTCACAGCTGAGCCACGCCCAAGTACAAAGGCTGATCCTCAATGAGCATCACTGACGATGCATGAAATGAACTGAAGAGGTTGAACGTCAATGTTTTTTAGCTCTGTAGTGACGCTGGTGTAACAGCAGGGGGCTGCAAGGCTGTGAGGTCAAAGCAGGCCAAGTGGAACTGGTCCTGTGAGTGTGACAATGTGTTGCACTAATGTGGCATAACTTCACAGTCAGACCCAGGCCAAAAGCTATCTATAAACCCCTAGATGTGTTACAACACTATTGTTTGTCCAAGAAGTAGTCGAAGGTTAGAGCCCCGTGAGGCAATGATGAGTCTTATAATCACAGTGCGTACCTCCTCCTTGTAGCTGCTGCGATACGCCTTTTCCAGAGGCCTCTCGAGGAAGTTGAGGCTGATCTTGTTGATGGGTGGCTTGAAAAAGTAGTCCTTCATCAGACTGTACCACAGAGAAACAAGACAAAATAAAAATGGATTCTATTTTTCCATTGGAAAATCCGTCAACCTTCAGTAATATACTCAGTTCATAAATTCTACCTTCAACCTCTTTGCTCACCTGTCCTCCCTGATAACATCCACAAAGTGGGCGTCACTCCTTTCTCTGAAGTTCTTGGTGCGCAGCTGGATCAGTGCGGAGTGTTCCATTCCTGTGCCAGCTGTCCCTGTGCCACCAGCCATGCCGAGACTGGTGCCGGTTCCCGTGCTAGTGCTCGTCTTCTTCTCTTTCTCCTGAAGCATGTCGCACAGGGAGCTCTGGCTTGCTCGCACTGGGTCCTCCAGCGGGGGACTCAGGAGACCGTTGGCTGCTCTGGGACTGTGACCTGGGATGAACTGGGTCAGGATGAGAAGGTGAAGAAGAAAGAAGAAGAAGAGAGGGACACGATTCAGAAAATGGAGAAGAAGCGAAGAGAAAGCATGGATGTGGGATTCCACTGCCTTGATTCTCCTGCACAAAATACACTGTGCCATGTATACATTTCCTGGTACCGGTGACAGCCTGAAATGAAAATGTAATGTAATGTAAAGTAAAGCCTGCCACATTTCTTTTCTCTTTTTCAATGGATTTGTACTTCCCCATATTGATGCTAGCTAGCAGACATCTGTGTGCATCTGCTCTGAGCATCCCGGCCGCAAACAAATATATGTAGCTGGTTACGCTATTCTGATCTGGGTGATGGTAATGTGAAATATATTGGGTATCTTATTGAAAAAATAGAGGTTATACATTATTTTGAGATTATAATATTAAATGTCAGAAAACAACAATTTATAAAATCCTACTTCCCATGTCTTTGGATTTTTAAGACTTTTGAAAAGCCTGATTTAAGACATTTTAATACCAATCAAGGCCTTGTTTTCAGATGAATTATTCAATGCCTTTTACTAAGATTATTTAGAGAACCCTGGTGTTGTACCTTGGCACTGCTGGTCTTGAGCTCCTCCTGGCAGCCGTTCAGCACGGCTACATCTTCACCCTGCTCGGCCCCCGAAGACAAGATCACACTACGGGGCACAAAGGGAGGCTAGGGAGACAAAGGGACAGTGTTGGGAGAGGTTGACACATTAAAACACATCAAACAGAAGCAGTTTGAGATGTAACAACACTTACATGAGGGTGGGCACAGTGGCTAAAGGACTACCTGTACTTATAGATTACATTATTTCCTCATAAATCAGACTTCAAGCAAGCAATATGTGGAAACAGAAGTAATGTTTTCATGCGTGCAGTAATGTCACTATAGCATGGGGACATTTAAGCAGCATAACTGTATGAACTTGACAGAGGAAACAGAGACTAAAATAATCAATAAAGTTTTGCTTCTGTCCCTTGTGCGTAAATATGCACACAATATCCCTCACTTGTCTGCTGTTGAGCAGAAGGGGACAGCCACTCTGCTATGCTAAAAGGAAATACTAGTTTGAGTGGTATAGCTGTGTTTTCAGCCAGAGACAGTGTGAAATAATGCAACAGTCATCATCATTTTCTTTCTTTTAGAAACTAATACAAACCCTCACAGAATAAACAGTAGAGGTATCCATCTCTATGTTCTACCACCAACTTTTTGTTTCTTCTGACTTACCCCGATCCTGTCTGGAGGTTGGTGGGGCAGCAGGGGCTCAGCGGCCTGTGCTCCCCCCGGGATGAGGTCCGGTGTGCGGGGCTGAGGACAGGAGGACAGGCTGGCCCCGACCAACTCCCGGTCTGACAGTCCCACTTGAGAACAGCCACACTGCGCCTCAAGCTCCAACTTCCTTCCGGAGATCAGGTAGGTTTTTAGCCCTGAAGAGAAGCACAAGCAAAAGATGACCAGTGCTCAGAGCTTGTGCTCACCGTTTTCAGAATTGGTTCTCTATGCGATATTCAGTTAATTAATATAGCATCAAACAACTATTTTGTATGTAAAGGTACAGTGGTAGAATGAAGTTACTCAGATTCGTCTACACAGTTAGCTCACACTAAACACTGTTAGCTCTGTCAGCACTGTGGTCTTTGTTTGCACCATTAGGGGTGTTAGCATAATTAGCTGCTAGCCACTGGCTGCGTGGAGGCCCTAGAAGAGCTCTGACTTTTGTATTGAGCACCTTTAGTAACGGGGGAAAAGAAAAGAACTGAAGCACACAAAAGAGACACAGATGTTCCTAAAAATAATTGAGGCTTGATGGTGACACAACCTTTCAACAACGCATAAGGCTGAACCACCACAAAATAATAAGCAATTTGTCTATGCCAAACATTCACTGGGCAACAAATCCTCTAATGAGAGGATTGCTGCATGTTCCATCTGTTTACTCTGCTGCTGAAACAATAAGTCAGTCTAAAGGAAAATTAGTTATTGTAATTTTGATTATTGATTGTTAAATTCAGATACACATTCCTAACCTGCTGGTTATAGCTTCAAATATGTTACAAGTAGGTTGTGTTTCTCTGTTTGAGATAAGAAACACTGTTGTTTGTCAATGAGACTAAATCTGGTGTGAAAGCTCACAGTAACACGTTAACACACTTTGTTTCTGAATGACAGGCATTCTTTGTTTTTGACCTTTTGTGGAAAGATTTTTCACTTGAGAAAATAGTGTCTAGTTGCAGAAACCCAATCATCAGAAGATCTTTGTTGCTGAAAACAAGGTGGTAATGTAATACTGGGTGTTTCACTATGTTTGCACATCAGCCCAGAGCTCTGGCCATCTTCACACTGGTGTGGGGCCAACAAGGAAATATACAAACAGTGGATTAGAGTCGTGGCCCATGGCCAGGTGCTATCAGCCTGTCCAAACACACAGTAACCTGGCTAGCCGGCCTCTGTTCAAACAGCTGAAAGGTGCTAACCGTGTTAGCACGTTGAAGGAGTAACCAGGCCATGAACAGAGGCCATGCTGTACACTGATTTCTAAAACCAATTTTCAACACTACTTGTGTGTCTTTGTAGCACTCCTACTGCAGTGCATTCCTGCACCAGTGTGTGAGATAAGAGATAAGACAAATACTGTATATACTGTATTAATGCATGCCTAGTGCTCGGTGTCTACGATTCTTTTAAAGATTGTTGTCATATTTTATCACTGCAAATGCAGCTTTTTATTGCATTCCATTTATCCTGGAGATATGTTCTATGTAGGTTGGAAACTATCTGGAGTGAATGAGCATATGTGGCAGTGTACAACTTATTTGAATATAAAAAAAAAGGAAAATGTAAAGTTATTCTATCCATTAAAATAGTTGATGTTGTCCCGTTTGTACAATAACAATATATTTGAAGAATGGTGTGAAGAAAGGCTTTATAAACAAATCGAGAAAGATCGATTCAGTGAAGCTCCTGATGACCTGACTGAATGTCAAGTTAACCGGCATCATTTATTTTCCTATTCAGTATTCAGAAGAAAAAGGGAAAGATATGCGATGATGTGTCAACCTGAGTAAGTGTGACTGGTGAGCATCCGACCCATATGTGAAAGCATGTGCGTCAGTCTGATGCTGAGGGGGGGTGTTCAGAAGTCAATTTGTGTACTACAGAATGTTTGCAACATTTTTTGTGAATCTAACAGCCACACACACACACACACACGCACGCACGCACACACACACACGCACGCACGCACGCACGCACGCACGCACGCACGCACGCACGCACGCACGCACGCACGCACGCACACACACACACACACACACACACACACACACACACACACACACCGAGAGGCTGTTCGCGCCCCCTCATGTCTGTCTGTCTCTCCTCTGACTGGGTGCATCTGCAGTTTTAATACCTCTTTAGATCCTCCCTTTGTTCTCTCCTCATACTTTGTTACTCTTTTTCTTCTCCCTACCTTTTTAAATAGTTAGTGAGTCAGTGTAATATAAATTGAATATGTTAATAGAGTAACAACTTCTACAAAACAATAATAAATAGCACATTTTGTAGAGAAGCAGCTGTATCGGTACAACTGTTTCCACTCCTGGTTTTCAGTTTCGGTAAATGCCGCAGAGATCATTCACAATATTCACAATAACAACCCGAGGGAATCGTCGGACTCTTGATTTTAAAATGTAATGATGGGGAATAAAGCCTTTAAAAAGTTCATTGTTTTCATTATTGACAGAATTAAAGTACATTTCTATGATTTGGTGTATGATTATTTCATGGTCCCCGCGACCCTAAAGAGGATAAGCGGTTCAGATAATGGATGGATGGATGGATGGATTATTTCATGGTCTAATCTAAGAGATGCAAATATATAAAAAGATACACCAGAGGTTAAGTTGGCCACTGTGAAACCGATGGACATGACCGAGGATCACCACAGCACCCTGTTCTGCTTCCGTGTCTGCATAAATAAAATGAGTTATGAATGTGTAACTAACAATTAAATCATCCTGGGAGTCTGGAAGCACTGTGTGTCTTGTTCCAAGGCCTGGGACAGTGTTGCCTTGGCAGACAACAGCCCTAACTTTGGGTTTGAGTCCCTTGCCAAGCGGGCAACAAAGGCCATTTATGAGATCTCAACCCACTCTTTCTCTCTCACGCACGCACACACACACACACACACACACACACACACACACACAGGTTCACTGCTGTTCTCTGCCACTCATTAGCTCAGAGGCAAGAGTTGTGGACCCAAAAGTATCTTGAAATCAAATGTCAGTACATTTTATTGCAGACGAAGTAAATAAGCTCAAAGCTTAATGTTTGTTTTGTTGGCAACTTTAAAAATCAGTGATCCGTAGGCCTTTTTCACAACCAACGTTTTGAATTGCCGGATTAGGAAAAGCAGGTGTTACTAATAACAATAAAGATGGCTATGTTCTATTCAAGTGTCCCCGTGATGCGAGGCCTGTGCTTGCAGCAGGAAATGGCTTGCAAGCTTTTCAGACATGACTGTTACAAAGAGTTCACTGATTAAAGCACTATTAAGATGTCAGTTCACAGGATAAGGGTATTTAGTCTTTTTCATGTCTGTAAAAGGCCATTAAATACTCTAGCTCGAGATGTAGAGGCATACGTTAACCACAGACTGATAATGTCCATGGGAGGCAAAATGCTGACGAGTTAGAGACACAGACACAGAGGAGGTAGCGAAAGCAGAGTGGCAAACAGCGAAGAGATGGCGAGGGGGAGGAAGAGCCCAGGAGTGCTCTGAAGGTCCCAGAGTTTAGCGTGCCTCGCATAACCCACATTCCTTGTCTACTTCCAGTTTAGATTTCTAACTTTATCAACAGGTTGCTCTAAAAAATGTTTGTTTTCCGACCATCAACTGCACAGTAGGTTAATGTGTGTGTGCCTGAGTGCCAGCTAGATGCTAGACAATAAAGTGCCACTGTATCTTGTGTGTTTATCCAAGCTCTGGGGTACAACAGAGCTAATCCTTAACCGCTGAGTTTGTGCAGCCAAAGTCATTGAAACACATTGGTCTCTTGGGTGTGTGTACAGCCGCACATTTGTGCATTTGTGTGTCGATCCTTTCCAGGCTCTGTAAAGGCAGCACTCTGGGAAAGAAACTGACACGAGCACTTTAGGGTCTCAACGCAGCTCAATGGTTTTTATTGATTTATTCAGACCAGCTGACTGGAGCAGAGAGGGTTCAGCTGAGGACAGCCACTGCTACTACAACTAGAATACACACACAAAGACAAAGAAATGACCATACGGTATGTAGATCTAGTCATATACACACTGGCAGACCTGAGGAAGCCAACACAACACAAACTATGTGCGACAACATGAGCAACACATGGACATTACTAACATTGTTGGGGCTCCGTCATAACGTTTTACTTTAAAGCTAAATAATGAGATTTTAATGAGCAAGTCGAGAGCTAATTATTTTCAAAGGCCGGATAAGGTAACAGTTGCTGGTTGGAAGCAGCTGTCGTCACTTATTCTGAGGTTGGATCCATTCAAGTCTAGTCTCAGGTCCAGTTGTTTTTTGGATCAGATTAAAATTGTCAAGCTTGTTTGAACAGAAACATCTGTATCAAGTGTTGCACTGAAAATTCTGCAATATAACGTACACATGAATATAAATGGTACATTTTTGTGGAGACTAATTTAGTTGTTTGCGTGTGTGTGGGTATGCACATGCGACCCCCACACCCTCCAAGAGGACATAACGCTTCCCAAGACAGGAAATATGCAGCATCTGCCTGTGGGAGACATATTGGATGGTGACATATCTGAGCGAACACACACAAACATAGCCTTCCCTGCGAGTATGACTCATCCGAGGTAGTGCACCGCAGCGTTGTTGCCTTTGCCCCACATATCCTCATTTATTAGAAATCACAGACAACGTGCAAACACACACCCAGACACACACCCACGCACGTACACACCACATGCACAGTCACTTCCACAAGACTAAATATAAAGGGTGCATACACGTGAATGAATGAATGAACAGAAGCATCAATGGGGAGGAAGCGTAGCTGAGTCGTCACATTCCACACGTACACCACAAGACCATACACACCATAGACACACACACACATCTGAAAATTACTCTCCTATGAGCACACCAAACTCACTAACACAGCCACGCATGCAGATTCCAACACATTGCATTGGTGCTGGAACATCTGGTAAATTCATCAATCGAAAAAACATCCTTTACAATTTTGATAATTAACTACCGTAAACATAAAGCAAAAATCTTAAACATTTGCTGCAAACAGCTTCTCAAAAGCAAGGATTTGAGGCTTCTTCTCAAGATCACAACATCATAACAGAGAAGTCTTATGCGCATGGAAATTGTGATGCTTCTTTTGAACTATTTATTGACATCATACAGAATATGAAAACCCCAAAAAAGTATAATTTATGGATTATGGAAATTATCATTCGTTGCAGACCTACAAATTTCTCTGTTACCAACATAGCAGCTCACTCGCACTGACATTCTGATAAATGATTGCAGTGTTTTTTGATTGCATCCCTGTACACACACACACACACACACACACACACACACACACACACACACACACACACACACACAAACCAAGAAGACGGTTCTTCTTAAAGACTTGTGTGCAGACTTATCCCCATGAGAATGTCTGGGTGAATGTTTTAGACTCAGGCTGACATTTCAGGCCATCCCCACAGGACCGTCCCAAACCTGACTATGTACTTCCTGACAAATAACCTTTGACCTTGTGGCGGCTTGATCAAAATCATCTCCAATGAAGAGGAACAATAAAATGCAACATTTACTCAAACTAATTAATCATCAAAGCAACTTAAGTCGACCTCAAAACTGAAGCAGAAAAAGACAAATTAAATGAAATTAACATCCCCTTCTCTGCTCGGGATTCATCTAACCTTTCTCTCATTCTTCACTTTCATCTTGCTGCTTGGAATAGTCAGAAAATAAACAACTCCAGCACTAAAAATAGACTTCGACTTGTTTTCCCTTTTCACAGACTCGGCCTTCCCACTGTCCAACTTCTACTCAACTATGGCTCAAACCTTCGCCTTGAACTTCGCCTCTTTTGTCGTGCCAAACCTTATATCTTTCGCAGCCTCTCACTACCTACTTGTTATATCTCGCTACTCTGTCTTGTCTCTGCTGTCATGTTCTCTCATTTTTCAGCCATCTTCCTTTCACTTAAACCTTCTCCCATCGGCCTTGTTTTCTTTCTCCCCCCTCCCTTCCCTACCCTCCAGTTCTCTCCCGGTCAGTGGCGGGTCTTGAGAACAGGCCTTGTGCAACAGCAGATGCCTCCATATTTGGACACGCTGATGGAACCGAGGGATGAGGCTCTCGCACGATCCTCCTTCAAGTACGCTCCCATTCCTCCCTCCTATCCATCTATCCATCCATCCCTCCCTCCTCCCTTCCTTCCTTCTTCTGTGCCATCATTTAAGTCCGGGGAGTTCCTCACTCGCTCATTCGTCTCTCCACCTCCTTTATCTCTTTTTTAAAAATCATACTCTGTGGATTTGATAAAGCCTCTATTGGCAGCGTAGATGATCAGACAACTTCCTCGGTTTGGGACAAACACAAGTCCTTTGTCATGTCATCCCTGCAGGTACGTATCCAGAACTTGTTCGAACTGGAACCAATTCAAAAGACTACGAGTCTGAAACGCAATGAGAAATAACACCGCTTACAGAGCTATGGCTGCCTTGTACACACAAACACCATGTGGTTCAAAAACAACAAAATTGATACGCAAAATTGGATACCGAATCCATCGTCTCTCTATCTGTTGTTTTCCAGAAAGCATTTAGCGACTATTGGTTAAATAATACATACATCTTGTTTTATTCATTCAAAATCTGCTTGTCAATGGCTCTTCCCTCAAAAGATCCTACAAGTGTGTGCGCGGGACACATGAGTTGACAGGAACAGTGACGCACTCTGACAGTCACTGCGTCACACGCATGCACTCAAACACACACACACACACACACACACACACACAGCTGTTAAAAGGCATTTTAGTGTCTCACTTCACAGCCTCCCCTAGAGTTTCTCTCGGGGCGGTTGTCGCTCAGCGGCAGAGGACAGTCCTTGAGCAAGAAATGACCAACCTTGGTCCCTCTGCAAAGGGGAAGCCAATGACAGCCGACACGTCACCTTGTTTCATGCATGAGCAAACACGTATTAACTCCAAGCATGCTGGGAGGTTAACAGTGCATCACGGTATTAGAACACCCATCTGCAGTGGAATTTGTTATACTTATGACTTATTATTCTCTTCATTTAGCATAATTTCAAGGGTGCACAAACGCACTTTTATTCTATGGTCTCATTTGAGTAATACAGTCACTGCATGGGGTGATTCATTCTGCTGTATGCCGTGCATTTGTCCACCACTCACGCACTTGCATGTGCACTCGCACACACACATACCTCCCCTGCTGCCCTAAGCTAGACTGTGGGAAATCCTTGGGAAAGGGTCATGACCAGAAAACATGCTCCATCTTCTGCCTTCTTCTTCTCCCTCTCTCTCCCTCTCTCTTCTGTTCTTCTATCTAATGTCACACAACTCACTCTTTCCACAGACCACCAGGGAACAGCGCTTTACATGATGTTTATAGCACTTGACGGATTCAGGTTTTTGAAAGCCAGTACATTTTTAGACAGACATCTCAGAAGATTTGTACCAAACGCTACATTTGAAAATGACACATTAACAGTGATCATATTGTTGTTTTGTTGGTATATCAAAACATAAAATACAACACATTAAGAGTTGCAGGTCTTTAAAAAAGGCCGTATTTCTGGTCTCACTATACTTTTTTTCATCAAGATTCAAAACTTACTTATTGAGAAATCCATCAGACTAGAAGCATGCTGATTTCTCCACTCAGGCCTTTTCAGACCCGGCATTAACATGCGTCTTTGGAGATCCAATCCTAAGTGGACATCTCCAGGAGTGAATGCACACAAGACGTATTTAGAAATAATTGAGATCCAATGGTGGATACCACATTCAGAAGTGATGCCGCATATGGCCACATCATTTTATCAGTGTATACCCTAATGTGTCCCGGGCCACATTGAAGAACCGCCTCCTCAAATGATGTGTGTGTGTGGGAGTTCAGAGGTGGTGTGAACGAAGCTCCAACACCTTTTTTTCCCTCCAAGAGACAGAATAGAAATATGCATAATCAGATTGATATTCATGGACTGTTTTAAGCGTGTGAAGATCCAAACATCACTAAAAGCTTATGTAATGCAAGAGAGCTAATATTGTGGCCTATTTTAAAAAGCAGTAATGTCGGCCATCCTCCCTAATTGGAGAAACTAGCTTTCTACCTCTGACTCTTCCCTGTAGTCGATCTCCACCGACTGAACTAAACAACTTCATGTGACTCCTTTGCGACCAAAGGGCAGCTGAGAAACAGAGGAAATGATCTATTGAAGCAGGCAGGTTAGGGGAAAGAGGACACACCTTGCATGTGAGGCACTTTGGCTAACCGATAACTGCCCTCTTGACATTCACGGCAGAGTGCGACTCCCAGTGAAGCCGCACACACATCATGGGGGAAGGTATGAATAAACAGTTAAACTGGTAAACTGGTACGACCACACCATAAGACGGACTCTGTGCGTTTGTCTCGCTTTCTTTGCTTATGCTTTGACATATTGCGCTTGTGATTCCACAGCGCTGTGTCAGCGCAGAAGAAAAGTCTGGCTCCCCACATTATCATCCTGGTATAGGAGGGGGAAAACAAACGCTCAGGCTTGTTTGTATTTCTTCAAACCAATCGTCTTGTGCGGCGCTAAGCACAGGATGCAGCGACGCTGTCTTTGTAACACAGATGGCGCATCTACAGTCATGGAAGGATGCCAGCTGACATGGGCGACCAATGACAGGCCTGTACCCACAGTTTACATCCGCTGAGTCAGACTGGTGATTGGACAAATCTCAGCCTTACTTTTCCCCCCATTGGCCTTTAACTCTCTTACTTCCTCGGTTAGAAGCTCTTTAGCTATATAAACCAGTGCAAAGGAAGCTCATGGATTTTTTAAGTCTTGAGGCCGCACTCTGTATGTATTATTCAGAACAGCCGTTTAACACAGCTCCACTCCAGCATACTTGAGTTGGCGCACACACACGCACAAACACACAGGACGGTAGAAACAACCAGCTGCTGTTGCCACACTGGCATATACAGCTGTCGCAAAAGGGGAATTTTAAACAGTTGTCTACTTCAGACATACACACAAAATACAGATTAACGAGCAGATAAATAGGAAAATAGGAGATATTAATGTGTTCCAGTGTGCAAACCTAAAATTAAGTTTACAGAGAGCCATGACCCGGCCTCCACCCACATACACACTTGACCCCTGCTAGTTTGACACTCTTGCATTCTGTATGAGGTGTTCAGTTAGTGACAGTGACAGGCATGTCAGATAGGCCTTGGTCCCCAGGAAGTGAATTATCAAGACCATCCATCATGTGATGACCAGCAGTGTGCGTGACACGGCAGAGGACATATTTTCCCAAAGTGACAGCATTGCAAAAGTTAACAAAACCCACTCTGAGCTGCTGCTAGCCACATAACCACCCGTAGTTCACATTAGGCCAAAGACCTTTGTGGAATGACATTCCCCCTCTTTCTCTCTCTCACTCTCTCCTCCAACATGTGTTGTGTGCCTCTGTCCTGTACACTATGAATTAAAAATGAATACTGTCCCAAAACCCAACACTGATTAAAGCATTGGGTCTTTATTGTATATTGTTTATGCTCTATCAATATATACTTAATGTTGAAATATTTGCTGGTATTTAACTAATTTCACTGAAAGGGCAAAACAATACTGCAAGGTGGTGCCAGTGAAGAAAATGCAAGTCACCTTGTGTGTAATAAAAACAGCAAATGAGATCAGAAAGTGCATCCACCTGTAACAGGTCACATTGCAGTAATTCATTTCACGGCTTCATTTGGTTGTGAGATAATATTTTAGTGTCTGTTAAATACAATTTGTCCAAACACTGCTATGTATTTCTTCATTAAATGACTGCCAAACAATCATGAGCCTGTGTAACCTTTGGTCTGTATCGCACACAAACAGAGACGCATGCTGGATGGACTGGACAGACCTGTCAAAAAGAATCAGATACATCACAAGCAGGTGACTCATCCGTTTGGATTTAGTACATCACAGAAATGAACTGAGACTCGTTCTAAAAATAGCTAAATGCAATAACTGCCCGGAAAGACCAGTTCAAGATTAAGTGTATGTCTTTGCACAATACCCATCCAATCAGGCTGGGACAGGCAGGGCTGGGCACGCTTATCAACACTGAACACACACACAGACACATTTGACTCAACACATTCTTGAGCAATAGGAATGACACATTTTTTGTGAAATATGTGCGGTGGATTAATTTTTTAAAAAGCTGATTAGGAAAATGTGTGAGAGGGAGAATGACTGTTTGACACCACATATCCTCTCAGAGAGATCCAGTGTTATTCCTAGTATATTAGGATAGAGGGCGAGAGATACAGAAGAGGAATATGAGGAAGAGAAGAAAGAAGACTAGCCGTCTTTTCTCTCTCTGGAACACACATTGCATTAATGATAATGGGGTTAGGAAGTACCTAATATAATATTGTAGAATATCTCATTATGTGAGTTATTGTTGGTCCATTCCTGCACAATGTGTGTGTGTGTGTGTGTGTGTGTGTGTGTGTGTGTGTGTGTGTGTGTGTGTGTGTGTGTGTGTGTGTGTGTGTGTGTGTGTCTGTGGGTGTGTCTGTGTGTGCGTATGTGCGTATGTGCATATGTGTGTATGTGTGTGTGCAGCGCTGGAAAGAGCAGCACCAATAATGATTTTTCATCTTTGAATGTCTTTTCTGTTAAACCTCCGAATTACTTTCTTTCAGAAAATGTGCGTATTGTATTAGTCTGTTGGCTGTGTGCATTGTAAATGTATTTCCAAAACATTGTGAATGAAAAAACAGTAAATACAGTAAAAAAACAGTAAATACATAAAAAAGATTGGCCAGATTTCAAAACTGCTTTTTAAACATATGTTAAGTCACAAGGACAGGATTAATTCATTAAAAAAACATTAACTCTGGTCTTCTTAACTGCCTTCCACAGCGATGAAAGCCACACTTAGGGTCAAGACACAAGTTACAATAAAAATGGTGCTAAAACAAACGAAACAGCAATCTAGCTGATTACCACTACAACAATCACAATGTTATGATCCCACATCAAAAGTCCCTTTTTTTTGTCGCTCTCCTTCACCAGTAAATTCCTGCCTGTTCGTCGTCACCTTTCCTCTGATTTCAAATGTTCAGCTCTCCCGTTACTGGATGGCATTTTTCTTTTCATTCTGTTATCATACACGACGACAACCAGACGCAGACAAACGCTTGCAAGACCACCTACTTAAACGATCTCAGTTGACCTTTGAACCCTGTAGAAGCAGCGTCGCTGAGAGCCAATGAGGTAGAAGCAGCAACAACACCATGTTGGGTCACAGGCCTCAGGGCAACTGTCTCCGCTCAACTTCATACAGAGCATTGCTCTCGCATAAACGCACATATAACACAGGCACACAGGACAGGAGATATTTACTGACATACACACACACTTTGTTTGACTGGCCAATGCAGCGATGTGCTTCTCGTCGAAAGGTGAAGATCTGAGGAGAGGCATTACAATGATGCAGAGAGAGCAAACGTAATGCTGCCTGTCTGCTGTAACGCTTTGCTGCTCACCTCTCATTCTTGCTCTGTAAAAACATTTTAATCTGCAGAAAAAGGTTGAGAAACTTTGACTGCAGGAAGTAAATATGAAATACCCGTTTTTTTCTCTGCTACGCTTTCAAGGTGCAAAGGCTGATTTCAAAAGTAACAAAGGATCTTTTCAGAGGTAGAGAAATCTGTCAGATTACTCAAATATATATATATATATATATATATATATATATATATTTATTTAATGATTATTCATTATTGTTGAGGAACCGGTCAATATTTGGTATGTGTGCCTTAAAACTACATAGATGGTTATATATCATTTTCTGCTGATCAGCTCATCAATTAATCAACTAATCTCATGACTCTAGACTGGGCGGAATATGCTTTTTTAATTGCAGATATTTAAACATGTCATAGTAGATAAAGCATAGGCGTTACTAATAATATTAACAATGTCAAGAATCCCAGTAAACCATGAAAGTGAGCCAGCATGCACAGGACCAGGACCCTGAAACTGAAATGGTTAAATACACTACTGTGACATTTTCAAAATGTCTTTTTTGTATTGCCTTTGTCTATATTCTGTGTCTCCTATTGCCTTGTTGATGAAAGGTGCAATACAAATAAAAGACCTGCTTTGAACAAAATAAAGCGGGGCAGTGCTTGTGAGAAACAGCCAACCTTCTCTGGACAGCCTGAATAAAATGTATAAACATTTCATGACATCAATGAGCCAGGAAAACTTCACCATCAGATAAGTTACTGTTTGTCTTGACCTATTAGTTTGAAAGTCCCAGTATCAACAGAATGTCACCCAAACTCATGAATGTACTTCCATGAAATGTGGCACTAAGATCAGCCTTGGGTCAATGAACTACTGACAGTGTATTAGGGTGATCTAGTTGACACATTTCCCTGATTACACAGGAGAAAAGAAGATGAAAATCAATCTGCAGAGTAGGATTTGAGAATAATAAAAAAACTATTAACAAGTCGTTGACAAATCATGGCCTCTTATAATGGAAAGCACGTTTTTCACAAAGTTATTCAACCAGCTCCAGAACAGTGGAAATGTCGATGGAGGTGTTATAGAAGTGAGATGCTTCTCTATAAGATGGTGACGGTGTTCCCTCAACCAGAACACAGTGGCTAAAGCCAGAGTGCAGAGCGGCAGAGCCCTTGACCCGCTGAGGCTGCTCTGCCATTTGCTTCTGCATGTTTAAGTGACATGTTTGATTTAGTTCAGACTAACCAGCCTGAGGCCAGGAACTTCCAAAAGCAACACACCGCATTAGAAGAATAAGTTTGTTTGTATACATCGGTGTGTATGTGCACAGACGCACACAAAGCAAAAGACGCACAAGCAAGCACCAGTTTGTGCGTGCAAACACACACTTCCAGACCCACACCAACTGAAACTGACCAGGTGCCAAGTGTCAACCTATGATACCATTAGAGCAGTTCAAGGTCTGAACCTTGAGTCTGCAACATACTGAACTATACTGAGCTGTGACTAAAAACGTAGACGGTCTAATGCATGAAAACTCTACAACATTTCCACAAGGTGCAACACTCAACAATGGGAGCCTAAAAAAGGCATTACCTCAACAGATACAGGTGACCCAGAGCAGAAAACTGCAGTGATAGACAGGGAAGAAATCATACGCGCAGATGTGGGAGAAACGTACTTGTCCTAATGTGCTTAAATGAAAAGCCTTTTTAAAAACCCAACAACCCACGCACACACAAACACGCACACGGAGAAGATGAAGGAAGTGCAAGCAGGAGTAGACTGTGACAATCAGTGGGGTGGCCAAAGAGTGACCGTCAATGACTGAGAATTTGACAGGCAGGCAGACACAAACTGTTGAAATGAAGTGTTAGTTTCAGCACGACCGAAAGAGCACGTAAGTGGTTGTGTATTTGGTGACTTTTAAGACTCCTTTCATGAGAACAATCCAACGATCCAATGGGACACATTTGAAGTCAACCAGGTTTTTTTATTTTTACATTTTAGAGCAATTGCGTTGTAATGTTTTAATTTTATGAAACAAATTCACACTATTAAAGTGCATGCAATACACACTATATGTACTATACACTGTGTTTGTGTACTTCAGAGGTTTGCACGGTTCAAACTTTATCCAACATAAACTTCTTATCTTCTTGTGAACTACTGTGATGCATAAACATATTGCTTATTTTGCTTAGTATTCTATATCCTCACTGCATACCTGCATAGTTGATGCATTTGTCAACAGGGGTATGACTCATCCCTTCCTTTTTCATTCAATGCATACAGCAGATGTGCGAGATTTGACAGCTATTGAGTCTTGAGAAAGTGTATGTTTCATATACTGCACCTTGGTGGGTCATTGATTGCCACTGCGTCAATCCATTACATATATCAACAACCAACTCTCTGCATTCATGGTCAAACAAAGCTATGTTTGCTTAGTTGTTTTTAAAGGGAAGCGTGATGATGGGTATTTAGGGACTAACAGGAAGAGAAAGGTTGAAAGCACGCTATATGCGGCAGATCCCTCGGCCTGGTGGGGGATCTATAGCAACGCCTTGATTAGAGACCAACAGCAATAAAGCAGTGTTACACAACAGGCCACATGTACAGGCCTGGTGACAGGTGAGAGACTGAGGCAATGAATGTGAGAACACAGTGAGGAAGAGGAAAAGCAGAGGGAGAGATGTGGAAGGGAAGGACACGGAGAAAGAGGGGGAAACAAAAGACAGAAAGACAGAAGAGAAACAGGCCGATAGAGGTGATGATTCAATATGATAATGTATCGTCTTTCAGTGGAAACAAACTGTGAATAAAACATAAAGAGAGATATAGTGAGACACAATTATGTTGTTTAAACTGATAAAAAATAACCAATAACTCAGTACTTTTAATTTATCACGTATTTAATTCACAAAAAAGCATATACAACCATGTGGTTACTTCATATAGACTATTTAGCGATTGAAGTACTAGAAAACATACCATGAAATGGCCAAGATCTTGATCATGAGGAAATTATTCATTTCATCACTCATGCTAAGGAATACAAAATTTGGGAGGATATAAGGTGTCAGCCAAGGAAAAAAGACATAGTGATTTATAACACCTAAATTCCATAACCTTCTTTTAACATCATTTAACGTCTCATAAAACTGAAGGTATTCTGGTTGTGAGACAAACCTCGGAAAAACAGCGAATTCAAGATGATCAAACTAACATCATGAACGACAAAGACTTATTTGTTTATCAATTTCAACTATTCTCCATAACTTGCTTCAACAAATATCTCCGTCTCCATACACAAGGCAGTAATATGTGATTCTGTCTATTAATTTAGTCAACAAGAAGAGGTATGTCAATTTATCTCCACAGAAATAACTGTGTCAACCCCTCTTTCTCACCGCTAGAGAAGGTCATCCCTCTCTCAGAGCAGGAAACTGTGCGTCTCTGTTTCAGCAGGAAACTAGATGCCATTCTCCCCTTTTCACTCCCTCAACAAAAGCTGCATGTCAATATCTCACTCTGTCACTGTTTGCCAGTCTGGAAATAGAGAGTGATGGCATCATTTAGAGCCAAGTGTCAATACACTCTGACACAAGGCCTGACAATAGAACAGACAGTCTCTATTCTGCGAGAGACCTAAGATTAGAAGGCCCACGAGGAATCCCCTGCTGGAGAGTTTAGTTCCATTGATGCTGAGAGTATTGTGTGTATTTAAGGGTGTGGGTGGACTCAATATAAGCACTAGATGCTGAACAAGTTGCAGTCAAGTCAAATTTATTTCCATATCTTCGACACACGGTCAGGTGTCAGTCTAGTCGCTCACCACTATTCCCATCCTACAAGCGGTAGACCCAATATGATAAACTCCTGTTTAATCCACTGAAATCCAGTACAATACCTGCCTGAGAACAGTAAAGCCGGTCAGCCCTCCTATTATCAGATGCAATCTCCAGCTCAAACATTCTGGCCCACTACAACAACAAGCTAAAAACACAGTCGAGAGGTATAAACCAAACATCGCACTGAGCGTTTGCTCAGCTAAACAATTTATTTTTATTGCGATTAAAAACTCTATTTAATCCAAGAGAATGACTTATCTTTTTAGCAAATTGTTTCCAAATTATTATCTAAATCATCAAATACAACAGCCTTTAATTCCCAGTGAAGCAGATCTTACAGTGTCTTTATCTTCTGTACTGTGAGTCAGTTACAGGAGGGATTGGGCTGCTAAAGAATATAATAGAATGTACGACAAGCTACAGACTGTGGCTACAGACACAAGCTCAAAGTTGCAGATTGATTGATGGATGTCATGATATTATTGGTTCAAATTGGCCAGTACTAGCTTACGTAAGCACACTTCATATTTTGTTTTACAGGAAGAAATATGGCTGGATATAGATTTACATAAATGTTAAATTTGACCGGGGATGTTATCTAAAAGGGATACATGTAATTTTGTATTTCATCTCGACTTTATTGTGGGAGCCATCTCTGCTGTATAAAGCCAAATGTATACTCCTGGCATCCTTGTGCCATAAGTATAATTATGACTGATATTATGCAATTTGTCAACACGTGTCTGTAGCAGGGATTTCAAATCCATTTGGTGTATTTGCAGATTAAAGGTTTTAATCTCAATGACACAAGCCTCTGTCATTCAAATACAGAGCTCCAAAATAAATCTGTCGAGTGCTGCTCCAAAGATTCATCCAAAACCACTGATACCAGAAGGCAGTTAAGTCATTATAGAGATGTATGTCCTTGAGCAACCAAATGGCATTTAATCCTCGTCCTCTGTTAGTACAGCGTTTTAACAGGACTAACTAGTCTGATAAAATACATTAGTGTCGTCTAGGCACGCAGTGGCCCCACTATACCCTGATAAGTGCTAAGGTGCACCCCGTTAATGGAGTATCTCCACCCATAGTTTGATGACAAAGTATCTTAGCAAAAGTGCACCATATTTGTCTTGCATGCCAATCAGAGCAGACTGGGCTTTTTTTGGGAGGTGGGCTTGAAGAGGCACGCAGACAGTAAGAGAAAATGTTTTTTTAGTAAGTAAGTGGAACCTGAAAGTGATCACTATTCATATGTGGAACCTGTTTTTTCAAGATCAGTGATTAACTATTTATGATTACCTTGAATTTTTATAATAAATGTTTAACTTCTGCACACTACCGTTCAATTTGTTGTAAAGAATTCATGATGAAGTTAGAGTTGAACATCCACTTACCCTTCAGTTTCTCCACCACGTTCTGTCCGGCTCTCTCTGCCACCTGCCCGTCCTCCCTCTGGTAAAGGTCATCCAGGAATCGGGCAGTAGCTTCTGACAGGTGGACCTTGCCCGCCACGCCCAGCTGCTCCATCAAGTTAGCCAGATTGACATCATTTGACCATACGTCAAACTTGAAGCGCTTTATTCCCAGGATCCCACACAGGACGGTGCCCGTATGGACGCCAACACGCATGTTGACGGTCTCACGTGTCTCCTGGCAGAACTGCTCGATGGCCTGGATCATGCCCAAGCCCATCTCGACGCAGCAGTAGGCGTGGTCCGGCCTCGGCTCAGGGCAGCCAGCTACACAGTAGTAGCAATCTCCCAGAGTGCTGATCTTCTCGCAACAGGTTAGTTCACAGAGACGGTCGAAACGTCCAAACAGATCATTGAGAAGGCCCACCAAGGCTGGTGCCGACTTATTGGCAGACATTCTCGTGAAACCCACAATATCCGCAAAGAGGATGCTGACAGGCTCCATGCGTTTCATATTGAAAGGCCGGAAGATTATCTGTCCACTGGGGATGGAGGTCTTCTTGCGTTTGTGATTGTTGTACAGGTAACTCTTGGCACTTGTGGCACTTTGGGCTTGTGAAGCTCCACCGCCTCCTCCGCCCCCCACTGAGACGGCTGAGGCAGAGCAGGCACCAGAGGAATAACGCTTGCCAGAGTTCTCACCGCCACCCTCGTCATCACCTTGTTTCATCAGCTCATCTGCAACTCGCCGCGGCATGACAGAGTGGATCATACGCTCTTTCAAGGCCTTCTCCACCTCCAAGTCTTTGCCATGCATGATAGCCTGGCCAACTTTAAGGAAGGTGCTGCGGGAACGCACCTCTGACATGATGAACAGGTGGATGCCAATGACGTGGGCACACAAATGGAGCAGAGCTTTGGCCGGGCATAGCCAGCGGAGGGTGTCTCCTTCCCAATCGGAACCTGAACCCGCTAACCCTGTTCCCCATCCAGTTGTGTCGTAACTCTTTTGAAGCAATGGCAGCCATTCTAATGCCTCAAATAATATAGAATACAGGAGCCCCAGCATCACAGAGGCATACAGGCGGACATGGAGGACGCTGTATAACAACAACAACACCTCCATGCACAGGGAAAAGGTGCCCACGGGGGAGATGCAAGGGGTTGGAGGTGCTATGTTGTCTGATGACGGAGATGAGGCGTTCCCACCGCCAGCCCACTCCAGCTCAATGAAGCCGGCAGTCTGTATCTGTGGGGCCAAGGTAATGGCGAAGGTGACCGCGATCAGGAGCAAGGAGGTTTGGTTGTACAGCCATGTGTAGGGCTGGGTTAAGGTGAACAGGAAGAGGAGCACTAGGAGGACTAAGAAGGAGGCAGTGGGTGCAAGGAAGGTCGTGGGGTTGCAGCGGTCACTATTGACCCCAAAGTACACCCCCCAGAGTACAGCTGCCACGGCCAGGTAGAACAGGACATAACGGAAGCGCCGCTGTGTCTGAGGGAAGCACCTCTCTTGGCACGCATCTTCCAGGATGGGGGAGTCAAACTTGGGGTCCCAGCACTGGGCAGCCGAGCGTTCGAACAGTGGTGGTGCCTTCCTGCGCACCCTGGAAGTGGAGACCCCAGCCGGTCTCGAGTCCGCCGAGCTGCAACTGGAGGAGATACTGTATTTGTGGAGGTTAGGGTTCATTTTACTCACAGTCCCAAAGCCTCCTCCTCCACTGCTGGCAGCCCTCAGTGGCTCATGTTGATGCACGTGTGGCGCGCTGTTGCTAATTCGCACGGTCACGGCGCCGTCGCCGCTGGAGTCGCAGCTCACTTCCGTGCCGTGCATGAGAAGCTGCCGGTGATGTTGCAGAGTGGCCATATTGACGAGGAAACGAGGGGTGCAGGGAGAGAGGTGTTTGAATCTGAATAATATCTTCTGGTGGCCCTCAGGCAATTAGACGCGGTACGTGGGCACCTTGTGTGCACATGGGGCACGGAGGGGAGGTGGCGGGGAGAGAGTGACAGGCAGGCAGTCAGAGAGGGGGCGAGAGAGAGAGAGAGCGCAAAAGGTGTTTGTTGGAATAATCACAGTGCATGAATGGTGAGCACGGCACAGACGTCTTTGCTACGCACACGGCAGCCTGCACACTCACTCACACAAGACGCGCCGTTCCAGTTTCTTGAGCAGTTCATTATCCGACCCCGGTTTTGCGTCAGTACTCACATTACATGTATCCTTCTCCAAAGAGGCTCTGGATCTGAGCCCGGCTTTCTCTCCAGCTGCGGTTAAAATACTGTCATCACTTTTTCTGCCTCCTGAATTGAACATCCTTCTCGGAAAGGACTGGTTAGTGATGCAACGGTTATTTGGTATGCCTTCATCAAGTCGGCCCTGACGTTAGACAACTGGAAATTACCTCTGTGTGTGCGCGCAATATCTCGATACTGCTGACATTACAAAGTCAGACAGCGTCAGGGAAAATCCCCAGATTTAGTCTTCATTCCGAAATAACGTTGTTGCGTGAAAAGACAGCAGTCAGGTCCAGGGCTTCTTTGTGAGAGCGGATACAGATCGAGGCTGTCAATAGTTGGCGTTGTGCACAGTAAGGGCTACAAAATTTTACGCTTCCTTTCCCCAATTAAAAAAAAAAAAAAAACACCCAACACAATAGTGTCCTTATGATCAGCTAATAGTGCTAAACTAAAAAAGACGTGGACAGTATGAATTGTCCAGCATAAAGCATTAAAATGTGTATAAGAAAAATATTTTCCAGAAAAATAAACAGTCCTCACTGCAACGAAAAACTATTTTCGTTGCACATAAAGTCGTGTACTTTTGCTGTATCTGTTTAGCATAACACAACAATGCCGACTTAAAACAGTTGATTACGTTGGTAAAAAAAATAAAAAGTTGTGTGATCTGTAATTAAGGCAGCTTTACCTTCCACTACAGCCTTATCAAGGCTCAGGGTGCTACGGATTGTCATGTCTTGCTCCCATACATTCTCCTTTCATCGTTATTCCGGTGGCCCATGAAAATAGTCCACATTGTGTTTATGCGGGAGCCCTGTCCAGTCCAAGATCCAGATCATAAGAGGCCTGACAGGCAGGCCTATTCCCACGGATCCAGCCCCGTCTTTTCCTGAACTCCCACTCCGGATCTCCAACGTTTATTACCCCTCCGTCTTCCAAAGAGGGGGTCGGGGTATGTGTTATTCAAAGACGCGTAATCCGAAAAGAGAAGCGCAGAAAAAGACCATCCGCTGGCCCAAATGAGTGTAGGTTTGCCTCTGCTGGGAGTGTCTGCAACTTGTTGCGCGCAGTTGGCAAAATATTCGACTACGAGGAACAGCCTCGGTCGGAACAGGCTGGTCTAAAAATAGTGATGATCAAAACTCGTGCAATAACAACACCAACAGCGTGCGCTTTTTCATCAACTCAATCTACGGAATAACAGAAGCGCTTAATACAACAACCAAAACACGTAGTAAGCTACTTATGAATCACTCCGTGAAGCGCGTGCAGAACGTCAGCGATAGGGCCCCTTCTCGTTTCCAAAAGCTCCCAAACTTTTTTTTTCCCAGGCCGTATTTCCTGCGTTTGGAGAGGAGACCCAGTTAGGAGTCTCTGGTTATTTGGAGCTGGGGCTGGATTTCCTCCCCTCGCATTTCCCCCCAGAGCAAAGACGTAGAAACTCCCCAGAGCAATGAAGGAAACCCCTCGGCTATCTCCTCCGTGGGATTATCCAAAAAACACGCCCCACAATCGGCACCATCTCCTTATCGCAACCAAGTCCTGAGGTCTGGGGAGCACTAGATTCCGCTGGCATGCGTGTGTCCAACAAGCACAACACTGTGCGCTCTGGCTGCGGTGCGTCCTCTTCCGTCCGCCGCTGGTTGCCTCCCTTTCTCCCCCGGTATACCGCTCCCTGCTGGAGTTAGCGGCAAAAATAAAAACAGACTCGACAGCGGGAGTTGTGAGAGCTGCTCTCCGTCTCTTACCGGGGCGAACGTGACATCTCCGCTCTCGTAGCTGCCGCCACCATCTTCGCTGTGACTCGGTCGGAAATCCTCCGCCAGCTGTTGTGGCGGTGAGGGGTTGGTGTGACCAGCCTGTCAAGCGAAGCACGGTTCACACAAAAAAAGAAGAAAATCGGTTTCCGGTCTTGCCTTACAAGCGAGATAAATAAATAAATAGGTTTAGTCAGGTACATGTTTTTACACTGGCAGAAGATAGGATAGCTTACCCAGGACGTACGTTGTCTTCAGTTGGTTGAAGCAATATTAAAAATAGTCCCGACAGTTGAAAGTAAGTCAATTAGTCGTCATGTCAATGCGAGCCGTTGGAACGATGGACTAACAGAAACATGGCTGCACCTCCATGCGCGTGGAAGGTGTACATTGTTCGCTAACTTAATAAGAGCAATACTTTTTACTGGAATCACAGGAGTTATTTAAATTAACATTGCATATTAAAACCCGGCTAGCAAACGGCCAACGGCCCAACTAAGCCCTGTATCTTTACAAACCAGCAGCTAAGTGGACCCCACGTGACGCCTTTAGTTTGAAGGCAGACGGGCCTCCGGTCACCTCCCGCCCCGGTTGTCTGTCTCACTTGACGGTCTAGGTGTCAACGTCCAGACTGGAGCTTCAGGTGGAAAACTGCCCAGAACATGAGATACATTATTTTCAAGAGTAATTATCATGTAATGCACCACTGCCACATAGCCTACACACGGATTCACGATGTGTGTGTTAAGTTTAGTGTCGCCTATTGACCCAGACCACACTTTAAGAAGTGTGGACCTGTTACTTGATATGAGGCTCTAATACATATGTGTTTATATGAGGCTCTACTAAATATGTGTTTGTCCTAAAGCAGTGAAGTATAGCACATGCCATTGCCTTCCTATTATATAGTCTTTTGAGACATAAAAGACTTCAAACTAAAACGTGACTTGAATTACTCATAAAATAAATAAACACCATATTGTCAATGCCTGTAGGCAGTAATTCTTATTGATTTGTCACTTTTCCATGATTACACCTACCAAATTGGCTCTCGGAGCCTTAACGAGAGAAGCAAATTGTGTTGTTGTTACCTACTTATGTCTTGTACTGAAGCAAACTTAAAATCAAATACTTTTGTGTCCAATGTTTTTATGTTTTATGTTTTGATGTGGGTCGTTTGAGAGGTGATTTGGATCTTTCCCAACTCTGTTTTGAGTGTTGAAACTGTGCAAAAAATCCATATTTGTGGAATGTAGTTCAGTATGATATGAAGGAAACATATAAAGTCTAATACATTCTTTATTTTAATTTCTTTCCTTCTTTTAGTTTTTGTTTGTCTCCAATAAAAGCACTCTGTTGTATTTGTTGTACTTTTTAATCTCAGATAAACACAGGCAGAGGGGAACAACCCTTCCAAACAGGAACAAATATCAAGCTGCAATCGCGTTTTGGTGGAAAACCTGTCCTTGGAAATTCAATATTGAGAAAAAACAAAGCTGGAGTTGTTCTTTTTTTTTTTTTTTAACCATCCATTACCTTTTAATTTCCTATATTATTTTCTCATCATAATATAATGAACTTTATGAAAATGGATTCATTTGTAGCACCTTTTCTGGGGGTGTTTCTCATAGTATCTCATCCCCTATGAGATACTATGAGAAATACCCCTAGAAAATATGAGAGGTACTAAATTGTGTAATTGTGTGTAATTATATTTTAACTATTCCCCTAATAGTTTTTAAGGGGACACACATTTCTACGTTGCAAAAAGATCACAGTATGTCAAAAAATAGAGAGGTATGACAGGAGTTATAGTCAGTTGGCAAACCTTTAATTTCGAAGGTCAAATATACTGAAGGAAGACATACTATGAGGAAGAAAGGAGGCTGGTTTAATGGTATATGACACCATACGTGTTATTGTTGGCACATTAGCTATCAAATATCCAAGGTGGTGTTCCATGAATGAACACTATACTGGCATTTTTATGGATCACACTGTACTTTCAGCTGGTGATAGTGTCGTGATGAGATTGTGAACAGCAATGAATACAAATATATATGTGTGTCCTCTGCCTTTGAAGAAGCAATACTGTTTAAACTTTGAATCCAATAAAGCAATAAGCCCTTGTGCACATTTCCAGTGAGTGTGTGTGTGTGTGTGTGTGTGTGTGTGTGTGTGTGTGTGTGTGTGTGTGTGTGTGTGTGATATGAGGGGGCGTATGTGCGTGCTTATGTTCAAGAGTTTACAAGAGGTGTGTTTGAAGAGTCGATAAAGCTGCACTGATAAGTCTGTTAACATTGCTCCTTAAACCTGGGGGCAATGCCCGTCAACTCAGCAAACACAGATAATACACAGAATATCACCTCCATATTTACACATTCAGCCCTTATTACATATGCACGGGCGTGTTTATGCCTGGTGTCACATGACACATAAAAACTCCTTGCCTTGGAGCTCAGGGTCAACAGGGCAGCTGCAGATTTTACGTATTTAAGTATTTAAACAAAGCACCAGTGAGGAGACAAGCTGCCAAAGAATATGATGACAAATAGGCTTTACTCAGCGATATATTAAATGGATAGTCTTTTTTCTTGAATGTGTTCTACTTTTGAAAGGCCCATGTGCAGTATTACCAGCAGTATATGTTTTGTTGTGCCCAAACACCACTTTGGTCCAGACTGAAAGCTTTCAACAGCTACGTACTTCTATGAACTTTGGTACAAACATTTGTGGTGCCCAGAGGATGAATCCTAATGACTTTGGTGATCCTCTAACCTTTGCTCTAGCGTCACCACAAGATTTACATTTTGGGTTAGAGTGAGATATAGAGAAAGTATTTTTCCAATACTCAGTTTTACAATCAATTACCTGCAAAAGCTAATTACATTCCCATCAGCCCCAGCTGCACTCGGCGTTTATAAAACTAACATGATAAGCACGATACCTTCTAATCATCAGCATGTTAGCATGGCCATTGTTAGCATGGTCATTGTTAGCATGGTCATTGTTAGCATGCTAACCATAACATTTGATTCAAAGCACCACTGTGGCCGAGTACAACATCAAACAGGGAACTGCAATATCGTGGCATCCGAGTGCTCAACCAAATGTCACATTCTGAACTAAACTGAACTAAAAAGGTAAATTGGACAATGATCCATCCAGATGTAGGCCTAAGGGAAAAGGAATTAATGAAAAGAGACAGGATGTCACATTATTTATGAATATTTCAGAATACGTCAACACTTACAGTTATGAGAGAGCCTTCGAAGGAATATGTTTTCAGAAGAATCTCTAGCTGTTCTAGAATGTATTCATAATGTAGTCTATATGTGTATTATTTTGTTCAAGCAAAGTTAGTTTGAATTACTGCAATATTCTGGTCGACAAAAAACACTCTCTATAACGGTGTTGTACAACATGGTTGTTCTGGTGTTTTGTAACTGTATTGTTGCATGCAAACACAGTTTTATACCGTTTATTTACATGTATAATGCGATATATAATTAGTTTCTACTGTCTACAGAATGCCTTGGACTGTCTGGTTCTGTACTGAAAGGATAATATTGAGTATATACTGTGAAAGTACGGCATTGTAATCATGTGACAAAGAGAAAATCCTGTGGATAAATTAATGCTTTAAAGATTTTAAAGCAGGGTTTCTAAAACCTTTTGGGACCAGGGACCCCATACAGGGAAGAAAATGTGTCAATCGCTTAATCGTAAAAACACTCATTAAGCATTATGCTTACCACCATTTCTAGTCTTAGATGCCATTGGAACTATTTGTATTCTGAAACCTTTAAACCTAAATGCTTCAGACCGTTCCATGGGGTAAACATATACACATTCAAATTAGAATAGTGTTAATACCACTCATGTACTTTTAAACAGGGGGTAATTGTATTCTTATTGCATTTGGATTCTGACAGTATTTGTACTTTTCAAGTAATTGATCTTAAAAGCTTTCAGAAAATGAACAGCGGCAAGACTGACATGGTCCTAAAATAATCCATTCAAAGAGTAATGAGCTCCTTTATTGCTGTGTGTCACAATCATATCCGTTTAAATTGGCACAAAGCTAACGTGAGTGGGAGAAATGGACAAAATATTCTTGTTTTATTGTATATTTTAATTGTTTAAAATACAGCACAAATTTATCATGTATAGCAACGGATTTGGTTGACCCACTGACAGTGCCACCGAACCCTAGGGTAACTTGGACCCCACTTTGAGAATCACTGCTTTAAAGTTGACTTGAATGAGTCATTGTCTCGGGGTATCTGGTTGATAGTGAATCAGTCCAAAGAGAGTTTATGTTACCAATAACAAGCTAACTTCAGTCAGACCACCGCTGTCAAATACTCACATACACACCCACTCTTTTTGGCAAACAAGAAAAATTCACTGCTCACACCTAATTTATTATTACAGAGATTATAAAAAGATGTAATCATTACTAACTAATAAGCAGAGAACATAATATGAATATACACGTGTAATATGCTTTCAGTATGGATGATCACAGACAGAACTATGTTATAAAAGTATGTTGTTAACAATGTGTTGTCTCCTGTTTTCTTCTGTGCCATGAATTAAAATTAAAACTGGTATAGAGAAAGAAAGCTTATTTTTTTCTTTCACTCTGCTATCTAGTGAGTCTGACTGACACATAATTGAGGCGCCTCCTGGTGGTTGTTTTCAGTCACTGCATGGGATAATTAACCCACTATCACATGGCAGCATTCGTATTGTTATGGGTCGTTGGGCTAATGTGTGCTCATCCAGCTTTTAATCATGTTTCTCATTTATACAATGCTGTTATGCGTGAACAAATTAGTCTGCAATATGTTATTCTGAAGGTGCATCTCCAATCCAGAGCAGTGTGTTGTGAGGATGAGAGTTTGTGCTTGTAGCTTGCATTTGGCCCATATTTCCCAAATCCTCATTCGATGCATTTTGCAGCTGCACAATTAAATATCAATTATATATTGTGTCAGTGGAAAACACTTAATCTGTGTATCCATAAAAAGGAAACCAAGTCTGCAGTTTTTAATTTAGTTGTTTACTCAAAAGAAATCACTCAAAAGAATGATGGATAAAGGAACAATGACGAGATTACATTTTCAAAGGAAATGCAGCCGCTTTGAGGTAAGACTAGCAACAGTTCAGAGGGCTGAGAAGGCTGCAGTGGCATTAAATACAAGCTTGAACAGAAAGCTACGATTAAATGATGTGGTTTTATTCAGTCAAATCAGTTCCAGTGCAGCACAGAGATATTTTGAAATAAACCGTGCTTCGATAATAAATGTAGTATAGTACAATAGAGAAGAGAGGACAGTACAGCGACTAAACATGGTTGAATCCCTAAAACACGACAAGAACAGCCCTTCTATTTGTTTGGGAAACCGTTGAAAATAAACCTCCTGACACAACAACGACGACCTACACTGGTTTCACTGTAAAAACACAGCACAGCAGTTTGAATCTCAATCTTCAGACTTTGCAAACAACAAGAGGACAAAATAGTGGCAGAATCCACTGTGTGACTACACGACATCGGAGGAGTACAATCGCTGGCGGCATCTTTCTCTGAAGCAGAACACTTGAATAAATAATGTACAAACTTGAAAACAGTGAGAAACCAGAAAACATCCAGTCTCAGATTTCATTAACATGGAAGGTTACAAAGGAAATAGACTTCTTGGGTTTTTCCTGTTGTATGTTTCACCTGCACTACTAAACCATTGTAAAAAAAAAACCACCTAAATACCAGAAATGTGTCGTCGGACAATGTGTACCAGAGAATTGTTGTAAAACTAACCCAGGTCGGTGTGGTACATCTTTGCACATGTTCGACTCTCTCTCCCTCTCCCCTAAGTCTCTCCATACCCAGTTCTGAAAATCACAGCAGTGAGGATTATTTCAGGAAACCCTCTGGTTGCTGCCGCCATCTGCCTCCTCTATTCCTCCTCCTGCACCCCTCGTCTCCGGTCTCACTGCTTCCTCCAGCGATTCTTGGGTTTCTCCTCACATCCGGGACCCTCACAGGTGCCAGGGAGCGGAGGCGGAGGTGAGGGTGCAGCCTTCGCTGGTGCAGGCGTGGCTGCGGCCTTGCCGACAGTGCCGAGCAGGGCCGGGAGCTCGTACGAGATGGCCTTCTCTAGCTTCTCTAGTAGGCAGCCGCCGGTCCAGCTGCAGTGGGAGGAGAGCTGCTTGAAGCTGGAAACCGGGTTCACGCCAAAGAAGTCCTGGTAGGCCTCCTTTTTGGGCAGGTCAAACTTGCTGACGTTGGTCTTGGCCAGAATGGATTTGAAGATATAGTACTTGTCCGGGTCGTTGACAATGTCGTTGAACACCTCGTAGGGGTCGCTGAACCAGCCCAGCTTGTCACTGTATGTCTGGAGGTAACGGTCGACCAGCAGGGCGTGGATGCGCACGCGGATGGCGTGCTGGCGGATGAATGCAATCTTGTTCTCCATTTGGTTCTCAATCACCTGCAGGGACAGAAATGAGAAGATGCATAAGTCACAATGTGTAATCCAAGTGTTTGGTGAGTTTAAGTATTAAACAAAACATTATCTCAGAGGCCTCATACGTGTACTGAACTGTGTAAAATGTGGTCATGTAGCTGGTGTTTAATGCAAATACCAAATTCATTTCTGTGCATCGAGTCATATTGTCAACAAAAACAAGGAAGGAGCCATATCATGCCTGGTTGAGGTCCTCCAGCAGAGAGGTCTCCTCCTTCATGAACAGCTCTCGGCTGGTGTCTGCAGCATAGTCCTGAGGCCAGAAGGAGCTGACGTACACCCGGGGGGGCTCCGTGACGTTGATCAGGGGCGCCATGCTCCAGAACAGGGCCCCGTAGACCCTCATCAGGTTTTGGGTGGAAAGACTGTCGGCCTTGTTGAGGATGAGGCGAATCTGGGACTCGCGGCCCTTCATCTGCTTGAAGAGCATCTCCAGCTCCCCACCCACGTCCAGCTTGGTGGGGTCGAACACCTGGAAGATCAGATCTGCCCGATCAATGAACCACTGGCACACCTCGTTGTAGGGGTAACCTGAGGAAGAGGAGAGAAGAGACACAATACATGAAAAGAAAAAGGTTTTCACTCTGTGAAACGCAGCACAAGTGACCCATTTTTTTACATTTCACATACGAAAAGCTTTCTTTGCAATTTGTTTTGGGTCACAAGAACAAGGTAAATCCATGTTATTCATGGGCTCATGGATGTCTGGTTAAAGAATTATCACATTAAAATAAAATTGTCCTTTACAATTGCCTTTTAGCCTCATAAGCTACAGGGAAACCTTTCATTTTACACTTTTAATTGATCAGCATTGTTTGTTTTCTGTACAAGGCGTAGTAATAAACCTGTTTGTTAAAATACATCCTTTACAAACCTGATACATTGGATTCATGACTTGTTGCGGGTGTCTATGTGTGTGTTCGTAGGCTGTGAGTGTTGTATTGATACTGTGCGTCATGGTAATCCTCGGATTGATGTTGCAGATATTGTTGTAGTGCGTCTCCAAGTCGTGTCTCGTCTGCGGCGTCCATATAAAACATGTCATTAGTAACGCCCTCTCACCTCTCTCCTGCTGCTTGCGGTTTTCAATGATGCCGGGCGTGTCGACGAAGGTGACCCTCTCCAGCAGCTTGTGGGGCATCTCGATGCCCACCAGCCGCTCCAGGAAGCCTTGGCCGAACTTCTCCAGGGGAGAGAAGGACCGCGAGCTGTCTGCTGCCATGACGATGCCCTCTATGGACCGAGACTTTTCCCCGTTCATGATGACCGTGTACTCTGAGGTGGTGGGCTCCGCACCTGGTGGGGGACGAAGGGGGAATGGTTCAACACCACCGGCACTGGTGGGTTAAGCTTGTTTATCGGTTATTTGGATCTGATACATCTACATCTTATGTATACATGCATAAATCATTATGCTTAATTAGGTAGTGATTTTGCACTAACTAAACTTGTTTTACTGTCGACATGTAAAACCACAATGACACGTTTATGTTTCCTGAGTACCAGCAACAGATGATCAGCTAATCAATTACCCTGTTGGACATAGACGCCAAAAGTTCCATCTTCTCACTTTAAGTGAAATTAAAGTATGTTGTAGTTATTGGAGTAAACAATTGTAATACATATAATTATGAATCGTCTCCACTACTCTGGTTTACTCTGGTTATAATAGGACAGTAGGTAGGATCAGTGTGAACCTGTGTAGAGTTCCTGTGGGGTGCCGTGAAGACCCAGCAGGTAGTTGATCATGGAGGACTTGCCGACGCTCCAGGGTCCCAGGAACAAAACCATGGGCTTAGAGGTGATCTCGCCATCTACAGTCATACACATACATTTTTGTTTTTTCTTTAGAAAATCAATTCAGCTACAGCTGATCTTATGTTAATTCAGAATACATTAAAAGGTTGTGTGATCGTCCCTGATTGTCTTTTGTCATCTTGCTGTTAAATGTACACAAGCACACAGAAAATAAACAAATCAAATGGGCAGAGTGAAGGGAATCTTCCTGAACACGGTGTCTGTAGACAGTCCCGTACACGTCATTCCATTCTGCTCCACAAGGGGTACCAGAGTCACATGCCACAGTTTGAAGACATCATCCTGCTCCTTAACATAAATAATTCTCATTGCCCTTAAGTGCAATGGAACAAAGTTGTAGGGAGTCTGGCCCACACAACGGCCCCTTTAATTTTCAGCAGACAGAGTCCTTATTGTGCTTCTATGTGTGCCTGGTTTGAATAATGTCAGGTCTTGGCTTGATTTCTTCTTAATCATGACTTTATTTGTGCTTCACTGCTTTTGTGCAACTCCAATTTATTAACATATAGAGGAGCTGTGAGGTGACGTGTTTTTGGTGGACAGTGTTGGCTAAAATATATTTTCTTTATACATGAATGCATTGCCCATGTGGGCCTGTAAATCCTTGACAGACACTGTGACTTTTGCCCATACAAATAAACTACTGGGGTGGCTGCGACTCAGGAAATTTCAGTTTGATGTGGTAGTGTCCTTAGTCAAGCTACTGAACCAAAGATGGCTCCGCAATGCTTTGCCATCAGTGTGTCAGTGTGTGTGTGTGTGTGTGTGTGTGTGTGTGTGTGCGCGCGCGCATTCATATTTAGATTAGATCCTGATGACCATTTACTACTGCTTCTTAACATGCTGTTTGATCCAGGAAGCTGGTTCACCTGTGACTTCATGCTGCCTGAGCTCATTGTACTTGAAGGCTTGCTCCATTGGCTGGATGGCAGTGTGGTAGATGTTCAGCAACTTCTTCATTGCAGCTAGAGAGAGAGAGAGAGAGAGAGAGAGAGAGAGAGAGAGAGAGAGAGAGAGAGAGAGAGAGAGAGAGAGAGAGAGAGAGAGAGAGAGTTGGATGTATTAATTGGGGGGTAATGGCAAGAAGGCATTTTGGACAAGATTATTATTAATGCTACCATTACTGATTACAACAGTTCCTTGGGCAGTGCATGATGAATTGCCCTCATAAAGTTTATTGAATCGAGCTGAGGCGATTAGAAGACCGGCTCTGCTGCAGCGCTTTGAAATGAACCAGTCTTCTTTCAGAGAACAGAGAGGCTTTCATAGAGTTACACATTTGCGCTGATTAATCACCTGCCTCAAGACGTGTCTGCACGCTCACACGCATACACACATGCATATAGTACACACACTCACACACAACAGCCCCAGGACCTAGACATCATGAAGCAATTTTGAGAATAGTTTTGGCAGAAAATCCCCCCAAATTGTCTCATTCTTGCTTTCATTCTCATACAAACACATCTGTTTTTCTTTCCCATTGACAGTGTTGCTGTAAACAATCTTCATTTCGATACACAACTTCAGGCGTTTCCACAGCAAACATCTGAAAGGCATTTGAAACGGTGGGCAGCACAGCAGCGTTTGTCAATGAGCATCCTATTTTTGATCAGCAGGATGTGGTTTTCACTGTGTACATGCACAATATGTGTATGTATGAGTGTATGTATCTGTGCGGGTGTGAGAGAGGTGCTTTATGCCCTTTCATTGCATTTCAAGCAAATCAAACCACATTATGTCTTTTTTCACTAACTTTGAGAAGTCATAGTTCCTCACCTGAGAGCTCTGTTGAGGGGTCAGTAGTAGCCAATCGCAGCGTGTCCTCAATGTGGGAACGGTCCCTCATTGTCGGGCTTGCCTGCTGATGTTCTGATTGGAGGATCAGATAGTTAAGTCAACTGTTAAGGTTAACATGCATTTACCTGTGACAGGAAGTAGTCATGCTTAATCTGACAGAGAGGGCCTGAAACACAATTTTACTGTTTTTACTGTTATAAAGCTATATTTAGTGAAATAAATCAAATCTCATCCAATTAGTAAAGAGCAGCTGACATTTCAAAATAAAAGTGCAGGTAAACGGTGTCCTGAGTCGTGAGTGACAAGACCATCTGGGGAGAGTACAGGCCCAACTGTTATATCATGCTGTTGTCCATCTATTCCTTTCATCTGCTATTTTGGTTTGTTTATTTATGTACCAGAGGTTGTTGCTAATTCCCCTTTAGCTACACACTGTGTCATATTCAGGGGGCTTTGCATGCCTCAGAGAGAAAGACAGAGACCGTTGCTGTCATTTCACAGCTCAGCTAACTCCCGTCACACAAGAATAATAATTTGTTACCACTTTCTAACAAAACATACTTACATGGCTGTGTACAAACACTTTTTAGGTTAATAATTAACCATTTGTAAGGACAACTTTAGCTTTGACTGGTTGGGAAAACCCATTTGGCTAGTGTTAATACTCTTTTAAATAAGTTATTAATGAATACATTTTGGTTTGGATGTCCGGTAGCTTATTTCCAGAGGGGTGAGTGGTCTTAGAGGGGTCTTCAAGGTGAATTAAAAGACAAAGCAAAGTGTGCTAGATCAGGATAAACACCATCCACAAAGGGTTTGCACAATGTGGTAACCCAAAGCCAGTCCCTATCGATGGTCATTTAATGCTTCATAAAACATGTATAAGGGATTTATTAACCATTGGTAAAGGCAATAATTACAACTTAGTAACAACTGATAAAGCTTGCCTTATTAGTAGTTACACATCCTCAAACAACAAGTTGTACAAGATATTTGTGAATTTTATGTTCCTTTAAATTCAGATTTCTTGCATGTTTTTCCTGTCTGTTGTTGCTCTTCTTTCTGTGAGGTATCATTCTTGCTTTTTTTTAAAGAAAACTTTCATTAGCATTGTATTATTATCATAATGTGTCTTACTCGCTTCTTTAGGATTAAGATTAATTGGTATTTTCCATTTATTTTTGTTGGTAAATTATTTCTATCTCTGCATAAACGATTTGTCTTACAAGATATAGTAAATAATTCACAACATAACAGTTTCAAAATATTTTGCTTTGTCATCTCAAACTCTCAGGATAGGCAAAAATGTGACAGTAATCGTTTCAGAAATGTATTGTAGGCTTTTACTGAGTGTTGAATTCGATTACTGGATATCTAAAGTTCAACGAGATAACGCACATAAATTACACTCACACAAGGTGATGAAGTGGGATCAGAGGAATAGATGGGGATCTCTTTTAAGACTCAGCCGTCGTCTTTTATAGCAAGTGTCAACACCCGGACATCAGATAATGGCTTGCTTCCTTAATTACAGAAGCAGTGGAAGGGCACAGCTTCACTGTAACAGGATCCCTGCTGCTCTACTTGTCTACTGACAGGACGATGGCAAGACAATGGTGTCAGTGAAAAGATGTACATACACCTTCTGCTACAGCCTTTCTTTTAAAGGGGGAAGGAGAGTTACACTTATGACACACTACAAACACAGATGGGGTTATCTTTTTGTACCTTTGGTTTTTGCTGGTGCAGGCTCCTCTGAAGACACCTCCTCTACTGTCACCTCCTCCACATCAACAGGTGCCTCCTCAACGACATCTACTGATGCTTCTCCTTCCACAGTCACGTCCTCTGCAGATTCTGGTGCGACCTCCTCCAAAACAGGCTCTAGCTCCACTTCGGGCTCTGGCTCTAAAACCACCTCAATCTCTGGCTCTGAAATCACCTCTGGTTCTGGTTCAGGCTCTGAAATCACCTCTGGCTCTGGTTCAGGCTCAGGAATCACCTCTGGTTCTGGTTCAGGCTCAGGAATCACCTCTGGTTCTGGTTCAGGCTCAGGAATCACCTCTGGTTCTGGTTCAGGCTCAGGAATCACCTCTGGTTCTGGTTCAGGCTCAGGAATCATCTCCGGCTCTGCAACCACTTCAATCTCAGGCTCTTCAGTCCCCTTTGGTTCTGGTTCAGTCTCAGACTCAGGAATCCCCTCTGGTTCTGAAAGGACTTCAGCTTCTGGCTCTGCAAACACTTCGGCCTCAGGCTCTGTCATCTCTGGTTCTGGTTCAGATTCAGATTCTGTTATCGCTTCAGTTTCCTCAGATTCCTCAAAGTCTGTCTGAGGAAGCTCAACTTGTTCTGCTTCTGGTTCGGATTCAGCTGCTTCTGGTTCCAGTGCAATATCTTCCTCAGCAGCTTCCTCCTCTACAGCCTCATGTAGGAAAGTTTCCACGTCTTCCTCCTCAGCGGCTGCCTCTGTATCCTCCTGTGTGTCTTCACCTTCCTCAACTGCTTCATCTTCTTCAGCAGCAGCTTCTTTCGCCTCTGCAACTTCTTCCTGAGGTTCTTGCACTTCCCCTTCCTTGTTGGATAATTCCTCCTCTGCTTCTTCTTCGCCTTCCTCAATTTTCTCTTCCTCAACCACAGCTAGCTCCTCCTCCTCAGTCGATGCAACCTCTTCAGATACATCCTCCTCTTCCTCAGCCTTCTCCTCAGATGTCTCCTGCTCCTCTTCTACCTCTTCTTGAGACGCAGCCTCTTCCGGCTCTTCCTCTCCATCACCTGTAATCTCCTCAGTGGAAGCATCCCCCTCCACTGAAGCAGCCTCCTCCTCTTCATGCTCTGAGGTTGAAGCTGAATCTTCTTCAGTACCTACAGCTGCTGGAGGTTTGCAGGGCTGGCATATGGCCCTCTCTGGGGCCGGGGTGTCGTTGGAGGAGCTCTGGCTAGCGTGCTCCTCTGTTGTATCACATCCACAGGAGAAGAGATCTTCCTCTGGCTGCTGGAGCTGCAGACGCACCAAAGGATCCTCATCGTGGCTGGAGGGGCCCGTCAGAAGATCTAGGAGGAGGAAATATGCAATTAGACAAGATAACTTTGGGCTGGTGTCTTTGATCAGCACTAAGACAAATTATATCTTTTATTAAAAATGTAGAATTCATCCCTGATCAGAGTATTGCTCATCATTCATGTTTTAATGAAAGATGTTCAGAAATAAACTGACCAATCAGACTGCACTAACTAGCCGGACCTCTGCAGACAAGTAACCTTTGTCTGTTACGTCAGTGTTTGAGCGGTGCTCAGTCACAGTGCAAGAACAGAGCAGATCAGATGTTCAGCACCTCCCAGATTTAAGACTCACATTACAGCTCCTTGAATGGTGGCACTAAAGAGAGGACTATTTGAAGCAGACGTACGGCAGACCGTTGTGTAGAGAATCTAAAAGAAGACAGCTGAGTGGACATGGAGGCCTAGAATAATGTATTTATTGTCGTTGCATGCATTTATGTATTTCTGCGTTACACTGCTTTTTCTTTCACGACACTAAAACACTAAAACACTGGTGAATTAATTAATTTGGGTTTAATGTAAACTCAGTCCCTCCTTTATACTCTGCATACATAATCTATACATAATCTCCCTTTAAAAAAATAAAAACAATCTTCAATGTATGTCTGTTTTAAATTGTTTCAATCTGTACACAACAAAACCTAAACTGAATGTTAATCTGTGAATTTGATGAAGGCCAATACAAATGTATTTGTCTTAATCCTGACACATAAGAATCTGATATAATAATCTGATATCGACATCCTTAAAAATATATATATTTAATGGATTTAGTTTTGATTTCACAGAATATAATAATAAACAATGAAAATATGACAACAATAACAATTATAATAGATATACAACTAATGTATGTTATATTGTATAGATATAAAGTTTACTTAGGAGCAAAGCTAATTGTTTTGCTCTCTCACTCTGGACAATAAGATACAGAACAAGATGTTCATCACCATCCCTCAGCATCATTATAGTTACTATTATGGTTACTATTATATTTACTATGGCTTCAAAACAATCACAGCTAATACAGGGATCTCCCTCTCCATTACACCACACGTATACATATACATATACTCTTTACAACCAAAGAGTCCACCGTGACCTCTATGTAATAATAACTGCCTGCCAGTCTTAGGACTGAGCAACGCGTAGTGGCACGCTGTGTGATACGGAGCAGCTAAATGTATGTCCAGTTCATGTTACAAGAAGGGCTCAGCGTGCAGGATGAAGACTAATAGCTATAGCCAGCTGTCACAGGTGTTATATGTTCATAAGGCTTCTGGATCAATGCCAACATGAGCCAACAGGCTAACGCTATGGAATAAGTTAACATGTGATGATAGCTTTAGATAGTACGTACACTGTTAAACCTGCAATAACAGATTGATGGCCACTTGAGGGGCCAAAGTTGTAAATGCATTTTTGACAGAACATATTTTAAGTGGATATGGTGAACTTAAATAAAGGCTGATTATTTGCACATCCATCTGTTACAGAGCAACATTATCATTTATTCAGTCGTATTTCAGGTCACCTGATGAATGTAGGTCCAATATAGCTTTGTTTTTGGTCTCCACCAGCTCATGAGTGAAATAATGTGTCTTTAGCTGCTAAATGTGTCCGTCTGTTGTTTGGTGCCTAGCGAGTAGTGTGGGAGGTGGCCACTGTGAGTGAGAGTGGACCAAAAAAGTCAAGTTGCAGCCTGACAGCAAAACAATGAGCTGAAACTCACTTTATTGCTCTGCAAATCCAAAGAGAGCATCACATTTTGTTGATGATTCTCTGTAAGTCCATTATTTTGCCCCCTCACACATTGTCATTTGATACTTTATTGATCTCAATTAAACTAAATCTGATTTCCATATAAGTACAATGAGAATAGTTAAGAGTAATGACGTCTGGCAAAAGGCTCAACCAACCAAAAAGCCTGTCCTGAATCTTTCAAGGTCCTGCACGCCCCACAGGTGTTTTTAATTACTTGGACCAGACTCTCTAACTCTGTACCAATAAGAAGGATAACAAGGTAAGTTGCTCCACCCTAACAGGTGCAACTATTACGCAAATAAGGGATGTGCCAGTCAAGCAGAGGTCTAATCAGGCAACAAGTAAAAACACCTGTGCGGATGAACCACAGGCTTTGGCTTGACGGGCTGCAATCAATCAATTGGAACAAACAAATCGGAAGTGAGTCAACAAGAGACAAACATGGAGTTGTTGTTTTCAGCTGTTAATTGTCTGTAACTGAAAAGGTAGTTAGCAACAACTGCAAAACTTTTTAATTGCAACTGTTCTGTCTTGTTGCATCAAAGAAAAGCACTGGTAACATGAATATAATGAACATGGCATGTTTTCATTCAGGCCCTTCATGTCCAGGGTTCTGGTATTGTGCAGGCTGCCTCATTGGCAGGGCATCCTAAACCCCATAAATGCCATATGTTAAACCTGTCCTATGACATTTCCAAAAATCAATCAAAAGCAGTAGCAGAAATTATAATTCAGTCTTATTATCAGGCTGATATCATGCCTTGTTTGATTTTGAGCTACACCCCAATCTGAAACTATAAATAAGCTCATACTATGCTTACATGACATGACAAGGTTGGCTATCAGCTGCTTCATGTTTTAAATGTAGATGTGAAAGTAGTGTAAAGCCTTGAAGCCGAGTCCACCAAACCATGTTTAGCTGCTTCTGAGTCAAGATAAATGTATATTTAAGGCTGTATGGAAGGCTTAATGCTCATCTAGCTATACTAAAAGATGCTAGCAGGGCTCTGTGTACTCTCCTTTCCTCACACCAATCTCCATGATGGCTGTTATTGCTCTATTTTGCGACTCTGAATCGCACACCAACCCATTTGATTCTCATGATGTTGCTTGTCACCTTGTGAATCTGGATGCTTTGTTAGCTTGTCACCTCCTGGGGGAATTGGCAGCTTTGGTGCCCAGAAAACATCACGTTTAAATTCCCAAAGCATCCACACTGCGTGCAAACTGTGAAGATGAACATGTTTGGTCCCGTAATGTTTCCTGCATTGTGATGATAGTTTTGCTCCTGACAAAAGTCTGGTCTCATTCCAAGTCCAAGCAAAGGCCAAGATAAGAATCTGGTCAGGACGTGTGACTGTTTAATGTAATACGAACCTGGTCAAACCCCACGAGTGATACCAATGGATTTCCAGTGCTTGACTGGGCCATCAATGATCACAGTGGTAATGGATTATAATTGGAGTTTAACTCTCAAAATCAAAACAATCCAAGCGATAAAAACAGCCCAAAATGACATTTGGGCTGTGAAGGTCTGCCTCTATTAAGAGACCGAGCCTGTCCGGCCTCCGTTGTCCTGATTGAGACATGAGGAGGGTTTGGAGGCTGTCTAAAGACACGTGTGCTGCAGCATCACCTGGCACATGAGGATATGTTGACTAAGTTATTTGACATAACATAAAAAGGGCAGTCCCTATAGCCTGATGACCATTTACTGGTTTGTTTACGTTAGAACCAATACGGTAAATCCTAACAGTTCTGTGATTTTTCTTTCTGACGTTAGTTGCCTGGTTTATGTCGGAAGCAGCTTGATGTGATGATTGAGATATGAGCATAAAATATACCCGAACCAATTCATAATGTAATGGTGAGGCTTCTCCGATCATATGAGCTGAATTTAGTTTACAGGCTTTTCTCCGCACTGCATGCTTTGATATAGTACCGGAAATAGAGCAGAGAGATCATTTTCTGCTGTGGTAGTGGCCAGCGGAGGCTCAATTAAATTAAAGTTAACATAGTTAGGAGTAGGGCAAGGAAGTATGAGAGACAGAATACAAGTGAACATAAAATAGTCCGATCTCGGAGACATGTTTTGTCGCGATTCAAATTATTAGGCCAAATACACAAAACAATATATTACTGAATGATTTGGAAAGAACAAATATGCAAGTAGGTTTTTCTGTTTTTAATCATACTACCAAACGTGGCTTTAGAGATTATGTGTCTGTCGGTAGGTCGATCCCTTTGGTCCAGAATGAAATATCTCAACAACTACTGGATTGAATGCCTCGACATTTGGTACAAAAGAGGATGATTGCTAATCCTGATAACTTGGTAATTGTCTGACTTTTCATCTAGTGCCACCACCAGGTTGATATTAATGGTTTTTAATAAAATATCTTGGCATACACTAATAGAATGTCTTTCCCCATGACCCTTCATAGCATTCAAACTCATGTACACCTTGTGGGTTGGTTTGAACAACTTTACATGAGTCCACTGTGGGCAATAAAGATGAGGATTTCTTAGCATAATTGTAGATAGTTTGTATGTTTTGGAGATACAGATACCAAATATTTGAATTGTGCTGCATGAGTAAATTTGAGGGCCTGCTGAAGAAATGTGGGGTGTGAGTAGTATTCCTTTCAGCCAATAGTGTTTCAGCAGTGATATTCCTGCACTTCCAGAACATGTTGAGACAAACCGATAGACTGCAACATCAAACATGATGTTCTTATTTTAAAGCAACATTTTATTCTTATTATTTTGTCACTTTGGAGCAGCCCTAAACATAATATTGACATATTATCACCTTTATAGAGTTGATATGGTAAATGCTCCACTAAAGTCACCAGCTAGTCTCCAGCTTTGTCGGATGTTTGGTGCTGGGCAGACAGTATAAAGTTATTTTTACCTGAAAAAAGCTGCATGTTGCGACTGTAAAACCAAGAAAATTAGCTAAAAGAGACTAAAATGCATGATAGATCTGAGAGAAACTGCAGTCGGGTGATAATTCTCAGTGGATTCATTGCATGAGTGTGCTCTTTATACTTTAATCCAATATAACAACATTGATAAGTGCAGCTTTAAAGTTTGATCTCTGATAATATTGTCGTACATTTATTTTCAACACCACTGTTCAATTTACCTATAATAAATAAAACACACATCATGTTTTTCTTAAAGCAAAATGCCTGCTGTGTAATTATGTAAGTGTGCATCAGAGTGTGCACATCCCAAACCCAGCACGCTGTGTATCTAGAGCTATGAGTGCAGATCTTTCAGGGTTTACTGCGCGGTGCCTCTCTGGTGCTTCCTCACCCAGCTGTTGCTGCATTGAGGCCTGGGCTCGGAGCACAGTGTCGCGGGGATAGAGTGGGACAGGTGCCTGGGTGCTGGATGGCACATCTTTGAGACAGAAATAGCCCGACAATGAGTCAGAGGGGGGAAAGAAGGAGGGATAATTCCACTTCTATTTCCAGTAAATTGTGGCGCTCCACTCCTCCCTGTGATTGTCATGAGGCTGGCCTGCAACTGTGCTGCACTGTTGCTCAGCTTCCCTGCAACAGTGAGGGGCGGCGGTGCGAAACGCAGTAGCTCTTTAGAGAGCCGGAACAATAAATGCATCAGCACCGGTACTGATGGCATGCAGCCTGCTCACTGTGGATCTCTGAGTGAGCCTTCATGAAGGGTTCGGTCATTTGCTTTTACACTTGCAACGTTCTCCTTTTTAGACATAGGAGCTTTAAGCAAGAACACAAAGGAACACAGACAGCATGACAGCAGTGGGTTTGCACATCTGGCTCATCTTAAATAAATCAGCATCTGTCTAAGCATTCATACGTCTTGATGTCAAATTGCAGAGGTCAAAATGAACCGGAAGGGCGGACAAGGGTGCTCTCTGGCCAAGTACCTTCTGTCCAACGTGTCATGAAGCAGAGCAACAATTGTTGGTATAACAGTTGGTTATATTATGTAACAATAGTGTCATCGTCATCCCAGTATACAAATTGATTCATTAATTTAATGTGGAATAATGGTAAGCCTGTGTAACATTGTGCAACTGTAAATAGCCGAAATTCTCACTTGAGCACTGACTGAGTAGCACACGTATGTGCAACTGCTGTGAGGACACAGTAAAACCAAAATAGATCCAGAGGGAAAACTAATCATTTCTGCCAGCTTTTTCTTTGGCTGCAGCAGAGAATGTCTCTTTGTAGTGAGTCCAACTCACTTTGTCAGAGCCGTCACGGCGTTTCCCTCCAGGCCAGAGAGAATGAGCCGCAGCAGACAGGACAGTTTCCATCAGCTGGTGCCACCTTAGCTCTGACTTTTTCATTTGTACAACCACAAAGCTCCTCACACACACTACACGTTTCCTGTCCAATCAGCTGAGTTACGCAAGCGGTGGTATAGATGTCAGTGAAAATGTGAAACTTATTTCAAAACATTATCAATCCTGAAAGTAATTTCCTCATTTAGTTGAATATTTCTGCTAATTTAATCCATCCATCCATTATCTGAACCGCTTATCCTGTTTTAGGGTCACGGGGCACTGGAGCATATCCCAGCTATCATTGGGCAAAGGCAGGGTACACCTGGACAAGTCGCTAGTCTATTGCAGTAATTTAATCCAAACTCAATAAAAATATACTGATCTTTTTAACGTTTCCTTTATTATTGACCTCTAAAATCATTTTCCACATTCAACTCTCAGCAAGACATACAAAGCTCTGATGTGTTCAAAGACACAGACCAAACTCTAATTCCGATATCTGGTGATCATTTCCATGTCACATGTCTACACCTGCTTAAATAACTCTAAAATGCATCCGACAGCACGGACACCCTGAAACTTTTCAATATAAATATATAAAGCCATGCCCTCCACCTTACCTGCAGCCGACAGGACCAGCAGAGACAGCAAGCAGCACACAGACAGCAGAGACTTCATTTTGGCTGCCAGGGGCCTTCCCCTCATCTCCCTCGCCTATATATACTGCTCTGGCAGAAGGTCAGAGGGCATGCCAGTGGAGAAACTGCAGCCACATCAGCCAATGTGTGTCAGAGCAGCTGCCTGGCCTCATCAGGAATGTTAGCGCAGAGAAACACGAAGAATCCAGCTGACCATGCTGTCGTCTGGTAGTTTTATCACCTAGTGTGTAAAACTTGTTGATTTTAATGAGTTTATGCAGTTTTTAATCCAGAAGTGTGTTTATTGCTTTCTACACCAGCATTCAAAGACAAAATGTTATTTTTCTTTCAAATGTATAATTCTCACAGCTGAATATCTGTAGTAGTTGCATTTAGCCTGAAAGGAAATTAAAACGAGGCTTGTGTTTATCGGAATGAAGTCGGGGCTGCAGAGCGGCTGAATGAGTCGCTCTATGTCGCCTTCTGGTGGACAAGAAGGTCCACAGCATGCATCTTCATGTAAAGTAGAGGAAGCAGAAGGGTGTAATAAAAAAAGTACAAATTTTATTTTTTTTCCATCTTTACAAAGGCCTGTTTACCCAAGTTTTTATAAACAAAATATAACAGCTTCTCATCGACCTGGACTGATGGGAAAAAATAACAAAAACAAATATAAAAAAATGATGCTTGTCATCAAAAATGGAAATCCAGACAAAGACAAATGAAAAGATGGAAAAGCAGAACACAATAAACAGCTGTTAAGTCAAGTCACAGCAAGGGTTTACAAAAAAATAAAATGGCAAAAAAATAATTCTTCCTCATCATTGATTCAGGCAGTACAGAACAGCAAGTGCTTCATATCAAATATCTCAAATTCCACCAAAAGACAACAGTGCTGCAACACAATGTACAGAAACATTTGGGGGAAAGTGTTCCACTGACCAATCACAAACCTCGGCCTAAACTCAGCCCGTGGCTTACCATTCGTCAACAAAACGCCAAACCCTTAAACAAAGTTTCACAAAGAACATATTCGCATTTCTCACCATGTTTGGCGAGAAAAATACTAGTCTACCCAAATATAAAACTGAACTCTGAGTGATCGTGTCAGCACATCTCACACAAGACAGTTTCACACTGAACGCATCAGTCATGTGTTCATGAGAAAAAGAAAAAAGAAACCTGCAAAAAAAAAGTCAAAAACAAAAGCCCGCTTTAGAGAAGAGGAAACAGCAATTAGTAACATGCATTCAATTGGCAACAGAACATATAAGAGATCAAAAGACAAAATCCAAATAAAGGAATGTTTACAGCATCAAGTCAGCGTATCAAATCGAGTATGACAGGAGGGAGGCTCCAAGCAGGGATTTCCAGTCAAAGTCCCGAGAAACATAAGCAACGCAACATGAGGTGGACAGACTTGGTGCACTTCAGAAAAAGAAATGGAGATTTGGGGAGAGCTCTTCAATTCAGTTCAGTACTTTTCATTAGAGTTTTGCACTTTTTGTGTCTTCTGAAAACGTTCATTGAACTATAGTACAGAACAGCGAAAGCCGCCGATCTTCTCTTCATTTAATTAATCCAATAAAAAATAAATTCAAAATTATGCTTTTTGGGGGTTGGAGTTCAGCAAGATGTGAGCTACCTATATTGTGATGATATTGTTCATTTATGTGAGCCTATATCACAACAAGGTAACACAACATCTGTCATTTGTAGCCAGACAACTCCTCCCTGCTCTCTAAGATATTCAAAGCTGTGGAAATGATGCAGGTCATTTCACGAGAAAAAAAAATATATAATAATAATAATAATAATTCAGACACGTAATAATGGTGAAGTTACATGAAGGGTTTGGGCCTCGGCTCGCTGCTGGTCAGCAGAGCGCCAGGTTGACAAGAGACTACATTCTGTGAACAAGCAGGTTTAGTTTCACACATACTGTAGGTGTAATGTACACACCTATCAACGGTGCATAGATAACTTCACCTCACGAATAAAGGACACCGACTAATGGACTGAAGATGGAATTGCATAAATACCATAAAACTAGTGCATAGTTACTGAAATCAACAAACCAAGAGCAGAAGAAAGACTGGAAGTCTTTGGAGGAAAACCGGAGGCCTTCATGCCATCAGAGCATGTGAATCATGTCTGTGCATTTCAGATTGAATCAAATTGTCTCAGATTGAGATTTAATACCAGCCATTAAAATGCCGTTTGTTTTCCATAAAATTAAGCACCATTTGTCTTTGTTTTTTATAAAAACATCCTTTTTTAGGTTAGGGGTGAAACAATCGCCACCAGTAGATAAGAAAGGAAAATTTAAAATCTTTTTTTTTTTATCTCAAGGCCTCCGGTTCTCTGTAAAAACCTGACAAGCTTCCAAATTTAAGCTGTTAATCTCAAAATGTTAACCTTTGACATTCAGTAACCCTGACAGAAAAAAGTTAAGAAAAACATGAAGAACAGTAAAACTAAAAACGATTAATGTAAATTGTTCAACAGCTTATTTTATAAGGGCTTATTTAGATATCAAAAACAACCTTTTTTCAAGTAAATCAGACATAATTTCATTCAACATCTTTCCTCAAATTTACTTTGCAATTAAGATTTAATTAGTCCCTAACTGCTTAATTTAGAAATGCCTTCTGTTGTAGTTTAAGTGGAGCGTTGTGGCCACTGGCGCTAGAATATCACCAGCCGACCAGGAAACAAAGTCAAACTAAGTAATTAAGACTGGGGAAGAAATAACTGCAACTCCACGTCCCTTTTCAGATTCAAGAGCTGCTTGCTTATTGTGTTGTTACATTCAACTCTCCACTGTACTGGCTCCATCAATGTCGCACAAATAATACTGTCAGCGTGCCAGTGACGACAGATAACCGTGACACTGCGACTGCATGTAGCGCACACAAACACACAGGAGGACGGACCGATGCCGAGAGCGGATTACACGAGGAGACCCTCAAGTTTTCAAGTAGCCACGGGCCGGCTCCGACTTTGAAAAACAGCCTCCAGAAATCCCACAGGGCCTCCTCTCACGCCGATCATCCGATTTTTTTTGTTTTTGATTTTACAGTACAAGACTGACACAGAGCTTAACTACTGGATTTAGGAGTTTGGATAATGCCAAAGAAAGATTTTTTTTTTGAAGTAGTCAAGCTCCTGGAGGGAATCTTACAGTGAGTAGGTATTTAAGTGTTTGTGTGTGTATGTGAGTTCATGGGGTGGTGATGAGGGGTCAGTTCATCGAGCAGTCCTCGCCCTCTGTGTCGGTGTCTGTGTCCGAGCAGGCGGTGTCCATGGCGACGTGGGCGGGGCTAACGATCACGGCTCGTCTCTGCTCCTCCTCGGCGCTCGCTCTCCTCTCCTGAGCGCGTTCGATGTGCTGGATGGCCTGAAAGCAGCGGAACGAAACACTGAAGGCTGCAGCAAAGACTCCTCATGGGCACGATGGAACGAGAGCTTGAGACTGTTTACACACAGCTGGCTACACAAAGCAAAACACTCCTACCTGCACGATAGTATCCAGGTTCTGTCTGGACGTGGACACGGTGCTGGTGTGGACAGACGGGCTCATGGTCACCACGGTGACGTGATGGTGGGGGTGCTGGGTTAGTGTCGGGGCTGGAACGATGACTGTGGGGTGGTGGGTTGGGGCAGGGGGGGTGGGAGACGCCAGCACCTGGAGGGCGGAACCAAATATTACTTCATCTGTGTGTTATTACTGTTCAGCCATGCACGACTTGAAGCCCAGAATGCTTCACTTCAGAAGCCTCGACCTGAGCGGCTCTGACCTGTGGACTGTGCGGTTGTCTGTCGGCAGCGTGGATCTGCTGCAGCCGTAACAGCGTCTGGCTCTGGATGAGCGCCTGCTCCTCCTCCACCTGCTGAGTGATCACCTTCAGGCGCTCCGGCTGCAGCTGGGAGTTCAGAGCTCGCACCTACACACAAACACACCACGGTCAATTACAGTGAGAACTACGTCAGCAGCAATTTAAGGGGAACTCAAAGCACTTTGAAGGCCTTTAAATTACTGCGGAAATCCAGCATCAACATCACAATAATTACTTCTGCAGAAATGAAGAGCAATGAAAGCTACTGCAAATAATTCACATTAAACGATAGACGTAACACACCAATACAACTGAGGATACTTTGATAAATAGCGTGGTGACAAAAGCAGTATAATCACAGTCTTATTTGTTTACAATTTCATTCCAAGATTTGCTTTTCTGCTGTACTCCATTGTGCAGCAATTGCTGCTCAGCTCCCTTCGGACTCTTTGTAATTATCTCAACCCTGCATCTCCACTACCGTTTACTTTTCTCTTTCACCACCTGCGGTAGTTTCTGTTTGTCTCCAGCACCTGTTCAGTCCCCATTGTCTTAACCTGCTGTTCAGGTAGATCCGGGATGTGAGCCAATCAGGAACTAACTGGTAATCCTGCCAACACCACCACCACCTTGTTAAGGTGACTAATAATCCAGCACAGGAGCCAGATGTTGATTAGAAGTGGAAATGGCTGGTAAAACTGAATAGTTTGTCTGGGGGTTGTGCTAGTTAATGTCTACTGCGACAAGACCATTTCATAGCCTGGAGATATGGTCAACTTCTCTTATCCACAATGTCTCTGTCAAGTGCTTTAAAAGGTTTTTTGTATTGTATCGTTCTAATGCTTCAAGAAAGAAAGACGTTTCACCACATGCCTTCACGATGAATAAAGAATACAAAAAGGAGTAAACTCCTGATGGATTGAAGTAAAAACCGAAAAACTAGTTTTTCAAACTCATAAATCTCATGCAGCATCATGTAAGTCGTACGCTCACTGCTTCCCAAACACACGCATCTTTGACTTTATCTGTCTTTCTATTTTTCACCGCGGAGAAATGCCAGAAAAACAAAGTGTTCTTCAAGACTTCAGGTTAACAGGGTGGGTAATTGATACACAAATTATCATTTTGGGGTGACATATTTCTTTAAAACTGGTGATATTGGTGAAGTTTGCAAACAATCACAACGTAATGCTGTTAAGTGAAAGCAGAATGAGTCCTAGATCATTATGTACGCCTGTCTAGCAATTCAGTTGGCACAGACACAAACAGCATCAGTCAACAAATTATGAAATATTTCAATCATATGACAGATTGAGAGAAGTTGAACAGAAACTGTTAAAGCGTAATACTCATGTTATACTGCAATAGATTCCTGTCTCACCTGTTCCTCCAGCTGCAGACGAGCTGAGCGTTCCTTGTCCAGTTGCTGTCGCAGCTCTAACATCTCCCTCCTCACCTCCTCCACCTTCTCCTCCTCCAGCGTGTCTGGAGAGCCGATGCCTTCATCCTTCTCCTCTGCTCGCCTCCTCTTGGGCGATGAGCCGCTGAACTCCTGGAGTGACACGGAGTCATAATAAATATGACGTGTTTAATCAAACCAACATAGCACTAGTGTGTTTCCACTCCATTTGAAAAAGACACACGCTGCTTGTGCCGAGCTGAACAAACGACCGGCTGGGCAAGAAAACAAGACGGCAGGTGAACCAACAGCCCGGCAAATCAATGAAACAGGTAAACACACACGGCTGAATACAGATTGAGAAAGTACTGCACTGTCTTTGCCAACACTTACAAGCTATACAAATACAACATCTAAGTTTGGCTGAATTATACCTGCATATGTTGCAATAACCACACAGATATTAAATAAACCCTGCCGTACGTTGTATTTGCGTCAGGTGGAACTCAATGAGAAGTCTCACCAGAGCGTCTAACTCCCTGATGCAGCCGATAGAGATGCAACGTCACACCTCCTACCCGCACCACACTTACTACATATATAATAAATAAAGTTAATATTACTACATGCCCAACACTGGCACGGCCTAGTGAAGGCTCACAGACCCGAGAAAGCGTAGAGGTCATGCCGCGCGGCTTGGGCTGCATTTGTTTAGAGTCCGGCACCTCGCTGCAGGTTTGTGAGACGGTGTGGAGGTTTTTTCTTGAGCTTTTGAACGTAACCTCCGTGAAACAATCAGAAAATAACGCTTTAATCTTTTGATTCAAGGTTTTGCTCTCTAACATTGGTGCCCCTCTTCATTCATGCGCTTGCTCACTCACTCAATGAGACGGCAAATTGGGAATGCCGTGTTGATAAAGAGCAGCCAACAAAGTGACAACATACTACGTCTCTTTAAGATGGCCTGAAAGTGGGAAACCCTTTCAGGCCAGCTTGATAGAGAGGATTGTGAGTGTAAATATGAGGTATAAAAGATATATAAATAAAATGGCTTCCAAACAATTATTACAAAAAACAGGGTTTTACCTGGATGAAGCGTTTGAGCTGGTTGTTCTGTGCCAGGAGCTGCGTCTTTTCCTGCTCCAAGGCAAAGATGTAGTCCGATGTCTGCTGCAAGATGGCCGCCTGGAGGGGATGGACCCAAAAAGTGAATATGAAAATGGTGCATGGTCCAAGAACATAACATTATGTCATGATAAGTTGCAAAGTGTCAGTGGTTGCATGTTTTCTGCACCTTGCTGAGTTTCTCTCCGTCTGTGTGGGGCAGGAGTGTTTTGAGAGACTGGAAACCTGCGTTGATGCTCTGCATGCGCCGGCGTTCATTGCTGTTGGCAATCTCACGGCGGATTCGTCTCTCCTGGTCCTGGGCCGTCTCCGGACTTAGGGGGATGTTGGCCAGGCTGGGGGAGCAAGGTCAAAGGAGAGAGGCGCTCATTATTCTGTCCACATTGGCGTTGTGTCCAATGAGAAGGCATTAGCTCTCATTTGATCCTTCTTCTAATTCGTTGTTCTTTTTATGTAAAAAGACAAAAGTTTCTCTATACAAGCACAAACCCGCTGTCAACACAACAGAAAACGCAGAGAAGAGGGAAAAAATGATCTGACTGATCTCCTTAATCCTTTAACCTGGAATATTTACACGGTTTTACGGTTAACCTCACATTCCTCAGTTTAGACGCCTGGAGATCTGTAAGTTTGACTGAACTTGCCACACACACACACACACACACACACACACACACACACACACACACACACACACACACACACACACACACACACACACACACACACACACACACACACACACACACACACACACACCTTTGTCATGTTTGCTCAGGGGGAGAAATGCGTGACCCATTAAGCCTAAAGGTGAAACATTTAGGACTTCATTTAGTCTATTGGGATTACAATGTTCATCCATCAAAAGTTATTTTATGTACACATGCTTAGATTGAGATGTTAAAGTGGGCTTTAAATAATTATAATGAGCATCATAAGTTTGTCCTCTGGTGATGTTTAATGTACGACTTCAGCCCTCCATCATATCTACTGTGGTCTGTTGCAACACAGCTGTAAGATATCAGACCAGAAACGGCACATACAAACACATGCATCCATCCCACGCAGTTGCAATGCGCCGCTGCTATTAAAGTTTAGAGATGAAATCAGCTGTTGTCGGCTGCCGACCTCCAACATGGCCGCCGGAGGGCGCGTCGGGCAGTCTGCACGGCAGCAGCAGTGAAATGTGACTCCGCCAGCAACAGCAGCTGCTGCAGGCCCCCTGGCATCATGGAGAACAATGCTTTCCACCGTTAGCACGAAGCTAAGCAGCCACTCTCCGGTCTGCTGCTCCGGGACGGAGACACACGGCCCCCCAGTCACACACACGACCCGTTTCAGTTAACCACGCCAGGACACAAGCGTGGCCGCGAGTCCGCGTGCACACGACGCGCTTAAGGAAGCGAGTGCGTCCCTGGTAGCCGACTAGTTAGCCATGCTAAGCTAGGTTTAGCACACGGTACCATGGCTGCCGCTACGCACACAGTGCAGCCGAACCCCACAAATGCACATGGCCGCGTTCAAAACACCGACAGACGGTACGCGGCACGCGTAAATTGGTAAAAACGCCAACGGGCGTGATAAACGGGGGTTTAAACGTGTGTTTTGGTGTAAAGCAGCGGAGCGGCGGGGAACACGTTAACTACCACGTGGTTGGCGTTCAACTGGAAGCGAGTGTATCGATTTCATGGCGCTGATTTACATATGTCCGGGCGGAATGGCTGCAAACGTGCCCTTTGGGTTCATCACATGTCACTAGGCCCCACGGTGCAGCAACATCAGCTCGACTATCTTTCGTATTCCCGCCGCCGACCGCAGCAGCAGCTGGCCAACGAGCTGCTAATGTCTCCCACCACGCTGCTGCTGCCGGGGCATCGCAGCGAGGCTAACGCCGAGCATGCTAACTGAAGTCGGGCTGCAGCTCCCTCACACACACACACACACCCGCACACACCCGCTACAGCGACACGAGGGCTGATTTGTGCAGGCGGTTTCGTATCAACAGAAAGATAGTCAGCTACACACCTGCAGAGACCTCCAATAACGTCCTTCTCCGTCTTCTTGAAATGCTGTAAGGACGGTATCTTGTCGGTCGGCATCATGAAATATTCCATGCTTTCAAAGCCACCTTCTGGAGTCCGTGTTTTCTGTTTTTTTTCTCTTCTTCCTCCACTGCTGTCCTTGTTAAAATATAGCCTGGTGATGTACGTTTTTTTTAGCACCGACCTCTCGCTGTACTCCTCAATGGCGCATATCTAAAATACCGCTTCAAAATGTGCCAATCTGAAGAATAGACTTAGAAAAATAAAAGTAAGTTCAAGCTGTGTTGCTTCCCACAGCTGATGGGGTTCCCTCCAATGTGTGTGTGTGGCTTCTTGCCTCCGCCTACTACGTGTGTGTGTGTGTGTGTGTGGCTGCTGCCTCCGCCTACTACGTGTGTGTGTGTGTGTGCAGCTGATCTGTGCGAGGCGGGAAACAGCTGGTTGGAATCAGAGCCCGTTTTCCGGAAAGCAGAACCAACGGACCAGAAAGAGAGTCCGTGTGGAGCTGCATTGCCGCACATATGAGCCTCGTGCTGAAAGCGGAGGATCAACACGAGCACTGACTGTGTAATAGCACAAGTATGAGCAGAGACAGAGGGAAGACTCACACTAACTGCATCAGATAACATTATGCCTGGTACTGTGTGTGACACCTACTGCTGAGATTCATCTGCACAATACACTTACATTACATATGTTCACTCCACAAGGAATTACATCACTCACTGTTTGGTTTTAAATCACACATATTTATATTTATTTTTCTCCCTCTTATCAAGTCTAGATTACCAGCTATTCTTTTATATATATTAGTTAAATAAAAATCCCTTTGGATTATTTGTTTGTCAAAACAAGCCATTTTTAAGCTTCACTTTGGTAACTTGTGATTTATATTTGTCTTATAAAACAAATACAATACATTAATTTACAAAACATATGAATAATTTTACCTGCCAGGTTGCATAACAGTTTACTATGCAGGGATACATTTATGTAAAAGCGAATGTATACATAACATATCCATTATTCACAGTTCAACATGGTACAGCAGGTGGCAGTAATGCGCCATAACATGTTTACAACTATTGAATAATGCTGCATTTAATGTAAAATGGTACGATCAAAAGAGCTGTAAACATGTAGATCTGTAGAAGTAAAGCTGTTGTAAATAGATGCATAATAACCTGAAGGTGGGATACAATTCCTTATTTAGGATATAATGGAAATAATGAAGAGAATGGATCCAGAATTAGCAATAAAATCACAATTTTCCTTTGTTAAGTTGTTTTTGTGAATGAGGAGACTCAACCAAGTTTAATTTTATCAACAGATTCTAGAGTTAAATCTGCCATATGCGATTTGTCTCTCTCTGATTTGAATCCAAGTGGGAAAATCAAGAAGAGGAATGGATGAACCACTTTCTCTGTTCAGCATGTGCATGAAGTGAGGCCTTGCTGAAAAGAGGTCAACACCTGTTGTCTTTGTCCACGTCCTTGAGGCCACCACAATAAAAACTACAAACGGTATTCAGTTCTTCTCGTCGTTGCCTACTGCACATTATTGTAATATACACAATTTGCATTCACAAAGCAGCACTTCAAACTAGTCTTCATTCATCAAATGTGCCTTAAATGCAGAGTGGCTTGTTCTCTAAGGTGGTACTGTATGTAAACAACACAACAAAAGTAGTGTTTCTTTGGTTTTTATTTTTCCATGCAATAAAAGTTGACTATGCAGACAATAAAACAACATGTCTTTATATATATATATATATATATATATTGTACAATGTCAAAGATAAATATTTGGTCCTTATTCCACCTGATAGTTTAAAAAAAAGATTATCTCCCTTTTCCCCCACACATTGTAAGTATGACACGCAGAGCTAAATATGAAACCTTCCTCCATTCACCTTAAAATAGGATATATTATGTATTTTCGGGAATAATACAAATCTGTAGTAGTAGGCTACTCTTCTTAAAGAAATACTCTATATCCTACATTTATATACGTTAGTGTGTCTATAGAGTTCAGTTCAAATAGTAAATACTCTACAGATTTGTAGATCCATGACGTCTTTAACCATGTAGCTGTCCAAAAACATTTTACGGCAACATCATTACAAGTATGGTTTCATTTAAATGGGCCTTTCCTTTGGCAAATAAAAACATGGAATGCTGGAAGATGGTGATGGAGTATAGACTTGGCATGATAGACAAATAAAAAGGAATGCAAGAGTAAAAAACTCTGAAGTACGATTGTCAAGCCTAACATTAGAAGCCTATAGTGCACGCGTAGGCGGGATTATCCTTCGTCTGTACCATGATGGGAGGTGTCATGCTGAACGCCTTTGAGCAGAAACACACAAGTCTGATAGTGTTGCTTTGTCAAAGTTCAAAGATCACTGAGCTGTTTGGGCGCCTTCTGTAGGCACCGATGGTCTGGTTCTCTTTGCAGCAGATTCCTCCACCGCAAAAGTGTAGTTATACTGAAACAAATAACACAGAGCAAAGTGAGTATATTCTTTGTTGTGAAAAAATGCACGGTCTAAATTCAAGGATCACAGAGCTGAAATTGAGAGCCAGATGTGACCCTACCTCATTTTCAATGTCTTGGAGGGACTTTATACGAATGTTGTTTAATTGAGAGTTCAGTTGAAAGGCCTAAAAGAGAGAGAGAGATTTGGAAAAAAGAAAGAAACGTGAACACATGTTTATATTAGAAGTTGGGGTGACAATGCATAAATTGAGAGATAAAGTGAGGAAAAAAAACAGCTGCATTTTGGAATGAAATTCATCACTTCAGTGTGGTTGGAAAATATCAAACGCACCGTGTGGTTTGCCTGGATATGAAACTTTGGGTGAAGGCTGAAGGGAACTCCATCTAAAGCTGCAGAGAGGGAAGGCAGGCGATAGAGGGGTGAGTTGCCTGCTGTGAGAAATAGCAATACTTACGTCTCCTGTGTGCGAGGAGAGACGTGGAGTACCTGTGATCCCGTGGGTGCTGCCATCAGCAGGTTTGTCCGAGTTGTCCTTGATGCTGATGCTGAGGCTGTGGCGTCTCTGACTCATTTTACTTTGTGGCAGTGGATGAGGGGGGTTGCTGCGGAAACAAGTAGATAGGTATTCATGTCAAGAGTAAAACATCGGCAAAATACAGACTGTCCTCGACTGTTTAGTTCCAAAACATCATTAGCTCTTATTTTTTGACATATACTTTTCATGAAGAGAAACGTACAATTATGTTAATTTTATAATCTGTTCTTGTCATTTAAAATGCCTCTATTTAAACATCTGTGTACCAGGGCAGCCACAACATGCCCCTGAATAAACAATGACTAGTATTAAGTATTTTTTATTATTATTCTCTGGATATTAAATAAGTCGTGCACCTGGGTCGAAGGGGCAGAAGAGCGGACGGCTGCTCTAATGAGAGTTTGCGGATGTCCAGGCTGACACTGCGGGGCTTTGCTTGAGGCATGGGGCCGGAGAAATATCCCTTTCTGCACCACAACACGTAGCCATGGATGTCTCTGGAGAAAAAAGGCACATGAAATGACACATGACGTACCGAATGTACATCTGAAATAGGGTTTTGGAATTTAAGAATCGCCTCGATGAAACAGCTGCAAGTCAAATATTTGTGTGTGGAAGGTACCGACCCCACATATGTGTAGTGCTGCAACATCATTTTGCTTTTGGCAGTCACTTTGATATCCAACACAGCTGTGTCCACACTGGCCACTGGGACGACGTGCACACACACGCGCTTCTTCTTCCAAACGGAGGCCCCTGAACACAAGCACGAACACAAGCACGCACACACACACACGCACACAGCGAGTAAATAAGACATCAAATACATGGAAAACATAAAATATCATGATGTGCTTGCATTGCTATCTTTTGCAAGGACCGATTGCAGCTTTCCACCAGGACATTAGTGCATCGTGAGGACGTTGGCCAGTCATCACTACTACTTGTTGGAAGGTTAAGCCTTGCTTTCAAGGTTAGAGTTAAGTTTAAGTCAGGGCAAGGGCAAGGGCAAGGGAAAACACATTATGTCAATGAAGTCCTCACAAATATAAAACGACAACAATGTGAGTGTGTATGTACTCACTTGATTCAAGGTGCTCTGCTATATAGCAGTAACCGTGAGGAATAGACTCCTTGTCTGAGATGAGCTGAATGTCCGACACGACCATACCAGTTGTCAAGTTCTAGAGAGAGAGAGAAAGAGAGAGTCTATTTATGGAAGACAAGAGGGACAAATGCAACACACAAGTAATATGGGGATCATATCTGCATATCTGTGATGTGATCTCCGTCCGTTACCTTGCTGTAACAGAGGTAATATCCAGATTTCATCGCAAAGCTGCGTGTAAAGTTCGCTGCTGCTCCGTCTTCTGTGATGCTGATCTGCAGAGACAGAGAAGAGGTACATTTAGACAGACTGCATCTCACATCACTAACTAGATGAAAGACGGGGCTGTAAAGACAGAGACAGATGTGAGGGGTGGCTACCACGTTTCACTCAAAAGTCACACTTGACTTCCCTGTTCTCCTTAGCAAGGCATTACTCTCCTCTACTGCAGAACACGTGTGAGAACTATTCTCCAAACGTGGAATGACAGCGAGTTGATGAAATGCTTCAGATTAGATGGTGCAAGATACGCTCACGTCCCACCCAACACAATGACAAAAGTGATTACAACACGAAGACATTTGGCAACTGGAAAAATGCAACAGTGTTTGCTGGTTTATATGTTTATAGGTTGGATGAAGGAATATAACGGCTATCAGCATGTGAAGAAGCTACTGTGCAAGGAGGCCTGTGCCTGCAAACATTTTGAAGCCTCATTTTTAAAAGGCGTACGGCTTATTCCACAGAGATGTCCATGACATATAATAGTAATTATAATCACAACCAAGTCTGAAAAGAAACTAAATTCTCAGATTAGACCGATTAATTTAACTGGCCATTCAGAGCCCAACATCACAAAGTGTGCATTTTTTTTTCCTTTTTCAATCAACCTCTTTAAAGGAGTGAGTCATACCTAGAAACAGGATCAACCACAGCTCCTCACTACGGTAACATTTTCCGTCCCTGCCTCGCTCAGAGTTGCACTGAGAAGTTTCCTAAATCACTCCGAAGCCAGGTTTCCTTGATACATTTATTTAGGCTAAGTTAGGAGCTCTCTGAGAGTATGCTCAAAATGTTTACAGCTCATCTACACACTCCAGCTGACCTCCAACAACATTTGACTTCACTCTAATGCTGGAGATTGTAATATTGTAACTGACCTCCAACTAGGACTATAACCCCGTCCACACTGGAGCCACTTGCCTACATTCTTATCGTAATCTTTTCTCTGTTTACAAACTATTGTACACACCTTCGTAGCAAGAAGACACTGCTTTCAACTCAATGAAGCCATTGTACAAATACAGCTGCTCCTGTACTCCTGTGGCTTCAGAAAGAGACCAGAATGTTTTAAATATTCAGCTCTTAAAGTAACCAGTGTTTGTGGCACCATAGTACACCCCAGTACAGAATGGGTCTTTCAGGTTGTCAGTTACTAAAGCAAGGAAGGGAAGATATTTTGTAATTCTCACACTGTTTGTGGTCACCGCTGAGCGAAACATGGAAATACCTGGTTCCTATGTATTTGTTAGGTTTTTAAATGGTTTAACAGTGTTACTCCGGTGACAACAATGCACTATTGTATATAAAAAGTTGTACACAACATTAATCTCTGTATAAGTATATATACCAGTGTGAAATCTTTGGGGCAGGTGCTGGTGTTGGAGGTCCACGCCACTGCGGTGACGGGCCGGATGACCCCATGCTCCATCACAGATCTGAGGAAGAGAGAAGGGAGTAGTACAGTAAATAAGGAAGTCACATCCAGTTGCATCTGGAAGGGAGGACAACAATATGTGGCGGAGGCAAACTTAAATACAATACTGTCAGCCCCTCGTCTGATGATGGAGGTTTTTTATAGAAATACCTCTACGGTGGTAGCAGAGTCATGATCTGTTGTGTGTGTGTGTGTGTATAACAATGTGCTTTCTCTGACACTGGTTGGCATTGTAAACCTATTTGCTGTGTCCATGTGACAAAAAGAAAGGACTCAATAGAGGTAAACAAAGCTCCCATTGAGTCTAAGAATGAATGTTATCCTTAAGCTACATTGTTTAGGACAGAAAGACCCTTATCAGTGCAAGAATGTATCCAAAAACTACATCTGTGACGAGGAAGTCCATCCTGGGAACTTCTGCATTTCCCTTTATATGAGACTTTTATTATTTTATTTTTTATTTTACCAAGCACCCCTATTCTGGTAGAAAGTATGGGTTGATATGATATTATTCTATCAAGGGATGTCATTATACATCAATATTTTTTATCATGAAACAAGCAGTCTGCTTTTGACAAAACCAGAAAAATGATCATATGCCATTCAAAAGCATTTATTTCAAATTTTCTGGTAGAAAGTATGGGTTGATATGATTAAATTATTCTATCAAGGGATGTCATTATATATCAATATTTTTTTATCATGAAACAAGCAGTCTGCTTTTGACAAAACCAGAAAATTGATCATATGCCATTCAAAATAATTTATTTCAAATGTTCTCTTTGTCTGCTATTTGTAACATTAACACAATGGTCTAATAGTGCATGGATATTAAAGGGACCACAGCATTCACTGTATGACGACATCTCTGATGGTAACTAATGTATGTTGCCTTCAGGTAGAATGGTTTGTATGGTAAAAGCTGTATCAGTGGCTTTTGTTCTTGACTCCTGTAAGCATACAGACTTATCTACATGGAGAATATCGCTATTTGATTTGATTTGACTTGATTATCAAACACCCAGAAATTGGCTTTTCTTTGTTAGTTTTCATCAGAAAAAAAGCTCTGAATAAAGCTGCAATCTGAAAGCATGGGTGGTGATTTTAAAACGAACAAAATGTTTAAAAGCCAGTAAACTAATGAACAATTTCAAATGAGAAATATAAAATGAGTGTTAGATGTATGTATTTACTTTCCGGCAGTTTGCTTACGTAACAGGCTAAGTGTTGTTGTGTGAACTGTCTGGTATCAAGGTGAGACATCAAAACCAGGTAGATGCCGGTAGCTCAGTTAATAGACCCACGTTGGGGTCTGACAGTTTAAGTGTTCATATTCAGGTGAACAAGCTCGGGTGTATTGTTACAGTGTTATGAATTAGAAAACCCGGACTTGGATTCATTTCCCTTGATCGTTCACTTTACCTACATGACAAGGCGAGTTTACTTTACCAAAGTAGCTGCTGCTCCATTGACAGAAAACTTCGTTGCTTCTTGTTCAAAATGAGCTCGCCCGCTTTTGTTCCCACGAGCCGACAAATAAAACCTTAAAAACACACTTACTGTGTCTCCGGGACCACTTCTGTCTCTTCGAGGTGATGCGGTTTGGCACGCGAACAGCGATTTAGATTACAGACGCAATTTCTTGGTCGTTTTCTTCCAAGCAGGAAGTACTAAATATCCATTCTGACTCAAACTCCCATCAGCCCACGGGGCAACACGTCACCGTTTACTGCCGTCTCGAGTCTGACCGCCAGGTGGCAGCATTACAACATTCAGAAAAACAGTCTGTTGTCCAATTTCACGCCATACGTGCATTAAACATGTTTTTTTTTCTCCCCCCATTGCTAAACGTGCACCCGCACAGGTATATTTGATGTGTTGTGGTTCTCGGCTGTTTCTGTTGTTTGTGTACACAAATAACAAAGGAGGAAATAAACATTTAGCCTGTTTTGGCTCGTTCACAACAAACATATAGGCCACTGCAGATACAACTAGGTGTGGACAGAGGGGTGCTGAGAGAAGAATCGATTCTCATTTGCATGAAAATGAGGGTGAGCAGGGCAGACTGGAGGAGGAGAGGGGAGAGCGAGGGGAGGATAATGAAAAAGGGTAACAGGGAATGAGAGATAAAGAAGGGATGAATTGTAGGGGAGCAGTGGGGGTTTTAAAGGGCAAGGAGAAGATGTGTGACGAGACTGGTGTTAAAAACTAGGCATGCACACAGTCCTGATTTAATGGATAACATATAATGTATTTCTGGAAAAAAAAACACCAACAATGACTCAATCCTACCAATACCTTCAATGTTGCATGTGCCGCCAAAGCCTGGTGGGATAAATTGTGGATCCAAACGACTAAAACACATTATTGTGCGAAAACACATTGCACTGGCTGACATGTTCCTTCATTAATATTTATATGGGCAATGTAGAGTATCTTGAATTAATCCCACATGCACCGTTCTGCCGCTTAAATGATATCAAAACCAGATTATCTTGTATCACTGGGTCATGATTTCTGGAAAGTGAGGTTCCTGTTGAGTATTTCAAATACATTTTTGGTGCTTTGAGCAATATAGTTCCATTATATAAAAGAGAAAGCAGACATTTATATATGGCTGATATCTTCAAAACTCGGCAACTCACACTAAAAACAGCCTAGATTGATAAATATAAATTAAGGTAAGAGGGAAAATATGTGTTTTTCTGTGAACTTTCCCTTTAAGTAAATGCATTGAAAATGGTCCCCAACAACACACTATTAATCCTACTCCTGACTTAATATTTTTTTGAAGAAAAATCCCTTTGAAAAGATTTTATCTTCAACAGGGATCACTGGGCATGGCCCTTGGTGCCACAGAGAGGAAGAAAGCATTTAGGACTAACACATGGTTCACTCTCATCTTTTCATGGGGACAATAAGAAAAATACAGAATGTCATCAGCCTTATCCTTGAAGGTGCTGTTTTAATGTAAACACACACACACACACACACACACACACACACACACACACACACACACACACACACACAATACATTTTACAACAGTATAGCAACAGCATGCTTAAATCCACCTCAGACCCTCCCAAGGTGAATGATTCTGGAATATTTATACATTTATTTATGCTTTGAGTTCTCAGTGAGTCCACCGAATGTGAGTAACCCAACAAACAATAGCCAAAATATCTAGAAAATAAGTCACGCTTATCCTTTGTTTATCATTTCCACACATGCAACATGGATGCATACGCATGGAGGAATACGCTCCTTTGATGGCTACAGACGATACATTCTCACAACAGACACTCCTCTCAATCAACTCTAATGTTGTGTGTATCTGTGTGAAAATGAGAAAAAGAAAGACACTCGACTGGAGCATCCAGAGGTGCTCAGGTCCCTGTTGGCATGGCAACATGCAGAGCAGACCACAGGGGGTGGTTGTAGGGGGGAGGGCTGCAGCGGGTGGACTGTTCCATCTCTGTGAAAACAGAAAATCACTGTTTATTCAGAGCATTAGCTTTATTGGCTGATTGGCCAATTAATGGGAGTGAGCCAGTCGTAATCCGCTGGGACTGAAACAAAAGTGAGAAGAGGCAAATTGCCAGTGAGTGCGTCTGTGTGTGTGTGTCTGAATGCCTGCACATCTGTGTGTCTGCTGGTTGGGGGTGCATGCCTGTGTGTGCGTGGTAGTAAATATGAGAGCGATAGACTGAGTGAGAGAGTAGGTTCAGACGCTCTGGTACTTCCCACTATGCTGGAGGGGGGGGGGGGGGGGGTTCATTCATCTTTTCCATCAAGTCAGCCTCCTGTCTCGAGTGACAGACACACATGCATTCAGCTCATGTGCAAACAAACACACACTGCAGCCTCAATAAAAAACGCTATATATCTCAGCCCACACACCCACACACAGGGCTTACCCACAGCTTGTGGAGATGTAGCTACTCAGTTGAGAAGGAGTATGAGAAGTCCACTTTGAAACTGATGAAACATAAAGCCCTGTCACAATAAAATGTCATTATAGACAATAGGCTGCTATACAATACGATGAGGTCACCATAATATTAGGACAGTGTCTGTAGGGAGAGGGCACCTTTAGCTATCCTACACACACACACACACACACACACACACACACACACACACACACACACACACACACACACACACACACATTAGTATTGGTCGCATCATCATCATCAACATCAACAACAACAACATTGTTTCCATGGTGAAGTGATGGCCTCCTCGCGGTCTCAAATCAAACTGCAGCATTCCCCGGAGCCCGCCGACATACTGATGGAGAGCTGCGTCAAGGGAACCAGAAAAAGCCAGAAAGAGGCCGGAATTGAATCACAGTTTCTTTCAAAATAAAAGTACTAACGCGCTTTAATCTAAAGCCACTTTTAAATCATTGTTCCATTTCTGTGTTGGTCAATTTATTTTTGCAAGGGGTAGCATTCAGATAGTGTTTCAGACATTTAAACTGTGTCGATGCTCAGCAGCTCTTTGTTCTCCAGTGGCCATATAATTATGTTTGGTTTATGGCTCTGGATATTAAAATGCTGTTCCTGTTACCTCTGGGACAGGTTAGTGGAAGACTTCCACATAACTCCTGTCGAACCTCATGTGACAACAACATTGATACATTGTAACATTGTAACATTTTCACAATCCAGATCAGCAGGCTCGTGAATTACAGCAGGTACATGTCCAGAATAATCAGCTGGCCCTGCACAAGATATGCAGTCTGAAGGGATCCATTACAATACAGTGAAGTGGGCAAATGCTGCTATTGTAGTGTGAAAAAGAGCTCAGAAAATGCAAAAGTGATTAATCACAACATGGCTACCGGCCCCTTCAGACTGGCTTACTGCGTGAGGTCCACTATCTGTCCTCAGCCCTGCACGACCCTCTTCTGGTGGGACCAGTGTGTGTTTTGGCGTTTTGCATCGACGCATATGATGTAAATAAAAAGATCTCTGCACGTCCACAGAAACGTGGCCCGTCTCCTGATGCATCACTTCGTCAAACACACGCCTTTTAATCGGGCCATCCGCGTTAAGGTGTATTAGTCTGAAATGTTAGAGCGGAAGTAGTCTTTTCTCGTGTTGTGTAATTTGACAGAGGACGGCATTGCTCCATGGTGGTGTTTTTCTGGGAGGAGTGGGACAACAGCCGTACGGGGAAAAGAAAATAGCAATAAGCAACAACTAAGGGTGCAGACCCGAATTCGCGGGACTTGGACGGAACCAGATAGATGAAGTTCCTCGGGAACACCTTCCCCAGACCGTCTTTTAGGTGACCGTGTCGGTTCTCACTTTTAATTACCGAGCAGGATACGGGACTCATGGATAAAAGGAGAGCAGGCGGAGACGACGACATCAAAGGGGCTCCCGGGTCATTAGATATAGCTATAGCGCCGATCGGACCAGCATTTAACACGCGGGAGCCGGCCAGCCTCTCTCAGACCGGAATGAGCTCCGTAACGAGCCAGTTTTGGTAATTACCCGGAGCCTCTCGGTCGTCTTTTCGGGGGGGAAGAAAAGACGTCCGCGGCGCGTCAAGCTACTTATAAAAACAACAGTATCTTTTCTAAAGGCTAACATTGTGTGAGCCGTGCACCCCCACCCCCCTCATGCCAAAGAAGAACCCGTTTCTAGAGCCCGAGTTTTGTACCGTTTTCTTCGGATGAGTAAAAGCTAAGGCTGCTCCACTTCTGTCTCTTTTGCTTTGTTACTCAGACCAATGCGAGCAGGCAGCTCCAGCTGAGCCAACACTTCTCGCAGTTTTGAGCCCTGTATGCTTTTTTTCCCCCCTTTTTCTTTTTTTTTTATGGGAAACTTTTCAACCTCTCGTTTTTCTAAGTGCTGAAAGTTGGAGAAGGAAACCCCTTTTTGTAGTGATCCTCCTCCTCCCATCTCTCTCTCCACAATAAGAGCCACACTGTAGGTATGGAGGACCAGGCCCGCATGATGTTGGGTCATATTGGACTAACTGGAATGCCTCACGAGGATGTGGGTGATCCTGACAACATAAGGAAACACCACAACATGGGTCAGCCGCAGCAGGACATTGGTGACATCCTCCAGCAGATCATGGTCATCACAGATGAGAGTCTGGATGAGGCCCAGGCCAGGTAATAACATGACCAGATAAGGCCTGATAGAAGGCAGAACACGTTGTAAGAGTTGGATTTGGGTCTGCACAGGGTAGTGGTATCGCAGTATCCCTTCAAGCGCGCATGGTATTACACAGACACACACACGCACGCATCACACATTGTAACACACTGTAATAACAACCCTCAACTTCCAAATTGTTGTGGCCCCTCTCCAGCTGTGGATCACCACCTTTCACCCCCACAGGTCTTATCAACAGCACGCAATACAACACTGGCTCCGTAGCACTCCCCACTGGGGCCGGGAATCAAACACTTACTCATAATAATGCAATATCTTATCCCACAAAGTAGGAATAACAAACTCAGTTGTACATATGAAGACTTTGGGTTCAAGGGAAGTTTAACATGCAGTTTGGTTATTGTATTTGCAATGTTATTACACACACTGATTGGGGAACGCATCCTTATTAATATTGTGCTAATTACACTCATAATCACCCAACTCTTGTAACTCACAATGTGGTCACTGTAGTTTGCTCAGAATAGTATCTCAACACAGGAAATACTGCGATACACCATATATGCATAAGTAAAACCAACTAATCTATTCACATTATTTGTGAATTCATAGAATGCTATTTATTATTAATATAAGGCATTGTCTTTCTCCCTCTTGTGCTCAGTGTTTCTGTTTTGACTTAATTTTGTGATATTTCATTGTCTTTTTTTGTTTCTCAAAGCAGACATAAAATCATATTTTAAGAACTGCCTTAAGTATGACATTCAGAGTTTTATAACAGGTTTAGATAAATATCTTTTTTTGGATGCCATATGGACGTGTGACAGGATGTAAAAATTCAAATTCAAAAACTGGCACAACTGCCAGAAAACGACACATTTCAGATCAGATGTAAGCAGGAAAACAATAACATATCCATGCCTCTGTAATGCAATGGAAATATTGTCACAAAACCGGTTCAGAGTATCAATATTGTATCGTAGTGTGACGCTATATGGCAATATTGATTGTTATAAATACTCTATGTGTGACATCCTTATGTATGTGGACACAGATTTGTTCCATTTGAGTTTCTGCACGATTGTGCCGTCAATCTCTTCTCTTGTCTGTCTTCACGAAGGTGAGTAAGTCCAGGTGAATTAGACAACTATGTGCTCGGGCCTGTTTTCAGTCTAAGGCTTTAACAGGTCTGGTTGCACACTCACTCATCTGAATCCAGTCTGTTCAGCACTGACTTGCAATGTGTCTACATGATCTATTGTTGGTGGATGTCAGTGCCTGTAACCAATAGAACGGCTTATAATTTACTTTCTCTGTCTGTGTCTTTCATTTTCCATAAAAGGAAACATGCTTTAAACTGCCACAGAATGAAGCCGGCTCTCTTCAGTGTCCTGTGCGAGATCAAAGAAAGGACAGGTGAGTTGTCCATTCGGTTCCTGGTCTTATGGTTTTTCCACATCCGCCAGTGAGGAAAAGGCTTTTAATGCTGATAAGGATACACACGTTTACTCTTTCAGCACATCCGTGATTGTAGTGGAAGCCTACACAGTTCACAACCATTCATTTGAACTTCATCATATTTGGTCAAATTGAGTATTAGGATCAGGGTTTTTATGGAGAAACAATGATCACCTGAGACAGAACAATATCAGTATATTGTCCAGCCAGGTCTTCACATCCTCCCGTGTTCTCAATATATCGTCTCACTTTCTTCCTCTCGTGATCGGTGTGTCACACCTTCCATCTTCAGTTTGTGTTGACATTTTTCTAAGACTCATCTTCTGATGGACACTTTCCTCTAAAAGCACAACCAACCAAGGTGCTTTTGACCGAGTAATAAGATGGTTGTTACAACTATCCTACACCTAAATGTTGGATCCTGACACTCAATCACACACCACTGATGCAGCAGTTCACTTGAACAGTAAAGGACCCAAGTTTGTGTTTCATATGGTAGAAAATCATCTTAACTTGTCTTGAGAGTGGAAACTCCTCGCAGACACGAGCCAGACAGAAGTGTGAGCTTCACAGAGCCCTTGTTATTACCTCATTTCATTCACTTAGTGTGTAAACGGGAACCCTGAGGTTGGCAGCAGGAGGGATGCAGAGTTTCCAAGGCAACTGGTGTAGTTTTCTCACCTACTCACTGTCATTCAGCTTTTTCACACTCTGACAGCTTCAGTTATATGTTTATCACACCGCAGCTTTGACTCAGAGAGAGACGATCTTTGCGTTTCGTGTGAACGGGTCATCACGGGTAATGTGCTCTGATCTGGTTTCATGCATTGAGTTCAGTGAGTGCTTACTGCTACCGCTCTTCATTTGTGATAAGATGGAGGCCCACTCCGGGCTGAGTGGGCCTCCAGCTCTCGGCCCCGTTTCTTTGGGCCGTGACCAAATTTCGTCTCTGCGGTTGCGTCCGCTCGCTCCTGTGTCTTCAGTTCTCTTTCGCCAGCAGTTACATCCTGTCACTGTGCTCCCACCCCCATTAACTGCCTCCACAGGTGTGTTCAATTATGCGGCTGGCTGCGGCCAAGTCCGAGTCGAACAGAAAACACACACTACAATTCAGCACAAGTACATGCAACACCAAGCAACTGCACATCAAAGGTAAACCTTAAAAATAACCACTACATGCAAAACAAAATAACAAATGCAAGATATAATGTATTTAACTCAAAACACAGCAACCCCAAATACAACTGCAACAAAAACAATGAAAGGCTGTATGCCGTTATTGCATCAACTCCTCGACAGTGAGATCAAGGATTACCAGGCCATGTCATCATATGCACCATTTTACATGAAAATCAACATCTAGGGACCACTTTTGGTACCCATGAAATATCAAACATAATCTATAGCTATTATACTGATTATATTTATAGTTAACTTACATATAGCTATTCAATCAATCAATCAAACTTGTATTTCAGACTCAAGGTCCAGATAATACAATAGACATTAAATATAATAAAATACATACAAAAGAACAATTAAAATACAAAGACCTACCAATGCTTTATAAATAGACAGCTGTACCAATGTCTCCACAGATGGGACTGGTAGCGTGTAGTACTATACTTTATGTTTGATCAAACTAAGATGATTTCATTTTCAGAGTCATTAACGCGACAGATATTATACTTATTATACTTATAGTTAACTTACGTATGGCTATTATACTTATAGTTAACTTACGTATAGCTATTATACTTATAGTTAACTTACGTATAGCTATTATACTTATAGTTAACTTACGTATGGCTATTATACTTATAGTTAACTTATCTATAGCTATTATACTTATAGTTAACTTACGTATGGCTATTATACTTATAGTTAACTTATCTATAGCTATTATACTTATAGTTAACTTACGTATAGCTATTATACTTATAGTTAACTTACGTATGGCTATTATACTTATAGTTAACTTATCTATAGCTATTATACTTATAGTTAACTTATCTATAGCTATTATACTTATAGTTAACTTACGTATGGCTATTATACTTATAGTTAACTTACGTATGGCTATTATACTTATAGTTAACTTATCTATAGCTATTATACTTATAGTTAACTTATCTATAGCTATTATACTTATAGTTAACTTACGTATGGCTATTATACTTATAGTTAACTTATCTATAGCTGTTATACTTATAGTTAACTTATCTATAGCTATTATACTTATAGTTAACTTACGTATGGCTATTATACTTATAGTTAACTTATCTATAGCTATTATACTTATAGTTGAGTATGTGAGGAGAGTGGTCGTGAAACCACACGGTAGCCGGTTCGATCCCTGGTCTCCCCATAGCATGTCGAGGTGTCCTTGAACACTTCACAGCAGGCCACTGCTTCTTAGGATGGGTTAAATGCATGTATACATACATGTATGTATGTAATATGACAAGCATACACAAATAAAGTTAGGAACCCAGGCTTGTGTGATTGGTGCTGACCCATATATACAACTGAAGCAATAGTCTGGTATAAATGGCTAAATGTGTTTTGGACCCTTGATCGCTATCATGATGCCTGCAAAGCGACGGCGAGTTCCTACTTTCCTTTGGTGTCTTGTTGCTTCTTCACACTGATTTGAAGAATCATACTATGCTCAGTAGCCGATGACGATTCATATAACATATCTCTGAACACATGTAATCTCCAAGGGGTTTTCTGGGCTTCTAAGCAGTCTCCATATCTAGATTATTGTGGAAGTTCAGAACATAGATTCCTCCTCTCTCTCTCTCTCTCTCTCTCTCTCTCTCTCTCTGTCTCGACCGGGCTGCCTCCCTATTTCTGCTGTCAGTGCTTCGTTCCTCTCCATCCCAAGTTAGAACCATTAAAAATAACTCCTCACATGACAGCGACAAAACACTGCTGTTTTCTTAAGATATGTGTTCCCTGCATCCTCCACTGGATATGTCGGCTCACTTCTCTGTTATCCTCTATGCCTCTTTTCCCCTCCTTCCCCGTACTATTCCCAATACAACTCTATTTTTATCAACCCCTGTTTTCCGGGAATTTTAGTCGAGGATTACAGGCGCACAAAATAGGACAGAGGCAAAGTAAGAAAACAGAACAAATGACAAGAGCGAGGGAGGGACAGATTGATGGATGAGTTGTAGGGAGAGGCAGTAATGGTTGTGTTTCATGGTATGGCAGACAGTTGATAATCTCCAGACCCCGGAGTCCTGTCAGCCTTCACTACAAACAGATTCTCAGTGGGGGACAGTTTGCCACCCACGGCCCCGACTGGGCTCACAAAGCTGGATTTACTCGCTCTGTTCCACGAAGCGTCATGGGCCGCAGCTCATCTCTTTATCCTGTCTACTGTGTGTTAGTGTTTGTACACTCAGCGGAGTCAACGGGCAATCTGGAAGGCTGGCCCAAACTCTGGACTAATTATTATGTAATTAACAGTAATGGGACCCGGCCCCATTTCAATATACTTGTCGTTGTTTTCCTCTCATCCACTCTGCCGCTGTCTTTCCTGCTTTTTACTCTTTTCTTCTACTCTCAGTGTCCATTTTATTAGGCATACCAAACTAACTAATGCACAGTAGTCCTGTAATAGATAGATGTTATAATATTCAGTTTTTATTCAATCTGTTGTTGATTCAACTAAATGATCATTTTGTTGGCTGTTGAATTGTATTGCATTCTTACAGAGGGGTTTCCAATATAGAAACATCGCTAGGTAGACCTAAAAATCTAAATTTATATTTTACTGTTACATTAAAGGAAATTCCCCTTTGGACCTTGTTGTTTGGTTCAGCCCACGTTTCTCCCAAATTATATTTTCCTTTACATTTTTTACACAAGTAGTTTAGAGGAGTTGGGAGGTTGATCGTATAAATTAAGGAAGAAGGTAAATGGAGATTCAGACGATGAGAAGTGCTTCTCTGTAAACCGGCAATTATCCGTCTTCGTCCACACTCCTGAGAAACAGGTGGACATCCATACCGCCATTGAAGACACTGGCACAGGTGCACCTGCATTCAGCCTACAAGAGCATGCAGGACTTTGAGAACAGTGGGATTATATTGTAATCTGGTTAATCTGGCACATTAGTATGTTGGGTGCAGTATACTCATATTTGGATGTAATATTACATACATATTTCACATATTAACTATATTACTGGACTGTAACATGGTTTTGGAAATTGCTAGTGTGTCTGAAATAATTAGAGGCCATCACGATTGTTAGTGTCTTTAGACGTGTGTGTGTGAGTGTGTGTATGTGTGTGTGTGTGTGTGTGTGTGTGGATGCTGTTTGCCAGATGCGGAGGCTGTCATTGCCCTCGTTGCGGGATTATGAATGTGATCTCTGGAACTACCTTGTAATTGCCACCTAATTTGCATAGCTGTGCAAATTAACGACCTCTCAAATGAGCCTTAATTTTTCACTGGGTCTTTAGTCGCTCCTTAAGAGCTGGCGTTAATTAACAGCTGTGTGTGTGTGTGTGTGTGTGTGTGTCTGTGTGTGTGCGTGCGCAAAAGGCTGCTTGTGTGGCTGTTTTTCTTTGGGCACGAGGATGCCAAGGAAAGCTGGCATCACTGCCATAGCAACAGCCAGTATTTCTTCATGTAAAGCTCCCTCCTGGCAGTGTTTTCTGTAGTCTGTCTCCTTCCTCTGCCTCTTCCTTCTCTCTCACTGCAGTTGCCCCAGACACTTGATCTCCTCACCGCCTCCAACTAACAAAGCCATGACTGAGGTTTCCCCTGTCATCCAGTAATACATTGTCAGCTCTTTTCTGGCTATTAAATATTGGTTCCTCTGAAGTTTTCTGAAGTTCAACTGAGCCGTTTGTGCTGTATATTTGATTTGATGTGAGAACACTTTTTAAAAGCTATTGTAATGTTTCCCCTCGAGGCCGTTAGCCGGCTGTTGCTAAATGTTGTCTAGTTAGAGACTCTGCCAAACCAGGTGTCTAGGATATATTTCTTTAGCATCCAGCAGATCATTATTCATATTTCTGAGGAAAAGGATATTTTTGTTTGAGGACCTTCTGCTGATGGGACAAGTTAGGAGCAAAAATAATCTGAATCTAGTGTGGAATTATGTTTGTTGTGGGTCTTATATTGTGAGATAGTGCTCTCTGCTGGCTGTGAAGGGAACCCTATCTGTGCCTGCAGACACAAACTATATCGGGTTATACACAATTTGGTGTTGCACACATTTCCATATTTTCAATGGGCACACCAAACTAGTATCAACTTTCTTCTCTTTATCACAGATTGGGCTCCCAGCACGACGATGTCTGTGCCTCAAATCGTAATGCAGCATTAATTCAGTCAAATTGTTAAAAACAGTAATATAAAAACAGCAAAGAAGCTGCTAGTTATGTAAAATATCTATTTAAATTTAAATGTAACTTACTGAAACAGGTGACTGATCAGAGAAAAACAATATTTGGAAGCGGCTTAAAAATTTGAATAAATGCCAAAATATCTAAAATCCACTTATGTCATGCAGTTGTTCTATGAATCCTGTTTTTCTAGTTCTCCACACCTGAGCCAGAAGTTATGAATGAACATTTCAGCCGGATTTACATTACATTACATTACATTACATTTCATTTAGCTGACGCTTTTATCCAAAGCGACTTACAATAAGTGCATTCTACGGTTACAAACAAGAATCAGAACAACAAGAATCAAGAAGGTACAATTTCGACAAAAAGTTCAACTACAAAGTGCTATCAGTAAGAGCCATTTCAGTGCTACTAAAGTGCTACTTCCTTTATTCAAGGTATAGTCGGAAAAGATGTGTTTTTAGTTTGCGACGGAAGATGTAGAGACTTTCTGCTGTTCTGATGTCAATGGGGAGCTCATTCCACCATCGAGGAGCCAGGACAGAGAACAGTCGAGACTTTGTTGAGTGTTTAGCTCTCAGTGACGGAGCTACAAGGCGATTGGCAGAAGCCGAGCGGAGCGCACGAGTTGGGGTGTAAGGTTTTACCATGTCCTGGATGTAGACTGGACCAGATCTGTTCGTTGCACGGTACGCCAGTACCAATGTTTTGAAGCGGATGCGGGCGGCCACCGGTAACCAGTGAAGGTCGCGGAGGAGCGGAGTAGTGTGGGTGAATTTCGGGAGGTTAAAGACCAGTCGAGCTGCTGCATTCTGGATGAGCTGACAAACCGTCTCTATTCTCCTCCACAGCCCTGAGCATCCGAGGCATCCAGGAAGAAGACGGCCCCGACCCTCAGATCATGCGACTGGACAACATGCTGTTAGCGGAGGGGGTCGCGGGTCCGGAGAGGGGCGGGGCCTCTGCAGCGGCGGCTGTGGTCGCAGCGGCCGCCGGAGGGTCGCCGAGCGAGGGCAACGTAGAACACAGCGAGTACAAAGAGAAGCTCGCTCAGATACGACGGATGTACCACGCCGAGCTGGAGAAATACCAACAGGTGTGATCTTCATTATAGCACACGTCACATGACTGAGTACGAAGAGCGTTTTAAAAATAAAATATTTCGTTTTTTGGGATACCAGAGAAGCCAAGTTATAGATCCGTTTTTTTGACTTAAGTGCAGTGAGTGGGAAACACACGTCTAATGTTTGAGTTTGTTCAATTCTTTCTTTGTCCCCTCCCTCCTCCCTCCTCCCTCCTCCCTCCTCCCTCCTCCCACACACAGGCGTGCAATGAGTTCACCGACCACGTGATGAACCTGCTGAGGGAGCAGTCCCGTACGCGGCCCATCTCACCCAAAGAGATAGAGCGAATGGTGGGAATCATCCACCGCAAGTTCAGCACCATCCAGATGCAGCTAAAGCAGAGCACATGTGAAGCCGTCATGATCCTGCGCTCCCGGTTCCTGGACGCCAGGTGGGTTTCGTGCTTCTATGCGTTTATTTTGCGGCCTCCTCTTAACGTTCATCTTCCAGTGCGTGACAGTGTGCTTACACCGTCGTGGAGATGAGTATTTGCAGACGGTTAATCATTGCAATTGCACTCTTCTGGCAGGCGGAAACGAAGAAACTTCAGCAAGCAGGCAGCAGAGATTTTGAATACATATTTCTACTCTCATCTGGCAAACCCCTACCCCAGTGAGGAGGCCAAGGAGGACCTGGCCAGGAAGTGTTCCATCACTGTTTCTCAGGTCAGGCCATCAAAGACCCACTGGGGAAAAAGCAGAACATGGAGAAGTTGATAGAACACATCTGTGAAGTGCTTGGACAACGTTTGGTGTAATGCAGCCAGCGGAATTTCGTTTGACTTTGTTTTGACCTCTGCAACTCTCTCAGGTGGCGAACTGGTTTGGAAACAAGAGGATTCGGTATAAGAGGAACGTTGCAAAACTGCAGGAGGAAGCTAACCGGTATGCTGTGAAGACAGCTGTGGACGCTGCCAGTGTATCTTCACAGGCAAGCCAAGCCAACTCCCCGGCCACGCCGAACTCAGGTACGCAGCAAACATGCACCCTGTTTTAATCCGATTCCATCACGTGATTAAAGCAAGGAGAAGGTAAGTTCATAGATAACTCCTATGTATCTGTTATAATCTCAGTAATAATGTTGAGGATTAAATAATCTTGGGAAAAGTTAAAGAAAGTACTCAGAAGAGCTACGGATGATGAGTGGTAGAAGATTGCTTACCACATTATGCTCGGCAACCCGGGGGGAAAAAATGACATCAGACGCCCTCGTGTCTGGGTTCAGAGTATCACCCGTAGCCGCACACAGCTCGCTGGATTCCACCGACTCCTCCAGGAAATGTGTCTGCATGACAAATGAAAAAAGGGAAAATTTGCAACGCTTTCAAAGTGAAATATGATCAAAACAAGATGATGTGAGCGTGAGATCCCGCCCTCACTAAACTGTCCCATACGCTGCAGAGTCTGCAAAGTTCTCTCCAAATCCGGTGTCTACTGCGGGACGACCATTGGGTCTTTTATTTGAGCCGTCATTTTTTAAAGCGTGTTAAAGTGTGTGTTGACCCCCCAGCCGTCACATGACTAAAGCGTGTTAAAGTGTGTGTTGACCCGCCAGCCGTCACATTTTAAAGCGTGTTAAAGTGTGTGTTGACCCCCCAGCCGTCACATGACTAAAGCGTGTTAAAGTGTGTGTTGACCCGCCAGCCGTCACATTTTAAAGCGTGTTAAAGTGTGTGTTGACCCCCCAGCCGTCACATGACTAAAGCGTGTTAAAGTGTGTGTTGACTGTGCCGACAGGAGGATACCCGGCCCAGTGTTACACTCCTGACGGGAGGTTGTGAGGACTCGCCTGGAGGAACCCTCTTCCCTCCTCTCTGTGTCCATGTGAGTAGCTATGGTTACGCACTGTTGCTATAGTTACACACTCTCCAACTGAGTAGTCATGGTAACAGCCGTTCCCCGTGTCAGCGCGTGGTACGGCGTGACACATTGCGTCCACCCTGCTGATGTCGCTTACATCGGGATGTTCTTATGCACCGAAGGAAACGTTCACACGGACGTGTTGTTGCTTAACGGGTGTCGACTGTGCACCTTCCTGGATCCGTGTTGTTTGGTGTGTTTTGGGTTATTGTTGTTGGTAACTGGGGCCAAATTAGCTTCATCACCATTTAATAAAACATGCATTTATCTGTTTACACGACATACTCAGACATCAGGACCCTGTGAGTAGTCAGATTAACTAAGCGAATGGAGTGCAGTGAAAATGGTTTAAAAAGATTTAGAGCAGGCAATGCACCAACAGGACTTCTAAACATGATGAACTCACACATTGATATGATAACAGTGTCAGTGGTTCAAGATGTGTTTTTTTCTCCATTTACATCCTACTTACTCTGAACGTCTGTTTCAGGGTGATGACGGCTGCTGATTCCTCTTCCCATCTCTCCCCACCCAGAGCACCAGGGAGCGAGCACTACGTCACCTCCAGCTGATGCGCCCCCCCCCCCCCCCCCCTCCTGATGCCCCTCCCCCATCCTGCTCCTCAGACTAACAACCCAGACTGGAGGTTGACGTCCAGCCAAGCCACGAACAGAGCTTTACCAAAACTCTGCAACTGTTCTGTTTTTGCTTTGTGATGCTGATCGTTTTTTAACGTCTCTCAACGTTTTTTTTTAATCCCTCCACTTTATGAATGTGTTGACACCTATTTCTTTCTTTTTTAGTTTTACTATTACTCACCCCATTTTTCTTCTGTTGTTTTTTAAAAAAGATAAATAAATGATGAAAATAACTTTTTTTAATGTACTACTTCACCTTCAGTGAATCATGAACTGTATGAAGGTTTAGGGCCTGTGTGTGTCGCCTTGAACCAGATTCATCATTTTATTTCAAAGAATTAAAATAAGAAAAAAAAGACAAAAAGAAAGCATGAAGTCATTTTTAGATGTTGAACTACAATTTTATTATGTATTCTTTCTTTCAAGTTTTTTAAGAAAAATGTCACTAAGAAAATGCATTGATAGAGTACAACAAAAACATCATAAATGGCAGAAATGACCAAAAATGAATAAAAACATTGTCACTTATTAAAATTTTCTTTGCTTCAGACAAGAGCTGGTTTGAGTTTGTTGCCATTAAAAGGAATTTAAATACGATATTGCTTTAACAAGAATTGATGTTTCTTAAATGCTTTTGAAGCCCCCGAACCAAAGCGGCTTCCACCCAGGAGATGAGCTTCAGTGTTCAGCTCATGTGCCTGAAGTTAAGTTTCACATCACAATGAGACATGTGGGTTTTATTTGGCTGTGCCCTCTAGTGTTGAACAGTGCCACTACATGTACTACACTATTGTGTACATGTATTATTATTCTGGAAATTCTGAAGCTGTTTTTCCTATCTATTAATCTTAAATGGTGGATGTCTGATAAACAGATGGGCATTACTCCATAAAGGTCCATAAAGGATGATATCATAATTACTTTAACATTTGTCTTAGTTGCCTATTATTTAATTAGTTAAGACTACACTTCACTCCATTACTTTAACAGCTTTCATTTCTTAAATGTACTTTTTATTGCATGTTTTTATTCTGTAAATGTATAAGAGCTAAAAGGCAGTGTTTTGTATGAGAGTATTTAAACAAACTTTGAGAAGAAATGTTATTGATCCTGCTCTCTTCAATCATATCTGATGGATCTCGGTGTGTTACTTTAGTTATTTTACATAATTCTGGAGTTTTTCCATTGCATCTGATTATTCTCCAGCTTTACTTGAGGTTACTCACAAATATCCCCCAAAATAGGACAGTTGTACTTTGAGTCCTTATCCAGCCACTTATCACTGTTGGCTCACTGGTCAACACAACACAGATGTGTCAGACTGGAGAGAAATCCTTTTCTTGGAAAGCAGAATAATACTCTGAAGACTGATGACATCACTGTCTCCATTTACTGTTGTTTACACACTTAACAATTAGTGTCCAACTTGTGTAGCTTTCATCAGCAGTACATGTCGTAAAACGTCTATCCATGCAATGCCGTTAACATGAGTTATTCGTAAGCTTTATAATGCAACTGAAATGTCACATTATACCATGCAGGCACATTAGACAATTTTGAATTTAAACAATTAATGAAAACAAAATAAGATCGCAAGAATGACCATACGGCAGTGAAACACTTCATACGTGACTAGAACTAGTATCTGAATAGGAGAACGGTAAATGGTAAGTTAGGGGTTAAAGGTTGGAAGTGACTGCATGAAAAAGAGACAGAGAAACAGTGAAAGAGAGATTTTTCACAGGGGACGAAGGGGGACTGTTCTCCGGTCATCATGGATTTCTCACCTGGGGTTTTGATCCTGTTTTCTCTGTTATGTTCAGGTAATACAGCTGATTTACTTTGAACAGAATAGCAGCTTTCTTGCTAATTAGCTTGACGTCTGCAGAGATGTATTTTCTTTCCTTTACCTTTAAAGGTCACACAAACGGCTGCTTACACAGCAATACAAAATATATCTTTAAACTTCAACAGCAGTGTCCTTTTAGAAACAATGTCCCAATTACTTTGAATAATCAACACATCTAACCGTCTCACTGTTGGTCATAGTTTCAGTTTAAGAAATAGTCTCTTATATTCTGTTGGTTATCCAAAGCAAAACAAAGTACAAATCTGGACAAATCAAACAAAAAATAAACTGCGAGGCTCCTATTCCTTTGTAATGTGGGCACATTAACCCTTTAGTATAGAAATAATATAGAACATTTCCTTCTTTAAAATAATGTTTTTGAGAGATTTGCATTTAATCTCTGTGTCTTTTTCTTTTTTTCTTTGTCATCAATAGCATTTCTGTTCAATCTGTGTATTTGCTCAGCTTGTTTGCTTTGGGGTGGTTTGTGTTTACACTGAATTTCACCCAGACTCGTCTAAAGGTTCACAAAGTTGCATTGCATGCATGCATGCATGTGTGTGGGTGTGTGTGTGTGTGTGTGTGTGTGTGTGTCACCAGTTATCTCTTTCTGTGCAGTTGCTGGTCAGGCTCCGGACGTCTCAGTGGAGCCCCGGGCTGCGACGGTGCGCCAAGGGGAGTCTGCCAGCTTTAGATGCCAGGTGGGGAGAGGGGCCCAGCCAGTCCAACTGGTGTGGAAGAAAGCCAATAACCAAGCATTACCAGGTCAGGAGTCATAACATGTAAGCCTTGTTCATACCACATCTATGAAGTTTCAGTGCATTCTCATTTTTCCTTCCAGTCAATGTTAAGACGGGGCCTGATGGCTCTGTGCTGACGGTTGCCAACGCTGGACCTGAAAACCAGGGCCAGTATCGCTGCGTGGCGGCCAACTCTGTGGGCCGCGGCGCTGCCACAGCTGTGCTGAACGTCAAATGTGAGCTTCTGTTCAGTATTTAGTCGTGCCCGTACATTTACTGCTCAGGTTCACTCTTATCTCCATACCTACTCAGGACCAAATGGCACTCAGACACAGTTAGCGACAATAGCTGGTGAACGAGCGCATTGAGAATTTGAATTGACATAAACCAAAAACCTGACACAGCTACGTAAACATTAAACTAAACTTAACATTCGTCAGGTGGGCAGTTTCTTGACTCCCCATAAATCACAAAATTGCTCTGAGTCACGTTTATTTATTTAACTGTGGATCTGTGAGACTGCAGGATAAACATCACTATGGTCTAAATATAATAATAATATTTTAATTTAATATAGCGCTTACAATGCACAAATTCCTGCCCTATAAAAGCGTGCCAGCTTCCAGGAGTGTTTTTAGTGACAAGGATAGTGACGGCCATCCCTCAAGTGACATTCACAACTTACCTTCCCTCACCGTGAACCTCACTCTGACCGTCATACTGTACGTCTAAATAGGAGGACTCTACAAATATAATTGGACGAACCCCGCTTGGCTACAGACACCAGAACAGCAGCGCTTGCTGGTGTTGGTCACATCAACTCAGTAAAATGTTGCAATGCAGGAATGTTAAAAGCAGCCTCATCCTCCTGTCCTCTTTTGGATGGAGATGAAAGGAGTTGGACCATCGCTGTACGGGTCGCGCCCCCGACTCGCCCCAATGGAGTCACAACTGATGCTGCTGCCAGCTGTCCCAGCTGTTTATGAACCCCTCGCAAGCTTCCCTAGTCGGAAGTGACATAGCATTTTTTTCCAGACTGTCCACCCTCTTGGGAGTGAGACCTGCATTCATTGTCCCAGAATCAAAGTGGATACCAAGAAGGTTTACCTGCTGCTGACGTTGCAGATTGCTCTTCTTAGAGTTCACTATGCAAACCAGGTGCTGAACATGAGCCAGCACCATCTCAGTGTCCTGGATTTCTTGATTTAGAGAGGGACACACAGATAAACTAGTTGTTCTGATATGATTTTGAGACCCTGTAACTGATGTGGGGCAGAGACCACCTGAGTAAAAATCTTTGGTGACAGTGACAGGTCGAAATGCAAAACCTGAAACTGGAAAACTTGGCCTTGAAAGGGTTTATGTATCAATCAATTTGAATGGGTACCTCCGGGTATTGGTTTGGTGCCTGAAGTTGAATACAGGCCTGTGACCAACACCTTTTTCTGAGCTCTTTTGTTGGCCTCCTTGGTCGGTTTGTGGCTTAATTCAGCCATGGGCACCAAAGCTCTGTTCCTGAACCCCTGAAGGGCCCCGACCCACAAGTCGAGGCCAGACAGACTGCTGTAGCTTTTGAGGCACCCCAAACCCATTTGAAGGTCGGGGCTGGCTTGCAACAAGCCTATTACACAGTTCCTTCAATGCAATAGAGCGCTCAGCCCTATCCGGCACATGCTGAGAACCTGGCATTACTGGCAAATCCATCACTTCATTCCTTGTGGCATCTGGCAAAGAAGTCTGTGCCAAAAATATCTCCTATGACAGAGGACAGCTGATGATATAGCCTCACCATGTGAGTTTCGAGTGAGCTGACTAAGGGGAACCAATAAGAGGCGTAGAATCCTGATCCTCTACGCTCAGTATTTGTTGCAAGGACTCCAGGAGGATTGCCCAAGATTAGTAAAAACACTGTTTTCACTCTCCATGATGTAATTGCTGGTTCTGGTTTCAAGTCACCACCAGTTTTCACTCAGTAAAGGACAATAGTCAACCATGTATAGCATACATTGAATTGAGGCTGGTGCCCCCCCCCCCAGTGGCTTCCTCTTTCTGAATGATGTCCACTATGAAACAAAGAATAGCCAGCTAAAAGAGACAGCACAATCAGCATTATACATGGTGTCCTCCCCAGCATTGCCCTAAAGCACAGGTGGAGGAAAACCTTCAAGCCCAGCTGGTAAGGATGATGAAGAGGAGGAACGACAAGCCTAAAATCCATCCATCCTCTCAGATACTTTAAAGAGCAGTCAGAATCTGATGATGTGCATCTGAGCTGACACCCTCTACTGATGGAGAAGGGGTCACAAGTTTCACTGCAAGGCTTTTTACGTCATCCCTCAGATGAGCAATCCCAAAGCACGAGGGGAATTCTCAATGCCCATCATGGCTTCCAATGCCGACTTTGGATGCCCCCTGAAAGTAAAAGCCCGGAGTATTGATGTGGTCTGGAGTTAACGGTTCTGCTATTGGTACTGGAGTGAGTGCTCCGTGGAATATAATAGCAAACCTCCTCTCTCTGTCTCTGTGCCTGTCTTTGCATGAGGTGTGGTGTTGTGCTTTACTCTGACACACACACACACCGACTCCAGCTCAGGACAGTGTGAGACAAACTCAAGTAGATGCTGATAACTCTTGTTGTCACAATGCAATAAAACCCTTCTAAGTAAGTAAGGTATTACCAGCAATTCATTAAAACATTTGAAGAACAAGCAGATGATAAATCAGCAGAAATGCACACTTTTGTCGTTATCGATGCCAAACAGAGTTTGTTAATAAGAATAGGTCAATAAATGAAAGCTAAACACATGAATATTAAAGCGATGTTGATTATTTTTTAAATGTATTTTCTCACAATATAATATAAAAGTATGGATAATTGCATCGACAAGAAACCAAACTGTTAAGCAGTATCGATGTGAGCACTAGTATTAATAAAATCATGACGATAGTCAAAGTCAAAGTCAAAGTCAAAGTCAGCTTTAATGTCAATTTTTTACATGTGCAAACATACAAAAGATCGAAAGAACGTTTCTCTTCTGTCCAACATAAAGTGAATAGTGAATAATAATAATAATAAAGTGCAAAAACAAATTAAGAAAGAGAGAAACATATAAGCAGTTATAACAACATAAATAACATAAATTTGGAACTGTGAATGACTATGTATGATAGCAGCAGTCTTAGTCAGCGAAAACCAGCAGCCCTGGGAAGCCGTTATGTCCCCCAACAAAGCCGGATAAGGACACAATAAAACCCCCCTGACCGCAAACAGCAGTTAAGGGTAAATCAAGTCCACACAAAGAATGTGTCTCGCACCAGTATGCAAATGTGCCCAGCAGGCCCAACAATAAACCCCACCAACTGCCAACGGTGATATATAGTGCATATCTATAAGGGCTGCAATAAGTACCAAACTTTGTTTAAGCGTAATCTGAAAGAACTACAACTACAACTGTTTTCCATACCAGCTTAAAGTTTATATAAAAGTATTGTGGTCACAAAAGGGGGTTATTGCTGGTTTAATATGTCCCTCGTGTCTGTGTTCTTTGTCAGATGCTCCTAAAGTGAGCCTGACACCTGTCGGGCCCCTGCGAGTCAGGATGGGTGACCCTGTCTCGGTGGAGTGTCGCGCCACAGGCCGGCCACGGCCCACGCTGACCTGGCAGCGGCAAGGCTCCACCCTGCAGCTGGTGACCAAGGAGACAAATGATGTCAACACGATACAGGTGAAATATGAACACAAACACAATTAATACTTATTTCCACAATTCAAGACAACAAATAGAACATGATTGCCAACTCTTTTCTCAGTGGCCTGCAGTGCATCCGGAGGACTCAGGAGTTTATATTTGCCAGGCTGAAAACAACGAGGGGGTGGCGGAGGTCAAAGTGGAGGTCATTGTTGTGGGGCAGCCAGGAGCACCGGTGGCCTCAGTGGGGGCGACAGACATGACAGTGGTGGAGGGACATACGATCACAATGGCGTGCCAGGCCAGTGGTAGGATGTTCGTATGCCTGACGATATCTCTCAGCGCGGCTCTCACTTCTCCTTTTTTTCACTTTGTTCTACCTTTCCCTCCCTCGATCCAGGTTCCCCTCCTCCGGTCATCACCTGGTCCAAGCTGCGAGCACCGTTGCCGTGGAAACACACAGTGGTTGGTGGAGTTTTGACACTGACCAGCGTGGGGCGCCAAGATTCAGGCCAATACATCTGTAATGCAACCAACATACACGGCTACAGCGAGGCGTACACGCAGATGGAGGTGGAGAGTGAGTTGACGATGCCGATCAGGAACACAGGTATCAAGATTGTCCCTGCTCATGATGAAAGTCATGTTTTCTCCTTCGTGCAGGTCCTCCATACGCCACCTGCCTGCCGGACCAGGTGAGGCTCCGGCCCGGGGACGCGCTGCTCGTCCAGTGCCTTGCCCACGGCTCTCCTCCCATTCAGTTTGAGTGGAGCCGGGGGGACAGAGGGAGTCTGCCTCCAGGAGCAGAGACCACGAAGGATGGAAGGCTGCTCATCGCCCACGTTAAACTGGGCGACAGCGGGGCCTACAAATGTGTGGCCACCAACCACATCGGCTCCAGTGAGGCACTGGCCAAAGTCATCATAAAAGGTGAGCTGGTGTTTGGGTCGAGGCAATTCAACATCTGTCAAAATAACTGATCTGACTCTTTATTTCCCTTTTTGCTTCTTTTTACAGCTTAATCCCATGTGGTCTTGTCTGATTGACAATCCAATGCAACACTTACAATTTCTGCAAGTTGGGCTTGTTGCCATCAACACAGTTTAACAGCTTTTACTCAGAAAACATAGAACAATATATTTAATAGATCCATATATTTTGACGTATGGAATATATCAATGCTGTTTAACCTTCTGTTGCCATTAATGTGGGGTTAAGTTTGTACTTTTATAGAAAACTGATAATGTTGCCGTTGTTGCTCCTGTCTCATATCTTCCTTGCGATATCTCTTCTCTGAACTCGGTGCGGACTCACGTCCGACACTATGTGTGTGGGAGTTTCTACTGGAACGCCTCTGCAGCCGGTCGGCCTCCCTGCATGTCCTCTGCTGGGTTGACACTGTTGCACTCTGATTGTGCTATTAAATTCAAAACAATAAAGACCAAATAAAACAAGTGTCATTAAGTTCAATGAAAAAAATGTGTTTTATAAAATTGTTGTCTGAGTTGTCTGAAAAGGTGTAGTTTTGCTTTACTCATGCTATAAAATATGAACGCAGATTGGGAAAGGCAGAGTGGCTCAGATCTCCTTCTGTGAGCTCTAGATCACAGTTTGCTGAAAACCTCAGCCGAGGAGACTAGACATTCACTGGTCAGGAGCCTTGTCACTCCATTTCAGCTTGATTTTGGGAAAATATTATTATAATGACAAATGCGATACCAACTTTGACGATGAAGTGTACACTTATTTTAAGAACACGGGGTTTTTTTATTTTTCATTTTCAGACGTTAGACTTTAGCCCCCGCCGACGCTGACGTCACTCAGCTCCCACTGGAACCACAAAAATGATTTATTCATGAACTACTTTGAAGAATGTTAAAGAGCATATGCACCAGAGACTTGAAGCCCAGAAAGGGACCGTAAAGAGGTTTTCCTTGGTTCCAGTGGTCCTTCCTATGCAGCTGCCTACAAAAAGTCCAAACACACAAAATCGGTGAATAAAAAAACTGACAATTCAGTGCTACGTAGTTCAGTCTTTTCTCGTTTTCAGCAATTATTTCTAAACATGTAGGGCCTAAAATGTGCCAGTGTAACATTGTTAAACTATTTTTGAAACACTTACAGAGAGGGCCTTGCCATTTCTTCCAAAATCTAGCAGCACCGCCTCCCTACTCGAGTAATTTCTGTGCATTCCCATTTTGTATAAAGGTTGTTGAAATTTATGTTTCTGCCTTTACATCGGACAGATTAAACAACTGGCGTCTGATCTGAGCATTGCTTCATAAAGTGATTTCTTTAACCACATGGTGGCAACATATAGCTTTAAGGCACACCCGTTGCCTCCAGGCCAAGAGCAATTTGAGCCTTCACACCCTCAACAACTGGAGGGACAGATGCAGTTCACAGTCGAGCTATTGTTTTCCAAATCACTAAATGTAAAAAAATCAAACACTTGGCTGATCATTGCAGCTCTCTGAGTACATATGGACTGTAAACTCCTCATGAACAGGCAAAGTTCAGTTTTATCAGACGAACCGTCTTGCAAAGTGACGCAATGACGGCTGCTGCGCTGACAGAGACAATTTATAGCAGCTTCGACTAAATGAGGTGTTAGCTTGACATTTCGGGTTTGTGGCTGCAGCCGAAGGTTGGAAAGCGAGAGCTACCATTTCCAAAGCCGCTGCCAGGACGGAGCCTGTATCTGCTGTTTGGGATCGTGGCCTCCCTCATGACACGCCCAACCTCCACGGAGAAATAGGCTTTATCCTTTCCACCATTCCTCCCCTCCATCTTTACAAGCATCTTCAAAGCTGGGGAGGAAACATCTGCCCTCTGTCACCTCACTCCACCCCCTCACTTCACAGACAGACTAGAGGGAAGATGAAGGAAAATAAATAAATACACTTTGTAGGATATTAGAGGACGGAAATGTACATGCACTTTTAATTTAGATTGATAAAGAGCTATTGAGCTGGAAAAGAGGGAAAAATGTATCAGCGACAGAGAGGAAACTCAAAAAAAAAAAAAAATCGGATCCCTCCACTCTCTCTGTGTATGCCTTTGTATACATAACAACTAGACATGGACATATGGTCTCTAATGGAGTCTAATATAAACAGTAAGGTTCATAGGAGTGATGACATCCCTCAAAAAGGATGTGCGCACACACTCGCACAGTTTGTCACCGTTTCAGAAGCGCTGCATTGGCTTGTATTACAGTAGGAGTAAACAACAGCGGTACATGTACTCAGGACCACAGTGCTTACGTTAGCCTTAAGAGGCGAGGAAAGGAAAAACACAACAAGCAATCAGTCTTGTAGCTGTATGAGCACATAAGGAGAGTAAAATACTCCAAATATTATTCTTCCTCTTCACCATATGTTCCAATTATAAATAAAAGCAGTAGCAAATTTTTGATAAAGATCAGTGTCATATCCCTGCAGTAATAATAATGGGAAAACCGGATCATTTAGGAAGGAACCAATGAGGTGACAGCTTCCTTAGGAAGAGATGGGTGGAGGGAGGGTGGGGGGTGGGGGGGGGGGGTGCGCCTGTCAAGTCTGTTGCTATGGTTTCCACCTGGTGAACTCGGATAAGCTGTGGCGGGGCAGCCACTTGTTGCTTTAGGACGTAGGAAGAACAGCTGATGGGCTGATAGGGAGCACAGTTCCTGTATTGTGTTGGCTGTGGAGCCAAGTTGTGATAACAGCACGCACCGCCTCCAACCTGCTCTCACATTGTGTCAGTGAAACGCTTCTTACTGGGAACAGGAAACCATAACAAGTTGCCCATGACGCCGAGTGAAACAAATAGTTTCATATAGATCAGCTTAAACGTTGTCATGCACAGAAACAGGAAGAGGCTATGGGGTCAGATCGGTCTCATAATTCACAAATGCACACAGAACAATTCACAAATATATTTGATTTACAAATGCACACAGAAGGATTTACAAATAAATTTGACAAATAAATCTGACTAAATATATGTCTTCTTTCTTTCTGGATGGCGGAAATGGTTTTTACAGAGACAAGTCACGGAGATAAGCCACGCCCACTTTCCAGCGCAAATGAAGTGAATGCCACAATTTAACCACATATAGTTTAAATATATATTGAACTAACCACTAGTTTTGCTTTATACTTGTTGTGGAAGTCCTTCAAACGTCGGACCATCAAACTCCCCCGTGTTTGGGTTCATAATATTATCCGTAGTCGCACAACTGTGATTGGTTGAAAATGAGGGCGACATCTGATTGGCTACAGATAGGTCCATGTTGAAAAAACGCATTTGTGGATCTGGCGAAGTCAGGGGAGTCTCAAAAAAAACACACACGAATGTGTAGCGATTCACACACGAATGTGTAGCGATTGTGTAGCGATTCACACACGAATGCAGTGTGATCCACAAATAAATACATACAAATCCACATTTGTGCATTGGAATGTATTTGTAATTCGTTCTGTGTGCATTTGTGAGTCAAATTTATATGTCAAATTTATTTGTAAATCCTTCTGTGTGCATTTGTAAATCAAATATATTTGTGAATTGTTCTGTTTGCATTTGTGAATTGTTCTGTGTGCATTTCTGAATTATGAGACCGATCTGACCCCATAAGAGTCAGCTGTTCCCCTGAAGCTGAGAGGAACCATTTAACACCTAAAGAGTCCAATATTTACCTTACAGCAAATTTGACTTGCACTAAATTATTACTATTGTTGCTCTGTGTCTGATGCATAATAAATACATAAGCAATTGTTTTGTTTGTTTTGCCATCGCAACTCCTTTACAACAACTTTATAAATTGATAATATGTCAGTGTTGTACAAATAAATATCTATTCATGCAGGTTCAAAACTCACAAATGTTGCAGGAAGACCACTCTTTAGGGCAGTTGTTCTACAATATTTATTTTTGGAGTAATCTATTATTGTACTTAATGTGCTTAAGAATTAAAATAAAAAAAAACATATGTACCACGTACCCCCTCAAATGGGGGTACGTGAAGGCACTCCAGCTGGTACAAGAAAACATCCTTTAAAAATAGTTCTTTACTACATATTAAATAAAATATAAGTGTAAATTCATAAACATAATTTTGTATATTCTTATTAAATCAAACACTGATGGCACAGTGCTGTGTATTTTATTTTTGTACATCTTTTTTTCCTACTCAAAACGATTTTATGCTGGTTAGGGGGTACTTAGCGGAAACATATTTCACCAGTAATGTTTGAATATCACGATGACGCATCATCAGGTAGAGATTAACGTGTTTTCATTGAAACAAAGTGATTCATGCCAAGACCATTACAGGTACAACGGAGTGGCCCGCAAACTTCACACATTTTAGACAGCTGGGGGTATAGCTCAGTGGTAGAGCATTTGACTGCAGATCAAAGGGTGCGACTGTGGGCTGATAACAGTGTAGGAACAAGTGCTGGTACCTCATTCTGTGCTCATATTAACCTTAATAAACTCCACCCTCTCCACTAGTTATTCTCCATCTGCACTCAAATATACGGCTTTTACGCCCGTCCTTAAAAAGCCTGGACATGACCATTATCCAGTCCAGGCTTATTACAACTGTACCATTACTACCAAAACGGAAGTTCAGTGTTTCTGGCATTCATATAGGGGGCACCGGGATTTGAACTGGGGACCCTCTTATCTCCAGTCAAATGCTCTACCACTGAGCTATACCCCCTGTTCTTTCAAAAGGGTGCTCCTTGGCCTTAGCTGTGAGGAAGGAGCAGGAAGGCCTGGAATATTCATATTTCAGCCATAAGTAAGTCAATATTGATAATTTTTTGCTGGACACAATTGACATTCCTGTGCATATATTTGCGATGCTTTGTGTGAGAGTGGAATGGTTGGTATTGGTGGACTCTGTATGCTCTATGGATTCCAAAACCGTTGAGTTCTAGCTAGTTCTAGTTTTTCAAAACTCGGGATGCATTTTGAGTCGGTTTTGAGTCACTTTAAGTCATGCTTATGGTTCATGTTTATAATTATTGTGTGTTATAAACATGACACAATTAACTTATATTGACTTGTGAGGCAGGGATTTTACATTCTTTGGGTTTTTTGTTTTATTTATTTGATCTTTTCTTATATTTTTTTGATACGCTCAGTCCCAGAGGCTGAACCCAATGTTCCGAGATCGGGCCTGATGGGGCGGGCGTAACAGCCGTATATTTGAGTACAGATGGAAAATGACCAGTGGAGAGGGTGGATTTTATTAAGGTTATGAGGAGACACTCTGGTAGTGCCAGCACAGAGTTAGGTACTAGGGGGTATAGCTCAGTGGTAGAGCATTTGACTGCAGATCAAAGGGTCCTCAGTTCAAATCTGGGTGCCCCCTATATGAATGCCTCTTCAGTCTGAATCTCTTCTCTGTGAGGAAAGAAGTGTGAACATGTCCACCTTTACAGAAAGAACAGTGCCAGGTATCAGTATCGGCAATTGAAAACGAATACGACTACGAGTCTTTTAACGCAGTATCGGCCCGATACCCGATACCGGTATCGGTATCAGTGCATCCCTACTTAATGCTACTCTACTTTCATGAAGTTGTTTGCTCAAAAGAGAAGGTGTGAGAGGGGATGTGGCAACTGAGAAAGATAATCTCTCATGTCATCTGCAATTTCAAATGTCCCCCTGGACTGTTGGAAAATAACATATTACGGAGCCAGATTTGAAAAAAAAAACATTGAAAAGTTATTTTCCAAAGATTGTTTGTCTGTGTCTGTGCCCGACTGAGTTTCTGGATGTAAACAGCAACTGCAACTGTGTGATTATGATCCATTTACTCTCCTTTTCCATATGGAAAGATCCTGTTTGTGTGTGTGTGTGTGTGTGTGTGTGTGGCACTGACATTTAGTTATCGGTCAGTATCATTAGGTTGTACTCCACATGTGTAACATTATACAGAAACGTTCCACCATAACCACAGGAATGCAACTTAAGGCCATTTTTAAACACCATGACAAAGTCTTTTAGGCCGAGAATAAACAAACACCTCTGCTGCGGTGGCGTGAGATTAGAAAGCTTTATTAATCCCCAGTGGGGAAACTAATTTGCCACCAAATCAACTCATACAGACAACATACACAATACACAGTTTCATTCAGCTGACGCTTTTATCCAAAGCGACTTACATGCTTAGACACAGCAATGGTGAGCAAGGTTAAGTGTCTTGCTCAAGTACACAACAACATGGACTTGTTGAGCTGGGGTTTGAACCACCGATCCTCTGATTGAAAGTCAAACCAGCTAACCACTGACCACAGTCGCCCACCAAACAACAGACAGAAAAACACATTACAATGAACGAATAACACAAAAAATGCCATTTGAGTTATTTTTAACAGCAGTAAGATGCTAGATCTAAAAACCACATATAGAAGTGTGACGGACAGGGTTGTAAAAATAATCATAATCCATTGTTACCCCTCATTTAAATGTAGTATTATTTAATCATAATAAGACATACACAGCAAGATGTTTTCAAAGGTGGAGTCCGCGATTTTTATCCAATACACTTTTTGTCAAATTCAGCAAATATCTTCTCACTGTCGAGTATCTGTGTGTCCTGTGTGCTCAATGAAGAATAAACCCGCTGTTCACAAAGAACCTGTTAATAGAATGCACGCACGCACGCACGCACGCACGCACGCACCCACGCACCCACGCACCCACGCACGCACGCACGCAACCACTGTGTGGTTTCAGCCTATAGTCTATTTCACAAAACATGCAGATCAGCAACTTTGAGGACACGTCATACCTACAGTTTGAAAACTCATATTTTTTTCCATTACACTCATAGGCTGTGCCATTGAAAACATATCAAATTCCAAACTCCTGGGCTTACACACAACATACAGGTGTTTAGGAAGTAAGTCAGGACACAGGAAGTGGGGAAACAACCTTCAGTTATGTCATGTTTCTCAAAGGCAAATCTGCACAACATGTGTGGCATGTCTGTGGCTCTTCAGCTAGTTGCATGTAAATTAGCACACTGCCATTTGTGTACTAGCATACATACACCACTGTGTCCGTATCGAAAGGTGACCCTCCCCCCCTTCAACTTTGTCATTACTCTCTGATGATCATGACTTGTCATTCTCCCTCTGACAGATTACATTTTTCCCACACTGTTTTTCCTTCTGGATGACTAATGGTTGCAATGGGCTGACGTCCACTTTATGCATGTGGGATTAATGTTCACTAGCAGCCAACATGAGCACACACACACACACACACACACACACACACACACCCACACACACACACACACACACACACACACACACACACACCCACACACACAAACACACACACAAACACACACAGACACACAGTGTTAGCTGGATGCATCTGCTTTTATTCAGCCTTTTGCTTCCTAGAGATGCTGAGGAGACATGAACTTGCATTCGCTCATCTTCTTCCGGCCTACATGTGCGGGTGATTTGTCTGTCTCCATGTGTCTGCTCATTTGTCTGCGTGAATATGATGAAATATGATGACAGAGAGTCAAGAGGATGCTTAAGACAACTGAATCAGGGAGCAACAATGAGAGACTGAAGGAGGGGAAGAGGTCATATCACCAGCTTTTCTCTCTATGTGAACAAGCTGAGAAGGCTGAGGACACACAAGCGACTTGTTGTGTGCAACAGATGTAGTGTGTTGTGCAACAATTGTGTATGTTTTGCTCATTGGAAACAGCGGAACGTTGTTGACCACTTGCTTCCTTCCCACCATCACTGTGTGTAATATGAACTACATCCATGTGTACCAAGCTTGTGAGTTTGGCATGTGCAAGGGAACCATGACTACTATCATCTACACAGATGTAAAGAGTTTGAATCTAAATGTCTTACACATTAAGTGCTGTCCTACTCTACTCACGCTCAGTTAATTTCCTTTACAGCTGCTGTGTTTCGTATCTTTGTTTTTGTGTCTTCTTGCATCAGAAGTAAAGTAAAATTCAACTGACCTGTCAATCACAGTAAGCCCGCCCTAAACCACATGCTGCTTTATGGTCTATTTTACTCTAAAAGGGACCAAAATGTACTAAATAAACATCATGCCGTATTGGAGAAGACTTAAAACTAGCAATTGAGACCATAAACCCATGTATATAATGTTTACTGTGGTAATAAATCAAGTGAGAAGTAGAGTCATTTTCTCATAGACTTCTATACAATCAGACTTATTTTTGCAACAAGAGGAATCGCAAGTTTTAAGACGCATCCAGATTGGCTTCAATCGGCAGAAGCGGATGATGACACTGTTACGCGGGATATCGAGAGCAGAGTGGCAGCAGCTCGGGTCCTCCGTCTATACAGGATGTGTTCAGGCACAGTATTGGGAAATAGGTCATCTGATTTTTGAGTTGTGCAAAGCACTTAACCACACAATCGCTGTAGTTACGTGTGCAAAATGGAGCAACATAGACTCGACTTTTGCCTTCGACATGATGCCAGTGTTGTATGTATGTGGTCATCGATGGAAGATTTTTGGGTTTAAAACAAGCAGGATTTTAAGTTTTAAAGTTAAAATAAAGTTGGAAACTAGAAATGAGAATCTATCTTTGTCTCATTGTTTGGAATTTCACGCGGTAAACATGTAGTTCCATGTAGTTAGACTTACCCAGCACTCGCCAAACCAAAGTAACCAAACAATCTTAAGTATCTTCACATGTTTTGTATTATTCCATTACAGATTGTGTGGATTGTTTAAGCTCAGAGCATCATGTCAAAAGATTAGTTTTATAAAACCCTGTTTTCTCTGAAGCACATTATTATATATTATATTATATATATATCTCTTGTTGAGAACTTTAATAGAGGTCATCCTGCATCCGTCTCAAGTCTGTTTTCTTGCTGTCTGGGGGGTTGAGAAACTCAGAAGGCTTTTCCCTGGAATTGGGTGAAGGGCTGAACACTTAGTGGGGAAAAGAGGAAAAGTAGGAGGAGATTTAGAGTAGGAGTTGGGGGAGAATGGAACAGATATACGATTACTTACTGGCAAAACTCAAGTAAGGCAGCTGCTTAGATTGAGTGTTAGTCATCGGCCTCCGTTCCCCCCTCCTCTCTTTCTCTGTCTCTCATGAGAGTGTTGTGAATAGCTCCTGAAATAGAGCTCGCTGGAGCGAAAAGGGAAATGTGAAAGACGGCGTAGACAGAAGGGGGGGTTGTGCAAGCAATTTGATAGGGTGGCAGTGTGAGAAATGTGTTCACAAGGAAAGATATGGAGTGAAAGAAAAGAGCAAGAAAGAGTGACGTAAAAGAGACAAGGCCACACAGATACGTGAAAGGGAGGCAGGGAGAGAAAGGGAGAGAGAGAGAGAGAGAGAGAGAGAGAGAGAGAGAGAGAGAGAGAGAGGGGTGGGGCATCAGGCAGACAGCTAGGAGTGCTCAGACTGAGAGTCTGAATCTGAAAGAGAAGGAAAGCTGGTGAAGGTTCACAGTCCTTTCCCCTGCCATACAATTATCCTCTACAGAAAGGATTTATCTTTTTTTAACTCTCAACTGGATTTAATGGACCTTGGACTACAGAGAAGTCTGAAAAATACGCAAATCTTTCTTAAACGTTGCGACTGGATCTTTTTATTACAGGACATCAACCAGATCTACAAGATTTACAACCCATTCATAGTTCTGATCAAAACATCAGCTGTGTGGGGGATACTGGTTTGCCTTTAACATGGGGTATTGGAAGGAGCTACTTCTTCTGGGTAAGTCCATCAATGAAAGCATGTGTGTGTGTGTGTGTGTGTGTGTGTGTGTGTGTGTGTGTGTGTGTGTGTGTGTGTGTGTGTGTGTGTGTGGTGTGGGTGTGTGTGTGTGGGTGGATGGGTGAAGGTTGTGTTAAGTTCAAAAACCTTTGGGCTGAAGAAATACAAATTACAGGGAAGTTTAGAAATATTGTAATTCAGTTGATGTACTTCTACTTTTGGTTTCAGCCAGACACACATTTCTATAGGGGCAGCTTTATAAACATGTGTAAATAAATCCCTGATCTGTATTAGATTAGTAGATTGCAGGACTGACCAGGTCAGAGCAGCACCTCGGGGGGAAATAAACAGAGTCTGGATGAGTTGTGGCAGCGTGCAAAGGTCTGGTGGTAGACAATGACTCATGATAGGACGGTTATTATTGCATTGCAAACCACAGGTGAAAACCAGGGGTATTTCTGGTTTAAACATCTAGCTCAGAGGTGTCAAACTCATTTTCACCCCGGGTAACATCAGCATCATGGTCGCCCTCAAAGGGCCGGTTGGTTGTAACTGTAACACTATAAATTACTACTACTACTGAACATATTGTTGAATAACTGTCTTTGTATTGTTTATTCAAGTGTAAAAATATTGTACAGGCATTCATATACATTTTTTCAGTTATGACATAAATCCATTTAATTTAGGGTTAAGAAACCCATATTGCTCAATCAAAGATCAAACTTTGTTAAACGTTGTTATATTAACTTTGTTCAAAGCTTTTTTGTCACAGTTGAGAACGACAAATAATTGAGAGCCAATAAGAACATGCATGTGGTCTGGGGCAGTGGTTCTCAACTGGGCTGGCTGCACCATCACCCCTGAATGACACCCGAGATCCAAAGCGAGGAACATTTTCAACTTCTCAAACTGATTTAATGAAAAGATGGTGCAGTTTGAGCCTGAGATGGTACAGAATCTCACATGCCAACACAAAAAAAACTAGAAATATTCCCTTTTCCACTCCAAAAAGCACAACCACAACCAAAAAGTGCATCTTAAGGACACAAGGTAATACAACACACATAATACGTTTATAACTTCAGTAGGGCTGCAACTAACGATTATTTTAATAATCGATTAATCTGTCGATTATTTTTTCGATTAATCGATGAATCGGATAAAAAAACAAAAAAGCATACTTTCCAACCCTTTATTCAAAAACAGAACTGACGGTGCAAAAATCTTCAGAAAGTGCATAAACAGGTTGCTCCTTGAACATCCCGGAGCTGTTAAAGTAATAATAATAATAAAAATAATGGACTAACACAAACAAGCATTTATGCTTTACAACTGCCAAATATATAGGCTTTTATTAAATAAAGTGCATAAAACATGCACAGAATTTAGTTTAAAGGGACCTGACCTGTCAGAACAATAAATAACTTATAAAAAATACAGAAAAATACTAATCAGAAAACTTAACAGGATTTGTTTGAACGTCAGAACTTGTTCTCTACACTACACTCAGATACACACACTCAAACTCTCACAGACGCACACACTCACACACATACAAACACGCACACTCAGACGCAAACACTCACAGACGCGCGCACAAACACAAACACACGCACACACTCAAACACTCACAGACGCACACACATACAACACACACACACACACACTCACAGACGCGCGCACACACACACAAGCACACACTCAAACACTCACAGACGCGCACACACACACACACTCTCTCTCTCTCTCTCACTCCCTTTGTTCAGACACATTGTTCTTACGAGCTAACGCTAACTTGTCAAGCTAATAACGAGTAAACAGCAGAAAGCTGCTGGAGGGACGTTACGTCTTCACTTCAAACGGAACACAACCTGCCGACTAGCCGCAGCACCGGAGCCTCAACCGGAAGTGCCTCTACTAGCTGCCTGTTGAACGGCCTTCCTCCGCGATGTGTTTCAGTCAACGTTACGGTCTCAGCTGGTCTCTCCTCGACCTCCACGATGTGTTTCAGTCAACGTTACGGTCTCAGCTGGTCTCTCCTCGACCTCCGCTCTGCTCCGCGCTCAACTCAACTTTTCTTTTCATACTCAAACATCTCCGTGACTTATTGAGTGGCGTAATAATCGCGCGACACAACGAATCGATAATGAAATTCGTTGCCAACGCTTTTAATAATCGAATTTTATCGATTTTATCGATTCGTTGTTGCAGCCCTAAACTTCAGCCTTTTTTAACAGACTCAGCAGTATTTTCATGCACAAACATAAAACAAAGGTCGGGAATGAAGAGAACTATAACAAATAGTCTGTGATAGTTAGTCACACAATAGTGTGTAAACTCAAGCAAGTAAAGTGTGTTGTGAACACAGCACTGAGGAGTGTGAATAGATGGCACTTTGCTGCATTAAAAATTCCCTTCAAAATAAAAGCACAGGATTCTTTTTTTGCACATGCAAAGGCCCGTGACCCACTGAAAACGGGTTCGCGACAAACCGGAAACGGGCCCGCGATGGTGATCATGCCTTGCATTCTGTCGTGGGCCACATAAAATGATGTGGCGGGCCGGATTCGGTCCGCGGACCTTGAGTTTGACACCAGTGATCTAGCTCATCGCCACAGAACATATTTAGAAGACTAAATAATTAAAAAACTTTGTCCAGATATCACACATTATACTATATGTTGAGCACTAACACTATACTACAGTTACATATGCTATAAGTCTAATTCATGAAATCGGCTATGAAAACAATTATGTACGGATGAGAAGGGTATGTCTATTTATATATTTTATTTAATGATCTTATCACACTTTGGTTTCCTTTCACGAGGCACTTGAGGTTTTCTGGCCCATAGTTAGATGGTTTTAAATATTAATCTGCAGTTTCCTGAAGCAAATTCTGCCGTCAGACGTTGGTGGAGACCAAAAACAGAGCAAAGAGTAGAGTGAATATAGAATAATATCAAGTTTCCTTCATTTGAAAAGCTGATGTTCTCCGTGTCTGCTGGATGTCAGCAAACATGTTAGCCTGACCACTTCTTAAAGCAATAAATACTATTTCAATATTTACAACTTGCTACGCTGTACAAAAGAGGTAACCGCCCCCCAAAAAACAATGAATGCAGGTTTATAGTATTCAATCATATAAATATATAATTTGGATTTTTTAAATGAACAATGTTTTTTTTATTGGTGATCAAATCATCATCATAATTTTGTATGTTTACTGAGCACTAGGGTATTGAGGCAAGAATTTGTTTTAAAGTTTTTCAGGACTGTCTTTTCAATAGTCAGGAGAAGCAGTTGGTCCCTTCATTTTGAAATAGGTGTAGCATTGTCAACATGTAACAGCTTTTATTATTAAGCTTAACTTTTGATAACTTTTGGGGTTTAAGAAATTGAAGTTGCTTTCATATGCATATCACAAAATACACAGAGACAAACCTTGAAGACGCACAAGACAACCAAAAACGGTTGGCTATGTGTTTAACTTCCCCTTTCCATCAGGACCAAAAGAGAGAATACAAATGCAACATACGGCTCATAAACACACATAAACACACTCATAAACTATCTCATTCCCCACTATGCTTCCTGGTGAATGAAAATCAGCTGCGAGCTGGACATAAAGTCACTCTTTGTCTATTTCCAGTCTCTGTTTCTGTCCACAGATTTGTAGTCATAAAGTTAGAATCAGTCACACTGCTTCACACACTCACTGTCTCTGTCAACCTTTGCCTGGCTTTCCTACAGCGATGTTACTGCTGGAGCTCCAGCTTCATCAGAGAACAACAGAGGGCTCATTGTAAAGCAGGGAGGGAAAAACAGGAGGATTTTTTTTGCTGATGCCATGTGGTGGTGGGGGGGTAACTGTGAACCAAAATGTGACTGACTGTCTGTTGTGGTTTGTTATTAATCTGACTAGCAAGGAGTTGGGTTGTGGGTGGAGTTTAAATCAGGACCTTCCCCTCTGGATGCAAAAAGATGTCTGATTGTATAAAAGTCTATGAGAAAATGACCCTACTTCCATTTATTACCTCAGTAACCTCAGTATTACATTGTAAATATGAGTTTAGGGTCTAAATTGCTAATTTTACGTTTTCCCCAATATACATTTTGGTCACATTTAGAATAAAATAGGCGTTAAAGCACGGCATGCTTTTGGGTTTGGTTTCCCAAAGTAGCCACAAAGGTTAGAGCAAAACGTATAATGCCCTCCATGAAACAAAGAAAATATTGACCTCTTCAAGTTGACTATGCCCTATTTTAAATACCCCTATTTTAAATAGCTGACCCCAGACAAACATCTGGAACGAAAGGGAATAACAATTTACTGACTGCTTTTTGAAAAGTACGAAGCTTATTTACCCTCTCAGTTGAAATAAATCTCTACTAATTACTTGTAAACCATACGCTTATAGCAATAACTGTTTAGCTGTAAAATGGGACATTTTTGATAAAATGATATGTTGAAAATAGTCAAAACCAAGCTCCGCCCACTGGCCTGAGCAAACGTTCTCATTTTAAAGCTTGGCAGTAATGTACACTAAGAAACGTTCCTGAAAACATTTGAGGCCAGAAATAGGCAATGCAGTAACATCATAGACATGTTTGGACAAAATTCTAAACTAAAGCTGCAGAGAAGTTTCAGTCCGGACCAAAGTGTTGGACCAGCTGACCCACACAAAGACTGATCCCAAGAGCAATGCTCTAGCCACCGTTGGTACCTTTTAACATGTAAGTGTAAAGATTCATCATTGGAAATCATATAATAGCTCAGCAGCAAACCTGCATGCAATTCAAGTTGTGTTATGTGTTGCAATTTGAATGGGCAGAGGCAAACATTATTCTTAGAAGTTTCCCATAAAGGCCTGACTGGCGAAATAAAGATACAAAAAGGGCACAATGTACAGGTGTGGTCGCTCTGCTTTATTGGGTATTCCTTGTTATTTTAGGATTTTGCCTTAACTATGAATTTAAACTAAATTACCTCCTCTTTCCCCACAGGCCTATTGTGTATGCTGCAGGAATGTCTCTCTGACTGTCTCCATGGCTTCAAATCAGAAGGCACTTACTGTACTGGTAATAACCTGCCATGACCTCTAACTTCAACCATTCCTCTCCGCTGTCTTGTTTCTGTCCACCAATTTTTCTATTGTGACTTCTTCTAAAGACGAGAGCTCCCAAAATTAAGTTGCGTTCCTTACGCAATAACTCTTACTGAAGTTAGAAAAGAAGCCTTTTTTTGGTGACGTTCCACTGGGGTTTTCCATTTTAGGCGTTTAAGCACCATTCATATCGAAAGGGATTGCAATGAAAACAATAGTGAAAGATCTTTAAATTCTTAGATCACCACAATTAGTCACAAACAAGCTAATCATGGGGATCTAAGAATTTAAACATGGAGCTAAAAGAAAAAGGGCTAATGATAACGACTGCTTACAATCAAAATGACAAGTTCTCCATCTACTCTTAAAATAATGTTTTATTTATGGATTGACCTGTGAGATGAATCCATATAATTGTACTCTCTTTGTTTTCGTATTTGTATCTAAATACAGATGTGGATGAGTGCAAGGAAGAATTGGGATCTTGTGGCAACTACACAAAGTGCTTCAACACGAAAGGCAGCTTCTACTGCAACTGCCTGCCGGGTTTCAGAAAAAACAAAGGACTCGTTGACTTCACCATAGATGGACAATGCATAGGTGAGCGTGTGTGAGTGTGTGTGATCAGTGTCTCTCTCGTGTCAAACCGGTCTGACTCATCTTCACTTGTTCTTCTGTCAGATATCAACGAGTGCACAGAAGACGTCAACATCTGCGGTCATGCTGCTAATTGTTCCAACCAGATTGGGAGGTACAAGTGCATCTGCCACTTTGGGTACACCAACGCCAGCAGTAGCCCTGGAAGCTGCAAAGGTGAATAGTGCTCATTCAGCGTATAAGTGTAACTATCACCCTCAAAACCAAGCTCCATTGATTGAAGTTCAGCTGACTTCAATCAATGGCTTGTGTGACAAGTACACAGAAAACCACACATATTGACAGCGCTGTTAACATTACCAAGTCATACACATAGTTCATGTCCAAATTAAAACAGCAGCGTCTCTGCCAACGCGTTAACACTGTGAAATTGTTAAGTTAACCCTAACCAAAGATTCTCAGCTACGTTCTGCTAAATGATTATAATCAACATACCTGTCTCATAAGGTCCTCTGCTCTTCAGGGTTTACTGTCTTTACCACAACGTGACAAGCAGCTCGCCATCATGGCCAAGTATCGCCAAATATTAAAACAGAGTATACGGAGGCCTTATAAAATAGTTAACATAGTATAACAGCAACCCAATAAAGTAAACTGACTCCACAATCTCTGGTTGGCACAATATCTACTTATTAGGTTTGCTATCCGCTAACATTAGCCACCGCAACCTGCTGGTCATACCAGACCAGTAGGTAGAAGTAGCAAAGACCCAAGTAAAGTATAATGTTATGCTTAACTGGAAATAATCTCCACTTTTCTCCTGCTAGTGGAGAAGAATGTGTTATTCTTCTTTTTTTTCCTAGGTTTTAAGAGATTTTAGTGATAATGTCATCTTTGCTAAGAACAGAAAACGACTCCTCTGACCACAACGGTGCTAATTTAACAGGGACACATATGGGCACATTTCTCACATTAAAAATAAACTGAACAATTATCGAACCATTAGGCAGTTCGTAGCTTCCCTCCAGCTGCGGAGCATTTCCAACATTAGAAACTCTGTCATTTCATGGTTTGATCTGGAAAAGGTCATACATGCTTCATGGTTCAAATATTGTAGCTCCATGTACTCTGACCTAAACCACTAAGCCATCTCCTGCCTCCTGCTAGTACAAATAACAGCTTTTAACAACCTCAACTGCTGGTTGCCGCCAAAGTGCAGAACTGTCTGAGCTCCGTTTGCCTATAATGACTCACATGACCATTCCCGTAGTTATACGCAGAAAAGTTTGTTCCATTTGCAATACCTGCTATATTCAGATGTGTTTCAGACTGGCCTCTCTGAAATCATTGCCCCTGAGTCAGTAATTATGTCTCTGTTCGCTCTTCTTACACAGACATTGATGAATGCAAAGAAGCTAAGAATAAGAAAGAAGACCTCTGTGGAGTAAAAGGGATTTGTAAAAACACTAATGGGAGTTACGAGTGCATGTGTCCAAAAGGATACACCAATTATGGCAACAAAAGGACACCATGCTCAGGTGAGTGAATACACCATGTCCCTCTACACCACCAACTTCTATCTCCTCATAAGAAGTTTCGGTAGCACTTTATAATAATTACACACTATTTAGCATTAGTAAAGCTTGCATAAACACTGAATTCATCATTTATAAAGCATTATTTAAACATGAATCCTCATTAGTAACTCATTACATTACATTTAATTTTGTATGCAATTTATAAATACAGTTGTAAATGTTTCATTCTTGATCAATAATATGTAGCTATGTGCCAACAAACTAATGAACACTCGTGCGACTGACGGGCATGGCCTTCCAGCACCATCATATCAATGTTCTTTATCACTTTGTGTTATGTCTATTTCCCTTTTCTTTTGAGAAGATAACTGAGACTTCTGCTAGCTTTGAGGCACTGCTTATAAGTGCTTTGTAAAGCATAGATAGTCTTCACTTTAGATGAGGTCACAGAACATACTTAACTAATACTTAGCTAATGAGTAGTAACTACTGAATTAATCATGAATTGCTGCTTTTTGATCATTTACTAACACTTTACAAATGTTCTTAGTAATCGTCTATAAGTCCTTAATACTTCATTTACAAATGGGGAATCCATCATTTATAAAGTATGAAACCCCAAGCTTAGTAATCAACAATGAAACATTTACAACTGTGTTTATGAATTTGGAATGTTGGAATAATGCTTTATAAATGATTAATTCAGTGTTTATTCATGCTTTACTAATGCTAAATAGTGTGTACTTATTATAAAGTGCTACCGACGTTTCTAGTTGGCCACCCCCTCCTTGGATAAACTTCCCAACACAGATGTCATTGTGGTAGCTCTGGGTACTTTCAGAGTTGACTCATCTGATCCCAGATAACCCGTGGTGTATGTCTCATGGGATAATGAGGATGAGTTTCTGTTCAGGGCTGCTGTGTTGCTGCCTAGATTGTGTCACACTCCTCTGCTTTCAATGTGTTCTGGAGGGAAGTGTCAAACTCAACCGGTGAGATGATAATCATCACCAAATAATGTTTCTTTTCGTTCCATCTAGAGCTCGACTGTGACGGCTTCAATGGACACGACGGGCCTGCACCGGTGAGCTGCATGTTTAGATACAGAATGATTAGCACACTGCAACAATGCATGAAGTTCTTACGAAGGGTTTATTTTCATAAGCTCAGAGTGCAGGGTCAGTTATAATCAAGCATTGTGGGTTTTCTTAAGAACATTACAACCAATTTCCTTAATTTACTTGACCTTACTGTAGCCCTGTACGCATGCTTTAGTCTGTAAAACCGAACAGTCTTAGATATTCCTTTATTAGTCCCGCAGTGGGGAAATTTCAAGATTATTCTTATTATTCTCTCTCCTTGTCTTTCAGTCGCTCGGAAGCCTGGCCGACATTTTGTTCATGATGAGAAACAGCTGTTTAGCTCTGTCTGACCTAAGCACTGCTGGTGAAGGGAACACTGATGGAAATGTGCTACTGGAGGTCAGAACAGCAGATACAGAAACACAATCGCAGACCTTCTTACACATATACACCCGTACAGTATTCTCAATTCTCCCTCTCGTGTCCTGCAACATGGACAGAAACTTTTCACAGCGACCGAGGCCATCTTGTCCCCCGGGCACCTGGACAGCAGTGAAGATGTGAGCGGATTGCTCGGTATGGTGGAGAACGCTATTATGCTCATTGGCCCACAGCTGAAAGATGGCCACACCAAGACAGTGACGAATGAGACAGGTAACACTGACCATGAGCTCATTTGTGATTTGCATGTTGTATTGTACTGTAAAAATGTACAGAGTCATTTTGTGTTAATGATCTGCTCAAATAGACATGGAGATTGCAGTGCAAAGGGGAACGACTCCCCCCACGGGACCAATCCATCTGACCAATGAGAATGCTACACTCCACACTGACTGGACAACAGCAGCTGGGATGGGTCCATACCCCGGTAAACATCTCCTCACTTTGGCAACAAAGCCAAAACTCTGTGGTTCACCAATGAATATTCTCATATTTCTTATTGTTTTTTACAGGTTTTGCACTGGCTGCGTTGTTGAGCTACAAGAACCTTAAGATATCTGTTAACCGGTCCTTTGACAAGCTCACAGGACATGAAAAGGATGGTGTGAATCCGTCCTTTCAGGTCTCCTCTAGAATTGTGTCTGTTGTGGTCTCCAACCCATCCACTCAGAACCTGAGCCGCCACGTCAACATCACCCTCAGACATCTCCAGGTAGTCCAACCGCTCACACCGTTTTCGGTGTGGTCCTACTTTCTTTCTTTTTTATCATTGTACTCAAAACACTTGGGAGTACTGGAATGTGAAGAAATACATATACATATAGACTTTTGCTTTTCAAAAGCGAAATGCTTTTGCTTGACTGCTTTCGGTATTGTTTGGTTCACAGGACAGAGAGGAGTCGGCTGATCTGAGCTACATCTGTGCATACTGGACTGAGACTGGGGCCTGGTCCACAGATGGTTGTTATCAATGGCGCTCCAATGCCACACACACTGTGTGCACATGTACACATCTGAGCAGCTTTGCTGTGCTCATGGCCCTCTACGACATTGAGGTAAGAAGCACACACACACCCCATAAAAACCCTGTTATTACCTATTCATTTATACAACAACTTCACAGTTGCATACAGTGTTTGGCCGCAGCAGGCAGCTGTATTAGAGAAGAAGCTCTGATGAATCACCTGACCAGCCGCGAATGGAGAAGTTAGCAATTAGCTGGTCGACCATTTAGCAGCTAAATAACCAGATGTTTCCCTCAGGAGTTCGTAAAGACCAAATAAAAAATAGTTACAAACTTACATTTGTCTGGTGGCCAGAAACACAACTCCAAATGAATAATCATGTATTAGTTCAATGTCTAAATATGCAGTTTGTTATCAAGTGATAATATATCAATGTTGTGTTTACAGCTTGTTTATTTCACCTCCAAGTGGCCAAAATGTGTTAATGCTGATGGACAATAAACTTGCTTACACACACACACACACACACACACACACACACACACACACACACACACACACGCGATGTTGTAAATGATAACCTTGGGAGCTAACGCGTCTTCTTTCCAGCACACCTTTGGGCTCCAGTTGGTGACCAAGATAGGGCTGGCCATCTCCCTGCTGTGCCTCATGCTGTGCATCCTGACCTTCAAGTTCTGCCGCTCCATACAAGGAACCCGCACCACCATCCACCTGCACCTGTGCATCTGCCTCTTCGTGGCTGACCTCATCTTTTTGGCTGGCATTTCAAAAACTAAACCTGTGGTACGTTTGGTAAAGCAAATAGTGACGGCTGCCACACACACTCGTACTCATCACGATCGGCGTTGTATTCATCTGGAAAGTAATGTGATTTAAAGGTTTACACTGGGTTGAACTGTTCCACTCATGTTCTTGTTTACATGCAACAAAGTCGATGTGAAGACGCTGTCCTCAGATTCACTGAACATTAGAGCGTTTCTGCAATATTCAAGCATGTCTTCCTGCCGTTACAGTTGAATACCCCTGTGGTTATCTTGAAGGGGAAAATAGAGCAACAATTGTTCTCAGAGGCTTTTTCACAAACAGTACTTTTCTTGAGCTGTCGGTGGAGAGGAACATCACAAAATGGCCAAATAGTTTGTTTGCACTTATTGCTCAAGTACGGAGCACTTCTAAATGACGTAGACCTGTCACACTTCTCTTAATCAGTGGTGGATAGTTGCTGTATTTAAGTACAGTTTTTGGGATCTGATACTTTCTATTTTATGCAATATTTCAGGAGGAATATATTTTATTTTTTACTCAAACATTTTTTTTTGACAGCAATAGTATTTACCTTATTTGCTCTGAGGATATAACATATAAAACACAATAATTGTGGGCTAGACTAAACCATCCAACAGTATATGAAATAGTAAGATGTATCATCCCGACCCACTACAATATAAAATTGAGTATATAAAGTTTTGAGTTATTTACTGATAATACCTTAACTAACAATTTGAATGCAGGACTTTTACTTCTAATACTACACAGTTTGCAAAGTTATGGTCTTAATTGAATTAATCTGATCATCAAAAATATCTTGGACACTTCTTATTCAAAGTATTATATTTCATCTGATAGAGACATTTCCGTCCTCTGCTCCTTCCTCTCTAATCTCTTTCTTCATGTGGTCACATTATGACAGGGCGGCTGCAGGTTCGTTGCGGCGATGCTCCACTACTTCTTCTTGGGAGTGTTTACCTGGATGCTGTTAGAGGGGGTGCAGCTGTACCGCATGGTGGTCCTGGTGTTCAATGCCAGCATTCGGCCCCTCTACTTATTCCTCACTGGTTATGGGATACCCCTCCTTATCGTCGTTGTATCTGCCATCATCAGACCAAAAGGCTACGGCACTGATCAGTAGTACGTGTGTGTTTGAATACTTAAAGTGTGATAGCGATTACATCAGTGTTACCTGCTGTTATCTATCTCGTGACCTCAGGAAAACTCTGTCATGCTCAGGTGTTTCCTTCTTCTCATGTAGCTGCTGGCTGTCTCAAGACGGCCTCATCTGGAGTTTCTACGGCCCTGTGTGCTTCATCATCATCCTCAATGTCTTCTTTTTCATCGTCACCGTCTGGAAGCTGGCCCAGAAGTTCACCAGCCTCAACCCAGACCTCTCCAAACTGCATAAAATTAGGTCAGTGTGCGTGTGTGTGTGTGGGTGTCTTTGTTTGCGTGTAACAGTGTATCTCTGTGTGTCTGCTCTTGTGCTCTCTGCGTTAATGTGTGAAATAATGTGATCACCTAAACCACTGCGCACGTCATTACGTATGCAGGCCGAATGGAGCCGCTTGTGGACCTGAAAAATGTATGGATGGAAAGAATGTGGGAGTTTTGTGGGGGGGAAATGCAGCTAATGTTTTTTTAGTACCAACTCTGCTCTCCCCTCCTCACTCCATCTACGCATGCTCATTTTTTACTCCACTGTCAACAACACTGCTTAAACATGTGCAGCTATAGAACCCATATAAGCTTCGATGAAAGAACAAGATCCATAGGTTTCATGATGATTCCATTTGTATATGCTATTAATCTCTTCTGTATCTCAAAGTGGATTATATTGCTAGTTATTAAGGCAAGGCAAGTTTATTTGTATAGCACATTTCAGCAACAAGGCGATTCAAAGTGCTTCACATAAAACCAGTAAAAGCATCAAAACATAAAGCAGAAGAAACACTTAATAACATTAAAAAAACAGTTAGAACAAAAAATAGAATAAAAGTTGCAGTGCAGTTTAAGAATTAAAATGCAATAGTGAGATGCAGAAATTGATTAATATCCTTGAATCTGGTTGAAATAAAGGCAACAGCAAACAGAATGCGAGGGACACATACTACCAAGTATGTATACCAATACTACAAAAGGCCCATGCAGAGATCAAATAGTTTTGCTCTGCAAGGATTTTTTGCTTCAAACTAATCTTTTGTATTCATCTCTTCCGTTCCACTGTTAAGGGATTTTCCAGATGTTGCAGTGGTAACCGAGTCACCCAGGTGTTTGGGCTCATGCTAATCTTTCCCTTTCATTCTCTATCTGTTGACTTTTCTCTGAAACCACCCTCCCCCATCCTCCTTTTTCCTCTGCAGAGCTTTCACAGTGACAGCCATCGCCCAGATGTGCATACTGGGCCTGATGTGGGTGTTTGGGGCCTTCCTGTTTCAAGAGGACACCATAGTGATAGCATACATCTTCACTATCCTCAACAGCCTGCAGGGGGCGCTGGTCTTCCTCATGCACTGCCTACTGTCTAAACAGGTAGGACACAGCAGCTCTGTGTGTGTGTGCGTGTGTGTGTGTGTGTGTGTGTGTGTGTGTGTGTGTGTGTGTGTGTGTAAGGGTTTGAGCAGTGGGTTCATGTTCTGATGTTCTGCTGCCCCCTGCAGGTGAGAGAGGAGTACGCCCATTTCCTCTCCTGTGTCTGCACACCACGGAAGAAGAGGTACTCCGACTTCAGCACTACCAATCCCTCCAGTAGTCAGTCACAAGTAAGTGCAATGGGACCTCACTCACTTTCACAAACACATGTACTCAACTTACTTATGTATTTTCTTTGTATACTTCCTAATACTACTTCTCTACAACATCCAAGTGAAAATGTTGTACTTCTGATTTGTATTTGCCTATATATACTGACAGCAGTAACATGTTACTTTGCATACAACACATCTTATAAAAGTGTAATGCTTTGTTAAGAGATTAAGTGTTATCATTATATATATATGTATATATATATAGCAATAGCATTTATTACATTACATTACATTACATTACATTTCATTTAGCTGACGCTTTTATCCAAAGCGACTTACAATAAGTGCATTCTACGGTTACATACAAGAATCAGAACAACAAGAATCAAGAAGGTACAATTTCGACAAAAAGTTCAACTACAAAGTGCTATCAGTAAGAGCCATTTCAGTGCTACTAAAGTGCTACTTCCTTTATTCAAGGTATAGTCGAGGTATTTATGCTGAATTATGGAAATAATAAGAATTATGGAAATAATTTATACTCAATGTACATTTTCTTGGTAATTCTTATGTCTTGAATTTATCTTGAATGCCAGATAAAGGTTATGGAGTATTTTAAGATTGTGGTATTGCTACTTTTACTTTAATACATTCAGACTTGTTCCATTGTGGCAAACACATTACATTGTCTAACATTGTTTCTGAACTTTGTTTGTGTTCATTCAGGCTTCTCGGAGTGGGCAGCACACCGGAGAATCCAAAATATGAAGCGCTCTATTAGTTATTGTAACCCAGAGACAGACTGTCACAATTTTAACTGATTTTAAAGGTTTGGAAGACTTAAATGAAAAACTATCTTTATTTTCTTCCATGATGTCAATTGAAACCATTTCAGTTTTGTTGTACCATTGTACCAACTCTTTAATGGTACCTCTAATCAGGCCCCCAAGAAGTCACAAGTTAAATCTGAGGCGTCAATAAGACCACATTCTTTACAACCAAAAAAGTCCACCAATATGAGAATAGCATTCCCTGCTAATGAATTGCATTATGGGTCAGAAAGCCGGCTACTTAGCTCTTAGTTTTGCTTATTTTCCTCGCTGATGATGCTCTACAGTGCTGTATGGTGGATCAAGTTGTATTGATGATGACTGAATTAGTTATTTAGTGTCATTATCGTCACAGCAGGCAAGAAGTAGAAGTGTTTATTCAGGAACTCTTTCAATGAAAGTGAAAGGTATTTCAGTGTCTTATCGGTTCATCAAAAACATATCATAATCCTAATATAAGCTGCATTGCCGTTCAAAGGTTTAAGAGTGAACATACACACTGACATAGACTATTTAATTTTAAGAGCAACGTGTAGACTGTAACGTCTACATAGGCTACAAGAATATATGAGTGACGTTTTTATGCTTAAAGCATGAGCAAACAGTTTGTGCTGTATTTGATATACATGTTTTATGTTAAAAGAAATAAGGGTGGGTGTGCTTTTTGTTGCTTGGATCTTCACAGAAAACATAATGTCATGTACTGTATTTAAATGGAAAAAAATCAACTGACTGATGATGATTATGTCCCATGGAGTGCCTCTGAGGCTCCCTTCATGGTCCTGCAAATCCAACTTGATTTCTGGATTCTAACAAAATAAGTGATTTTTTTCAATCACTTGTGGCTATTCTTTAGATACTATTTTCTTGCAATTGATTTGCAATTGAGCTGTGCCTTTTTTCACTGGTGTTTGTGAAGGTACTTTTTTTTCTTTGCACAAGAAAACAAATCCAGCCCCAAATAGCTTCTTGGGAAATTCACAAAAACAGACCCACCCTTCTGATAAGCCTGCAGCTTCCTGCGATCAAGCTGTTTATGTAATGAAATTCCATTTTGTTGTAATGTTTTCTTATAACAGCTGTTTGACAATGCCTCCGCACATTGTTAGTGACTGTAAATTATCGCATCCCTGAAATGAGAACTTCAGCCGTTTTGATGAGGTCTGATGGGAGTTGTACAGACCTTGGTTTGTTTATGTTATTGCACTTTTCCATTGTAAAAAATGATAATCCAGCACATCTTCCCTCACATGGAGCAACAATGAGAACCAGCCTCACTCGCAGAACCTGAACAGTTTACTTGTTGTAAAACAGCTATCAGTTATATATTTTCTATAAAGAGAGAGGCCTTTTGGAATACAAATCTTTTTTTATGTGATTGGTTTTGTCCTGCGCCTTTTGTTTGTATTTAAATTGCTTCTCTCTTTCTCATCTGATCCTGATTCAGACCACATATGTGTTGGTTTAACAACTAAACTGTTCTCAGGTTCTTACGTGTGGCTGCTATCTTTTTGTGACCAGCTAAACCTTTTATCCATGCATTGTGAAATATATTTCTATGAGAAAAAGCTACGTACATTATGCAGCATTTTGTGAATGTAAGAATCTTATTTTTAGATCTTTTATAGGTTTTTTAGTTTAAAGGTGTATGAACTTATTTTTCTACTTTGTTTTGTTGTATGTCGTTTGGTACTCTTTAAAGAATATGCACCACAATCTTTAATAAAGCTTTTATTACATCTGAAAAAAACTGTAGAGTGGTTTATTAGCATTAGTCCACAACTGATATATATATATATGTATATATATATATAGACAGACAGACAGATTTCAATGTAGTAGGCTGATGAAAATTAGTCAGAATGATTCACACTGAGTTTACCTTCAGAATAAAAGACTATTTTTTTCCCATTAGCTTCCTCAGTTGTAAAGCTGCAAAAGAAAAGTAGGAGGGACTCGCTCGCCCACGTACACCAAGTAATTAATGACCAAGCATCATTCATAAAACTCTGAAATGATTGTGAAACTTTACAACCCTTCAATATGTCTGTGGTGGGCGGTGACAGTCCAGGCAATAATTCACTCAGGTAGACTACAAAAAATTATGAAATTAATAAATACAGCGAACTGAGTCAGTTATGGCTATTATAGAGCAACACCTCTGCAAAGTTAGCTAACATTACTGATCATATCAGACCAAGTCAGGCTGCAGCAGCAAAACCCCTAATGTAATAATGTGCTCAATCTTCTTTCATGTTTATCGATAAGGATGTTTATTGTCATCGTAAAAAGTACAACGAACTTTAGTTGGAGACTCAGTCAACAGCAAAAAGGTAAAAATATATGACTGATTTAAAACAAGACATTCAATAAATATATAAAAGAGATTAATCAATTAACATATACCTTTCATATCTAGTTATACTCCGTTATACTTCTAGTTCAAGAGGAAATATTGTGTCTGTGTAATTGTAATAAGGCTACCGTACAGACCAAACATGTCGCCGATGGCTCATAAAATATGATGTTCATTTTATTTTCAAAAATTAGTAAAACAAAATGCTCTAAAATTCTTTTTGATGTTATTTTCGAATTGTATATCTGGCGCCATTGCACATTGTGATGCACCTTCCTGACAATAAAACAAATGCATTTGTATAACTTATATTCCTCCACGTAAATTAATTCCCCATGGCCATTTACCGTATGTGTCATTCGAGAGCTACTCCTGAAACGAACAACATATATTTCCAATGAAATCAGACATTCATGATACAATAAATCAGACACCGTGTTGTTTTCCTGGGGGATGAATCACGCCCCAGGGAGCGATGCTGCGTGACGCAGAGTTTATGAGTTGTATCCTGCGCTGCTTTCGGGTCCAGTAGCTGCAGCTCCTCACGTGCATCGCAGCTCACTTCTGACAGCTCGACTTATAAATTCCTAAAACTTCTCTGGACTTGTGTGAGCGGCGCTTTGCTGCTGTTGACTTGACTTTATTTCTTGGGGGAGCAGGATTGACACTCGAACAGGTAAGCCTTTCTCTCAGCAAACCACAGTTCTATGCACGGTGACTGTTTCTTGTGCACGAAGTCACTGTTTGCGCGCACACAGATAGGACTATGTATCTGATGGGTGGCGTCACAGCGTGCCTCGGACTGCTCTCCCTCCCCTGGCTCTGCAGCCTGTTGGCGGGGCTGGGGATCCTCATGGTCTGGAAGGGGTCCTGGAGGTTCCTGCATGTCGCTCTATGCACCATCAAAAGAGACTTAATGTAAGGATTTTTATTTCTTTGTGAAACTGCATGTTTGTGTGTGTTTCTATCCCATTCCTATTTCAAACTTTCTTTCATTGCCCCATGTTCAACTATTCTCTACAAGGTGTCTGGTTGTTATCCTGCGGGTGAGGTTTTCCATGAGCCGTAATCTGCGAAATAGAAGCACTATCCCTGCCCTGTTTGCCCAGATGGTGACACTGCACCCACACAAACCTGCTTTGATCTACGAGGCTACAGGGGAGGTGAGGACTCACCGAGCATTACAAATGAATGCAGTTTGACTGAGATGGATGGACTCATTTCCATCTCCATTGCATTCCAGGTCTGGAGTTTCAGGGAGCTGCAGGAGCGGTGCCATGCTGTGGCTCACTGGGCGCTGGCACAGGGGTGGGCTGAGGGGGATGTGGTGGCCTTGTACATGGAGAGCCAGCCCTTGGTGGTGGCTCTATGGTTAGGTCTGGCTATGACCGGCGTAGAGGCTGCATTCATAAACCACAACCTTCGACAGCATTCACTTCTGCACTGTCTCGGCGTGTCTAGTGCTCGGGCGATGGTTTTCGGGGCAGAGATGAGAGATGGTAGGAACATGTGATACAGTAAGGCAGCTGGAGGTATTGATAGATATGCTGGACGGCAGTTTACAGGCACATCTGTAACACATGGCTTTTAATTGTTTCCCAGCGGTGTCAGAGGTGAGGGACTCTCTGCAGCCCCACATGGTTTTGTTCAGCAGTGGTGAGCCGGACGGAGAAGAGCAGCTCTGCAGCCTCCAGGCCCAGAGCCTGGACGCCCTGCTGGACCGCTCGCCCAAACACCCTCCGCCATACACCCTCAGGAAGGACTTCAACGGTGAGGCTCTGCGGAGTGTTTGTGCGTGGTGTTGCCGGTGTGACTGTGTTGCCATATCGAGTCCTACATTATATCAGTTTTGATTGCAACACCATCTTTTCCTTCGCAAGTCTTTGCCTGCCTGTGACCTGCTCGCTGCCAGATTTCAGGCAGTCTGGTTTTCTTTGATTTACTCGATGGAGCGTGCACATGAACACACACACAGCTGTCAAAAAAATCATCAACTCATTTCAAAGACACTGAATATCATTCAACATCCAAGTGTATCTTGAAACATACTTTCCTTTTTATTTGGTATAATACATTTCTATTTGTAACTTATATTTATAGATTAGGTGACGTGTACATTCACTTTCCTCTTGTTGGTTTGCTTATTATCTGTATTGTTTTTGACTTTGTTATCTCATGACATTCCTAAGTTAATACTCTTCAAGTCTTTGCTTGCACAGGCTGTCAGATAAATAGAGATGGAAGGTGAGACAGAAACATGTTAAGGAATGAAGGGGGGAGTCTGGGTGCATTCCACACACGTGAAACTCTAGCAAATAAACACAAGACCAAGTGTGAAGGTGAAAAAATAAGTAGTAAACTTTCCCTCTGGGCGCCCAAGTTGAAATCCAACCCTCTGTCCTTTGCTGCATGTCGTCCCTTCTGTCTCCCGGTCTTTCCTGTCTATCTGATGAGGGCCAAAAGGCCACAAAATAATCTAAAGCTCACTTAAAGTAACAACCTTTTATTACCCCGTCCTCTACTCTCTCTCTCTCTCTCTCTCTCTCTCTCTCTCTCTCTCTCTGCATGCAGACAGACTTTTCTACATCTACACTTCTGGTACAACAGGCATGCCGAAGGCAGCTGTGGTGGTGCACAGTCGGTGAGTTTATCTGTGATCTCATAGGTTGATAGATAATAAAAAAATAAATATAAAAAATATAAAATCATGAAGCCAAATGTTTGCATGAAAATTACAGTAGAGAGTTGAAGGAAACGCTGCATTACAACGATCTGATTATATGTATCTCACATGTCAGTGTCTGGTTAGTATCTTATCTTATTGCAGTTACAAGTGTTTTTATGAAAATCAGGGCCATGAGGATTTCTGGTCAGTGTTGTTTGATGAGGTCTGGTGATGATGGATGTCAGTCACTTTATTCCATCTTTCTCGTCAGGTATTATCGCATCGCTGCCTTTGGTTTCCACTCCTTTGGTTTGTGTCGTAATGACGTCATCTACAACTGTCTTCCCTTGTATCATTCTGCAGGTAGGCATCCCTCGATCCGCTCTCTCCCAGCCATACTCAGTTTTTCCTGTCACTCCCCATATTACATCATTGTGTCTTTCTAAAATGCTTAATTTAAACATGTTGTCAAAGAGGTTGGAGACTTTTCCTCTCTGAATGAATCGTACCAGTAGGTTCTGGTGTGCTTGACTGTCTTTATGCCTCCGGTGTTTAATATTGGTGAATTAAAATAAACGTGTCTTATTGTGGTTTATTCGGCGTCCACTGACTTAGATCAATGGTCACATCTGGCTGGTATTGAAAGCCATCTGACCAAAATCTGTTAAGCTTCTTGGAAAAAAGAATAAGAATAAGCTGGCCATTATCATTGTGCTTTTTCTGCATATATACAGTACATGTTTACTCATGGTAAAATATGAATGTTACCAGGTACCATCATGGGTGTCGGCCAGTGTTTGCTCTTTGGTTTGACTGTTGTAGTCAGAAGGAAGTTCTCGGCCCGTCACTTCTGGGATGACTGCGTTAAACACAACTGCACCGTGAGTTCACACCGCCACCGAACTCAGTTACGAGAGTCCGGCTGCAGGCCAGCTGTTCAGCTGGTTCCCTTGAACCAAAACTGACTGATCTCCTTTTTGTCAAGGTAATTCAATACATCGGTGAGATTTGTCGCTACCTGTTGGTCCAGCCGGTGCGTCCATCCGAGGCACATCACCGGGTGCGTGTTGCCATTGGCAATGGCCTCCGTCCTTCTGTGTGGGAAGAGTTTGTCCAGAGATTCAGAATCCAGCGAGTTGGGGAATTTTATGGCGCCACAGAGTGCAACTGCAGCCTGCTCAACATAGATGGAAAGGTGTGTGATGTCTTGGATATATTCACGGTAGAGTGTTTTCTAAACTGCATTGTGTCTCACACACATGTCCTTCATGTCCAGGTGGGGGCGTGTGGCTTCAGCAGTCGCATCCTGCCCAGCTTCTACCCCATCAGACTGGTCAGGGTGCAGGAGGGGAACCGAGAGCTGCTCAGGGATTCACAAGGCCTCTGTATACCCTGTCTGCCTGGTGAGAGCACACACACACACACACACACACACACACACACACAGTCACAATTAATATTATAAAAATGTCTGTCTTTGCAGGTGAGCCGGGCATGTTGGTTGGACGCATCAACCACACTGATCCACTCAGGAGATTTGACGGCTACGCTGATGAGGATTCCACCAATCAGAAAATAGCGCGCAATGTCTTCAAGGTGGGGGACTCTGCGTATGTCTCAGGTATGCCTCACTGTGTTGTCTATATCAGGGGTTCTTAGTTATCTTTAATAAAATGCGGGGGAATACTGAGTTAGGTTTAATGAAAGGTGGTCCATTACAGTCTAGAGCACAGTCAGAATAATAATGATCGACTGTCTGAGTTCATAAAGGTTTCCAGTCTGAAGACTGTGGGAGGAAACCTTTATGAACCCAGACAGTCGATTTAAGACAGCTGGACTCGAGTCTTTAAATATAAATGTGCATGTTCGTGATTCACTGTCTGTGATGGCGGATTGGGAACCTGTCCATTGTGTTTCCCTCCTTGCCACGTTAACACACAACACAGAGAAGCAAACAGTGAATCATAGTCATGATCAAAGTCAGAACTGTATTCCTGAGTCATCATCACTACAGACTCTACCTTCATCTTGTACTCTGCTAACCCCTCCAGGGATGATGACAGTGATTGTTATTATGTTTCTGTCTGTCTGCCTGTCTGTCTGCCTGTCTGCCTGTCTGTCTGCCTGCCTGCCTGCCTGCCTGCCTGCCTGCCTGCCTGTCTGTCTGTCTGCCTGTCTGCCTGTCTGTCTGCCTGCCTGCCTGCCTGCCTGCCTGCCTGCCTGCCTGCCTGCCTGTCTGCCTGCCTGCCTGCCTGTCTGTCTGTCTGTCTGTCTGTCTGTCTGTCTGTCTGTCTGTCTGTCTGTCTGTCTGTCTGTCTGTCTGCCTGTCTGCCTGCCTGTCTGTCTGTCTGTCTGTCTGTCTGTCTGTCTGTCTGTCTGTCTGTCTGTCTGTCTGTCTGTCTGTCTGTCTGTCTGTCTGTCTGTCTGTCTGTCTGTCTGTCTGCCTGCCTGCCTGCCTGTCTGTCTGTCTGTCTGTCTGTCTGTCTGTCTGTCTGTCTGTCTGTCTGCCTGTCTGTCTGTCTGCCTGCCTGCCTGCCTGCCTGCCTGTCTGTCTGTCTGTCTGTCTGTCTGTCTGTCTGTCTGTCTGTCTGTCTGTCTGCCTGTCTGTCTCTCTGTCTGTCTGCCTGTCTGTCTGTCTGTCTGTCTGTCTGCCTGCCTGTCTGCCTGCCTGCCTGCCTGCCTGCCTGCCTGCCTGCCTGCCTGCCTGCCTGCCTGCCTGCCTGCCTGCCTGCCTGCCTGCCTGCCTGCCTGCCTGCCTGCCTGCCTGCCTGCCTGCCTGCCTGTCTCTCTCTCTCAGGTGACATGCTGGTGATGGATGAATATGGCTACATTTATTTCAAGGACCGTAGCGGCGACACATTTCGTTGGCGAGGGGAAAACGTTTCCACCACGGAGGTGGAGGGAGTCCTGAGCGGCCTGCTGGGACACACAGTTGTAGCCGTCTATGGAGCTTCGGTCCCAGGTAGAGATGAGACGAGACATGCCGCATGAATGAAGGGCAAAAGATGACGTGCTTGTGAAGTTAGAGCCTATAGTCTGCTGTTCATTGCCTCACCTGTCTGTCTGTCTGCGTGCAGGTGTGGAGGGGAAGGCTGGTATGGCAGCAATAGCTCACGCAGGAGGCCAGTTTGACCTCGATGCGTTCTTGATCGCCGTACAGAAAGCTCTGCCTTCCTACGCACGCCCCGTCTTCCTGCGACTCATGCCATCTGTTGACACTACAGGTGAGACGGCGATGCTAGGACACACACACACACACACACACACACACACGTTCACAAAGTCACAGGTGAACTAAAGTTTCCACTTTTGTCCTCAGGTACCTTTAAAATCCAGAAGACACGGCTGCAGAGGGACGGATACAAGCCGCAAGACTCGAGGGAAGAGATTTACTTTCTGAACAGCCGTGCTGGGCGTTACGAGGCTGTTACCGATGAACTATATAATGCCCTCATGGAGGGGAGAGTGTGTCTGTGAGACAGGAGGAGGATGAGAAGAAACAGACTGTTGGCTGTGTGTGGATTCAAAAGGAGAAAGAGAGAGAATGAAAACACAGGCACGTATTTCTAGGGACAGATACTTCTCTAAGTACTGATGTGAAAATATGATTGTGGCACTGTTTGTTTTTTCAAATAAACTCATCTATTTTTGTTTTACTAGATTTAATGCAAATGTTAATGTGTTGCATCGGAACAGAAGACAATATGAAGAGTTTTACATAAACACAAACAAAACTCAGCTTTTAATTTAAAGTAAAACTCATGTTATTAGCCTCTGTTGTTGGGTTGTAATACATTTTCAGAGGCTTTAAATACTGATGAACACACAACAAATATATATTGTCATCACACTCCTTAAAAGCAAAATTCAATCTAATACATTTTTAAATGTTAATCATGGACTGCATGCCAGGGGCTCACAATGACAATGTTTTCATGTTGATGTTGAGCAGGAATAATGTTTACCGTTCAGCGTCTTAGCTTAGTGTGTTAGTATGCTACGTTTGCTGCTATTACTAATCACAAAGTACAGCTGAGTCTGATGGGAATTAATTATTGAAAGGAACATAAACATCTGTACCAAATTAAATGGCATTAAAATCCAATAGTACTACAAAACTACTAATGTCACCTTCATGGTGGCGCTAGATGAAAAGTCAGGATGACCAAAGTCATCAGGATTGATCCTCTGGGGACCATGAATGTCTCACAATTCATGGAAATCCATTTAATAATGTTAAGATCTTTCAGGCGGGACCAAAGTACTGCATCAACATTGCCATCTCTAGAGCCAAGCTATTACTAGAAACTTCGACTATCACTTGTGTGAATATAAAAGACGGCTTTATAATTCATTCAGGCTGCAGGCTCTTGTTATTTAACGCAGCGATGATGAACCATATGATGTTTGTGATTAGATTCATTGTTGATGAGCTCTGTTCAGTGAAACATGGTATCTCACACTGAACCTGGGCTTGCTGCTCTGGGGTTTGAAAGCAGGTTTGTTGTCTGTTGTCTTTTCCTTTCCAGCGGGTTTGGTTTCAATGGTTTCCTTTGAGGTGCAGCTCTGAGGTTTGGTTTTCTTCTCCTCTCTTGTAGAAGAAATCGGCAAGTTTTTGTCTTCAGTCGGACGTTCGTGGTCTGACTTCTTCCTGTTGCTTTTGTTCAATGCAGCGTTAATGTCTCCCTCAGTGCAAGAGTCACCCGTCATCGCCTGATTCTCCTCAGTGATAGCAGTGTCCTCCACATCCGACCCCACGCTGACCTTCACCTTCTGTGCCAACACAGTAAAGCCTCCACACAACGATATACTCTCAAAGTATGGGTACAGCTTTTCAGTGAAACGATGTGTAAACTTGAAAAAAAGATGTGTGTCAGTATCGGCATTCGTGAAGTCCAGCGTCCCTTCATCCCAGTCCAGCCTCACGCGGACTCTGCAGAAGTGCTGTGAGTTCAGGGCCTGAGCGGGAGCTGTCAGCGCGAGGTACCTGCCTTCTCGCAGGCTAAGACACCAAAGTCCTGCCTCTGGACAGGCCTTGAACACGGACCTTTTGAAAACTGAATGAGAAGCCACACCGACTGTCCAATTGTTGGTGTCAGCAATCTGTTGAAATCCATAAATAGAAAGATTAGGCAAACAGGGTGGATGGCACGGATAATACCTCAGGAATAAATGTTTATCAAGGTATGAGTCCAACCGATACTGGATTATTGGGGCCGGGACTATTATCAATATATGAGAGTAATATATGAAATTCATATGGGATATCTGTGTTTAAAAACATTATTTTGACAAAATGTGACACCGTAATGTTTTTTTTTCATGTTTTTGTCAGGACCCTCCAAATATATATATATATATATATTTTAATTAACGGTGACAGACTATCGTTACTGCAAATATATTTACTAAATCTAAACAGAAATGTATTAAATGTGAATTAACCAGTATATAAAACAAACAGCCTATACATCAGGTCTACTGAAACTTTATTGCTTATATAAGCTTATTGTTATGCTACGCAGGCTCAGTAGGTGCAAACCTCAATATCCCAACAGTGCACTCCTGAGTCAAAGCCCTCTCTCACCAAGATGCAGGAATAAGGGTGACTCTGTTCCAGCAGCCCCTGTGAGGTTCCAGGGGTGATATGGACGCTGTTTAACGCAGGAGACACCCTCAGAGAATGGCCAGCTGTCCTGGGGTCAAGGGTCACTGGAGCTAGAAGATAGGGAGGGGTCAGAGGGCACTGAAGGAGGGAGGGAACCCGAAGGGCAGGCATGCTGAGACTGAGACTGACTGTACGGGGCGATGTGTCTCATCTTCTCCCACTCAGCATACTGGAGGTTACCCAGGTGTTTGGCAACATCTATTAGAGGTCTGCACCCCGCCTGTGGCTCTCTGTGGCCTGGCCATGCACTGCAGTGAAGAGACAATTACACAGTCACATCCCTCTGTGTATGCAGACCTGTAATTTGGGCATGTGTTATAATTTTTAAACATACATCTTGTAGAAAAAAGTTTGCTATTAAAACAGCATTAAGACCGTATAAAGTAAATAAAAACAGAGAATGGGATTGTAACGGGCCACTTTTACAGAAGGTAAATGTCCATAACTGTCACATACCTATTCACCCTGTCCTCCTGGTGGTTCTGTAAAAGAAAGAGAACAAGTTTGCATGGTTACTATTTTAAGTGCAAACACCATTATGTAATAATGTATGTTTTGATCGATTGTTACCTCCAAATATCCAACCCCGTCTCCTCCTGCATCCAGCTCCTCTTCAACCAATAGCATCTTCTCTTCCAGAGACGTGATCAGCTGATTCATTCTGTCTATCTGTTCTTCTGCATCTATCTTCTTCTCCTCCTTCTCCTCCCTGAGTGCCAGCAGCCTGGCTGCTTCCTCCTCTCTCAAAAACTGGTGAAGACTTTCAAATTCCTTTTTCATTTGCTCCTCTGTGAATTTGGCCTCAGCCTACGAAGAACAGAAAAAGCAACTGACATGAGTGAACCAATTATAAAGTTAGCAATGCATCTGAACCTTTTTATTGTATTTTTGTTGTTGTTGTTGCAGTTCAACCTGGTTATGTTTGTATGCATCTTCACAGGTCTGTGTGATCTTCTCATAGAGAGTCGTCTTCTTCATCAGTCCCTTTAGTGAAGTCCTGAGCTCCTCCTAGTGGCCAAGAGGACAATTACTTCGAAAAAACACTATTAATAGATCTGTTTCAACCACACCACAGGATATAGCCAAAGGCAAGTGGTAGTACACACATTATCTCAAGTGCCCTACAGAGGAAGAACACAGCTACAGTTATTTTAGAGAAAGTTAGAGAAAGAAATCGTAGGACAGATATTTACTGATAGAATAAGCTCCATCTTTAAAAGCTACAACATTAACATGCTGTGTACATATCATTATATTAATAATTTTAATCAAGTGATTTATGATAAAAGAACACTAGCACGGCCCAGTCTGTATTATGAGTACTTTAACTGACACAAATGCAATTTGAAGGTCAATAAATTCATGTACTTAATAAATAATTGTAGCTGTATGTCCCTGCTGGTTTTAAGTCATATTCTTTTATCGGTATGACCATGAAAAACGTATTAAATTGAATTGTCTGCTGTATTATAAAGACATTAAATCTAACGTGGGTAAAACTGCAGACTCCCTGATTATGTGATGACTAAAAAAAAAAAGATAACTGGGTACATTAACCTGAGAAGAGTCCTAATCAGATCACTTAAGTGAAAACACCTGTGTGGGTGGACTGATGGATTTACATACAAAATACATGATGACATCTGAATTTCATTAATCAAACTACCAAACAGTGTAATGCGATGTGTTCTACTTCAACCAGCTAAAACATGCTGCTTATACTTCAATGCATCAGTATTAGTGCATCTGGAATATTTGAAAGGGATATATAACACTGACAAAATTAACATAATCCGCCATCTCTTCAGGTTATTCTGAGCATTTTGGTGAGTTTGTGTGTGTCAAACTGCATGTCTAATGAGATCTAAACCTGCATTTGCGACGCGATGATAGCAACAGTAATTACCAGCTTAGTTTTCTCTTAGTGTCTCTTTAAACCTCACTCTAAATTCTGCCTGTGCAAACTAATCTTGGATTAACGTGAGCCATCTGTTTGGGCAGGAAAATACATATTTACAGGAAATGAAAAAATGCCTGACTGGCTCCTTGTTGAAGCATCCTCTTGCTGTGGTCGCAGAAAGTAAGGAAGCAGTCATGAGGGGGTACACTTAGCCTCTGCAAAAAACAGGGTTCCAATCTGGGAAGAGCTCTGCTGTTGTTTGACGTCTTTGTCCCGCTGTTTTGTTTGGCTCATGGCAGCAGGGACGGCTCTAACTAGAAAACCAGCATTCAAGCACTCTTGTTGGCAATCATCTGCCCTGCTGAAGTGTCCTTGGGGACAGCAGTGAATCCCTGCCAGCTGCACTGTATCCAACCCTTCAGCACGATGCCTATTGCTTTCAGTGGAGGAATAAGCAGGCCAAATTCAGGCCTTTTACTTCAGCGGCTCCATCCAAAAAATAAACCCCAAGATGATTAGTGATATGAGAGAATCAAAAACATGTTCCTTTCCACAGAAATAAATCCAATTTTCCCTGGCTCTTTATTTATAACATGTGGGAGGTCTGGATCAGAAAACTTGTCCTTCTACAAGGCATTCAGATTGGGCTCCCCTTCCTCATATCACATCTCATTAGAATGTACCACACATACAGTAGTGTCATTTTACAAAACAAAACTATGTTTTTCACACAAGCCAGTCTTCTCTCAGGGGCTCAAACACATCAGGTGCAGCTGCAGAGCCTGCTACCTCATGTCTCATGCAGGTTCAACTGTCATGACACATCCATGTCTACGTTGTTTATACGGGTGCTGCTTTACACGCATGACTGTGTGCATGTGCACCTACAAACCTCCATCATCAGACACGATTTCTGCAACAGATTTGGTCACACATCTGAGCAGCAGCCGCCCTTATTATGCAGTCTTGGTCTCACATACTGGCAGAGATAAGATGAGACGCATCCCCCTACGCCAGCTGTCTCTGCATGTTTGTTTTCGTTTCTTTCTGTAATGATTTTGCAGACTTCTGTCGACTGTCCTCCTCCTCGGCTCCGATTATCCTGACAACACTTTTACGTGTCTCTCCTTTGACATGAAGAGTTTTAGAGACCATGGCAATGGTGAAGTTAAAAGTTTCACTGTGTTGCTTTTAAAAGCGGTTCCATAGTTGCAGCACGCAATTTTCCCACTCGGCTGCACAGCTCTGTCATCAGTTTGCTCAATTACAACAGCTGATTGTGGGTTGTGCCACATCAGTCACATCATGCTCAGAAAATGTATTTGGACCAAAATGTTGAGCGGATGAAGTCTCCTCTCTCACCAGCCCTCATTTATTCTTAAGCCAGGGTCAATTATAATCACCATTTCATTTCCATTCTGGGAAAAGTCGTCTTTCTCTCTGAAATACATTCCTCGTCCTGATTCCATTGTTTAACATTGCTGCACATCAACTAGGCTATGAGGGCGCTAAGTTTTGACTGTCAACATAAATACGTTTTATTGAGTCCACCACGATGAAATGACGTGCGAGTGAGGGAAGAGGTGGAGGAAGAGAGATCATAAGGGTGAGGACAAACAATCACAACCGATAAGGACATAAACGGACAGTACGCGACGAGCAAAGAGACGAATGAAAGAGAATGGGAGGGAAGCTCACCTGTCACCTGAACTCCACAGAACACAGGTACATCTCAGGTAAGTCTGCAGAACTGGGGGTCAAACATATTTGAGCATCAGTTATGTGATGAGGGGAGTTCTGTTTATTGCAACGACCGGGCCAGTCACATGTTCATCTGAACCTTTGAATATCTGAATGTCGAACTAATCTTAAAAAGCCTCTCAATCACAGACAGATTTTGATAATTTTAATGATTTTGGAACTTTCCATTATCACATGCATGTATTAATTCTTCCACAAAAATAAGTAAGAGTCTTTTCCCTCTCTCTCTTTGTGGCCTGTACACCTTTACCTCACTCTTTCTGTCCCTTGTCATTCATGCTCAATGGCAGAGAAGGCTGCTATTTACCAAACACCCATAAGTGCATGGAGACACGCACACAGATTCAATATGCAAATTAATACCTGATACCTGTTGTGCTTAGTCGTCCAAATCAACTCTGTGTGAAGTGTCAGGATAACGCATGTGGTGGAGCGTGCCGTCCAACACCAAAATCTCCTAAAGTGGTTCAATTTGGTGGCGATCTGGTAGCTGTGTGGAAGCATCATTTCTCCACTTATGTATTCTAGATTTCTAGTCTTTCCTTCATGTACCAACAGAGCACACTGCTGACACCATGAAGGCGTTGGCTCCTCTCTATCGACGACACCTCAGCTCACACCTACTGGCCCACATGAGGAACAAAAACATGGAGCCCACCGAACCTCGCCCGCTGATTCAGCATCCTGTGAGAGAATGAAAAATACTTTATATTCATCTCTGCACATTTTTAGAGATGAACAGTAGCTTTTTATAACACACCTGGACTCTGTGCTCCAGGATGTTGTCGCACATGCTGGGATTGTGTTGGAGGGTACTTTGCCTCAATACGTGGACGGGATCTGGACACATCGCCACCTACGGGTCACCAGCAGCTTCACAGTCGAGAGTCGTGATTCCAAACAGGTAAAGACACAAATACAGGAGCCATCTGCTCCTTGACCTACATCCGCTTCTGCAGCCTGATCTGCACAATGTGTGTGTCTGTGTGTGTGTGTGTGTGTGTGTGTGTGTGTGTGTGTGTGTGTGTGTGTGTGGCTGGATGTGTCTTTGAATGTTGCAGGTTTTTGAAGCTGGTTGGGGGTGTAAGACCGAGCTGGTGCTTTCTGGGTCTCATATCTGCACCTCGATACAAGAGCATCGTGAGCTAGTGGATGACATGTGCCGACACATCAAAGGTATACTTTTATACTATATTACTAGACATACTATCTGAAGGCAGTCGGTATACATGGTTCTACTTTATTTGCATCTGAATGTCTCATCCTGTCCACGCTTATGTGCGCATGCATGCTTCAGGTAAATCAGGCGATGAACAGCCGTGTTGGGATTGCCCCACAGAGTTTCCCGTCTTCATGCAGCACCCGTACAGTGCCCCAGTGTGTCTGGCCACCGGATCCCGACACGAACAGACACGCTGGTCCAACATACTACGAGCTGCAACACAACATCAGAGCTCTGGTACAGTTCTCTATCACTGATGAGCAAGACAAAGTTCACATGCTTAAATGTCTGTAAAGAAAAGTCATTCTTTTCCCCTCTGTTCCATTGATTATCCGGTCTGTTAGTACTCTGGTGTGAAGGTTCACCGGAGTCCAAGTCCTTCTTAGATGCTGTGTCTTCTTTGAAGAAGCTCAGAGGAAACGTTCAAACAGAGGTTCATCCAATGGGCGATGAGGAAGAGGTGAGCCATCATCAGACAGATGATAAATCCTCCTTCTCTCATTCCTCTGTCCATTTTCAACCAAGCTACATCCCGTTGGCCTTTAAAGTTTATTCAAAACATTTGGTATTTTCACCAATTTGTGTTCTATGATGTCTTTAGTAGGGCGGCCTCCTTAGTCGACTAATCAGTCGTTTTGGTCTCCTTAGTCGATCAGTCATTTTCAAGAAACGTATAAGCACATCCCATAATTTAATATAATCAATAAGTCGACAATATCGTATTAGGGTTAGTAGTAAGAGTAATAAGAGTAGTAAGAATTCCTTTGGTCAAGGACAGCCCTGTGTTGTATAGTAGTTTTCCACCTTTTTATCATGTGAGCCATGTTGCCTTTCTAATATCCCCCATCTTTCCAGTTCTTCTTCTGCCTCTCTTTGCCCTTCAGGTGTTAATAAGCATGGTGATGGAAGAAGTCATGTTGTACCTGAAGGAGCGAGTATTCCCCAGGATTATCAGGCATCACAGCAGGAGGAGGACAGCCTGGATCAAAGTGAGTGAAAAGGACAACACATATAAGTCCAACACATCAAGGTTTACATATAAAACATATATGTATATTTGACGTGGCTGCCAGTTGCTGTCTGAGGTCTACAGGACAGCTAAGCCTCAGGTGAAAGCTGCCATGGCCGCCCTGAGGGAGGAGTGTTCACTCTATCGTTGTGATGTGGAGCAACAGATCTCTGCAGGACTGCGGCAGGCCAGTGTGCTGCAGGACCACATCGCTCACACGCTCACAGGTGTGCGTTTGTGTCTGTGAAGTCAGAGGATGTAAAATATGACCGCGTTCAGCATCTTGATCCTTTTTACTTCTCACCACAGAGGACATGTGTGAGCCGATGTTACGGTCCCTCCGACACGCCATCATCCCGAGGCTCGACCGTACTCTGCAGGAAGTGGCCGCACCCACCTTTGATGGATTTGCCTCTACCTGGCAATACTTCCTTGAGACATGCGATAACATCCTAGACCTGGGATCAGAAAGGAAAGCAGTGAAAGATGTCAAAAAAGAGGTGCGTTGGGCAACCTCTATGTGCCCTTTTCTAATGTTTTTTAAGATGCTTTGATGTTGCTCTGCATTGAAATATTATAAACCAGTTGCCTGGACATCAGGACCCACGCACAGACCTTAATTTAACTATGAGGGGTCCAGAGATGGTCAAAGAGATGAGAATGAAAGAAAAAGTCAAATTCTTGCTTTTTTATAGTACCTGATACTTCCAGCTGTTCAGGCCTTCTATAAATAAAATAATGTGAAAAATAAACAAAAAACACACTTTGTTTAACTGCAGGCGATGCGTGTTCACACTAAGGGACTGAGGTTGTAAAATGTGATTAGATGTCACAAATAGATTTCCTTAATTTTGTCTGAATCACTGTTCTGGACTCAGCGGTAGCTGGAGAGTTTTTTTTGTCTCGCACAAAGTAACAAGAGACAGAGGATCTTTGATCAAAACTTCCCTCGGGCGACAGGAGGTATGTTTTTGTAGTTTCTTTAGAGACAACTTCTTCATTTGACAGCTATACAATTGTGTAACTGTGTGATGGAATGTGAGAGGAAGACGGATAGTGAGGCCTGAGGCATGCGATTTGTTAGTGGAAGCTTGTGACATGTTTCTTTCTAAAATATTAATAATGCTTAGTAGGTTTATTGTATGAAATAAATATGGATTGTAAAACCTGTGTGGAATATATGATCTATTGAGCATGTTTGCAGGAAAATCAAAGGCTTTGTACATAGAGCTACACTCCAAAGAGATCTGAATAAAACAGTAAGCTCATTCACAAATTGTGCTGAAGAAATCAAGTTAATGCTTTATGAAATGTTTATTGCAGCTGCTGACGCCTCTGAGTGGCCTTGGACCAGACGATGCCAGTATGTGGCAGTGCCTGGACAGGCTGGAGTTGAGCCCAGAGGGGCGAGCGTGGCTCCAGGAGACATGGGGAGTCCACAGGGAAACCTGGAGGCCTTTGGTCCTCAAAGCTCAGAACGCGCTCTACAAAGTAATTTAACACATGTTAGTGTGTTCAGTAGAGGATAGTGTTCTAAAATAAACATGCCATGTCTTTCTCATCACTGCACTCTTCTTTCTCTTCCAGGTGGTTGATATGTGTGCTGTGATGTTCTGGAGGTTGCTCTCTCGGTATCCATGTTTCTCTTTTGACTCTTCCCAGCTCACGGCGGTGCTTTGTAGGATCAAAAATAGGGTGGTGAAGGTGTGCAGCAGGGTGGGCTCGGGACAAACACACTTCTTTTATTCATGTCACTCAGACCAAACGTGTCTGTCTATGTCTCACAATGCAAACAAATACAGCACCTGGATACAGAACTGTTGGCTCTTCGATCTCAATTAACCCTGGAGGCGGTCCTGCAGATAACATTGCCAGATTTCACACGTGGAGTGGGTGAGCAGGTATGTTTCTTTATATCTGTGTGTTTATCTTCTTAATTTTGGTCCTTGTTTCAATCTAACTCCCCTCGATTGTAGGATCTGTCTCGCTACTATGCCATGGTGAACTCAGAACAAGCCCTCTTCATCCACCCTGACATCATCTTCCAGTCCATCCTGAGAGACAATCTGACCTCTTACATTCAGTCAGGTGAGGGACTGTTTTAGTTACTTGCGCTAAATGTTCAGCTCTGTTAGAAAATTCATCAGTGCTATGGGCCATTGTATTTGCACCATTTGTTTTCTACGTAGTCAATAATGTATTTTCAAGTTTTTTTTTCTTCCATTTCCTGCAGTGATGAGGTGCTCCCTGCCACAGCGGTTCACGCCTCTCCCTGTCGGTCCCAGCAACCCCTGCAGCTCCAGCTCTAGTTTCTCTGAGCCAGTGCACCACGGGCTGCAGCCTCCCGCTGACTGCTGGCAGACCTTCTGCCAAACCTCTGAAGGCTCCACTTCAGGATCTGAAACACTCACACCAAGCATCACCGTGTCAGACCGGGATGACACTTTGGCCAATGCAGGAACCTCTGCAAACCTCACGCCCTCTTTGCTTGATGCAGGAGAATACATCCATCTCACTGAGCCATGAAGGAGTCTGTGCAACAACACCAAGTGAAGTTTGGTGTCTTCTGTATGTTTATGTCTATTTGCATTTTTCACGCAAAACTTCAATAGAAAGGTATAATAAGTCATATAGTTAAATTGGTTTGGCCTAATTGACAAGTATATTAACCTTAAAATGTATAACTTATTAAACTACACATTTTAAGACCTCACTACCTCTGCTACTGTATGTCAATTCTTTAGTTATTAGCGGTGTAACGATTCATTAATTAAATTAACAATTTGTCAATGAATTCATTTTTATTTTTAATTAATTAGGATGTGTATTAAGCAAAAATGTAAAACATATAGCTGGTTCAAGCTTCTTAAATGTCACCTCAGTATTGTATATCTTTGGATCCGGCATATAGAAGAGTGTTTATTGCATGCACTTGTGTTGGTTTGATCTACATCCCTGACTTGTCACAATACGCTTTTATAATGTTGTTATAATTACTTTTGGCTCATGTGGAATAAGAAATAAGAAATAAGTTGAGTGTACAAAATCATATGGAAAGCTTTGATACATATATGTATTTCATGTGAGCTAATTGTGTATCTAACTTTGAAGATACTGCAAAACAGTGATTTACAACCTAGGAATATTGTTTCGTTCTTCTCATATTCATTTTTGCTTTTCTTCATGCAATATACTTTTATTTATTTCAAGGCCTGCATATGAAAACAATCTGAGAATCCGAGTTCCTCCAGCCTGAGGTGGGCCGATGATGCAAGCCTGCAGGATATTGAACACACGCCCATGTTGCTTTCTATCGGTCCTGCAGCTGGATCTGTTCTTAAAGGGGAGGACATCACATTTCGGAGGGGAGCCCAACAATCTCCTTAGCTTCAAAGGATGCAGGAAGTTATTTATGCGAAATACGATAAAAATGACAGGGACTCCCTGCTATGATTAATTTCAACAATATGAACGAGGCACAGTATTGTGCACCAACAACTTAATATTGAGAACACCAAGTTCCCCTTCAAACAGTCCAGACGTGCCCTTTAATTCAGTCAGCTCCTCCGCCATGTAGTCGCTGTCGGCACAACACAACAGCGGGACCCTCAGCTTCCACATCCTCCGAGTCCTTCTCCGTCCGCCGCGTCGTCTCCAGCGAGTTTCTCTCCCCTGCCATGCCCCGGGTCACCTGTCTGCTGCCTGCCCTGCTGTTCGTCCTCCTGCCGGGCTCGAGCCGGGGGTATTTCCCCGAGGAGCGCTGGAGCCCCGAGTCTCCGCTCCTCGCTCCCCGGGTTGTCGTCGCGCTGGTCTGCCGTAACTCGGCCCACTCTCTGCCGCTGTTCCTCGGAGCCATCGAGCGCCTCAACTACCCGAAGGACCGCATTGCGCTGTGGTGAGTGCCATCGCTGGAAACCGTTAGAAATAATGTCAGCTATGGTGTGTCAAAACTCTGAAAAGTGTTTTAAGCAAATAGAACTGGCTGTAAAGTACGACAAAGTGTGATTGGACGTCAGTGTGAGCTCATACAAGGCAGCAGCGGGGACACGTCAAGCCCTTTTACGCACATTATGGAGGAAAACTCTGCCGGCCTTTGCGCGTGCGCTTGTGATTGTTGGCCAGGTGGGGCCGCTGTGTCATTATTACAAAGATGTAGGGAAACGCACGAGCGCGGTACCTCACCACACTTAATCAAATTAAATTAGTAACAGTTAGAGCAGCGGGGCCGCACGCGCGCCGGGGAGTTGCAGGGACTCTGCCCCGGCTGCAGAGCGCGGAGGGCGGGCTGCACCAGCAGGCTCGCGCCTGTGAAAAGCTTTATTCAGTCACAGACCGCTTTCCCCTCTTCCCACTCTCCCATTTTATGTCCCCTCCCTCTTCCCGTTCCACATCTTCGTCTTGCAGACTCGACTGGAACAAAAAGAGTTGTACAAAAAATAAAAAATAAAATCGTGTGCAGCCCACGTACAATAAACCGTGTAAGTAAATATGTCTATGAAAATGGAAATCCTTCCTTAACCTCAGGCTGCTGGTCGTTATGTCACCCAGCACCCAGCCTTCCAGATCCTTCTCTCCAGCATTGCTGAATTCCTCTTGTCATTTTGATCCCGTGCCAGTAGATCTGTTTTTAGATCTACTGTTATTAAATATAAAGTTAATCTTTTAATCAACATTCAGGCTTGATAGGTTCAATTATATGCCTTGGAAACCCAGTGAGTGAAGTAAGAGCAATAGCCTCAAGCAGAGCTGTGTTTGATTCAAACCAAACACCGTTCACTCAAATTTAATGTATGATCCAGACTTCCTCTTCTGAGAGGAAATGTTAAAATCAACGTTTTTCATTTGGTGCTCAAATGAGGGATTCAAGTGTCTGTGTGTCTGTTTAAACTAACCAGCTTTGGATGTTGGAGCTTTTTTTCCCCTTGTATCACAGCCAGCAAATACAGCCTCAGTGCCTGCATCTAACTATGCCCATGTGGCAGCCTGAGCTCAGTTTTCTGCGTGGTTGCTTTGATCTACACACATCTCTTTCCTCAGTGGAAGAACAGATATAAAGAGATTTTGAAATAATGCATGAAAGACTAAAACCGAGCCGCTAGCTGGCCACCTGTCGATACCTGCAGTTATCATCCTGACAGGTTAAGATGGAGTACTTGGCAAGCGGCTGCATAGACACACACACACACACATGCAGACCGCCTAATGATGTGTGTGTGTGTTTTCTGCAGGGCCATGCAGAATGGATATTATCAATCCATAAATCTTCCATTTGTATCTGTCTGACTCTTTCTCAACTCTCTTTCTCTCTCCCTCTCTCTAACTCTCTCTCTCTCTCTCTTATCCTTTAGGCATGGTTCTATTGATGGCATGCAAGCACATACCGAATAAATCATTTTTTTATTTGCTACCTTCTGCTCATTGAAAACTTCACAGCAGTCAGTGAGGGAAAGGTAGAGACTGGAGAGGGGGAAGAGGAAGATGGATTGGTGAGATGGTCACATGTAGGTGTTGGGACGGCACTGCTGTGTTAAAACACCACAGCCAGATGGGAAACTAACACCTGCCACACGCCGCCTGTCACTCACTACATGACAGGGTATTTCTCTCATATTTACACATTCTTCCCTCTCTCTGGCTTTGTCTGTGTCGGCCTCCCTGGCACAATCTCAGATTTGTTGTGATAACACAGACAGCAGACGAAGGCCGCCACTCCTCTTCATCAGCCCCTATTGTCGGCCTGTGCTCTTCTGCTTTGTCCACGTCTGACATTAGTGATGTGCAGCTCTGCTCTAATGACAACAAGACCCTCGCAGGGACAAAACTAGAGATGGATGATTAATCAATATTGTATCATCTGGGATTTGGTTTTGTTGAGATATGTTTTATCCTTGAAGCAACGGTAATCTGTATTTTCATATAAAATAATATCTTTGTATTTGTCAATATCCTGATTTGAGCTTGTTCTGCAGCCCCTAAAAATGCATTAATTCCAGCATTAAGGTTGTGTTACTGTTAAGTGTGAGACTTTTATGATCTTATTGGAGTGCAGAAGCTCCAATAAATGATCAGTCATTTTAAACATCATGTTCTCATGTTTGCAGTTTTGAGTGTTTTCTAAGACACTAATAGTGATTGTCCCCGCTGTTTTATTATCTTCACTTGTTGATATCAAGTTATTGTTTTGCAATAGGGCTGCAATAAACTAAATGAATCCTTATTGATTCATTTCTTGATTATGTTCTCGATATATTAATTGTTTAGTCTGCTAAATATCAGAGGGAAGTGAAACGCTCCAATTACAATTATACAACGACCAAGCTGGTATAGACACATAAACCTAAAACTACTGACGTTACAATTACAATATTTCTACACATTTGACTAATGAATTACTTAAATAAAAATTGCAAACTGTTGTCATTTTATTCTATGAATGAAGTCAATCTACTAATAAATTGAATGAGTAAACATTTCAGGCTTAGTTTGAAATGTCACAACATTTAAGTTTGTCAATATTGCACACTGAAAACTATATATTATTTAATGTTATTAATATATACACCGTTAAAAAAAGTGTGATATCAGGATACATTTAATTAGATCAGATATATTCTGAAGTACCAGTCGAAACACAGCTTCCAATACCTTCACTGGAAGTATTGGTTAGTACCAACGAGATACAAAAGCCATTAAGTGTTTTTCACCACCTCATGTCAAACCGGCATACCTTAGTGCATGCAACTGATTGGGGTCTTTCAGGGAACACGAGCATATAACTACACATCACGTCTTACTGTAAGTGGAAGCATTATTCATTCAGAGGCATTAGCTCACTGCAATAAAGGAATGGAGATCGAGAAAACAATAGAGCCCCTGTTGTGAGAGTGCCGTTTGAGTGATAGAAATAATAACCGCTGTCAGATATTTATGAACAAGGTATTATTGTGCACAAGGACTGCAGCCAGTGGTCCAATGCAACCGAATAAAGGTGGAATCGCTGCATTTTAACAACAGTGGTCAGGAAACAGTTTTTATGAGGAGCAGCCGAGACTTGATAAGGTCAGCATCGGGATGAATACCACTCCAGTGTATCAGAACGGTGCAGCCCTAACAAAAGCCCCGTTCTCTCTCTCCCCCGCCTTCTCTCCCCCACCCTAACCCCACCCCACCCCCTCTCTCCCCTGCCTCCTCTCTCTCTCTCCCCCCCGCACCCCCTCTCTCTCTCCCACAGGGTGGCGACAGATCACAACATAGACAACACCACGGCCATCCTGAGAGACTGGCTTATCAAGGTGCAGAATGACTATCACTATGTGGAGTGGAGTCCTAAAGATGAACCCAGGTACTGTGTGTGTGTGGGTGGGGGTGAGTGAGAGTGTGTGTATGGGGGTGAGTGAGAGACTGTGTGTGTGAGAGTGAGACGTGCATTACTTAATGGGTCTGTCTGTGCATGTATCAGTGCCTTTGAAGACGAGACGGGGCCTAAGCACTGGAATAATCTCCGATATGAACACGTAATGAAGCTGCGTCAGGCGGCGCTGGAGGCCGCCCGTGAGATCTGGGCCGACTACCTGCTGGTATGTCCTCATCCACTCAACCGCTTCATAAGCCTCTTCTTAGTAGGATCTCTCGTGATGCCTTTGGGTCAAATGTGTGCATCCTTCGCCTGCACGGTGAAAGTAAAACGTGAATGAGAAAGCAGAGGTCAATCTTTTACATAGAAAAGAAAAATAACTGCATTAAAGAGAAGAAATCTATGACGAATGAATAAAGCCACTCACTAATGCACATTATTATTTATAATGTCCTAATTTCTACTTAGTCTTCAAATCTAATCTCCCAGAGATTATCTATGTGACATGCAAGTGCTTCTTTGTGTTATGAATAATGCAACATACTGCATAATGAGCTGTGCTGATGTAAAAAAGTAATGGAGAAGATGGAGGCAGGGAACGCCCCAATGGGAAGGAGAGGGGTGGGAAATTTGTTTTTAGGCACTTAAACCCATGATCAGATTATTTACCACTTAGAGAAGGAAGTATTGTTGCAATCATTTTCATATAACATGCACTGAATTAGAGATGGTCAAAATATTTATATTGCTTTTAAGCCCCAGAAAGAGCTAATACGTTTATTTTAGTTTCTAATGAACTTTCATGTTTATTTGTTTTGATATGATTTTTAACCCCACCTGTCACTTAGTCCGCAGTGAGTTTCTTTTCCATAACCATGGTGTAAAATGTGAAAAAATAAAATATTTTCTGAGCAAAACAAGCATTTTATGGCTGATGACAAAATATTTGAGTTTAAAAAGCCTGATTATCTGGCTGATATCTTCTTCTTTCTTTTACAACATTTTGTAAGGGATTCCTTAAATTCCGGCTATTAAAGAAACTATGACCAAGATGTGTACTGAGCAGGTGAACAAGTATGTAGGGACACTGTTTCTAAACTACCTAAGAAATATGTTTGGCAATTCTCTCTGGCAAGTTCTTTTTATTTATTGCCCGACATGTAGGCCAATATATATCTGTGATAAGCTAATACCAGCTGACATATCAGCCACATTGATTAATAGTCAAGGTAAAAGACAATTTTATAAAAGATAAAAGACAAGTTTATAATCTCAGTTTAAGAATGAACTCAGCTTTAAACTGAACCCCCGGTTGCTCCCGGGCGCCGCACAGGGCAGCCCACTGCTCCTCAATTAAGGATGGGTTAAATGCAGAGAAGAATTTCCCCAAGGGCATTAATAGAGGATATTTTCTTTCTTTCTTTTTTTAACAGCAGACAAATCATGTACTGGTCATACAGAAGGGTTAAATGTTGGGTCTTGGCTTTGATAACGCGTTCTTCTCTGGACGTCCAAACACACCAGCGTGCACAACGTCCTACTGCAAATAAAATTGCAGTCTGTCTTAAATCCTGGTCTGTGGGTTCAAACGGGCCAGGAAGCAGCAAATCATGTTCACTGTGATGGAGCCGTGTTGCCGTGGTCCAATCAATCATTCAGTGACAGCGGGGGACATTTTGTCTGTGCTTGCATGTTCACGTTTTGTGTGCGAGTCGTGTCGATGCTGTGCCCTTCTCCCTCGTCTGCAGGTGGCCGACTGTGACAACCTGCTCACCAATAGGGACGCGTTGTGGAAACTGATGAGTGAGAACAAGACCATTGTAGCTCCAATGCTGGAGTCCAGAGCCGCGTACTCCAACTTCTGGTGCGGCATGACTTCACAGGTACTGGAGATGTTTAGGCTTCATGCTGTTGGAACAGCTTTAGGTATACACTGATCTGATATGTGGTATGAATATTCTGCTCCAATACGGATATTTAGAAATACTATGGTGACATGAGAAATCAGATTAAACCTTTAGAAGAGTCCATGATGAGATACTTTCTTTAAGACTATTATACAAATATTCTGCATGCACCTAGAATAATGAATAGCATGTAAGCGTAGTACAGCTTTTTGTCTTTATTCTTTACATATTTACAACACATGGCAAAGTTTCCACCAACCGTTTACTCTTAACACAGAAACTTAAACTGTAAAGATGAATCAACATCATCATCGTCTCTGTAGAAAATATCCCTTTTAATGCAGTCCTGTTGAATAATAGAGCTCCTGCCACCTTAACACATAAAGATGACCTAGTGGGAATTTCACACTTCATTATTTTTTCTTTTGCACAAGGAAATCAAATTTGTGCTAATAAGTCACACTTTCGATGAGTCAATTTGAAGGTTTAGTAGAGAAGTTTTCTTATTGTATTAACATGTTTCATCTCAGATTACTGGCCCGGATCAGAATGTTCTGCTGAATATAATTAGTAAATTAAAGCAAATGATTGGTATCACGGGTAAATTAAACTTTCCTGATATAATAGTATTTAGCTCTCATAAAGATTATTATATGACTGGTGCACAACAGCCCACACAGCTCATTATGTTTAATTTGCTCCACCTTCTCCGTTTGTTACTGCAGGCGTTACCAGATATTGCAGAACTATAACTGTGTCTTTTATTGATGCATGCCTCATATTTTAATAAAGATTATTCAACAGCGGGATGTTTTTAATATGCAGACACACTGCTGTCGTTACAGTTATGCCAACATGTAAGAAACTTGCACATCGGATGTATCAGGCATATTACGCATGTCTCGGAGACAGTGCTGTCTGTGATCTGTTGAGACAGGATGCCTTTGAGTACTCATCTTTGCTTCTTTTCAAATCAGAGTGGACATATGGACGTTGTCTATCCTCCAACACCGAATAAACCAACTCTCCAAGAGTCGGCCTCTCGTTTTCTTCAACGGCGGTTAATGGGCCTGAAGCAGCCTGAAGGCTGATGTCATTGTCTCTTCCTGTTTGTCAGTGTTGTCTCATTCACTCATTCTTTTGTTTTTCGCAATTAAAACAAATATTCTTTTTCGCAATTTAGAAGTAAAGTATGCCGTTTCAGACAAGTCTTCTTCCTGTAACTGTTACACAGACGTAGACTCGTAGACCTTCGGCAGTCAATTTTCTCAGGCAAATATCTCAATTCAAGTTCCCCTCCAACTAATCCTCCCCAGCTTAATATTTCATTCGGAAAAGAGTTGGACTCAAAAGACCTGTGTGTAACCGTACAGTGTTTGTGTGCACTCTCTACAGGGTTACTACAAACGCACACCAGCCTACATTCCTATCCGTAAGCAGGAGCGTCTCGGCTGTTTCGCCGTACCGATGGTCCACTCCACCTATCTCGTGAACCTACAGAAGGAAGCCTCCCATCAGCTGGCTTTTTATCCACCTCACCCAGAGTACAGCTGGGCCCTGGATGACGTCATCGTCTTTGCCTTCTCGGCTCGCATGGCAGGTGAGACGAAGGAGATGGGCTTGTTATCTGGAGGGCTGCTCAATATCTTTCTAGACATGTCTGTAAGCATGTGTTTTTATTTTCCTGCTGTTCTTAGATGTGCAGATGTACGTGTGCAACAAAGAGACTTATGGGTATTTCCCAGTGCCAATGCGTTCCTACGGTACCCTGCAGGATGAGGTGGAGAGCTTCGTGCATACTCAGCTTGAGATCATGGGTGAGTCGAGAGGTCAAAGAGCAGAATGATTTCTTTGTGATTCACAGTTTTAGTGGTGAAGCACTGACAGGCTGGGCTGTCAGTGCTTGGTTGGTTATGTCTTCGTCCCACGGAGGTTTGTTAGATGCACATGTTCTGATCTTCTGTCTCCCTGATGTTATCTTTAACTTGCTCCGTCATGAGCTGCTCTGCACGTTCTGCATTTATTTGATTTTGAAGTGAAGTGAATGTTTTTTTTTGTATCCCTCATGACAAAGCAAGACAGGATTCCCAGAAGAAGCCTTACTTTATGAGGTTAAAGTAAGTCAGGGAGTAAAGAGCTATTACCATTGCAACGCAATATACCACACGCTTCTGCCTTAAAACTACATACTTAATGAAGGACTCTTGCTAAAATGTTTCTGCAGTCAGATTTATTTTGTGCCATTCAAAAAATACAGCGAGTTTGACTTTAGCACTATAATTCAGGGACATTTTCATTCCAAGGACTGCAAAAATAGTTTTCACAGTAACTTAAAGGTAAATGAAAGTGCCTTTTGTTAAATATCACTTTGTCACAACATCATATTCTACTCTGCATCGTCTTTGTGCAGCCTTACTGTATGCATTGCCGTGAAAACTACAATTTGAATACCAATACTAAAAGAATTAAACTCATCTTGCTGAGTGTATAAAATCAATGGTGGCTTTAGGAAATCCCCTGCAGATCCCTGATCCACCTTGTGTGAACCATTGTCCCACCACATTTTCTTTGTAACCTTCCCCCCTTTTTTCTTTTTTGAAAGTGAAAAATCCTCCATTGGAGCCCTCCAGCTTCCTGTCTCTCCCTCCCAAGCAGCCTAACAAGATGGGCTTTGATGAGGTACACACCCTTAGTCGCATACACACACACACACGTAAACACACACAGTAACCGAAGCATGTGTGTGAGGTTCTGCATTTGTGTGCACCCAGGTGTTTATGATAAATCTGGTGCGGAGATCTGACCGCCGCGAGCGAATGCTACGAACTCTGTATGAGCAGGAGCTCAGCTGTAAGGTTGTTGCTGCTGTGGATGGCAAGTAGGTTTCTCCTCCTCCCCCACTGCCTGTGTCTTCCTGATTTGTGCCTCTGCAACACGCGGTGTAGATTGAAGTAGGGAGGCTGAGCTGAGACAAACAACCAGGTGACAAGTAGCGGGTGCATTTTGTCAATTAGATATTCTCTGAACCACGTACCTTTAGCTCATCTGTGAATAAAATATAGCTTCAGTCCCTGTGTTGTCTCTCCAGTCGTTAGGTAACAGTTTTACATATTTGATTATGATCTTCATTTAAAATGGTGAGAATGAATAGAAAAACAGCTCGTAAGACATGCATGACTGACTGGTGTTTGTCTCTTCGCTTCCCATTTACACACACACACACACACACACACATCACATCCCTATGATTTATTGTTTCCATCTCTCACCTCGTTGTGTTTCCTTTTCTTTCCCTCAGAGCTCTGAACAAGACGGATATAGAGTCAATGAGGATTAAGATGCTGCCGGGTTACAAAGACCCTTATCATGGTCGGGCCCTCACCAAGGGGGAACTGGGTTGTTTCCTCTCTCATTACAACATCTGGAAGGAGGTGAGACGCTCGGGCAGGCCTCGGGCCTCTGGGTCTACCTGTGCACGGTAGATAACGTTTACTACTGAACAACACAGTCACTCAGTTTGTGTGAGAAGTGGCAGCTCAGTGAGAGTAATGAGCTGCTTTTATTTATGTTTCAGTAAATGCACTGCCTTTCGTGGAATAAGGTTTTTCGGCAAGTTTCTGTTTCGCAAAAAGAACCCTGCCGTTGGTTATATGTCTTCATGTCCACAGTTTAGTTCAACAACATGTCAAAGAATCAAATGTACTTACTGTAGATTAAACATCTGGCTCCTTTCCATCACAATGACAGATAGCAGATCGTGGTCTGCAGACCTCCCTGGTCATCGAGGACGACCTCCGCTTCGAGGTGTTCTTCAAGCGACGTCTGCAGACGTTGCTGCAGGAGGTGACGACACACAGGCTGGACTGGGATCTCATGTGAGTGATGTAAACCACCATGTTGTCAACAGACGGGATTATCGTCCCCCTTCAGCAAAATCCCTCCATCTGTCACACATGATCACATGCTGAACGCATTTGTGGGAATTATGCATCTTATCATCACACTACGGAGGTGCTGCAGCATTTTCACATTAGACTGATCACTGTCATAGATTATCTAATGAGGAGGAGATATTTACGCAAAGTAAAAGTACCATTCATTTTCTGCACAGTGACAAAGTGCGTATGGGCATGCCAGTCTGTTTTATTTTTTTATGAAAGGTTTTAGTTAAAGTATATAAAAACATGAGGAGAAATCTACAATGCAAGAGTTTTTTTATTAGAAACATCTAATTGGTGATCTTTATTAATGCCGCATTAACCACTATTAGAAATCAGATATCTAAAGATGATTTAATATACGTTCAAATATGCTTGAATCAACTGACGGCATCATTTTGTTTAAATTATTCGATTTCAATGCCTGTGTTACTTTAGTGCTTGTGGTATTTATTGCCCCTCTCATCTTAAACTCTACATAAGTTACATTGGGCGGAAGCGGATGCAGGTGGACCACCAAGAGAAGTCTGTACCAAACATCCACAATCTGGTGGAGGCGGACTACTCCTACTGGACACTAGGCTACCTCCTGTCTTTACGAGGAGCCCAGAAGCTCCTCGGGGCCGAACCTCTGAACAAGTTGCTTCCTGTCGATGAATTCCTCCCTGTCATGTTCGACAAACATCCAGTGTAAGTACAACCCCTCCATCCCTTCATCTTCTACCCGTCCCTGTCATCTGTCTTTGTGATTCTGTCCTCTGGCGCTCTTGTTAGTCTAATCACGTCCTCTCCCTCATCAGTTCAGAGTACATGGACCACTTTGAGAGTCGGGACCTGCGTGCGTTTTCTGCCGAGCCGCTTCTGGTGTACCCGACCCATTACACCGGAGACCAGGGCTACATCAGTGACACGGAAACATCGGTGGTCTGGGACAACGAGACCGTCAAAACCGACTGGGACCGAGCCAAGTCCAGGAAGACTCAGGAGCAGGGGGAGCTGAGCTTCGAGGCCCAGAACTCTGACGTACTGCAGTCTGAACTGGAGAACTGGAGCACAAGGGACGAGCTGTGACGAAGAAGAGAGGAGGTGAGGAAGAGAGACAGAGAGAACGCTGGCAAGCTGAGATGAGGACGAGGGAGATAGAACAAAGCTGTGATAGTGGGGGGATGGAAAAGATGGAGAGAATATAACAGAACGCAGGAGAAAAAGAGTAGATGGACACAGTATTGGAGACTAATGCTTTTCCTTCTACATTGCTCTATCCATCTTTTTGATCGTTCTCTTCAGAGATGAGTTGAAGATGTAGAGTTGAGTCTAGATGAGTCAGCGAGCAGCTTTTGTTTTATTTATTGCATTCAAATGCTCATCCCTTGACCACAGCCTGGTCCAAGAGTAGTTCCATGTTTTAAATAATATTTCACCCAGATGTAACCCAAACCACATTATATATTAAGTCCTCCAGAGACAATTACATATACAATTATGAATTGGAAAAAGATGCAGTATTTAGCCCAACTCTAACTTGTCTCTAAAGGACAACTTCACATCTCCTGATTACATGTGAAGGCTTTCTATCGACTGTTGTACTCCAGTGGTTCCCAACCGGTTTGGCTTTTGACCCCTTAATTAAAAAAAGCCTAGTCACCAGTTAGTCACCACTATGTGTCGACTGGCTGTGATGAGTACTACCAAAGAGTAGGGAACCACTTCTGTGTCATCTTCCTCTTCTTCTCTTCTTGATGCTCTTCACATCTTGCCTTTTAGTTTAGCCATTGTGTTATTTAAGTAAGTTTTATAAGGTTGTTACTTTATTAACTTTACACACTGTATGTTTCACTCATGAATGTATGTGTATTCTTTTATTCATGTTAAACCTTTTTACACTTTGATAACAACTGTATATTAGTTTAGTGTTTCAGTGTTTTCCCCTCACTTGAAGTCGCAGTTTTAACCCAATTGTGCAGCTTTTTGTTGCATTTTTTATTTGTTGATCAGATCAGAAAAACAAATGAATATAGATTTTAAGTAACTTTCCATGTTTAGTTCTCTCCACAAGTGTGTCTTTTATTTTTCACCGAAGAATGAATAAAAACTTTTCTAATGATTGGTTGTAATGTTTTTTTGATGTCTTTACTGAATTTAGCTGACAGTGCACACTGCACGGACACGATCTGAACGTCGCACAAACCAATACGAACGTTTCTTTTAATCAACGCCTGCTGGTGTGCCCTGCCAGTACATAATGGTCAGTTTGGGCGGCAGCAGGCCGCCATTACTCCTCCTCCACTGTATTTACACAGATAATCCCCTATATGTACTGTTAACATGTCAAGCATCAATGCAAATATTTTGTCATAGAACTAGAAAAAGATGCTGCTCTAGTTTGAGAAATTACACTTCATACTTGCCACACAGGCTCAGTGATGCTGTTTATGAGGCACGGCTTTACTTTAAGCTAAATGCTAACTCAGGATGCTGTCATGCAATGTTTAATTTCAACTTTATTTAAAAGGGACAATGCACATTAATTAACATTTTTTGTTTACACTCAAAATGTAAATGCGCCAGAGTTAGCTAAGAAGCTATTTTTCATCTGTAGTCCCTTGGCAGGTCAACACAACATCATGGTACACAAATAAAATACATGAAAAAATACAAGACGAATTAAAAAACTAAATAAATAATTTCACTGGTAATATTTACTTCTGCTATTACTACTCTATTATTACTCTATATAAACACAAAGAACCGCTGGGGCTGATGGGCATATCTTTATATTTGCCAATATTTGATCACAAACCAAAGTATTGAAAATTGTGACCCATTGATAGATGAAAAGATCTCCAAAGTTAAAACGTTTGCATCTTGAGGAGAATATGAACGTCTTAAACCATCCATCTGATGTCTGTTAATTAAGACATAACGGACATGACTGATGCTGATAAAGAAATGCCGCTAAATGTCATGACCGAGAAGCTTTAGCATGTGTTGTGTCTGTTCGCTCACATGTTCACAGAGTGTGTGTGTGTGTGTGTGTGTGTGTGTGTGTGTGTGTGTGTGTGTGAGTGTGACTCAGACTAATCCTATTATTTCACTCTCTCTCTACTCCTCTATATTTACCTCACCCCTCCCTGAGATTAACTCAGGTATTTTCTGCGTGTGCCCCTGCAGATCAATAGCCACTTTTCTACAGTAGGACCTGCTGGGGGTTGAGTTAAACCAGGCTCAACTCAAGCTATCGACCTTCTCAGTTAATTTCCTTGAAGCTCTGCATCCTGGCTGTCAAATCATCTTGATGACAGGATGCAAAAGAATCAGTAAATCCTCCGAGGGGTAAATGAGTGACATCCGTAATTAGTGAGACTACAACTAGCAGCAGTGAGGAGTGATGCTAACATAATAACAGATAATAACATGTCTGTCTTTCCATCATTTAACCTGCATGTCAGTCCTCCTTTTGCAATCCAATTAGTCCTTTACTTCATCCTTCCTTTCCATCCTCCCTTTTTATCTTTAAGTAATAAGATTGCTACTGTTGAGCTGGAGTTTTAAGGGCCCGCAGTACACACACACACACACACACACACACACACACACACACGCACACACACACACACACACACACAGGAGCAGCCTTTGCCCCTGAATTACAGGACTGCCACTCCTCCAGCTATCTGTAATCTCCCTCTGTAGACCAGAGTGCCGGGTAAAGAGAGAGGGGTGAAGAGGCAGTGAAAGGTGCACAGAACAGAGCAAACTTCACAGGATTTAAAGGAAGAAAGAAAGCAAATCAAAGAACTAGAAAATGGCTTGAAAGTGAGGAGGAACTGGACATATTTCTTTCTTGTAGGAGTCGAGGAGTTTCAAGGTGAGGTAAATTACTTGTGGTATATGGAGCTGCTGACACCGCTCATACAAAGATTGATGGTCTATTAAATTAGCAACTAACAAAACAAGGCAGTGTTGCTAGTTTGTATCAGGTGTGATCGGCTCAGCTCCAATAAGTGAACAGGATTATTGTGAAATAACTTTTCCAAATGTAGGATTTAGGCCCTGGCCTTTCAGAGTCTTCCAGTAAATCCTCCTTTTTTTTCAGGTAAGATGCAATGCTGCTCAATTTCAAACATATTTCTCCTACATCAGCCTTGGAAGTTTCCGTCCAGAGTCGTAGTCTCAAATGGATCTGGCACAGCTCAGAGCCAGAGAGCCAAATCTAATTTGTGAGGTTATCGCTGTCAATTCATAGCCTGCAGCGACTGCTGCCACAGTGAAATACATGCTGGCCAAGACAGATAAAGCACATTGCAGAGATGTTAGGCCTGGACTTTATTTCTAGATATGAAATTTATATCTTATGTGATTTTTTTTGTTCTGAGCCATAAGTCTGCTTTTGGAAAACGCCGTCCCACAGAAGGCTGATTCATCCTGGCTGGGCTGTTGTTTTATAGATTACTTTTGTCTTCATTGACTATTGTAGCTTATAGACTGGATGTCCTTCAGTAGGTTGCTACACAAAAATGAACATCAGTCTGTCAATGAGCAGCATCACTTAAAGGGCCAGCGTGTAGCTCTAGATCTATCAGCAGAAATATAATATGATATTCATAACATTGTTTTCTTCAGTGTATAATCACTTGAAACTAAGAATTGTTTTTGCACCATATTGCACGTTCTTACGATACCTGAAGGCCACCGTCGTTCCCCATCGCGCTGGTGGAGCGGTTTCACCAAACAACGTCTGACTTCCATTGCTCTTAAAGTAGCGTCAATATAATAAGGACGGCCTCTGAGCATGACGAACAGAGTTACTATGGTTATTGGAAAGGGAGGAATGAGCAGAGGGCTATTCAGTTGGTTGTTAATTGCAAACAATCACACAGCTCGATGCACCAAATCCTGTGCTTTTCAAGTGAACCTTTAAAATAGGTGGCCTTTCTTTCCGTTTGGTTCAGTGTTTTGTAGTGTTTATTGCTACAGACAACTCAACCAATCAAACAATACACTTTATTTCACCAGAGTGATCTGTTTATTAAAAACAAAAACAAACAAACAAATTAAAACATGTCAAACCGTACGAGTCTGTTGATCAAGCGGACAAGTGTCCAGATTTCAATATATATCTGAAAACCTGTTGACTACTTTGTCCCTTTCCAGAAATATTTTCACTATAATAACTGTTCACATCAATGCCATTTATGACACAATGCTGAATTGAATAGATGTTTTCCTTCCATTTAAAGAAAATGGTTAAAAAACTAAATGTGCTATCAGTCACTCATCAATTACAAGCCTCTCTACTCAGGCACAGAAACCTTGTCACTTGTCACTTTCACATAACACTTACATTCAGCTTAATTGTATGTTCTACTGTAGACTCAATCGTAAATATTCATGTTCGCATTTATTGCACTGTTTATTGTTAAATGTTAAATGTTATGCACCTCCCGCCAGGACAAATTCCTTGTATGTGGAAACATACATGGCAATAAATGGTTCTGATTCATGTATTTTCATGTTCAGGGATATGAATCACTAGTTCCTAATTGTGATGATAATGAAAGCCACTTTTGTGCTTAATACCTCTGATGAGCTTCCTCTGATGCACCGGGAAAATATCTGTACTTGTTCTGGATGAACATAGAAGAAATATAAGCAATACAGTATAAACATGTCTTTGTTGCGGCCAGAAAGATTTGAACGTGTGATGGACTCTACGTGAGAATCTGCCAGAACCGTTTGTGTTAAGCAACATTTGAATAAAAATCAAAATAGTTATGGAGTTTTCTTTAGTCTATCAAATATAATCCAACCACACCCACACAGTACAGATTAAGCAGATTTATTGTATGCCAAACAATTTAATAAGTAACAGATGTTTTTTCCAAACTTAGATTTTTGTCTCATTTAGTCATACATATTGAATACCTATGTTTTGAAATCAACATAAACATGCAATGCAGCCACAATTTGAAGGGAAAAAAGCTATATGCTTTCCAAAAGTGCTTTTGCTACTTCTCTTCTCAAATATATATACAGATCTCAGCTGTGTGCAATGACTTCACACTCTGTGGGATATTGAAAGTCATTCTGGGAAATCACTAAAGTTAAATTCCTGAGGCTGCACCGAAAGTCTCAGATGATCTCTTAAAGACATCCAGCAGTGTAGCTGTAGTCCTCTGGATGCCGTCAATGAACTGAGGCATGCTAAAGATAACACATTTATATAGCACAAACATATGCATCTGCGTTTCTCCACCCTTTCTCCCCAGAGGGCCTTTACTCTTCCTGTCATCATGGTGGACCTGTTCCTAAACCGAGTTCTGGTGGAGAACAACTGGGACCAAGATGAACTCAACACAGAACGAGAGATCATCGGGATCCTCGAAAACCGCATCTTGTTGCTGTTCTTTGCATCTGCGGAGTGCGGCAAGTGCCAGGACTTCCTGCCTGTTCTGAATGACTTTTTTAAGAGACTGAAAGATCCCATATACATTGAATACCCCAAACTGCTCACACTCGTCTACGTCAGGTCTCTACCTTTATTTCCCTTTATCTCCTTGATGCACACATGTGATTGCATGAAGTCACAATGTTTTATAATTCATAAAATGTCTATATCCCTCTCCTCTCTCCAGCTTGGACCAGTCAGAGGCCCAGCAGGAACGAGTCCTCAAAGAGCTGCACAAAAAGGTTCTGTTTTTGGCCTTTGATGATCCATACAGGAAGTAAGTAAAGAGACAAGGAAACCTGTTTGAGTGTATGTTTCTAAAGTCAAATTAAGACATTTAATGTTAAATGCTATACATGTGTGTTTTTCCGCTTATCAGAGAACTGCAGGCCAAGTTCAAGGTGAAGAACGTACCAACCGTTGTGGTCCTTCGTCCTGACGCCTCCATCCTCTCTCCAAATGCTGTGCAGGACATCTGTCGTTTTGGGTGTGACTGTTTCAGAGACTGGCAGGAATCAGCAGAGCTCATTGAGAGGAGCTTCATGCTCAATGAGGAGTTCGACAACCTAAATATGCGAACTGTCACTGACCCCGTGAGGAGACTCAAGTACAAGACGGAGGATGACAAGAGGAAGAAGCAATGGTGGAAGTTATGGGGGAAGGGCAAAGATAGAAGTGAGGAAGAGGAGGAAGAGGAGGAGGAGGTGAAAGATGCAACATGGGATAGAAAGAAGGAAGGAGATAAAGGAACATGGTGGAGAAGATGAAGAATACAAAGAAAAAGCAGACATATATAAATACATATTAAAGGAAGTGTCTTGTGTTTGTTGTCTTAAGTCTTCAAATCCAGCCTCCTAAATACCTAATCCTTTGTTACTGATACTCCAACCTCTTTACAGGCTCTTTGGAAAACATTCTGCCTGCAATGGCATGTGGGGCAGAACTTAAATAAATGCACATGGAGCTCCTCTGTTGTGTTGCCGGAGGTATTGGCATGTAGAAGCAGAACACTGTGACGTTCTGCACAGATCGCACAAAACTTTGAAGGGAGTGAAATAAGATTGAGAAATATGCTACCTTTACTGCAATATATACAGTATATATATATATATATATATATATATATATATATATATATATTTTTTTTTGTTCTTCTCCAAACTCTGATCCAGTCGTATATTACTTCGTCAAGGGTTGACAAGCTACAGTAACTAAGTGTGATCAGTTTGTCATTAGAAGCCTTACATGTACACGTAAGCCCATAAAACTCCGATTTATACGTCTGCTGGATGAGTGTCCTTGTGCCCCCAAATGGCCAAACATTTGTTATTAATTGCAGCTTTAAAATAAATGTAGGCGCTGGCACCTGCTGGTGTTTAACATTTAAATCAATATTTTGGCAATACCAGTGTGTCTGTTATTTATAGCATTATGTTGGCCATGTTAATTATGGTGTGTGTGTGTGTGTGTGTGTGTGTGTCTCTGCTGTGGCTTCATGGCCATATCGGGCTCTTCCCTGCAGAGTGAATCAAACTATCACCAAACACACCAACCAGATATTCCCTGTGGTTCTGCTCCTCTATTAGTTACTGTATAATAAAGGTCTCACTGTGGCTCACTTCATTAAGTTCTTTCTATTTTTTCAAAGAAGTCTCTCATGCTGTAATTTCTATGCTCAGTCGCCTGCCTTCACACACACACACACACACACACGCACACACACACACACACACACACACACACACACACACACTGTGAGCACTTTATGTCTCTTGTCCCTCTGTCACCTTGTCTTTCAATCCCTCCCTCCCAGACGGAGGAGGGGAGGTGGAGTGCAGAGACACAAAGGAAGAGGGAGTGAGCAGCTCCAGACGTCAAGGTGAAGGAGACTCAGTCAATGAGGGAACGTGATATAAAGTGACAGGCAGGGAACCGATTCAAGTACGACTGAGTTTGAAAAGAAAAGAACACAATATTTTTTGAAAGCTGTTTTCTTTTTGGATCTGCGGCCTCAAGGGGAGATAATATTTGTGAGAGGTAAGCCACTGTGAGGATTATCCGATTTAACAGCGCACAAGATGGGCCATATGATTAATGGGAGGTTTGTAATTCTGACTGAGTGGAAACATACCAGCTAATTTATTTACAGTCATCTAAACACAGTATGGTAGATACTAGGGATGCAACGATACCATTTTTTACAAACCGATACGATACCGATACTTTTTTTTTGTGTACTTGCCGATACCGAGTACCGATACCGATACTTCTTAGATTTGGTCTCCATGAAAGTGCAATTAATTTGGAGGCAGATTTTATTTTATCCTCTGCAGATTATGTCAAGCCTATAGTACAAAATTAACAGAAGGCTATCCCAAGCTTTAAACTTCTTGTGGAAGTCCCTCTAATGTCGGACCATAAAACGCCCCGTGTCCGGGTTCATAATGTAAGCGATAATATTAGGTATGAGCAATTATATAGGAAGCTGTGTTCCAAGTTATGTTTCCGGTGCTTTTATTGTGGAGGGAGAAACGGAAAGGAAAAGAGTGGAATTGTGGGATATACGTGTGTGAAGGAGATAAAAAAGTGGTTCAAGTTACCCTGCAGCGTGTTTTCATTTTATTAGAATTACAAATATAGACACACAACAGACACTCGGCTACAATAATATCATCCGTAGCCGCACAACAGCGTCTGAATGAGGCCGCTGCCAGCGCTGCTTCTGGTGGATCAGCAACAGTTTGATTCAAACCGGCAGGACGGCGGTGATGACGCGCAGAGCTTCTCAATTATAGATGTATTAAATATGGAAAATTTCAACTCTCGCGTCTAACGTGCCGCCGGCGTAAATTTGCGTCTGTCGCAACCACACGCGTCTGTGCATAGACTTTACATGTAATCTGGTCGCGCGAAACATTTGCGTCGCGTTGGGACGGACTGATTACAAGTAACTCCGGGGCTGTCAGCCACTAACAAGAGCACTAATATGAGCACTAATATGTCATACACACGTATGCAACACCGGTTAATAAGCACAATATCGATAAAGTCTTGTATTGTACTCGCGTCTCACTTTCCTCCTGTCTATTGAAAGAAGTGAGCGCTGCGTAGCGAGGATCCAAGATGGCGGCTCCAGATTCTGCTGTTGAGACAAACTGGCCATCTGATTGGACGGCAAAACAACTTGGATAGCGTGATTGGCTGCTCAGAAGTTGAGACTGTTGAGACAGAGAAGAGTGTCTCCGGCTCCGCCACGGGGTTGCTTCTCCACAAAGCGCGACCAGTTTGTTGTAGTGAAATACTGTTGAGTGAGTATCGGTTATTGGTATCGGTCATTGAAACCGATGCGAGTACGAGTATTTAACGCAGTATCGACCACCGATACCGATACCGGTATCGGTATCGGTGCATCCCTAGTAGATACAACCTTTTCAAACAGTTATCGTGTGTGGTTGTTAGTCTGTACTTTCTCTCAGATAAGCATCTGATCTTTTCATTCCACTATATATATTGCTGGTGTTTTCTTTATGATTTTTCTGTGATACATTGTTTGTTCATCGCTCCCCGGGCTTCCTAAGCCTGCGGCCTCCTTACTGCAACACAATATGGTGGACCTGTTCGTTGACCAAGTCCTGGTGAAGAACAACAAGGACCAGGACGAGCTGGACACGGAACGAGAGATCGTCACGCGCCTGCAGAACCGCATCCTCATGCTCTTCTTTGCCTCTGCTGCATGTGAGAGCTGCCAGCAGTTTGCTCCCACGCTCACCGACTTCTTCAAACGACTGACAGATGAATTTTATGTGGACCGCGCTGCTCAGCTGGTTCTCCTGTACATTAGGTACAACACAGACACACATTGTGGGTTTTTTTACATTTGCAATGGACCCCATTTATTTACAAACCTCAGAACCCAAACTGTATGCTCTCTTCCCCCACCCTAAATCTAAACTTAAATCTAAATTACTTTGCTCAAGTCCCTTACATGTGTATGTGTAATCTTGTACCCATACTGTTCCCATTTTATCTCTTGCAAAGGATAAGGAAGTAGGATTTTCGTACTCTTTATCAGTTATTGCCTTGTTGCGTATTCCTATTTTTGTGAGAACTATGTCCTCATAAGGTAGGAATATACGTTCAAACACACATTTGAATGGGTTTGCCATCTCCCAGCAACATGATCTTCCTTTTTCCATAATCTGTCAGTTTGGACCAGTCAGAAGAACAGCAAGAAAGCTTCCTTAAAGAGCTGCCCAAGAAGTGCCTGTTCCTGGCCTATGAGGACCCCTACAGGAGGTGTGTGGGTTTGGCCATTAGTTGTGTGCACAACCTGCTGGTGGGTGATTTGAATGTAAATATACCTTGCTGTATAAATCAATTAGCTGTATGTCAATGTGTGTGTGTCCACAGGGAGCTGGAGGTCATGTTTAATGTGCAGGAGCTGCCCACAGTGGTGGTGCTGCGCCCCGACTGCTCCATCCTCATCCCTAATGCAGCGGCGGAGATACGGTGCCTCGGCCCGGACTGCTACCGCAGCTGGCAGGAGGCGGCAGAGATCATCGACAGGAACTTCATGATCAGCGAGGACTTTGAGGGGAAGTCCATGCGCAGCTGGAGCGACCCTGTGAGGAGGCTGAAGTACAAGGTGGAAGACGAGAAGAAGAAGAAAAAGAAGAAGGAAAAAAGCAGAGGGTGGGGTGGAGGTGGAGATGGAGTGAAAGATGCTGAGGTTGATGGAGGAGGGTCACCATGGTGATAGAGACCAACAAGAGGACTGTGGATGTTTCTCAAAAGTTGGCATGATCGGATTGATTGATGCTGCTGCTAACGTTACACGGTTCTGTTTAGACAAACAAAACCCTTTTCACAGCTCAATGTCCGACAATACTGAAGTTTCCTTGACTTGCTCTTCGATATCAGAGCCAAGCAACGGCTGCGATCTTGCTGCAGACGTATCTCTCGTATAAATGGCGTGATAATGCCAACAACAATAAAAAGTAATGTAAATCTCTCAAAATGGAGCACTAAATACTGCTAACCTCAGCTTAGAATTGGCTGTTTTTAACGTCTTTGAAAGCTGCCAAGTATAGAGTCAAGCCAAGGTCATGTCTGAGCCAAGAAATACCATAATGGCTTGTTTTATTACACCCAGGAGATTATTCCAACCATTTTCCCATTTCCAACGACACAGCTCTATAATGCAATGAACTCTTACGTGATCATTTGTGCCATCCAATCAAAACACGCCATGCATAATCTAAAAATCAATGAATTATTCAGCGCCATTAAAATAATTTTGTTGGTGACTGTTGTGCTTTGAGTGTTTATGAAGTCTAGCTGCACTTTACAGGCGACACAAGAAGCAATCAGGGCTATTCAAAGGCAGTCAAGGGAAATTATGGAGAAACTGGCTTTTCTACATAATCAGTGATTTTCTTTGACATGACTCATCCTCTTTTCATACTAAGGACTGTGTTTAGTCTTTGCACACTTCCTCGCACGTGTAAACTGCATAAACGAGGCTTTTAGTCAAGGGCTAGAGGAAGAGGGGAGGTTATCGTCCTTTTAACAGTATACTGGAAGGAACAGCGGCGAACACACAGCGCTGAGACGATCTGGCTGAGGCAGAATCAGGGAGAATATAAATGGGGAGGGCAGCTGACCTAATCAGGGGCAGGTGAGTAATTGAGGCCAGGTGTGGACAATCAAGGAGGCTGAGAAACACAGGAGGGCAGGGACTGAAACAACAGGGAGGGTTAGGGTTTAAAACCAAAAGCAAATAATATGCACAAACATAATCAGGTTGTCTTTCATCCTCTGAGTACTCACTCTATATGCTGTCATTACTCCTAAAATGCAAATACAAACAGCGAGAGTGCTTCTTTTTTTTTTGCATTGTAGCAGCAATGACAGTAATGGCAGCGGGAGCAGAACATGCTTGGGTAAACGTGATTCTGCAGAGACAGATGATGAAACCACAATGTCACCAGTTGTCATCAAGGTGTGACGGGTTGATTGCTAGGTTTGACATGCTCGATAAATGGCGGTGACATGATGATTCATTTAAAAGCACCCAGTGTTATAGACTGACTGACAAACATTTTCTGTCAGAGCTGCAGGGCTCTCCCTTTAGTGTAATGGACCAAATGCCCGCGTGCTTGTTGGATGTGCACGGACTGCACAATAGCTCCCTTTCTGCGTGTTCTTGTCGTAGGAGCAACGTACACTAACCCTAAATCCGAGCTCAGACCTAACCGAGGCCTAAATAAACATGATCCGTATGTCCATTCCTCTCATTTTGCTCACACAGCAGCTTATTGTTGCTCACTCAGACAAACCTTGGTAATATATAGTCTCCCCGCCTCTCCCTGTCTCTGCACACGTACACACGCGCACACCTAAACACACGCACACGTGAGCACACAAAGGCACACACTCACGTTGCGCGCTCTCGAGAGCAGAACGCGCAACAAGCGGACCAGTGGATGGGGGGAGAGAGAGAGACAGAAGAAGAAGAAGACGAGAGAAGGACGGATGCAAGGCGATGCTAGGAGCGGAAAACCTGATCTCTCCTGGTGTATCCAGCTGTTGTCGTTTTGAAATGCTGTTTTATCACGGCGACATTTTCTAACACGATTCCTTTCTCTTTTTTTATTTTTTATTTTGATAACCTGATCTATCCCCCAACATCCGTCCTGATGTGCTGCTGCGCCTCATCACGATTCTTCAAGGATATGCAAAGCGGCTGTCATCACGTCGACGTTATTTACCATTAAATGCAAGGATGTAATATCGGACGCAAATGATCAGCACTGACAAACGACGCCCGGGCTTGATGATCGGTAGAACTCGACGGAGGGAGACGGAGCCGCTCGGGTCTGTGCGTTAATTTGCGCCTACTTATTGTTTTCGTGTATTTCCCTCCCCTCGTCCATCGGAGCTATAAGGCCCATAGCCCGCACCATATCTGGTCATGAAACCCGTGGGAATTATGATACCAACGTGACGCACAGTCACACAGCACAGCGGGGAAGACATCGAGCCTCAACAGGACGGAGGGGGGGTGTGAGGTCCAGCAGAGCAGAGCCCCACACAGGACACTGATCACAGGAGGAGGACGCCCAGTTGTTGTTGGACACATCGCGCTAATGACTGCCGTATAGTCCAGCGGGTATCGCCTACCAACGTTTCCCGACTGAATATTAGATTTTTTTTTCATGCATCGGGTAGAGCGGAGCGGGATAAAGGGAGGAGAGTACAGTGGGTGCACGAGGGCGCGGAGAGACGGAATGCGGAAGACGCAGTGAGCGAGGAGGAGGAGGAGGGAAACCGGAGGATTGACGGTAAGATATGGATATAGGCTATGAGGATGCACCCCGCCCCTCTTCACTCTCTCACATGCACACGCGCACATACATGACCGATGCATGAGAAGACAGCAGAGATGCCCTGCTCCTGCACTGCTGCTGCTGCTGTCAAGGACCATTTGATCACTGAGGGACAGCGATCTGATGATGCAGGGCCTAAACTGCTCCCTGTCGTTACAGCTGGGTCAGTATAGTATAGGAGTGTGAGGCATGTGCTGTGAAATATTCATGGGCACGTGATTAGCCTCCTCTGGGCCTCAGAGGAGTGCAGGGAGAAAGTGGCCTAATGACTCAGGTTGTCCCATGCTGGCCCAGAAGAGGGGTCTGTCTAAAGTGGGCTGACTTATGCTCATTACACTCACACACACCACACTCCTTCGTTGCAGTGTCTGCTGTGCTGCAGTGGAAAGCGGTGTAAACACACACACACACACACGCACTCAGGTTTGGTATACATGTTTGCTGGTTTGGTTTGCTGATTCACCTCAGATGGGAACATGAGGAGGAAAGAGAGGGAGAAGAGGAGAGCGCAGGCAGAGCGAGAGTCCATTATCAATATTTCAGCGAGGGGATGAGAGGACTGGGTCAGTGGACGAGGCCAGGCCAGGAGGGAGGAGGAACGAAGAGAGATGCAGAGGAGGAAGAGGAGACAAATAAAAGAGGTGGAAGGTTGCGCGAGGGATAGAAGGACTGAGGGATGAGAGGAGAGAGAAACGGTTCAGTGGCTGAATGGAGTCGTGCTCTTCTGTCAGGAGGAATGTCTGATTCATTTATAACCTTGAGTGTGTGAAGGTAACGGTTGTGAAAAGGATGATTGATTTGCACTGATTTATATTAATAAGGTGACTCACCTAGTTGTGTGTGTGTGTGTGTGCGTGTGTGCATGTGTGTGTGTGCTTGTGCCTGCGCCTTGCATGTTAGATGGGAAAGAGAAAACAGGTTTGTTTCTATGTAGGGATGATTTACATCAACCACTGAGGAGAAAAAAATACATTTGATTTGCTTAAACCACTCAGACACGCACACAAACACACACACACACACAATTTGAATGGATTTGACTTGTAAAACGCACCATATTTGTCTCTTTTCTGTTCAGACCACCTCACTCAGGTTCCTATCATGTCTCTTCGCATCAGTGGGTCTCCTGTCTGTGCTGTGAGCGTGTATGGAGGCCTGTTCAAGGCTATCAGTGAAATATTAATATTGTGATATGAGATTAGACATCAGCTGGGATTTCACTTGTTACGATATTGCAATTAATATTTCATTATAGATCAATTCGAAAAATAATTGGGTGATTCAATGACAATTGACAAAAAATGGAGCTCAAAGTGACATTGAGTTGCTTGTTTTGTTCAATCAAAAACCTTTATTACTTATGACAAAACAACCATATTACAAAGGAAAGCAGCCTCCCGTTTAATGCGCAGCAGCCAGTAAATCTTTTAGCGTGTTTGCTTTAAAGATTATTGAAATGTGTAATTGCTCGTCAAAAAAAGATGCAAATTGATTTTCCGTCAATCGACTAATTGCTGTAATTCTGTTGTCGGCTAGAGTTGTGTTTCCCTGTGATCGTTTTCAGCATTACAAAGCTTATCAAACTGAAAATGGACAGTGATGTTCATCATATCTATATTTAGTGTTTGTCTCTCATAATTGGGAATGTCTCTAAAAGCACAAATAATAATATTTGAATGCCCAAAAGTATTTGTTCAAATATATTGTCCAGGTCATTGTGGTGAAAAAAAAAGAAATCAGGATATATCGTGGCATAGCAAATTCTCTGAAAAACACATTTGATAAATCAATTGCATAAAATAACTCAGCAATCCGTGTGCAAAACACACTCTTACCCAAGTGCTGATTACAAAAAACTGCAAGGTGATTTCTGCAAACCAAACTCTCAACACCTGAGAAACTCCCTTTACATATTTTCCAGTACAGTGATCGGAGCCCTAATTGGCTCTTCGTCCTACAGAGGTATACCATATACATGATAAAATAACCTCTTAGTAATGTCAAACAATGGAGGTTTAACACCACCTCACATATTCAAGGGACAGCCTCCATCTTGTAAACGTTATGGGATGCTCTCCGACGTGAGTCATCTCCCGGTATGAATGGTCCTATGGCTGAAAACGAATTGACCGGCTGAAGCCTGTTCTGCCGCCCTCATAACAAAAGCTGCTGGATGCACTCGGCTCCGCTCTGTCACACCTCCGTCAATGATTTCACAGAAAGCAGAGGCAGTTTCTTTTGCCATGACTTTTAGTCACGCTTCAAGATCACAATCCTGTTCTTTGTCCAGGACTTTGTCTTGGTGACATGTTGAAACCGCTCATGTTATAGGAAGAGGTTATGCTGACACACAAATCATGTTTAGTGCAAAGAGGCAGGACGGGGACATACAGTACAACAGACGATGCTCAAGGAGGCTCCAAATAAAAGTCTGTTCTTTTCCGAATGTCAGCCTCTGTCATAAACATGAAGGTTTCTCTTGTTATCCCTCCACTAAGGTGATGCAGTCTGCAGTCTCTTAAAATGCTGTAAGAGCAGGACCAGCTCACATGCTGTACACTTGCTTTATGCACATTCTCAAACTCTCAATGACAACCTGTACGTGTATTACTGCAACTGTAGATGTGTTCAACATTAGCGACCCAGCATGAATATTTAACCAACCCCAAGACTTTTGGTTCCCGGTCACTTCACATATTGGAATTTACATTTCCCAGGATCTTCAACATGACTTTTACTGCAGCATTTCCCTGCTGTTTTATTGTGAAAACTACGAGCAGTGTGTCGGGGATTATTCACACTAACACAGTGTGGCATTTTAAAGGAATGAATCACAGTTTTTAAAAATGTGTCTGACAGTATGCCCACACTAACATGCCCATACGTACGTGAAAAGAGGTATTAGTGGCTGTGATTGTTCCTCCTGCATACACGACATCACAGGATATGTAATTTGAATTCCATATATTGATTTATCATTTTATATAATGTTTACGGATAAAAAATAAGCAGGCAGGATTATCGGTTTTCAGTTAATCCAATATTTCCACAAAGCAGTTCTGCTCTTTGATTTACAGTGTTGTTCACAATAGCATACATTTAGTGTGGCAACATCTCTTACCAGCGCTATTGCTGTTCATACTGGATATGAAAAGATCCCGTCTTCGCTTAACTTCTATTTAAAGACGGGAAATGCATAAATGTAAAGTAGTAAAGCCATTATGGTCATTTTAAGACAAACCTTTGAAAAATACATGCTTAATTGCTGCATCTTTCTTGGTCATATCGTCTTACTGTTTTCCTGTCATATTTTCCCATTATTATGATTGTGTGTAACATGTAAATTCCCTTCTATGTGGTGAAAATTCAATTAATTAATTAATTGTTTTGTCTATAAAATGTCAGTAGATTTAGAAAATGTGCGTTAAAATTTCCCACGGCCCAGGGTGTCTTCCGCTGTCTTGTTTGGTCCGACCAGCATGCCAAAACCCAAATATATTAACGTTAATGTTGTGTGCAACAAAGAAAAGCATCAAATCTGAACAGTTAAGCAAATGTTGGCCATTTTTGCTTAAAGAAAAAATAAGGATTATTTTAGTAGTAAGTAGTTAAGTGGTCAAATCACTAATTGTTACAGTTTTAATCAATATCCAAGTTGTAGTTACAACTGTAAAATCAGATTTTCTTTTAAAGCCCAGTTGTACTCTTAATAAAAGTGCCTAAATATCTGACAAACATGGATGCCTCAGCATAAATCCTCCATAATTAAACCAAGCTTTAACAGCTATGTTGTTACATTGCACAGTATTTTAATCCTCACATGACCAACTCTGTAATTATAAAACCGCCTTAATGACATGAGCGCTCAGGCGAACATGCATTTGTTTCCCCTCTCTGCCACACGGCATAGTTCTCTATTCAGGTCACATTGCCAGGTTGAGGTGGACCTGCTGGATGGAGGAATTTACACAGACTGCTTTAGCTTCATATTTGCTTTCTGGGAATTTAGTTCCCTGTCATTTACATTAGAGACGCATCAAGAAGGGATTGCTTCACAGAGACTAAGGAGAGGAGGGACGATTACACAAATAGCTCTTTCAACGTACAAGTATTGTTTTAAGACCGACATTAAAAACACAGTGAACCTATCCTCTAAGATCACCTTGAGGTCTTATGGGCTGTTCTCCCCGTCTGTGAGGTGATCTTTTACTCGACAGCTACATACCTCAACGATTCTGCTTCATGCTGAACAGTGACGAGGTAAAAACAAAACTGATGGATGACCACACGCTCCTGAAATCCTCATTCTCCCAGAAAGTGCTTACAGTGCACTAAGGCACGGTGTGCTTTTAACTCAGATAGCGAGAGCCGAGGGCAGACTTACGATCTTGATAAGTATGTGAGAAAACGTATCAATGTTTAATCAACCTTCTTGCAGCCTTCAGAAGAGTCTCAATTATTTTGGTGAAAGGAAATGACTTCTCACACAACAAGGATGTAACACACATGTGAAATAGTGTGAGAAGCCACGGATGGCATTTGCCCTACCTGGCCTTCCATATTTGAAATGTCATATATATCTTTATAAGTGTTAGCATTACAGATGTGCAGTCAGTTTGGTATTTTAGCAGATGACTAAATGTTAAAACTCATGGCTAACATTATAAAAAAAAACAGTGGATGACTTTGAAATGACTTTGAAGACACAATTTGCATATATCTGCAAGCCATTTACTCCCATTCCCCCAAACCGGCCCTCTCGGGGTGTCCGACATGCAGTGCAGGTCGTATCGTTCCCAACTTGGCTCTGAGCGTCGCTTGGTTTCCTGCTTGCAACAAGCGAATGATTGACAGAGGGCGACACCTCCATTCCCCAGAGTCGTGCATCGACCAGACAAACACACAGGCTCTAAAACCCTGTAAGTGGCTTTGACTGCGGTGAGTAGGCCTCAGCCCTCTGGGAGCTCTAGAGGTCAATGGTCTGAAACAGGCTCGCCGTCATAGAGGGCGCCGTAGCAGGTTTTAAAATCCTCTCACAAGCCTTAAATATTATCGACAGCGACAAGAACATTCTCGGCACTGTTGTTATTAAAAAAGTATTTCAGCCATTAAAGCTTTTACTCTCGCTGTGCTGTCAGAAGTCTAATCTCTCTGTCTCTCCCTCACCTCTTGATTGCTCCCTCGCTCATCACTCACACACCTTCACACACTCATTCGTCCATTAGGAACTCAAGACTACAAGCTTGTTTTGTCACTTTGTGCTTCATAGTGATCTGCCCTGAGGCGCTGATAGCTTTCTGACCAAAGGAGGGGGAGGTTAGTCCCTCTTTCTCCATGGCCTCCGCCTCCAACAGTGTGATCTTTGTACATGGCGTGATTTCACATCGGTTCCAATGATTTCCAACAGGCTGACTTTAATGACCTTCAGGTAACATTTGCTCCCCACAGCAGTGAGTCAATACATTTGTATTTCTTACATAATACTTACATTCTGAAACCCACAGGATTTGAGTGGCCGACTCCTGTTTGATATTTCTTCAAGTAAAACATATTTTCATCATTAATTAGCTGGATGAACATTTTATGGATTAAACATTTAAAGTTATGTAAATAAATAAGGAAATTATCTACTACAGTGAAAGTAAAGATACATTTAAATTCCCAAATGCAGATTCCTCACATTTTTTGTTTTGTTTTCCTCTCCAATAACTTAAACCCCTAAACCACTGTTGAAACCTACTTGACCTTATTTCAAATTCCAGCAGAACTCCCACAATTTCCAAAGATACCAAATTGGGTGAATTTTTGTAAAATGTTTAACACGACTATATTATATTCCCATTTGATTTAATGGTGCAGTCATACAAAAGATGGAGTTTTTTTTATATATATTTCACTTCATGGAGAGTTGGAACAAGCTGTTCCAGACAGAATGAGGTGGTTTTAAAAACCGTAACCGTAAACCCACTGTTTGTGAAGGGGTTAATTTGATCATCAAAATCATCGCAAATTAATTTTCTGCTCCTACTGATTCACTATTAACACTGCTAAATATATGCAGATAAAAGCAGTTTCTCCGTGTGCACATGGTTGGGTGTGTGTGTACTACTCACACTCACTCTCACTTAGAGAAGGCTGCTCCTCCAAGTAGGCCGGTCGGTGGCCCGGGGCTGGATTTTGGTTGCAGGCAGGGAGCATGGTGCTGCGAACAGGGGGACTGGGTGTGTGGCTTTGTCAAGGCCCATCAGTGTCCGTGCTCTACTTACTCTGCATCAACACTTAAGGGTGTGTGTGCGTGTGCGTGTGCGTGTGCGTGCGCGTGTGCGTGCGCGTGCGCGCATGAGAGAGAGATAGAAACAGAGAGAGAGAGAGAGGGGTTGTGAGCAAAAGAACATGCTGCCATAAGGGTTTTGGATGAGATGAGTTGTATATTGTGTGTATGTGTGTGTGTGTGTGTATCAGTGTAAGTATGTGATGAAGAAACGTAAAGGTTCTCATTCGGGTTAGTCTTTTATGTACTGTTTTAGTGTGTGTATGTGTGTGTGTGTGTGTGTGTGTGTGTGTGTGTGTGTGTGTGTGTGTTTATGTCCATGTGTGTGTATCACAGTGGTCCTGAGGCCTTTATTACAGTCTAGTTGGTTCAGTGGACTTAAAGAAGGCAGAGGTATCTCTTATCTTTCTTATGAGTGGTTGTGTGTGTATGTGTGTGTGTGTGTGTGTGTGTTTGTGTGTGTGTGCCCTGTACAAGCACACGTCTTTGAATGCATGTTGGATATTTGTTGAGGAGTGACCTAAATCTGTCTGCCATCATTACCTAACAAGAAGACTGAGAGAAAAGCAAGTAACAAACAAACCCAGGCAAGCACACATATGTATCTTTATACACACATGGCTCTTGCACCCGAGCGCACACACACACACACACACACACACACACACACACACACACACACACACACACACACACACACACACAAGCAGGAGACCATCATGCTGCATACTATGCACACATCACAGCAGCAGATTGGAATGCTAAGCAGTGGGGAAAAAAATAATGCCATTCAAGACTTCGTTCAGCCTCCATCCTCCCTTCTGTCCAGGGCCAAGAGTTCAGACTATATTAGGGAGTCACATTACTGTTGTTCTCTTGTGTCGTCCTCCTGCGTCCCGTATGTTCCCTTGTAAAACTCCACAGCGCAGCATCACCCTCGGATCACCTGCGCCCTCAGTCAGCTGTTTACCTCGTTACTCTTGCTGGGGAGGAGATCGTCTCCACGACATAATTTATTTAGGATTACTGAAAAGTAGCCTAAGCTGAGCCCAGCCCTCTGCCTGTGTGTGTGTGTGTGTGTGTGTGTGCTTTTGTGTGTGTGTGTGTGTGAGGATGGAAAGATTAAGACTCCTTTATGGGTCAGTGGCCACTGTTGCGCCTAGCTAATTACAGACTTAAAACACGTACACACACGTGTGCTTTCACTCACAAACACGCAGTTACACACACCATCGCCCTCTCTCTCTTTCTCTCTCTCTCTCTCTCTCTCTCTCTCTCTGTCTCTATCTCAGACTGCACTGTGCTATCACCATGGTAACAACAGATTGAGGGACTTTTCGCTGCACCAAATGCACAATTGTTATCTATTCCTCTCTCTCCTCTCTGATTCTCTGTATATTATTCTGTCCACTTCCCATCCCGCTGTGTTTTCTCACGTGCACTCTTTCACTGTCAGTGTGTGTTATAGGTCATCTAAAACATACACACACACACACGCACACACACACACACACACAAGGAGAGGGTGCACTTCTTCACTCACAGTCCTACACTTCTCCCTCCCCAGGCTCTCCTAACGCGGCTGGTGGTGTGACGTCCTAACTCTTCCTGCCCAGCATGGCTGTGTCACTGTGGTTTCTGGGGGTGTGTGTGCTCACTCTGGCTTACGTCGCGCCCTCGGGCCAAGGTAAGCATAACGGCGCTGAGGTAGTATCATGACGCTGCACAACACACACACTAAAGAAAGGCAAAGTCATTTTGTGACATGCATAAAAAAAAGCTTGTCAAAACATCTGAAGTGTGCAGCCTGTTCCTAGTTAATAAACGATCAGACATTCAGCACCATGGACAGTTACAGTACACAGCAGCATACTGATTTAACGGTGGGTTTAATCCTTACGCAGCAAACTCCTTTTAATGTGTTCATGATACTCAAGATGTTGTGAACAACCGGATTAAGGATATGGTAATGTGACTTTCTCCAATAACCCTGGTTTACACAGATTAATATGTCAGTCAGGTGAGTTTACACACAGAGAGATGTGACAAAGTAAGATCCAGTTTTCAAGGGAAATACAATTCAATAATACAATATCTTTCTCTTCAATTAGTGTTTACCAAGCATCTGATAGCCAGCAGTATGAGCTTTATCCTCCCCATTGACCTAAAACACAAGATATTGGGGTGTAGTACCCTCATCACAGTGGAGGTGCAGTGGGATGTATTTTAATAATCACACTCTGCTTGCATCTGGGATTCCTTCCAGTGTAAACTCTCTCACATGTCTGCATCTTAAAGATTCAATTAAATCCCACAAATGAACAGTGCATAGTGGAATGCTTCCATCAAGTACAGGTATTAGCATGTTTAGATTGAGATAATCAGAGTATGGTGTTAGACATAACATTTGTTGTAATTAGTGAGTGCGTATCATCATACCTGCTCATGGATGATTAAATCCCTGGAACGTATTTTAAGGGAACTCGTCCATAGATGTCTGTACAGCACTACTCAGCCTGTGAAAAGGCTTCTCTCTTATCTTTCCAAGTCTGAAAAGGTAACTGAGATGATGTCATCAGGGTTATCTCAACTTTAGACCACACATTTATAACAGACCAACACCGACTACAAGTCAGGTTGTGACATCATTATTAAGTAACTCAGAACAGGGTTACGGTTTCTCTTGAACACTGGAATTAATTTATTAGGCTCAATGTTTTAGGGAAAATGATCAGCCTCACGTGACTGAATGAAAATGATGATAAATTATGTAAAAAGGGTTTCTGACAGAATCCTTCATAATCCATAATCCACCATACAAATTAATAAGGGAAATAACAGATCATAAAAAGATAATTATTTAAAATAGACCATCCTCTTTTCCCCACCCACTTTGTGGGCACCCACTTTGAGCTCATAAACCTTTGGGTGATGTCACTACATTTATTGTTTATAATCTATTTATAGCAACAACAAATATATATATTAAGATAATTTATCTTAACTGGATTCTCCAAGTCATTACTAAGTTGGAAGACATATTACATGCTAATTGTTCTTAAAACATGATTGATGAATGAAAATGATTTCTCTGTTTTTCTTCCCACCTCCACCCTTTACCCTCTGCCTCATCCTGTCCCCCCGTCTTCCCCACCTCCACCCCCATGAGCAGCGATGTCCCGGGCCGCCATGCCGTTCGGGCTGCTGCGCAGGGAGCTGGCATGCGAGGGTTATCCCATAGAGCTCCGCTGCCCAGGAAGTGACGTGGTCATGGTGGAGACAGCCAACTATGGACGCACCGATGACAAGATTTGTGATGCAGACCCCTTCCAGATGGAGAACACACAGTGTTACCTCCCTGACGCACTCAAGATTATGGCCCAGAGGTGTGTATGTGCTGGGTTACACATCTTGCTGACTGTGTTTGTGGAAGACCTTAATTATTCAGCAAGGCCTTAAATCATACAGCAAGGCTGCACATTGTGATGTCATTCTTGTTGTTCTATGTTTGAGTATGGGCAAACATTTTGGAAGCATAAACCAATCAATGAGAGCATCTACTGTTTCTTACGTACCGTAGTGTGCGCTGCTATGTAACATACCTGTGGATTCATGTCCGAGGAAACGTTAGACAAAGTCAATACTTCTGTTGGGAGTCATGTGTATGTGCAAGTGCAGTAATCTCTCCAGCTGAGTCTGAGTGCCTGACTGCACCATTAGCTGTGTACTCAGCAGTGTTTTCCTAGAAGAACTGATCAATATTCAGTCAGAGGGAGAGGGAGAGTGGACAAATGGAGTGTCCTTTGCTTCCCCTTTCCTGTCTGTTAATCACTCTCCGTCCTTTCATTGTTTTCTCTTCCTATCATCCCTTTCACTTACCCATCCATCCATCTGCTGTCCTCCAGGTGTAACAACAGGACTCAGTGTGTGGTGGTCGCAGGGGTCGACGTGTTCCCAGACCCCTGTCCTGGAACATACAAGTACCTGGAGATCCAGTATGAGTGCGTCCCTTACAGTAAGTATCCTTATATATAAACACATACATAAACACACACACACATACACACACAAACATGATTACATGCAAATATGTGCATGTGCACGAAAAACACAGACATGTAATCTATATTGGTCTAGCTATCTTGTAGGCTTATGTTTTTTTGTTCTTATAACCTCTGATGTCGACTGTATCCCTGAGAGATTGATGGATAGAAGTTTTTTTTCTCAGGGAGTGAGTGTGTTTCTGTGAGTGTGTGTCTGTGAGTGTGCGTGTGTGTGTGTGTGTGTGAAATACATAATGAAAGCTGGATGGAAAAAGTACAGAGAGGGAAACTGTAGGACATTTGCATTCTGTATGTCTTCTGTATGTGTGTGTGCGCGCGTGGGTGTGCGCATGTGTGTGTGTGTGTGTATGAGAGAGTGCATGTATGCACTTGCGCGTGCATGCGTGTGTGTTTTCTTTTTCAGATTCACGCCACGGGAGTTGCTCTCTTTTCTCCACAGGAGCCTGATTGAGGGAAGGAGAGATCGGGGGAGGTGGAGGGAGGGGAAAGGGGGAGGCTGGGGGGGTAAGGGAGGGTGAGGGGTGTGCTGGGTCTCTTTTGTGCTTCTTCTTTCTTTTACGTAAACTATAACGTTTGTGGTGAGAATGACTTCCAAAGTCTTTATCTGTGCAATTCTTTCTTTCTTTATCTTTTTTTGTCTTTCTTTCTTTCTTTCTCTCTTTCTTTCTTTCTTTCTTTTCTTTACTTCCCTTCTTTCACCCTGACTTCTCTTTCTTTCTCTCCCTCTTTTTTTCCTATGCTTGAGTAGAAGTGGACCAAAAAGGTAAAGACAAAACATTGTAGCATCTTGATCTCTTACCCCCAACCCCCACTCTTTTCTCTCCTCCTCTTCCTCTCTCCTGCCATCTCTCTCTTCCTCCTACCCTAGGACGTTGTTTCGTAGTCATGCTGGATGTTGCCCCTCTTTTTCCATTTCCTACTTGGTTATTTTGTCACCCTCATTTTATTCATCAATTGTGGTTGAAACCCGTCCTTTTATCCAATTGTATCCAGGTTCTGCACATAGTCCCTCCTCCACTTTTCTCTCTCTCTTTCTCTCTCCAGTTTCTCCCCCTCTTCTTCCTCTCTTGCTCCTGGTCGATCTCTCTGTCTCTTATTTCTCTCCCTCAGTCTCTCTGTGCACACACAAACATAAACACAACTGCTCACACAAACATAAACATAATCTTCTTACCTTTTCTCTCTCTCTCACTATTTCCTTTTCACGAACAAGCACCTTTCTTTCTTTCTTTCTTGCAATCATTCCTTCCTACTTGTCTGATCATCCTCTTCATGCTTATTTTCCCTTTTCTTCCCTTATAGGAAGAGCCCCTTATTTATCTTCATAGGAAAAATAAGACCAAATGTGTGTGATTGTATATCCTTCTGGATGTGTGCTTACCAAGCACTGCTTCCGTGTGTGAGTGTGTGTGCATGCCTATTTGCATGCCAGTGTGAGACTGTACAGTATACATATGTGTTCATACAGTTATTGACATGTGGGTGGACCAATCGTTGTGCTCGGCGTAAACTAACCTGCCCTCTCATTCACTTCAAGGCAAAATTTAGCTCCGCCTTCTGCGTCCCTGATTCTACCTCACACCCTTTTTCACTCTTTTTGCACTAACCCACACCCACACTTACGCACACACACATGCACACAGACACACAAAGCACATAAACACACTCACACACCTTTCATTGCAGCGTCCCTGTTGTATTACTCACCACAAACACACACACACACGCTAACAGTGTGTGAATTTCAACACGTTTACGTCTCTTCTGTTGCTTGCCTCTTAAGATCAGCACAGGTGTTTTAAATCCTTCTCTCTTTGTCTCTTCATTCTTTTTTCTTCTTGCTGCATCAACTGCATCTAATTCGATCCATTTTTCATGCATCGATCCATTTTCTCCCCATCTCCACTATCTTTCCACACTTTTCTGCTCCTCACTTCCTTCCCCGCTCTTCTTCTACCTCTTCCTCTTCTTTCTGACATCCTGCTGTCTTCCCCTCCTCACTTCCGTCTTCCAGTTTTCGTGTGTCCGGGCTCACTGCTCAGCATCCAGCCGGCCTCCTCTCTTCTGGAGGCGGAGCATCAGTCGGGGGCGTGGTGTAAGGACCCGCTGCAGGCTGGTGACAGGCTGTACGTTATGCCGTGGACGCCATATAGGACTGAAGTGCTGTATGAGTACGCCTCCTGGGACGACTACCGCCAGAACAGGGTCACCACCACCTATAAGTGAGTAATGTCTCTATGTACACTGTGTATTGCCGAAGATGCAACCTTGGGATCTGGACACTTATGAATGGCATTTTAAATATTCTTCCAATGGAAATCTAAAGGGTTCAATTCAAATCAGTTCAAAATGGAACAGCATAATGCAACACTGACTTTCTAAATGAGAGTTTAAAGTCCCTAAAACCTTGGTTTCAAATGTTAAGCATCTAGTAATAACTCTACGTATCTATATAGCTAAATAAGAAACAAGCTGGGTTAAAGTTATAACCCTTAGATTTGTATCATATCAAACCTGAGTTTTTATTCTATTTGTGACTGGTATTTATTCTGCCATAGCCATTAAATGTGTTAACACTAATTTGGTACATAAAATAAGGGTGGAGTCTGCCATTCTTATTCTGGCCTAAAATGCTGTGATGTGTGTGCTTGTGTAGAACCTGTAGGATGAAATTAACTCTCTTTTCCTAATTAATAAAATGACACCATATTATAAAGAGCATAAACTTCTATGTACACTTCATATTTTCATCATTCACTCCTAGGTTGCCTAGCCGCGTGGACGGTACAGGCTTTGTGGTGTATGACGGCGCCGTGTTTTACAACAAGGAGCGAACACGCAATCTGGTCAAATATGACCTGCGAACACGAATCAAGAGCGGCGAGGCGGTGGTGGTCAATGCCAACTACCACGACACCTCGCCTTACCGCTGGGGAGGGAAGTCCGACATTGATCTAGCGGTGGACGAGAACGGCCTTTGGGTGATCTACTCGACTGAAGCCAATAATGGACGCATTGTGGTCAGCCAGGTACAGTAGGAGGAAGGAAAACAGATCGATGACTGAAAAGAAAAAATAATGAAGGCTTTTATGTCTGAATTCTTTCATCTTCCCATGTCTTTCTATCCGTTTTGCAGGTGAACCCGTACACCCTGCGCTTTGAAGGTACCTGGGCTACCGGCTTTGACAAGCGCGGGGCCAGCAATGCCTTCATGGCCTGTGGGGTGCTCTACGCCGTGCGCTCCGTCTTCCAGGATGACGAGGGGCAGGCCGACGGTCGAGTCGGCAGCGACATGGTGGTTTACGCCTATGACACCAGCCGTGGACAGGAGCTGCCCGTTCAAATACCATTCCCCAACCCATACCAGTACATCTCCTCCATAGACTACAACCCCAGAGACAACCAGCTGTATGTGTGGAACAACTACTATGTGCTGAGATACCCGCTACAGTTTACACCGCCACCGCCCACTAAAGGTCTGTGGAACAAGTGCACTTGTGTATTTGGACATTCTGGTATTTGGTATGTGTTACAACTGTGTTTCCATCCCTCCAGGTCCTCTCTCGTCTCTGATGACGACCGTCCGTTCCTACACGGCCACGGTCTCGTTGACCCCAGTGCGGCCGTCGGCCTCTCACCCGATTGGCGTCATTAACCGAGGACCCTTTGACCAGCGGCCGATCACAGCCATGGTCCCTCTGACCCCGCGTCCACCACTGCGTGTCCCCTTGGCTCCTGGGGGCCCCGGTCAGGTGGGCGGATGTGAGGGCCGGGTGGCACGAGGGGTGCAGTGGCCGCCCACGCTGAAGGGCGAGACAGTGGAGAGGCCCTGCCCGAAAGGGTCACTGGGTAGGTGTGGTGTGTGTGTGTGTGTGTGTCTGTGTACAGATGTGAGCGTGCCAATCTGCGTGCTGCGCTGTGTGTGTATGTGGGGTAGCTGCATGTGTGTGTCTGTATCTCGTTTCCCTTTGAAATGTAGTCGGATGTCCCCTCTTTGAACTTGCCCTCGTATCAGAGAGAAGAAGAAAGAGTTCATAGTGTCAAGAGAAGCTGGGTTCGTCAACTCTTCCTCTCGCTGTGCAGCTGTCTTCCTCTCTCCACTCCCTCGAGCAAAAGCTGTTATTCAGATTATGTAGATACCCCCATGGTGCCTTTTGCCTCGTCCTAATCACGTTGAATGGTTTGGACATGGTTTTAGAGGTGATGGTTTCACCGGGGAATGATCTGATACTAAAAGTTTGCAACTGAACACGGTGTAAGAGACTCCAGTTCTGTGCTTTGTGAAATATATGCTCTACTGAGCTTTTAGCCTTTTTTAGCTCATGATTAAAAAAATGTACAGTACATTTAGTTCAGTTACAGTCAAATAACCTACAGCTAATTAGCCAGCAACTTATGTGTTTTGACAGGTTGATAATCACCCCAATTGAGATAGAAGAAGAGTAAATAATGAACCTAAATTCATCAGGTGGACTTGAAACACAACTCCAAATGAAAGCTAAAGTTGCTTCTTGCTGGAAATTTTTAGTTTTTTAGTCCCACACACCTGTCACTTATAGTATGATGTGCTGTATCGGTTTTCAAATTAAGCACTTAAGCCATAACTTTATAAAATTACATCTTCAAGGTAGGTATGTTTATTTTTGTCCATAAAAGTGGCCAACATTTTTTTTATCAAAAAGCATACAAACAAAAACATGTGTATCCATTACTGATACCATATCCAACAGATAATAAATGTATTTGCAGTTCACATTTTTAGGTAATAGTTTCTCCTGTTTATTTTGTGAATATATACTCAGGTTGTATTGACTGTCTTGTCTTTCATTAATTATTGATCAAATCCATATTTTATCAAGTGACAACACGTTTTATTATTTTGCTGCACTACATTATCGGCTTCTAGAACAACGAAAAAACAAAAACAAATGTAAGAGTTTTTGAGCCTCATGCAAAGGTAAAAGATGCATGGGAAAACATTTGCAAGTGCCGAACCACCTCAGGTCTGTCCTTTCTCTTTCTGACAGTCTGTGTCACCCTGTCTGTCTCTGCAGGTATCGCTTCCTATCAGTGCATCCAGTCTCCGGTGGGCTGGAGCTCCAGAGGGCCCGACCTTTCCAACTGCACCTCTCCGTGGGTCAGCCAAATTGCACAGAAGGTTAGTCACACACACACACACACACACACACACACACACACACACTGTGCAAATCCCCTAAAGCCAGTCAACAAGCAGCGCTCTCTTAAATGTCAAAATATTTGACATTACAAACACCTCCGCCTCACTCCAGATTAAGAGCGGAGAGAACGCGGCCAACATCGCTGGGGAGTTGGTCAACTTGACCCGGGGACGAATCTACGCTGGTGACGTCAGCATGTCCGTCAAGTTAATTGAACAGCTATTGGACATCCTGGACTCCCAGCTCCAGGCCTTGAGACCAGCCAATAAAGAGTCAGCAGCGCGCAATTACAACAAGGTAAATTGTTACTGCTGTCAGTGCAGAGGTGTACTTGACCTTTCCTGGAAAAGAGAGCAGAAATGTCAGTGACGATGATTGTAACATTAGAGCTTTTTATTCTTCTATTGTAGCTGCAGAAGAGGGAACGCACATGCAGAGCTTATGTTCAGGTAAGAAAGACAGACAAACAGACAGATAGATAATAAAAGGAGTAAGAATAAAACACGTCTTTCTCGTTCTCTCTGTCAGGCGGTCGTTCAGACAGTGGACAACCTGTTGGGTCCGGAGGCCCTGGTGTCCTGGGCGGACATGAGCGGCGTCGATCAGTCCCGCTCAGCATCGCTGCTATTAGACGCAGTGGAGAAAGGAGCATTTCTATTGGCAAACAATCTTTATGAAGGGCGCTTCAGTGACAGGGCACCAAATGTTGGTATGTGGTCCCTCTCTTCTCTTTCTTTTGCTCTACATGTGTGGAAATGACCAGTTGCTCTAAGCTTTTGTGTATGTCTGTTCCTGTGTGCACAGATCTGGAGGTGTATGTTCTAAACACAGAGGCAGACATACAGGATCTGACGTTCCCTCACTCCTACGACAGTGACAGCATCTTGCAGATATCAGCACTGGCTCTGCAACAGTACAGCAACAATGGTTTGTGACACATACCAACACCATTTTATACAGCTGGGTATTATAAAAGATGTTGCCTGGGTTGGTAAACCATAGGTGGGACAAGTATCGGGTTGTGAAAATAATACTAGTTTTTGTCCACAGATCAAAATCCATACATTATAAAATGTAAGATGGAAGTCTTGAATGTTCTCTTCACTATGTCACCCTTTCCTCTGCAGGCCAGGTGAAGCTGGTCCTCTCGCTCTATAAGAACCTGGGCTCCTTCCTGACTACCCAGAACTCCACGCTGCGACTCGGATTGGGGCTGGGCCAGGGATCGGAGGCCATGCGCAGGAGCCTGGTGGTCAACTCCCATGTCATCTCCGCCTCTGTGCACCGAGGATCCAACAGAGTGTATCTCTCCGAGCCGGTGATCTTCACTCTCAGACACCTGCAGGTCTGTATGGAAATCTGTTGGCCTCTAATGTTAAAATGAGCAAATTCCCTCATGGTCACTAAGTATTATTTATGCCGTATGCACTTAAATATGTGTTGGTGTGCGTCTGACTCCACAGCTGGAGAACCACTTTGGCCCCAACTGCTCTTTCTGGAACGGAACAGGGGTTTCTGGGAGTGGCCGGTGGTCCACACAGGGCTGCCGTCTGTTACACACTAACAACACACACACTACCTGCGCCTGCAACCACCTGTCCAGCTATGCCGTGCTCATGACATATCAGCAACCTGCTGTAAGTAACACGCAGCACAAAAACGCTGCATTGTTTGAGTGTGTGTGTTTCTTCTGGATGTGCATGAACCTTCTCTCGCACAGAACAGAGGCACAATGTCAGTGGCGCAAAATGTAGCATTTAGCATTTTTGCAGATGAATGGACGGTGTTATACAATATTACTGCCTCTACTGCCTCATTTAAGTTGGCCAGATGCCAAACCGTAACTTCATAAATCCAGCTCAATCCTCGACCGACAAAGGCTTACCGACTCCACCTTTGTGCACCTTTTGCTGAAGCACAGTTGGACTTCACCCCACCCTGCTGTTCAAAATGTTGTTTAAAGTCAAAATCCATCCATATTCGCTCACAATCCTGCATCTGCACCTGTTCCTGCACTCATACAGGTACCGTTTATGATCAGATCTCTTCCCTGTCTGCTTCAGTTTGGGGTCGGTGTAGAAGAGCTTCTGGTCTATGTGGTTTCCTGGGTTGGCATCTCTGTAGCACTGGTGTGTTTGGCCACCTGCCTTACCACCCTGTGCTGCCAGGGGGCGCCCTGGCACACGGACCACAGCACCATCCACTGCAACCTGTGGGCCAACCTGCTCATCACTGAGCTGCTCTTCCTTGTTGGTGCCAACAAGACGCAATACACGGTGAGCGCTCATTCATTCCTGATGCATTTTAAAGATGTGGTTTAGGGTACGTTTTGTGGAATATTCCATCTTCTCTATCTGAATCTGCAGGTCGTGTGCTCCATCATTGCTGGCCTGCTGCACTTCTCACTGCTCTCAGTGTTTTGCTGGTTGTGTCTGGAGGCGGTGGAGCTGTACTTGCTGCAGCGGGAGGTATTCGAGGGACGTAACTCCAGGAGGAAGTATTTCTACCTGTGTGGCTACTCTATTCCTGGGCTGGTGGTGGCTGTCTCTGCAGCCATCGACTTCAGAGGCTACGGCTCCAAAACTGCGTACGTTGACTACACGTGGGTGTGTGTGCGTGCATGTGTGTGTTTGTGTGTGTGTGTGTGCACGAGCGTGCATGTGTGCGTGTGTGTGTTTGTGTGTGTGTGTGCGTGCACATTTTTACTACATCTGTATATTTTTGTATCAGCCCTAGAATGACTTCGCTATTAAGGAGATTATTATTGACTGTGTTATCGTGTGTGTGTGTGTGTGTGTGTGTGTGTGTAGATGTTGGCTGCGAACAGACAATTACTTCATCTGGAGTTTCCTCGGACCGGTTGGTGTCGTCATTACGGTGAGAATGGAGAATTCATGCAGACACAATTTTTTAAATATATTTTGAATCATCAGCGTGTTATAACATCATGTTGAGTCATCATTAATAAATCTATATTAAACAGTCTTTGTTCTTTGTTCGGCCTCAGTTGAACCTGGTTGTACTGGTGATGACCTTACACAAGATGCACAGTACTGCTGCTTTGAAGCCAGACTCCAGTCGCCATGACAACCTGAGGTAAGTACAGTGTCTCATGCTGATCCGTTGTGTTATGTGAAGATAATAATACTACTAACAATAAATAGTAATAGTAAAGTTGTATTTAGAGTTTTTCCGTCCTGTTGCATGTTTATTTGTAATATTATTATTTATATAATTAGTTAATTAATAATTATTTAACCTGATTAAACTACAGGTACAAAACTTAAGAAAAACTTTAGAAATGAATGTCTCTTGAGCCGGAGCCAGGCGGTTATGTTTGAAGGACCTATTCCATGTTCCCTTCTGAGAAAGGGAACTAATGTATATTAAATGAAACAGGTGTGTCATAGTGAAGCTCTCGCATGTTGTTAAGTCAAACATTCGCAGCTTTTCCATGATCAGAAAAAAATGCACTACAGCAGTCTTGACAGTAGTATGGAAGTAATTTCCTGCATGGTCTGTATACGTATGAAAAAAGTGTTTCCAGACGTTTGCCTCTCATACGTTCACTGCCGGGTTTGACAGTTTGAGCGGAGTTCACGAGCAGTGATTGACTGCTGCGTCGGACTCCTCGGCTCTGATTGATTGCTTTTCTTCGGGCGAGGTGCGAATGCCATTAGGGGCACTAAGAGGAGGAACCAGATTTTTGTTCACAGATTATCTGTATTACTGCAGGATAAAGTGACAGTTTGAGTAAATATGACAGAAAGCAATATTTATTAAAGTTTCCAAATGTAGCTTTTAAACTAGGGAATCGGAAAAATCAAATTACTCACAGATTTAGGTGAGTGAAGTCTTGTTGAAATCTTGAAAATGTGATTTCCAGGGCGTGGGCGGTGGGCTCCCTGACGCTGCTCTTCCTGCAGAGCGTCACCTGGTCCTCAGGCCTGATGTTCCTGTGCGCCCCGTCCCTCCTCCTGGCGTACCTCTTCTCCTCCCTCAACACCGCCCAGGGCCTCCTCATCACCATACTGCACTGCACCCTTGCCAGGAAGGTCTGTGTCTGTGTCCATCTGTCTTTATGGACCTGTAAGCCCCGATCTGTAACCTCCTCATTTGTGACTAACGAGAAATGTTACATGTTTAACTATCGCACGTAGGGTCAGAAGGACTACGGCCGATGCCTGCGCCTCTCGCAGTGTTGCGTAACCTCCTCTTCCAGCTCTCCGGACTCGGTGAAGGGCGCTGCCCTGCGGTCCAACAGCCGCTACACCAGCAGCCAGAGCCGGAGAGCCACCGCTAACAGACAGGTACATTACAAAACACTGCATCTCTGAGTAACTTTGTCTCTCTCACTGTCTGAGTCAGTCTGACCATGTGTGAAATATTTATATTCAAGAGTCGTATCAGGAGGATGTGGAATGACACCGTTCGCAGACAGACTGAATCGTCCTTCATTGCTGCAGACGTTAACAACACGCCTACTCTTAACCGAGGTAAAGATTTTTATTCTATTAAATGTCAGTGCTGCCTCTTCTTTTGTTCAGTTGTATTCATTTCTCTCCATCTTTCCTCAGCTGCTTTGGGGAATCACTTCCTGACTAATCCAGTGTTGCAGACTCATGCTGGAGCCTCTCCTTACGACACGATGCTGGCCCAGGGGTACAACCAGCCCTTCACTTCCACAGGTATACATACTCTCCCTCTTTATGTTGGTATCTTTTACTGTCCTTGTACGTATGTGTGCTCCCAACCTTGCAAAACTGATGCCATTATTTCACATGTAAGGCCACTCCCTTAAGTTTCTTAAAGGTTGCACAGCATCAACTCTCAAATTTAATGTGCTCAATTCTGACATACCTTTTGACAATTTTGAAAACATTTTGCCCACTTAATGTGTGTGTTTATGTGTACATAACATATTTTTATAAGGATCATGGTATTTAAGAAATAATAATAACTTGCAAGTGCTTTCTCATAAACAAACACTGACACTGTTTCTAAATTAGCCTAAACATTATCTATTACATTTCTGTACCATAATTCTTTGTTAGCATACATTTATATCTGTGATAAGATAATAATAGCCAATAATATCAGGCGACTGATTTATTGCTTTGGCTCTGCTTCCTGAATTTCCCTGAGTGGCTGAAGACTGTTGCCCTTTTCTGTTTATAATTTTTCTGTTCCTGTACATTCTGAATGTTTTGAATGTAACGTGTTTGGTTTATACCCGTGTGGTGTTCTGTTTCTAGTTTTTGACCTTGAATTGTTTGTCTTTTAAATATTTTTGTGCACTTTCCCTCTCTGCCTCTCTGTCTAAACGTGGACCAGTAGGAACCTTCAGAAAGAGTATGAGCTCTCCTTTATTGTGCTCACTCGAATCATTGAGCGCCACTTCCTTGTTCAATTCATAGACTACTGTGCAGCATTTTCACACAGTAATTATTGACCATAAGGACATAACATACATCTCTCCCAAGTGGCTGCATAACTGAACATTTCATCAAAGAATGTTTTCAATAATAACATTTTCCTGGGAAAGCCACTCCCTCGCTAGGCACATGAACCCTAAACTCTTTCATCCATTCATCCATTCATTCACTTAAATCTCTTCATGTGAATCTTTTGTGGTTTCCCTGTTCTCTAATTTTCATCTTCCTGTTTCTTCCAACAGAAGGGGGAGTGTCCCAGAGCCAGGAGTCCTGTGGGTTGGACAGTGTGTGTCTCAATGGAGGCTACACCCCCAACACCTTCACCCTGCACGGTCTGGGAACCACACCCGGGTCCCGAGCTGGAGTGGTGGGCAGCGCTGACCTTCTGCGGGAGGGAGGAGTTGGCATAGGAGGTGATGACATCTCCCCAGCCCTCCTCACCCCTCACGGGGCCACAGATCTGGGCAGCGGTGCTGGAATGCGTCGTAACCTGTCCGATGCAGCGGCGCTGGAGAAGATGATCATCTCAGAGCTGGTGCAGAGCAACCTGAGGCCCTCAGTCGCCATGCCTGTTCCTCCTGAGCGCTACGGAAGCCTGGCGCGCCCTCAGCACCACGACAGGGCCGCCCTCACACACACTGCCACTTTGACTCGACACGCACAGCCACCCCAAGAGGGCTGGGCTGCCACCATGCAGCCAAACGCACGCCACACTGCACAAGAGGCCTGGGCGCACACGCGGCACCACACACAAGACGCTGAGACACATTCCACAGCACGTGTGCAAGATCACGCCACGGCGCCGCGCTTACAAGATGGCTGGTCACACTCACGGGTTTCTGGAGACTCTGAGTCCCGTGAGCTGCTAAAAGACGGGGACAGGTCGTTGCAAGGCACTCTGAGTCGCCGCGGGCTCCAGGACAGGCAGCAAGCGCGCCCCCCTGATGTTCAGGCACGGCCCTACTCCACCCTCAGCCGCACACCCGGCACCCTGTCACGCCACCGCGGCACAGTCGAGCCGAGCCTAGTGACCGACAGAGACCGAGAGAGGGACAGGGAGAGAGACAGGGAGCGTTACCGGGACAGGCCTCTCCCGCCTCCTCCTCCCCCTCCCCCACAGGAGTCTGACTCCCTGTACAAGGCTCTGGAAGAGCCCCTGCTGATGAAACAGAGGGAGGCAGGTGTAGAGGCATGGAGAAGTGGCCAAGACAGAGAGAAGGACGAGACATTTCTCTTAAAAAGAGATGAAATGATGGACGAATGGAGGGGAGGAAACGAGAGAAGGAGGGACGAGTCTTTTACCTCTCAGACGAGAGATGAAGAGATGGACGAATGGAGAGCTGGAATGGAGAGAGGGAGGGAGGAATCTCATCTGCTGGAGAAGAGAAGTGGAAGGATGGAAGTGTGGCGGGGCGAGACAGACCAGGAAGAGACTTTTATAACACAGAAGAAAGATTTTGAGATTGACGGATGGAGAGGTGGGATGGACAGAGAGAAAAATGAATCCTTGTTTTTAAAGGACAGAGATGGATGGAGAGCAGGGATTGAGCGAGAAAACGAGAAACAGAAGGATAGAGCGCTGGATGTGTGGCGAGGAGGGATGGATATAGACAGGGACGAATCTTTCCTGTTCGAGAGCAAAGATGGCGGCCTCGACGGGAGGAAAAGAGGGAAAGATAGAGGGTCTCTTCGGTATCACGGCGAACGAGAGGATTCTGACAGCTTTGCTCTGCCTTTGACCCCTGATCTTGACCTTGACCCTGACTCTTCACCTATCTACGCCCGGGATTCAAACCCCTCCCCGCTCTATCCCGGAGACCGACGCTCGCCTCCGCTCAACATCTTCCCCCGAAGCTCTCCCCCGACGAACATCTTCGCTCCTCGAGAAACTAACTCGCCTCCAAACAATCTCTACTCGCGCCACTCCCCCCAGGTGTACAGCCGAAGCAGCTCCCCTCCTCGCTTCTACACCCGCACCTCCCCCCCGACCCTCTCTTACCCGGACAGCAGCCCCGAAGGTCCAGAAGAGGTCAGCAGCCCCATGGGCCAGCCCCAGCGGCCCGCCCTGGAACTGCCATACAGCCTGGGGCGACCCCCGCTCGGCCCGCGGCCCAATCATCTGCAGACCTTCTACCAGCCGCCGCCGCTGGCGTCGAATGGAGAGGCAGCGTACACAGCAGAGCCCACCTCGGAGGGAGACGACGGACAGATGCAGCGGGTGACGAGCCTGTGACTAGGGCGGTGGTGATCGGGGCATAGAAACCAGGGACGAGGAGGAAGACGGCGGTTGTAACCAATAAAGCAGATCAATCTGATGGAAAAGATGACGATTATGATGACAAAGAGGATAATGATGATGGATAATGAAGGTAATGATGATAACAGTGATGGCTCCTCCCTGCTTCTATCTCCCGATCACCACGAGACTTCCCCCTTTTCATGTTTTGTTACTTTTCTATGACTGTGATCCATTTTTAATTCTTCCTCCTCCACTTCCTCTCTTTGCTCTCTCTTTCCTGAAACCCTTCTGTGTCTTCCCGTCTCATTGGTGCTTATCCTTATTGGCCCATCGTCTTAAGTTTCTATTGGTTTGTCGGCTGGGTGTTGCCTTTCCCTGTAGCAAGCAAACAGTGTGTCAAAGAAGCACTTGTGTGTTGCCAAAAAATCCTTTCAAAGAACATGTGCATGACTTTATAGTGGCTTTACCAGGCTGCATACTGTAGGAGGAAAGTGCTGAAGTGTGAGTGTGTGTGTCTGTGTGTGTGTGTGTGTGTGTGAGAGAGCGTGTGTGTGTGAATAGCTTGATGAGCATGCGTGTGTGTAAGGATGAGTGTGAGTGTGTGTATATACATCACTCTTGTATAATTAATGTATCACAGTGAAGCATTTTATCAATATCAACTGGGGGGCCTCTTACACACATCCCCTCCTACTGATTTTGAACTCTTGACCAATCCCATTTCACATCAAGAACCCCCCCCCCCCCACCCCCCCTCAAAAAAAAAAAAAACACCCCTCCCTCCACCTGCCACAAACTGTTGGTGATGGAACTCGTTGCCACGGAGCCTGTCATAGCAACAGAACTATTGACTCCAGAGACAGAGATCATATGAAACCTCAGAACTTTTCTGCAACCCCCTGAGATCTTTGTAAATATCGACCTCCAGTGTTCTGATTGTCTTGTATTGCTATTGAAGTTCAAGTAAATATGTGAAATAAATGTTACCGTCTTTCTCTTTGTGTGGATGTACAGAGAGAATGGTGTTTCACTCAGAGGAGAAATGCATATCTGCAATGACTGTTGATGGATATAATGAAGAGATGAAAATAACGACTTTTACAAGCTGTGGTTTATGTAACTAAGTAAATGTACTTAGTACTATAACGTACTTGTACTTTACTTGTATACTTCCATTCCAACCTACTCAACACACTATCTGACACAGTTAGCTACTTTGTAGATAGAGATTCTATATACTAGAACTACAATGACTTTAATATGAAGCTTTGTTACAGATTAAAACAACTCATCTGTATATAAAGTGTCTTAAATTGGCTCCAACTCATCCGGCTACAATTGAGCTGCTTCTTATGCATCAGTACCAATAAACCAATAATACTGTCTATAATAATGGATCTCTGAAGGGGTCTGCTCAGTTAATACTTTTACTTTTGATACGCAGGTGCACTGTATATATTTAAGTATATATTGAATGCAAGACATAATATATTTAAATGGGGTGTTGCTTGATCTGAGTACTTCTTCCACCAATGCTGATGGAGAAAATGCTCTTGCCTAAATGTTAAATAATCAAATTGATTTATATACACATTTCAGAATTGCATATTTAACCCATCACAGTAAAGAGATGAGTTGAACCTACAGTAACAGTAACGACGTTTATCAGCTTTAACTAACTGGTACAAGAATCAGGTAGAGCATGCACCACGATACAGACATTTACTACATTTACTACATTATATGGACTGGATTTACAGTTGTGTGGACTCTACTTTTGTTCACAACAAAAATGGTGAGATGGTGGAGACCAAAAGCAGAGCATAAAGAGAATATAATTAATACTAGGACTTATATTTGGCATGGCCAGAAAATGCTGTCTACTCATTGACAAATAGGTCAACATATTTGCTATATTCATTTAATATATGTTACTGTTGTTTTAAAAGTGTCTTGCTTTGCCCAAAAATGGTTCAATAACTCAACTAAATTTACTTTAGGATGGAGTAATCATCTTTAAAAAGATTATGCAATGATGTGTCTTGCGTAGTCAGAGCTAAGAGCAAAGGTCTGTACTCCTACACCATGATAATGCTAGCGCTTTTGGCTTTTTAAAAATGTATTCCCTATTGTCATCATTGTGTTGGATGACGCTAAGCCCAGGATGCAGCGACAGTACCGCAGCAAAATAGATATTACATGATAGCGATAATAGAAGGGGAGGAGATGACATGTGCAGTCATTGGCAGTCTTACACCCACAGTCTACATCCGGGTGTCAGAGGAGGACGGATAAGCGCTTTGCAACAGAGGCTCCTCCTCCGGCCACGAGCAGAGCATCGCCTCACTGCTCTGCAGTCCTGGGAGCCAACTCACCCGATGGAGACCCGTATCGCTGGTCCTGCTGAAGGGAAGGGAGGCCCAGGAGAACGAGAGCCAGGACTGAGCGGGAAAGAGACCCTTCTGCAGTAAAATTACATGGCTTTTCACACTTTGTCTACAGGGGCCGCCGACATCAACACAAAATATAATTTCCTTATAGAGGCTTTAAAGAGACAATGATTATACAAAAAAATAAAATGTAATGATATGTGTGCTCTTGGAGTGGTAAGTTTTGCAACATAGTCTAGCATTATAGAAAAGTCTGAGAGCTAGCTAAACATGATTATATCTATTGTGTAGACATCCTCCTAGTCATTTATCTCATTATTGAACAATACAACACACTGAATGCAAACAGAAGGACAGACACATCCTACCACATCTAAATCATACAACACATTAGGAAAATGAGTTGCTTTCTCGCTATTTGTGCTTTCACCATTACATTCACTGGATTTATGTAAAAAACAAACCAAAAAGACAGCTACATTACAACTTATATTACATGTTTGTATAAAAAATATGACATCCTACGTTATTTATTACAAAATGTTATTTCATAATACTAACATCCAAAAGTGCTTTTACAGTATCGTTTGAAATGTACAAATCTGTATATATTTACAGGTAACGTGTAGAGTGGTAGTGGTTGCTTCTCATCTCACCGGTAAGTATCGCAGGTGAAGCTAAGGTCGGTCACATGGACAACAGGACAGGCTCCAGAGCGGCCAGTATCGTTTTCAGCACCCTCCCCTCTTCCTTTCTCCCAGTTCACACGGTGTCTTTTGAGCCACATACAGGGTGTCACAAGCTCTACTATCCTCTCTCTCTCTCTCTCTCTCTCTCTCTCTCTCTCTCTCTCTCTCTCACACACACACACACACACACACACTCACACACACTATCCATATGAGGTATGTGGTTTGACTTCACTGGAAATGGTCTCACATTCTTCAAATGTCTTGTCTATCCAAGGTAGGCTGCAGGCAGCAGGTGGATGCTGGAACACAAAGGGGCTGGTGGAGGTGAGATTTAGCAGACGGTGTGGTGCGGCGACAAGGGGCTGTCCAGGGTCTCGGTCGGAGACAGATCTGAACTCGAGCTTTTAAACATGGACGAGATGTGAAAGGCCTGGGAAACACACAAACGCACAAGCCACCCCTTACGATTTGAACAGACGATGACATGTGGACATGCACAAACTCAAGCAGGCAAGGTTATACTTACCACCCAGTAAGCAGTGAGGGCTCCTTGTATGTAGCCAGTTAGCACGTCGGACGAGTGGTGCCTGTGGTCCGAGATGCGGGTCAGACCCGTGTAGACCGCCAGCAGAACCAGGAAGAACTGCAGAGCCGGCCTCAGCAGCCGAGCCCCGCGCCATGTCAACCGCGCCTGAAGGTAAAACTACATGGCGAAAATCAACATTAGTCAGTGCACAGAACAATAAGGTCAACATCTGTTACTGTAAATAATGACCAAGGTTCTGCAGTTTACGTTATTCATGAGTTATTCAACATGTCTACCTTGTTAGGATTTATTTAATAAGTACAGACTGGTGCCATACTCACCACTCTGTGCTCTTTGAATGTCTTCATTAGTATGTATAGGATGGATGGATGTAATTTGTGTTAACTTGATTGAATACAAGGCCTAATAACTTGAGGTTAGGGCCCCTCTCAAGACAGACCAGCATAGTATTGTTGGTGAGACCATGGGTCCTGATCAGACAGGGGCGGCTTTTAAAAAATTCCTAACTCGATGCCTCACGTTTTTGCAGGAGCGCCCTTATCGCCTCGAGGTGAAGCTTTTTTTTCCATTGTGGGGACTTCTGCTGGATATCCGGTGCTACGGAAGCCTGGAGGCTAGTTAGTGTGATATTTAAGATTTTGGTAAGTTGTCTTCATTAATTTAAACTGGACTATTAATGATCAGGTAGCTGACAGTTAAGAAAATGATAGCACTTATTTGGTCCTTTATTTATTAGGTTTAGGTTTTTTTAGTCCAGCATATACTATTACCAAACAAATTTGCACTTGTTTAAACTGCCACCAACTCCATCGCCACACAGTGAACATGCCTGTTGGCCCCTGAAGGTCCAGGTTGCTGATCCATCCTTGTCATTGAGTCTCTATCTCTATAAGATAAATACTGTCAAACACTAATTTATTGCAGTTGGTCCGGTCATTATTTAAATACTGGCTATTATCTGAGAATGGATGAGAGGCTTAATGTATTAAAATCTACAAATAGACACAATTTTCCTCCAGATGGATGTGTTGAATACACAATTCAGTGCTTGCAAGATTTAAAGTTATGGTGATCATGGTCTTAGATATGCCTTGTTTTTCATCTTCCCTTCTTACCCGTTTTAACAAGCAAGCCAAGACTGCCCCCCCCCCCCCACACACACACACACACACACACATTATGTTGAATGCACACATGTACATTAGGCACTTGCTCAGGGACACAGACAAGCTGCCATAAACACATATAAATAAAGGAGCCTGCACACACGCGCACACATACACACACACACACACACACAATAGTGGAGAGCAGTGAGGCGGTGAGGCAAGGTCACACTCCTCCCACAGCAGAACAAAGCTGTCTCTGTTTGTCCCATTTCTCCTTTTAGTCCTTTGCTTTCTGCCTCTCCTCTTTTAGTCTCTCTCTTTCTCGCTCTTCTCTTTCATTCACTCGCTTTCGGCTGCTAACTGGGCGGATGATGGCTCCCTGTTTCATTCATTCTCTTTCTCCATTTTATAGAGAGATGGTAATTGGAAACTGAAGACAGTGACTTGTGTTTTCCAGTGTGTGTGTCTGTGTGTGTCTATGTGTGTTTGAGAAAATGTGTGATAGATCCATAGAGAAAATAATACTCACTGCTAAATAGAGCAATGTGTACATCGCAAAGGAAGCGTGACCAGAGAAGAAGGACTTCCTAAAAAAATGGAAAAGTATTTAGAATAACACAGAACAAAAGCATACTACATAACACGCTGTATATTAACACACACACACACACACACCTGGCCTCCTCTTCCAACCGGTGGTCGGGCTGGCGGCAGGTCACTGTCGCGACGTAGGTTCCAGGTGTGCAGTTAAGCGATGCATAGGTGACTCCGCACACAGACAGGAAGTGCGGTCGCAGCCGCCCGACACTCAGCTTGGCCATGTTGGTCAGTGATTGGCCAACACAACAGCCAAACAGGAAGCAGCCCAGCTCCTTGTACAGACAGGACACATACAGGTTCCTCACGAAGGCCTTGGAGCTGACGCCTCTGAAATGAACTCGGTAACACTCCCCGAGGGCGATCTGGAGGTGGACACATGGTCAGAACAGTCATATTGCATTCTCATCCTCACATCGTGTTCAATGAATAACGGACAGGACTGGCACGACAGGGGTGATCGCTATGATGGGTACTCACAGTGAGGCCGGTGATTATGATGCCCCCGGCGATGAGTAATTCATCCGGTATGGCCTCTCGATGCAGATAAGGATAGATGATGCTGGGGTCCCCGCACATGAAGCCCCTCCTGTACGGACTCACTGCCTTCAGCTCACATGCAAAGAACGGGATGGAAGCTGCACAGGAAGAGAAGGGAGTTGATTTGATAGCCCAACAATGCCCAGTGGGAGTGCAGACATTCCTCTTTGTGATGGGAAAGTGGACTTGATGCGTGGGAGGAGAAAAGAGGAGTGAAACTAGAGGATGAAAAAATGCAATTTAAGTCATGTGAAATGATGTGTCATCTATACACACGTGCAGACGAGGGCTGGGTGTCATTTTAAATTGATTCTAGGGGTTTGTGGTTCTGTAGCAAAACCAAAACCATCACCCTAATCTTTTTAATACTAACTGATTAACTGAATAGACATGAGGTCAACATTTTAACCCCAAAAGAGCCTTTAAAACGATTGCCATGCCAATTAACCTCAACTTTACGTTGTAATGCTCGCTAGGAAATGTTAGCATGCTAACAAGCTGAACTGAGATGTGACAATGGACTAACCTGCTAACAGCATGTTAACGCTGTCATTATCACCATTGTTAGCATTTAGCTCAAAGCAGTGCTATGCCAAAGTACAGCCTCACATAGCTGATAACATGGCTGTAGACTCTTAACAAAAGAAGCCAAACTTCTTCAAATTGCAATGTTGATTCTATTGTAATGTTGATTTCTGCAAGAACTTTGCAGAAATAAAATATAGCCTAAAACCAACAAAAGCCATTTAAATAATCTGATTAAATAAAGAAATATATGTTTTTGAGACGACAAAAGCATTGATGTCGGATACCAAGCACCGGTGCACATATGACGCCCTCAAAAGAAGGAGGTAACGGAAATTCATGGCTATAATAAAACTGGGAATATGAGATGAGCAGACTGAGGGAAGGTCCAGAGAGGAATAGTTTTACAGGAAAATAAGGGTGGGAACCCTGACTTATTTTCTGGTAACAATGCTTTGAATTGTGTGTGTGTGTGTGTGTGTGTGTGTGTGTGTGTGTGTGTGTGTGTGTGTGTGTGTGTGCCTGTTGATGAGAAGAGAAAGGGGGGTTGTTAGTGACAGTTCTCTTCCCTACAAAACAAAGAGCAAATGCCGCCGCAAACCAGAGCCAGACACTGTCTCTGTTTGTCTCACACTGTCTCTGTTTGTCTCTTGAGTGTTTACCCCTCGATCTCTCTCTTTTTCTCTCCCTCTCTCTCTCTCTCCCTCTCTCTCTCTCTCCCTCTCTCCCTCCTCCCTCTCTCCTCTCTGTGTCCTGCATGCCTGCACATACAGTAGAGAAAGGGAGAGACAGACAGAAAGAGAGAGCCTCCCTCCCTTCTTCATATGTCAAATCTGTTGTTAATACAGACTATCTCTCTGTCCAGCTTTTTCCAATTAGCCAACATTATATAACCTCTTCTAGTCATATATAGGGACCATGAGAGGGAGCAACAATCACACACACACACGCACACACACACACACACGCACGCACGCACGCACACACACACACACACAGACAGTGGATCGTGCATGTATTTATTTATACCAAATACAATCCCCCTGGCCCGGCTCTACCCTGAGAACTGTAGGTTGTCATGGAAACTGCAGAATTCCCTGGGCAATGCACAAAGCAGCTGGCACGGAGCGCTCCAGAGCGCATGCGTGGGAACAGAGAGCAGGGATACATGCAGATGGAGAGGGAACTTGAACAACTTTCTTTCCTTCGTTCCTTCTTTCCTTCTACGTATAAACGTGGTGTTCATTTGCTGCTCGTGTAGACCCGCATGCCTGAGCGTCATGAATCTTTGTTGACTAAATAAAAAGGGACGGAAACAAAGCGGAACAGAACTCAACAAGTTCACCCTCACCATTTGACATAGGAACAAATACAAATGTTCACCTGTAGTTTCAAAGTTAAAATGAAATGGCTATTGTACGAACAAATATGCAGGCAATGATTGCTTTAATTGCTGAATAATAAAATGTAAGCAAATGGTGAAAACGAATCAGATCAGATGCTTGTTTTGTCTGACCAACACAACACAAGCCTAAATATATTGATTAATAATGGAGAAGCAAATCCTTGCAATTAAGAAGCTGGAGCGATGAATACTCGACAGTTTGTGCTTAAGAAATGACCTAAAAAGGTCCTTTGATTAATTAAATCGACTATTTGATTCTTCAGCTATTTGTTTCAGCTTTAAAAATGCTTACATGGGTAAAATAGACTTCAAATCAGTATAGTCTGTTGACTCCGTCTACGTATGAGTGGACAAAATAACAGAAACAACTGCAATCCACTGCAAACAGACTAACAGAGTTCCACAGAGTCGTATCAGCACCCCACACCAAACAACTATTAACTTATGTGATACTGATTGGTTGGGATGAATGCACGTTTTACAGGTGCTTTGGTCACATTGAGTTCACTCCCTTCAACAAAGTAGGTTACACGTGAAGAAACAATATTCTGATGTACATTGTGATATTTACCCAGGCAGAGGCAGAGGAGGTCTAAGCCGACCAGAAGTTTTCTTTTGGATAAAGCCGGACCCGTTATCTGTATGAGTTTCTTCCCCGTGTCGTTCTCCATCCCCATCCCTGCGGCGGCCAGGCTGCTCCTGTTGTCCGTCAGTTTGAGCTGGAGCTCCGCGCTGGACGCGGCCACGCCGGCGCTCTGCGTCGCAAATGTATCCAACATAACGATTGGCTGCGGATGGACGCTCGGAGGAAAGAACTTGTTAGCATCAGAAACTTGGGATCGCCCTTGAACTACTCATGTGCAGAGCTGCGGAGAGACTGGAAGTAAGTATAAGTCCACACGTTGGCACCGTATCTATGGTGCCCACCACGCCACGTGCCGCCTCGATGTCAAAGTACAGTTTCTTTTTTACGCATTTTGAATTTCATCACAGAGTCTGCAGGGCTCGCCCTGACTCGTTGCAGGGCACCCGTCACCCTGAAGATATGTCCTACGGTGCAGCCGAAAACTCCAAACTGGTTGAGTAACAGACAGACTCACTCTCTCCGTCTCTCACTCTCTCTCCCACTCTCTCTTCCCCTCTCTCTCTCTTCCTCTCTCTATGTGCCCAAAAGGTAATTAATTAAGGGTGAGGCAATCGTTTCCATTACCTTATGGGAAGAAGTGCATCAAACCCACATGTTGCAATATGGGATGTATTTATTCATAATGTACCTTTTAACCAAACAATTGAACTGTAACTCAAGGGCATAATTCTCCTCATATCTGTAAATCTTAGTGACCATTTTCATTTCCTTCCTTTTTTAAGTAAGCATCATGGCACATATCCAACAATTAATTGCTGCTTTTGGTCATCACAGTTAAAAAGCATGTGGGCAATCCATTGATAAATGCTTAATAAAAAGCAGAGGACATTAAACAGAGCAGATGTTCTGTTTTATTGTGTCTCTATGGTGTTGCCATCTACTGACCAATTGAGTAGCTAAGATGAACTTGGGTGAGGGTCAACATGTTGTCAACACCGGTCAATATCCTACATGGTCCGAAGATAATTAAGTAAGCAATATACCCAGACTCACTTTGTATTATGTCCCAAAAATATGTGTTTTCTTTTCTTTTCTTTTCTTTGGGGAGGGGAGGGATTGATTGAAAGTAACAGATCAAGATAATGTTTTTTATTTTTCTTTAGGCCTACAAGTTTCCATTAACAACATGAGAAACAAGACATATAGTTTTACTCACAAAACGAAAATTGCATCAGTTCCTTTATTTACCCGAGCAGTGTTAAACAAAACGAATGGGAATCTTTTGTATTTTAACTATCTGCTGTAGGGGGCAGCAAAAGCAATGTCATGGGAGGTTTCAGGGGGGTGAGGGAGAGAGAGAGAGAGAGAGAGAGAGAGAGTAGGAGTATGAGAGAGAGAGAGAGAGAGAGAGAGAGAGAGAGAGTGGGAGTGAGAGAGAGAGAGAGAGAGTGGGAGTGAGAGAGTACTCATTTTCTAATTGTGATGAAGTGAAAACAGTGACATGCACTTCCTTTTGAAAAAAGTCCAGCAGATCAGATGTTGTTTTTTTTTTGTCCAAAAGGCTAGTATGTAATCCTGACCTCATTATCCAAGGGTATGAACACTGTATTCATGCATGTGGGTGTGTGTGCACAAATGTATTTATAATTATAGCAATTGGTTGCCTTAGGTTAATTAATAGTCTAGTTTCAAGTCTTGTTGATCTTCATTTTGTAAATGTTGGTCCCATTTAGAGTAAGAGAGACGAGAAAACAGGGTACGCTTTAGGGCGGGTCTACCTTGTGATTGACAGGTTGATATCACCAGAGCCATATACGCTGTCTCTATCCCTCTCCTGTGCAGTCCTAATATGCTCCCTTTCTTTCACTGGTTGCAAAAATACAAGATGGCGACGCCCAGAACTTCAAAACTACAGTCCATAAATGTAGTTGTGGTTATTTTTTAGTTTTGCAAGGGGAACAAACATGAACGAAAGACCTACTTTATTTGACGCAGCTCCTCCTCGGCTGTGTGATTATCTTTATCGTCAGTCACTCTGCCCTTAATGCCGTGGGTGGTTGCGTTGCATACTCACGCACAGAGCGTGTTACTTTGACACCTTGGGAATCAGAGTGGGTTGGATCACTTCCTCTTACGACAGGTGGAAAAGCAGAGAGGTCTCTATTTCTTCATCAGCAGATTTATTACCCAACAAGACGGGTGAAATACGTCTACAAACACACACAGTGTTTTAGCATTTAGCAATATAACATGACAGCGTGTCATGACAAACAATTGCTGCTGGTTTCTGGAGAGATTTCGCTTTGTTAAGCAAATCTGGAAACATTTAAGGAACTTGTCTGTGTAACTGGTGAGCTGATGTTGGAACCATGTGAGGTTAGTTTCGTTAGGGAATAGAATAAATGGGTGTTTTGCCCTGCAGGAGCATCTGACCTTCTGCTCACTTTACGTCATACTTGTAAAGCTGACTTCCTCATATCTGTCTGTCACTCCCTCACAGAAACATAAACCCCACATTTTTTTCCACTGTCTTTTCTCACTTGTCAGTCCTCATGGTGTTTTTTTGGCCAGTGTGCACATCAACTAAGCGTGATGGAGGAAGTCAAATGTACGTTTATATCATTATAACAAACAACGTCTCAGTGGGCCGACCTGCAAAGTCAAAGCTTGCGGACCCAATCCAAGCTCTCTAAGAAGATGACAGAAAACTCCCCAAAATAAATTTGAGGGGAAAGCATAGACCGTACCACAGAAGAGGACATTTAAAGAGTGATTCTCTCCTGAACTGTAGATGGGAAAGTTATATAACATGAACAGAAAGTTCAAACAGAGGATGAACATGAAATCTATAATAGCTTGGAGGACGTGCAGTTTTAGGATCAGGCTAATGTCAACTCTTCTAATATTATATCAACTGCAGTACATATTGAATTGCAGTACATCTGCTCAGTTACTTTCCATCTCTTTATATTGATTGACAGAATAAATATAATAATTAAGTTGTTTGCATTTGGTGTTGTAATTGCAGCAAAAAAAGAGAATATAATCATAACAAATATTACACAATAAAATAATATGTATAAATATATGCTATTGATAGTATGACACATTATTATTTCACATCATGTGGTAGGGATTTTTTTTACATTACAGTCAATGAATTTCTTTGTTTACTTGTTGTAATGTCATTGTTATTTAGGCAAATTGATGTTCTTGTTTAATCTTTTACTCTAGATTTTATTTAACAATACATTTATTATTTTATGGATGGTTGTGATTCATTGCAATAATTTCTTGAAACAAATTAAACAAAAACGCAATGACGTTGACTTTAGGAGTAATATGGAAAATGTACAGACATAACTATATATTATATCATAATGACTTATTTAGAGGAACAATATTTTCATGGTGGAAGTTGGGGCCATTTTAAACATGAACTATTAAACATGAACTCTGAAGTCAATTTTCAAATGTATCCATCTTATTCCTTTCTTCTAGGACAGTCTACAAATATTATTACACATGAACAACTCCCTCCCAAATCTAAAAAGTATAGTATTCAAATTAAAATATGTGATGTCATCAGGTATAAGGTGTGTAGCTGCTCCAGCATAATAAACAGTGAAAGTTGTATGAGAACCCAGGGGGATGTTCTGAGGGGACATTTCTTGTTGCACAACTGAGAACCTTACAGCGGAATATATATATTTTTTTTTACATTGATAAAAATAGAAAACACCATAATCAGTGTCCACATAATCAGTATTTCATTCATTGCCTTTGGAGCAGCTCCACACTTTATACTTGACAACATCACAATTTTGAGACGGAAATAATAAAAAAAACACAGACACATTAAAGTGCAATAAAACATTGAAGTAGACTTGAGTTTACCAACATAAACACACCGGAATCACAACAACTTTGCTTTTGCTTTAATATTGTTGACATTTTAATTTTCATTCAGTTTATTTGTGCTTCTTTGTGAGCATGTGGTATAAGCCTATACTCCTCCTGTCTCTTGAAGTTCCCACGTCAAGTTCCCAGATATTGATTCAACATTCCTAGGTCAGGGAAATAACATATTGGAATTCTTCATATAGATGGTGTTCCCCTTTAAAAATAGACAATAACATGTTTTTTACTTGGTAAGGACTTTTGGAATTTCAAGAGCCTTCGATTAAACCACAGCCGTGAATAATGCAATCTCAGCGTGTTTCTCAATAAGTTCCCGCTTTACAGCAGCATTGCACCACTGGTTCCTGAAAACTATATATAAATAATTACTGTGACAACTACTTTTATTTCTGTGTGTGTGTGTGTGTGTGTGTGTGTGTGTGTGTGTGTGTGTGTGTGTGTGTGTGTGTGTGCATGCTTTGGCATGTTTATGTTTTATCATCAGCACAGTGATCTCATAGTCCAAACATATATCTCATATCTGTCTCATTGAAATAATCGTGCACTTCTCTTTTGCAACAACCACAAACATTCCCTTGACATTTCTCTCTTTGCAAACTGCGGATCTGATCAGCTGACTGGTGTTTTGATCGGCATGGAGCATTTGAGAGTGATTACCATAAATCCCATGCGTAAACTCTTGTGTAGGCGGTCAGGGCTGGATGGATCACCACCTGATGATATAGGGAAAGTCCTCACCAGTAACTAACTGGTTGCACTAGGACACACCAGTAAGTGACATACTACATCTTACAGTAAAATGAACTAAGTATTGTCTCTGTTTTAGCTCTGCTCACCTGGAAGATTATAGGCTCATACAGTAATACCTGTATTACTATAATAGCTGTAGTAATATAACTGGAACTACTGTTTTTTGGTTTACAGTCTGCTTCCTACGGAAATTACACCCATAAAAAAACCACGGGAGCAATTTCCAGAAATCCCTAATATCCCTAACATTATTCATTATTTTAAATGTCAGATGTGAAATAGTATTAGTGTGATGTATGTTAATGACCCCACCACCACCACCACCACCACCCCACCCACCCTTACACGTACAAACACACACATACACGCACACACAGACACACACAGACACACACACCACACACACACACACACACAGACACACACAGACACACACACACACACACACACACACACACACACACACACACACACATATATTGTCTTCAACACTTTCTATTTCTTTAATTTATTGACATAGGCTACATGCTCTCTCTTTCTCTCTCCCTCTCTCTCTCGAATACATTGGGGAATACCCTTGTTTTTGCTCAACCGCACAACTCGCAATCTGATTTGATATCAGCTGGCACGTGCTTGCCTGAATAATGCCCGGCATATAGCCCTTGAAGAGCGACGACTAGAGCTTTCTTTGCCCTGATGATGAAATGAAATGTAATGAAATACCTACTCTTGACAAATGCCTCATCCTTTTCCATGTCACACACGCGAGCACACACATGTGCGCTCCACATTGAGTTGACAGAAAAATAAGCTACTTTTCCAATAATGCAACCAAGTGCTAATAAGGTTTCCATTATCTCCATTGTTCTACTTTTGCCAGTCGAGTGAGGTTGAAAGTGGAGTGAGAAATGTGTCGGAATGTAGCCTAGTGATAGTGGAGGATGTGCAGTTTCTCTCCCTTTCGCTTTCCACCGCGCGCGCTGCCTTTGGGGCGCAATTGCGCAATCTGAGGGAGAGCCGTGGAAAGTCTGTGCGTCTCGTTTTCGAAGGAGGGGGCGTGTGTGAGAATGCGAGAGGGAAATCCATGACTTCCGCGTTTTTCCTCCGTGTCTGAAACTCTGTGCTAAGTACAGTGGACTATAAAAAGCCATCATGGTGCTCACAGACGTGACATTCACATTAGGACTTGGACTCGGCTGTGTGATAACAAGAGGACTATCTTGGAGGAGGTTAACCGCCCATCACCTGGAGTTGTGCTACTTCAAACCAAAGCCTTGTAATCGCTGAAGGAAACATCCGGACTGCTTGCACAGTTTCCCTGAAGCTCAGGCATCCTACTGCCAATCGATGGGGCACCAAGATAAAGACATAGACGTGGAGTCTCTCCGAAAGAGTCGCCGCCGCCGTGGAAGCTGCCTGGACGTTTTTCTCGTCGTGTCAATCATTTTTCTGTTCGTGGCGGTGACAGCTGGGGCGGCCGGAGGAGTGATGGTTGTGATGGAGCTGCGGTCCAAACTGGAGCGGCCGTCGTTTGTGTTGGAGGCGTCAAAGCTGTCAGGAGACGCACTCGACCACACATACAAGGTAAACAAATGACTCATATTATGACAATTACTATTACCTGTTTATGCCCTCCTTTTTTAAAGACTGAGCCATGTCCTCTGCACTTTTTAATCCACTTCATATGTTCTGCTTTTTTCAAACAGATGCAGAACTTTGTCTATCTGGATGCCGGCTCAAGTAAGTTTACTTGACATTTCACAATGTTTTTCGCTGTGCCTAAATCATTTCATATTTGTATAACTATAAAAATAGTTAAATATAGTTATCAAGCCTGTTTTTGAACTTTGTAAACAATCTTTAAATGAGATGCATTTGTCTCCTCCTGCAGGCGTGTTGAAAACCTCCACCATGCAATGGGCTTCGGTCAACTCTGCTGGTATGAGTTCTGTGGGAAGCAACTACTTGTTTGATGCAGAGCAGCATTCTCTGAAGGCCGAACGGGCGGGGACCTACTTCATGTACATCGGCCTGAACCTCACATGCACCTACAAATGCAACGCGGGCCTCCTCAGCGTGCGTGTGGCCGATAAGCTCACCTGCGAGGTGCAACTTCCGGAAGTGGCGGATTCAACACCTGTGAGCAGAAAGTGCTGGACAGTGAGCCAGCTGGATAAACAGAAACTGGTGACTCAGATGACTGTACCGAAGGAGGGACTGGAGAACTGGAGACTGGAGCTGATCGGCTCAGGATTTGGGATGTTCCTCGTGGACTGATGTGCACACATGCAGATGTGCCAGTTGACCTTCGGGTCGTAACTTAAACAACACCAGTTTGGGTTTTTCAAAAATGGACAAGGGCCGATGCCGTATTCAAAGCTATGACCACATTTCATGTAAACTACAATGATGAAGTTTGGCAGGATTTTCAGGTGGAATCTGAAGAGAAATTGCATTTATGATAATGCAAACAGCATGTGGAAAAGACAAGACACTCACCTCTTCACCTCCACTCACCTCCACTCTTGTTCTGTATAAATGTGCATACAGTACGTTACTCTGTATATATTTATTTGATAATATGGAACTATTTATGTACAGTACCTATTTATTAATATATATTTATGGGCATTTATTTCACTACATTAATGTTTATGTGCAATACATCCATCCATCCATCCATTATCTGAACCGCTTATCCTCTTTATGTGCAATACACTGCAAGTTTATTCAGCCTACATTGAGTCAAATGTGATTTTATAGCTCTTTTTTTCATTTTATAAATGACTTGGGGCATAAAGCAGAGGCTTACAAAAATGTGTGATTATTATTCTGCTCCAAAACCCCAACAATCTCCTCAGGGCCTCATTTAGATCTTGTGTAGTTAAAGGGAAGTCATTTAAACGCTGTATCACTGCACTTAAAATAACTCTTACAGAAACAAGGTCCCATTATGATCTTTCTGTAATCGTGACTAAGATATTTTTAATATGTGGACACATGAATTGAAAAAAGTTTTGTATTTGAAAGATATGTAAGTCCTATGGACAAACTACACATTGTTGAATGCATTTTATCGTAATAAACATGATTATGGTGAACGCTGAGTTCATTTTGGTGTGAACAGTAGAAAATGACGAGTGTGAAAGTGATTGTAAAAAAGTTTCATGTGGAATATATGAAAAGTTTATATGTAATGGAAAGTTCCCTGCTGTTACAGCGCATAACGGGAACTGCACAGACGTCACTTCCTGTTTGTTTACGAAACAGTGTGGGTTAGGAAACAAACTTGTATGTGGGCCAGCAAACAAACATGATTATACAGCTTGTGTGACATAAACACAAGAGAAACCCAAAGTTACCTGCATTACGAGATACGAGTTTTGGCTTTCATTTTGTCAGAGCACACAATGAAGGCAGGCTCCAATATCTAATAAGAAATGCTGAATGCGATTTGAAGAATTATGAATATTTCTGTTCATTCTCCTCCATTTATATTCTTTATGGCAAATCACTGATCATCGTTATTCCCAAACTAAGGAACTAAGTATAATTAATTGACTACGAAAGCTACAAAGCAATGGCTCAAGGTGTTGGACCCGTTTTTTTATATCTATAAGTGGGTCCCTGTTTTGTTTATATCCTGCACACACATGCACACAGGTGACATTATTCACAATCAACAATGGTTTCCCACTATTCAAATAATCTACAGGTGGTAGCAATGCACTAAGAAACAAAAGACAACAAGACAGCAAGCAAGTAAATATGGATGTTAACAATGTTTCATTGAAAATACCAAAAAAACGACTTTGCAAATGCTTTATGAGGAAGCGAATGGATTCAACCCATGTGTTTGACCTCAAGGGCATCACAGTGCGTTTTGGTGAGTAATGCTGAATTCAAATCAAATATTTGTAACAAATCTCCACTAAAGGGGAATTTAAGGTAGAGGTGCATAATACAGTTTTTTAAATGTGTTTTAAGTCCTGCACTTTATGTTAATTTCTGGTTTTATTCTTCTTCTCTCTCTGTTGATCAGTGGAGTGGACTGTGAAACATGTGGTAGTCAGTTACTCTTCAGTAATTTATGCATCTTATTTTACAAGCTGAATATATGTAATGTATGTAAAATCAAGTAAATCACAACCCAAAGATGCAATAAAACACAGCAACAAGATGAGGTGTTTTTATATGCAAAGCTTTCATGCTCAAGCTGCAAGAGACTCCTCTTGTTGTGTGTTTGTTTCCCACAGATGTTTATCTGCATCTCAGAGCAGGAAATGACCCAAATATTTTAGCAGCTTCTGAGGTCAGTCTCTCCACTCACATTCACATGATACCTGTCTGTCTACCTGTCTGTAAGGTTTCCTGTGTCTTTACGCTATTCTCATTTCCTTTTCAAACCAATTCACTTGTTGGTTGCCAAACTCTCCTCTACTTAATTTCTCTCTACCTGCATATGTTTTTTTTTTTACATTTGACACCATGCCGCAGCAGTGTATGCAACACTTTCCCCTGTACCGTGAGAAGAGCTGAGTCAGCCACACCAACTCTAGCACCTCAGCAACTCTTCCCCGCCATCCTCTCCTCCGAGCATCCTCACTCAACCACATCCTGCTCTTCTCAAACAAACACAAACAGTGAGAGATGCGTTGGTGTATGTTATCTTTCTGTACATCTGCAACTATGTTATGTGGTTAGCCTCGGTGTGCTTAATCTAAGCTGCTTCAAAACAGTCTTTAGTTTCTTCTGCACCTGCTTATCACGTGGGTGGCAAATAAATCTGTTCCTAATGGACCACAGAATACCTCTTTGATTCTCTTGTTACCTGTCCAAGCAATGGCTTTACCATTGCTCAAGCCACCTCACTCATGTTTGATAAGAAACTGTATTTTATTCACATAACAAAATATGCAACATTGAAGGATTATATCATCTGAATATCAGATACTTTTGTTATAATATGCTTTTTTCATAAGGGATTAAAATACATTCATTGAGGACAGTATAATTTAGATTATATATTGTCTATATATTAGATATACAAAAATCACCACAACAAATGGTGTAAATTACATAACACAGAAAAGAATACAATCTGATCACATTCTGGGAGAGAGGTGTTATTGCGGAATTTTGCCTGGAAATATCATAAAGGCCCCCATGAGATTGTCAGTAGGTCCTGGACGCATGTTGTTTATATTCTCCAATGTGACAAAAACTTTATCTCCACTCTTCAGGTGGAAGATCCCAGCCAGAAAACTGCTCAACAGATCGTTTGAAGTGTCCTTTGGATTGACCGGGCAGTGGTAACTGGAGGTAAAATGCCCGAGATGTCAGAAAGCAAACTCACCACAACACAATGAAGACAGCATTGATATCAGTTTGCATTTGAAAACACACATGGCAAAAGCTACATACTGGTTGCACCCAAGTAAGCAGTTGTACCCACATGTGCTCCAACAGAGGAAGGAAGTAAGGAGTGGTGACACTAACTCACCGTTTTGATCTCATAAGTTCTATAGAACTGTCGTAGGCGCTGGTGTCCTTCATGATCTTGTGCTGGATAAGCACACACGGCTTTTCATTAAACGTCACTTTGGAGTAGAGGTAGTAGTAACCATCCTTCTTCACCGACAACTGGCCCTTGTTGTAGCCCATGTTGTGGGTGACGGTTTCGCCATCTATATCTTCCCACAGCACCACGTTGTTCTCCCCCACAGGAGTGTTGGAGCCTGAGATTTAAGGTGAGATAGAAGAAAGAAAAGAGTTGTTGTGAGCAAAGAGAATTAGGGCGAAGAGTTTGGATGAATCATTGGGATCATATTCAGTATTCTGGTTTGAGCGGTGAGGAGGTTTCAAACCTATCAGTTGAGCAAACGGCCTCTGCTGGACCTGATCCAGATCTGGTGGCACTCCGGGAATGTCATTTGATTCTGTTCAAGAAAGAAGGGTCAGACCAATCATTCAATGTCAAAACTTTACATGAATTCACATGACAGGTTTTGCAAGTTTGCAAAAAATATACTTTTTATGGCTCATCATAATCAATTATGAAAACAGAGAGTAACTCAATACCTTTATGTCCCACTTGACTCAATATGGTGCCATCCTGAAACGGAAAAAAAGGTGTTAAATCAGAACACATCTGGCAGGGCAACAGTGTAACACCTGACTGAAACGAAACGCCCACACTTACCTGCTGGCCAGATGTTTGGGGATGGGACTGGTTATGGCAGAGAGGATGATATTTACAGACGGAAAATTCCTGGAGGGAGAGGAAGTTAAAAGATAGTGTGAGACTTACAGAATTAACACATGGGCGAGTAATCCAATCTGTGTGTGTCTGAAAGCAAAGCGTCAAAAGTTCAACACGTAATAACAGGAAGTGTCCATTCTCGGGGAAAGCAATAGAAAAGTACACCAAAAGAATGGCATACCGTCATTTGACAGAAAAAAACATTGATGACCCTATTAAAACAATAGAAGATACATTTGAAATTAGTTTTTTTAATCAAAGTTATTTAGTGGTTTCACTTTTTTTGTTCTCAGCCTTCATGTGAGATAATATAACTGAGAATAACTGAGAAATCCAGTGGCTGGTAAAGCGGCAAGAGGACAATGAACAGGTGTTTTTTCTATTAAATAACATGCAAAGTGTACAACATAATAGAAACAGGTGTATAAGACACATTATGAAACTATCTTAGAAAAGTGAAGTTATGCTGTGGGTTTTCACTTGAGCGAGAAAAGAAAGGGAAGTAGAACTAGAGAAAGAGTCCATTTGACACGTTTGTCATTATAGACCTTTAACTAAAAGAGCAAATCCCCACCCACGCGCTTAGCTGTCTGCTGTAAGTCCACTATGACGTAGGGAATAGGGACATTTTTGGTAATAAGAATTTCCATGTGCTCTAAACACAGACGGGTCTCCTGTCACTCAGACTATCACACACACATACATGCAGGAGTCAGCCTCACCTCTGTTTTTTTGTATAGTCTGTAGATAAAACATCCCTCGACAACAAGTCCCATCAGGGTGAGTCCCACCAGCAGCAGAAGACCCTTTTGGCGTACTCTCGCCCATCTTGAACCCTTCCTACTGGATACGGAGATGTAGCTCGGTTGTGTGTCCACCACAAACACCTGGGGGCATGCACCGACACCGCCCTCAGCCATCCCACCAGATTACACTCCAGCTAGGATGTGAGGGATAAAGGTCAAAGGGCCTGATGCGGCGAGAAGGGAAAAAGACAGGGTTGGGGTTAGGTAAAGCCAAGAAACGGGCACAGAAAGGCAGAGCGACGATAACAAACAAGAGACACAAACAGACAGAGAGGGAGGCATGCGACATAAAGACGAGGCATAAAGCAACCGATGCAAGGAAACCTGCAACCAGCCTCTGGGAAACAAAGTGATGTCTTCATACCCTGACTACTACATGCAGAGACAGCTCCAACACATCAATTTCAACAGAATTTTCTATTCTGACACTTTATTTTCTTCTTAAAGTTCAGCAAGAGATTACCTTGGATTTAAATGTGCACTAGATGTTTCTACACAGCTCAGTCAACCATCCAGCAGCACAGGGCAGTTGTCACACACACCTCTGAAACTCCTTAGGGACATACAAGGCCAAAACATTTTTTTAAATACATGTTGAAATTATAATAACGATACAAACATTCTCTTATATATCACCATTTATCATGACTTTTTTTTAGATGTCTCACCTTCTGAGAAGAAGAAAATCCTCGCTCTGCTCGGCCAGAACTGATCTCCTTCACCTCTCGTGTTTGCTCGCCTGCTGCCAACTATCACTAATAATGCTTTTGAAGCAAGCTGATGTAAGGAGGAAATGAAGATGACAGAGAGAGAGAGAAAGAGAAAGAGAGAGAGAGAGTGTGTGAGGGACACTCCCCACCAATATAGTAATCGTTCCTAAGCTGACACTTCCTTTTCTCACTTTTCGTTTTTCAGCATGTCATGTTCTCTTGAACACTTTTGGATGTTTGTCTCAGTCTGTCGACAGTTTGTGTTCGTCAGCTGTGTGATGTCTTGGAAATAGTAGAGTTGGAGGTGGAGGGTGAGTTAAGTGGGGTTGTTAAATTCACACTAGTATACTTTTGACCTCTACTGCTATACCACAGCCTTGCACTATGTCACCCACACTGTCCTATTCATCTGCATGTTAATGCAGCAGAGCATATGTGTTTATATATATATACATTTATATATACATATATATATATATATATATATATATATATATATATATATATATATATATATCACAAGACATGTGTTATTATTTGGGATAAGTCATCGGTCTCCCTCTTTGCTGAGCAACCTGCAGTGATTGAAGATGACTAATGTGTTTTTAAGTACTGTGAAGCAAACTACAGCCCTCATGTGCAAGACCTTATGTGGCAACACTTTCTTTTTCATATTTACGGTCAATGTTTTGTTCAAGTGTTGCTTCACTTTTTAATCTTCCTTTTTCCCCTCATATCTTTTCTAATGGGTGATTCATCGATGCTTTCTGTTTTGAGGTACAGCATGCTTTTGCTTGCTTTGTCCATAGGTGACATCCCATCAATGTAATTCCTCCTGTTGCATGTATGTGCACAGCTGAGCAGAAGTGCAGAAATGTCTGGAATCAGTGTTGGTTCCTCTTATTCCTTTCTTTACTATAGAACCACGTATTCTGATAAATACTTTCATATCCCTGTCTTTAACGCTGTATGCGATTAATATTGCATGTTTTCATCTGTTCCTCTGCTGTTTAACAAAGAGTCAATAAAGTATTTGACTTACAAAAAGAGATGATTCAGGCTTTGAGTGTGAACCTTTCTTTGTTGTAGGAGGGGGCAGTTTGACATGACAGACTTCACATATTGAAACTACCCGACATACTCTTTGACTCACTTTCTACCCACACATTATAACACATACACACAAACACACACATGCGTACGCTCGCACACACACACGCACACGCACACATGCACATTGTGTTCAGTGGAGATAAAGACTCTGGGAGGACAGACGGAAGTCTACAGACGTGGTTGGCTGCTGTGGTTGTTGCTTGTTAAATGTAGTTATTAGTAGAAGGAGATGGGCCTGCGTTGAACCCCAAAAGTAACTTTGTGTAACTGATTACAAAATTATACATTAAATAATAAATAAAATGGAAAAAACAACTCTTCAAATGACTGTTAGACTATTTTTTTCATCTCCTCACTTTTCTAGCACATTTCCATAAATAAATTACATTTAAGGGGCCCAGAAAGCCTTCAAAGTGAACCAGCAGGCACAACACTAGGGCTTTGGATCACCTACATTATATGAAGCGATTACTAATGTCACACCTATGAAAAGAGCTTCGGCAAAATGTACTGTTACTGTCAATGTTTGCCATCTGACAAACCCATCGTTAAGTTTATTACTTGCAGATGTGTCTGCCCTACTGTGATATGTGAAAATGATCTAATTGATCTGTAATAGATAGAGTGTGACAGTGCTACGGCCTGTGTCTGACACAGGATTTAACAATTAAAGGTGTTGAATGAACTCTTATGAGGGTTTGCATCCACCAGAGAGTGTCTAAATAAATCAAGAAGGAACTATCAAGCTTAACAAGTATGGAAGGGAAAGGAAAGCCGGGTCACCTTGTTCCTCCCCTCATTCTCAACCTTATCTGAGAGCCTAATTAACAAGGCCTGAGAGAGGTTTAGGAAGCGATCAAGCACAATGGGCTTCGATCCTATAAGGCTCTGGGGCGACACAAAGCTGAATCAGTATCAGTCACAATGCACAAAGAAAAAAAGAAAAAATGTCATATTTGAAACATAGCATCAATAATGGCACAGAGATGATGTTTATATTAGTTACAAATAATAAAACAATATGCCTGACCCTGCTGGAACCCAAAGACATCACACAACTGCTTTTGTCTTGCAATAAAGTTGAATAAAATAAGATGTATGTATGTATGTATGTATGTATGTATGTATGTATGTATGTATGTATGTATGTATGTATGTATGTATATATATATCTCAATGTCTCAATGTTGTTGTTTTTTAATCTATTTGCACTTTATTATTTGTATTCACTTTATATGTTAGACAGGAGAGAAACATTTTTTTTAACTCCTCTGAATGTTTGATACATGTCGAAGAATTGACAATAAAGCTGACTTTGACTTTTGAAAAAGTGGTTACTATTAACAAGATAAGATAAGACAAGACAAGATAAGATAAAATAATACTTTATTAGTCCTGCAGTGAGAGAATTGTAGGATTACAGCCGCAGACAGGAAAAGTGCACACAAGAGACACATATTAAAGTAAAATAAAAATACAAGTCATATATATATATATATAAGTAAACAGTAATAACATAACATTAGCAGTATTATATATACAGACAAAATATAAAAGTATAAAAAAGTACAAGATTTAAAGTATGTAAAAATGTATTTATATTGCACCAGTTGAAGTAATTAAAGCGACCAAAGTGATTGAAGTGTTATTTAGTGTTAAGTCACACTTATGTAACAAACAAATTACAAATTTATCTTTTAAATAAAGCCATTAGTTATAACATATACATGCTTTATAAAGGGATGCCACGGCGTTGTTTACTTCAGACACGTACAACAGGAGCAGGTCACGCAGGAGCGTCAGACTCAGCCCTGCCGTGATTGGAGGAGCATTGCTACTCTTCTTCCTCTGATTGGTCCGCAGCATCGCCCTCGTTCTGGGGCCTCCAGCCAATCACAGCGTCTAAAAGTTGTGCTGCGGAAGAGGGATGAGAAGGAGATGGCTGAACTTAGATAGCCCTGTGTTTGGACATACCTTCACCATGGACCTTCTCCGGAGGAAAGAGGGGTGCGGAGGCCGGCTGCTGGTCCTCGCGGTGGTGTGCGGCTGGTGTTTCGGGGCTGCGAGCTGCTTCGGACAGAACCTCGACAGCGAGTTCACGTTTCTGCTGCCAGCCGGAAGATCCGACTGTTTCTTCCAAACAGCGATGAGGAATGGCACGATGGAGGTTGAATATCAGGTAACTGTGTGTGGCCAGCAGACATTACCCCTCAGCACGTCCACGTGTACGAGCCAGCTGCAGGCGTGCACGGGCGACCCAGGAGTACGATGATGATGGCTAACAGTTGACGTGACTCCGTTAGCTAGCTGATCGCTGATCTGTGCATGTGTTAATGAGCTGCAGCTTCAAACTGGAGCTGTTGGCTAACAGCAGTTCATGTGTCCTCATTATATTCATATCGAGGGAGTCAACGTGACCAATCTAACAACATGAATCACGTTCTCCAGAAACAAATCCGCAACGTCAACTCAAACTATTCATCGCACCTTTTGTGCAAGAGTGCAAGAAATAGGAGACGTGAACACGTGCTGAGGAAGATCCGTGATAACTAAATACTGTCCCGGAAATGAGATAATACACTCAGTGCTCAGAGTACGAGTGTGTCTGAAAGTTTCAATACCTGGTAGCTTCTGATCACCCAGCAGGTTGTTGTTTAGGGGGGTCCTGGTCCTGGTCCTGGTCCTGGTCCTGGTCTCAAGAATAGTCCAGAGATGGAATAATTGTAAGCACCATTGCACTATTGTATTAACATTTACAAATTGTGTTGTTGATATCTAGAGATAATACATATTTAAAAAATCTATATATAATACTATATGTCTATGTTTACCTTGTTCAGTTTTGTTGTCCCTATCTTGAGCTGTCTATTTCTGTGCATGTACGTTGAGAGCAGCAAAATACCAAAGTCAAAATTAATTGTATGTGTTCACACTTACTTGGACATTAGAGCTGATAGAAAGGACAAGTCTACAGACGTTTAATCGGGCAGTAGTTTTAGTTATTCAAAGGTCAACAAGTTAGTTTATAGTATTGCTTTTCAGGATGCCCATTTGTAAAAATTAATCTGAGTGGTTTTGAGCAGCTGCCACAGGCCCTTTGTGTGCAACCTGAGATCTCCAGTCTACTGTTCTAGCTATAAATCATTTCCATTAATCTACTGAATATGTTCTCCATTTATCATGTAAAATGTTAGAAAATATTGAAAAATGTTGCCCAGGGTAAAGGTTTTGTCCAAAAATGATTCCACAACCCCAAATATTATCAGTTTACTACCACAGAGGATGAAATGAGCAAATATTCCCGGGCATTTTTTAATGGATTGACTAACTGTTTCAGCCCTACTTCTGCCTGCTTAAGTAATTTAAAAACCATGTAGTAACACAGGAACACGTCATCATTGTAATGTAAAGTACTATTGTTAACCAGTGTGTTTGTTTAATGGGTGAGTCCTAATCTAAGAGACGGCGATACACCCTCTCCTAAAAGGCACCTGTAACCTCACTTGGAAATGTTTTTTTTTTTTTGTGGGGGTGGCCGAGTGGTTTAGAGGACACAGACAATGTAACTGCGCTGTGCCTGGTACCATCACATACAGTACTATCTCTACTGTCACTAAAAGACAAACTGGCAAAAAAAAACTTTGATAAAATCTTTTGGGACTTCCAAAAATCATTATCTAGTTGCTGAGTGTGTGTTTTGTGTTCCAGGTGATAGCGGGTGCTGGTATGGATGTAGACTTCACCGTCATCTCTCCAGAAGGCGTCTATCTCATCATAGAGTCTCGACGCTCTGACGGAGTCCACGTGTTAGTGCTACCTCACATTGGCCTGAGTGTTGGTCTCATTTCATGTGTGCTGGATCTGTCGCTTTATATTTTACATCATTTCCTTGTTATTTCAGGGTGGAGCCTACGGTGGAGGGAGACTATCAAATCTGCTTTGACAACAGCTTCAGTCGCTTCTCAGAGAAGATGGTGTTCTTTGAGATCATCATCGAGGGTCAAGGAGGAGATGTGGGTGGAGATGAGGAGTGGCCGGGGTTGGTGGAGCCTGATGGAAGCCTTCTGGAATACAAGCTGGATGACATTCGGGTGAGATGGTTGTTTGAGTTTCTTCTTAAAGGAGATCTAGTTCACTATGCAGCTAACCTCTAAATGCACCGCTGTTGTTGCCTTATATACTCAACTAATGTTTGCATAACATCCAGGGAGTACAAGGAGAGATGGTTGTAACAGGTTTGTTGTGTAGTTGCAAAGCAGTTCAGATTGCAAACATGTTTTAATTAAGCGTAAATAGTATGAATACAACTTTTTATCAGGTTTAAATATGTTCCCTTCCTCCTGTAGTTCTGGCCTCTGGGCCAAATACTGTTAAATATAGCTTTATTATATCACATTATTCTGTATGTTTCCTATTGTCAGCAAATCCCATGAAAATGCCAAAACCAATAATCAACTGATCCGACTAGCACATATTGTCTGTTTGGCCAAACGCCTGATACATCTTATTCCTGTGCGGCATAGAGCTCCACTGTTGTCCAAAGCCTATTAAAGGCACACCAGTGAGCCACACTGTTCCTCTCGGGGACATGTTCCTACATGATGACGAACACACGGACCGCCGCTTATTTTGAGCGACGGTCCTACATCTTACATCCCGAGAGTATATTAATCCACGCCTGAAAATAGTCCCCGACAAATGCCCTATTTAATCAATCAATCAATTAACTTACTTAGCCTCTGTTTTTCGTAAAACTTCAGGAGGAACAAATGGAATTTGAGGCTGAGTGCCAGTGGCAGACTGGGGAAGTGGGAAAGTATTGAAAGACGCAGTTGTGGTTTTGGTCTCCTTGCAAGATCCGCTGACTATATGGAAAATGTAGAATGAGGTCAGCCCTAACCTCAAACCGATACTAGAAGACTCCTACTTGTATCACCAGCTGGAAACATGAGCAGACCAAACCGCCCTGAGGGTTCGGTCCCCACATGATGATTTAACACTCAATCGGATCCAGCTCAGAAAATAAACATGTCTGCTAAATTCGACAGCAGGTGTGTCAAGAGTGATTTATTATTTGGTCTACCTTTTGAGTTTCTGCCTATCACTTCCACTTCTCTCATATTACAGCCACCGCTTGTTTACATCCCTAAAACCTTCCTCACGTTTTCCTCAGGAGTCCATGGACTCTCTGCACAAGCGCTTGGAGCGCAGCCGGCAGATGCAGACGGTGTTGCGGGCGTTCGAGGCGCGGGACCGAAACCTTCTGGAAGACAACCTGTGGAGGGTTTCCTTCTGGTCCTGTGCCAGTGTGCTGGTGATGCTGTGTGTGGCCCTCACGCAGGTAAACGGAGCACCGGCACGACGCACAGCGCTTCTTCTTTGCATCTCCAACCTCATGCTGTCTTTGTGTGCGTTTGTCCGTTGCCAGGTCTACACGGTGCGTAAGCTGTTCGACGATAAGCGGAGGGTCTGCACATAGTGGGCTTCTGTTGCAGTGGAGAACAAGATGTTCTGCTGGTTACCCATTCGGACTCTGCGTTTATTATTTTGAATTCAGTCGACATGAACGCCAGCATTCAACATCAGTTTTAATGGATCTTACGTCTAAAATCTTGTTTTAGATCAGCTTGTGAGCAATAATTACATATTATTAGATAACGAAGGGTAACCAGATGAGGAAGTTTTAAGATGGCTTATTGATTTCATTTAGTGCCTTTTAATGTCAAATCTTACCACAAACCATTGAGGAAATGCCTTTTAAGAAGGCACTGCCTGCAAAGACTGAACAATACATATTTTAACATGTTTGTGAAACTGGTGAGAGGGTTTTGGAATATTTTGTGAAAGGGGAAATTATCCTCACTAAAAGTTAAAGGTCGGTTTACAAGTGATAACAATGTGCAATAGTGTCGTGGGGCGTATTTGTTGTTCCTGAAAGTTAAAGATCTCTCCATCATATTAGTGAGGTGTCCATCTGACCAGGCGTTGCCTTGGTTACAGCTGTATTGACCATTAGGTCTTTTGAGATGATGTTGGTTTTTTCGTTCGTGTGTGTGTGTGTGTGTGTGTGTGTGTGTGTGTGTGTGTGTGTGTGTGTGTGTGTGTGTGTGTGTGTGTGTGTGTGTGTGTGTGTGTGTGTGTGTGTGTGTGTGTGTGTGTGTGTGTGTGTGTGTGTGTGTGTGTGTGTGTGTGTGTGTGTGTGTGTGTGTGTGTGTGTGTGTGTGTGTGTGTGTGTGTGTGTGTGTGTGTGTGTGTGTGTGTGTGTGTGTGTGTGTGTGTGTGTGTGTCCCTGGCCTCTGTTCGGTCTCCTCAATGATCAAACTTTCTTTTTTTTCAGTTGTTTGTTTCAACAGAATATGATTTTCTTTTTTAAATTCTGCTCAGACCGCCATTGAGTGTTTTTAAAATAAATAATAAGAACAGACTTTCATTATATATTCAGTAGAATAGTTAAAAAAAAAAATCAGGTTTACATAACAATCATTGATATTAATAAATGCATTTTTTACACAGGAAATACTTGGTTTGATGTCTTTGACGAATAAAACATGGTGACAGATTCATCTTTTAAAGTGTGTTCTGTTATGACTAAAGCTTGTGAATCATGAGAAACCTTAGTGCTGTTAACACTGATATGTTTCATGATCTAGCGACACCATATGCAGCTTTAGGCCACAAGAAACAACATGTGTTTGGTATATTTTTTTATCTTTCATACAAGATCGTTTTTATACATTATATTTTCCCCAGAGCTACTTGGAGGAAGCGATCAGGAGTCTGACGTGTTTAGACTTTATTCTGCTGGAGGAGCTCCCCCTAACGTCTGACCTTGAAAACCAACAGCTTTGACATTATCTGACATTAAGTTGAAGTGGGTATAGAGGTTAAATACCAGGTATATTTGATTAGATACTTAAAGAATCAGCATGAATTAACTGCACCTGTTGATGAATAGTAATATCTAAAAAACACTGGATTTGATGAAACTGTTGAAGTTACTACATTGAGGTATTTCTCCTTTGTATTGAAGTGTAAAGTGACACGTGTGGCTGTGAGAAAGGAGCTCATGAGTTAAATGTATAGTTCATAGTAATAATTAACAGGTTGTATGGTATCTAGCAATATAAGAAAAATATATATTTTGAGTGTTAATAACATCTTGTAATGTACAACAATAATGAGGCTAAAGAAAAAACATTTTATGATATGGTTTCTTGCTGTTTTAATTTGACATGTCAAGAGAGGAATTATAAGACAAAGTAGTCTTTATTACATTAAAAAGAGAAAAAAAGGATGATTATGGATCTACATTAAATACTAGCATTGCAGTGTAAGCTTAATAACACACCTGTATGTACAGAGGCTATCACCTACACGCCTAACACATAGAAGATGATCCAGCCACATCCATTGTCATGATCCTGCACCCTTCATTCCTTAAATGTCTAATAAAAATCAAAGCATCATCAGTTTCAGAACATGGGAGCAGCTCTGCACAACATAAACGCTTCAGTGCACCTGAACCTCTGAAGCCAGACTTCCAGCTCGTGATGACCGAGTCCAAGTCGCAGTGCTCCTGAGTTTCCTTCACCAGTGGTTAGGACGAGATGGGACGTGTGGAGGTCGCCTGTGTGAGAAAACCATGCAAAGATGTCTCTGCTCAGTTCCTGTTTGCTAGTGGATTAGCAGCAGCTGACAGACGCCGCGGAGAAGGAAAAGGCCTCTTGAGCACAGGGGTGAGATTGCATCCCTTCAGTCAATCCGGCTCGGCTCTACGAACGCCCCAAAAGGAATGAGCAACACTGTCTTTACTGTGTGTTGCCATTGGCAACCACGGTTACCACGGTAACCCACAGCTCCATCATATAGCGAGGAAGGAAGGAGGGGGAGGTCATGCCAGGCTGCACACGCAAACGTGAAACGTTCTTGTTCTGCACGGCTGTCTGCATTTGGCTATCATGCAAGTCAAAAGGTGCTGGCCTGGACTCGGTGGTGTAATACTCACTGAAGTGTACGCTGACAGTCACATGCAGTGACAGCAGGTCCATGTACTACGTGTACTACGTGTACTACATGTACTACATGTTCACTGTCGTGTGCATGGACAACAGCAACAAAACAGACACAGAAAGGCTCGGTGGTGCATTAGAATTAGAGAAAAGAAATGAAGCGGAGAATGTCAAACAGCAAGAACAAGCGCCAGCCACCACACCTTCTTTTTCTATTCCATCACTTTACTCACCTTCTGATGGCCATTTTTCCGAGCATGAAAAGAATATTTCTTTTCATTATGGATTTTTTTAAGGTTACAAAATATGTTTTGCTCAAGGCACTTGGATACATATTTCTTTAAGACTGAGCAGGTCGGAGGTCACTGTCTTTTACCTGAACTACTGCATAATTATCAGTAATGCACTACAAGACACCTGCACCTGCTTTTTGGCCGGATCTTTCCTCCTCCTGTCTCTTTAATTGGTCCACAAGAGAAACACTAAAACCAATAACTGAAAAATACAATCTTCTAATAAAGTAATTCGCCAAAGATATTGAAGCATACAAATTCCATTGGTCAGTCTGAATTTAATGAGCTATTTTGAAAGCTTTGAAAAATCAACCAACAATAAAGCAAGAAAAGACTTTATCGAAAAAAATGCTGCTTACTGAATGAGGTGCTTAGTGTGTAAGATTACTGACAAAACGTTAGCAAGTATACAACTAACAAAGACATTACACTACAATATTTTTCTTATCATTGTATAAAAGTTGTGAATCTTTTTAAGACACATTTCATTTCAAATGAAATGGCAAAAGATGACTTGCTGGTACATAATCTTAAAGTCAATAACATCAAATAAATCCCTTTTTATAATTCTGAATGCAGAAGATTTCATCATATTCTTTGTTAAAAAAGCTAACGACACATGAAGTCAAAATTACATTTATAATGTTTCTGAAATGCACAGACTGAAACAGCATCAGATTACCATTTACAGTATGACAAAGTTTGTAGTTATAGGAATATTCATGAAAAATGATGACTATTTCTGCCCAGGAGAAATATAATGTGTAAACAAAGAGAATGTTTATTTATATATATATATATATATATATATATATATATATATATATATATATATATATATATATATATATATATATATATATATATATATATATTTGTGTGATTCTAGTCAAGCAGGGAGGGCTCTGAAGGACGCATGACAGTGGGTCGGTTGGGAGCAGCTGGAGGTCTTCTGCTGCAGGAAGAGAGGAGGAGAGGGGGAGGGAGAGGGGGAAGGGGGGGGGGGGGGGGGGAAGAGACATGCAAGGAATAATATCATCAGATAGTCATGCCCCAAAGAGTCCCAAAACACTGAAAGCCAGAGCTTACAGGACAACCCTTCACCAGCAGTTCCAATTGTCCCAACAACTTCCATCAATGTGAAAGACACAAAAGTGCGCGCGCGTGCGTGTGCGTGTGCGTGTGTGCGCGCGTGCGTGTGCGTATTGTACCTGGGAATCCCGGGCGGCAGTGCAGGAGGCACGCGGGCCGGCCTGGAAGGGACAAGAGGCACAACACCAGAGTTAGGATCGCCCGCGTAGGCCGCTTGGCCTGGTGGTCGCGAAGGCACGGGCGGTCCTCCGAATGCTGGCGAGGGGTTGAGGGGGGGGGGAGGGCCCGGGGTGGGCCCCCGCACCCCTGGGGGTCGACTGGGAGGGGGCGCCGCTGCTGTGGCGGCGGGGCGGGACGCCGGTGGGGGACTGACACAGAGAGACAGAACACTTGAGTGAAGTCACATTTTATATTGCTGCACGGGTTGCGATAACATTATAGTTGTATATATTTGATTGCCGGCTAATGCAAAAATTATGATTATAGTAAGGGAGGAATTATTAAATAGAAGCTCATATTATTTGAGAGTAATTTGAGAACCTGAGGCTATTTTGGTGTGCGTGTGTAAATGTGGGGAGAAATAAGGTGATTAAGAGATAGAAGTCAAGCAAGCTCTATGAAGGCAACCCAATTTTTGGGCGTCGTCACAACACCTCGACTGATTCTAGATTTTTTAGGCTGATGGTGATTTAGTTTTTTACATAAACGCATAACAGCAATTTTTCACCAGGATATGTAACAACCAGGACATTGGACAGTAGACAAATCAGCAGTGGCCTCCTGTGGCCAAAGTATATAACGGTGACTGTTCCCACAATACCTCAAACCTAGTTTGGCATGGCTGCACTCGGACCCTTTGACACAGATGCCGATATATCTGCAGTTATTGTGTTGAATCATGTTTGTCACCTTGGGTCCTTGGGAATCCAGTTGTCATCTACTGGTGGAGGCACTGGGGTAGAAATAGTGGTGGTGGTGATGTCTCCTATGAGAACCAGTGCCTCTTTCAAAGCATGATACATCCTCAGCATCTCATCTCTCCTCTGAGCCTGCTCTGGTGACTCCTCCATCAAACTGCCCTGGTCCCCGGCCGAGTACAGGTAGGCCAGCAGCTCAGAGTGGATGAAGTCCTTGGCCTGCAGATGGGAGACAAAAGGGAAGTTAATCTCATACCTCTCTAGATTTAGAGTGTGATTGGTGGTAAAAAACAAACACAGAACACGTACACTGTTGATCATGAGGTGCATGATGGTCTTGGGCATGAGGTCTCTGATGGACTTGTTGACGATGCCGATGTACGAGTCCACCAAGTTGCGGATGGTCTCCACCTGCCGCTCCAGCTGCGGGTCCATGGACACGGTGTCGCTGGGATTCATCGCATCTTCGTTCTCAGGCTGGAGGAGATCAAGACAAGGAAAGGAGATGTGAGAGGATGAGATGTTTGGTTGGCGGGATCCCTTCAAATGTATTGTCCCTCTCAGATTGCTTTGACCGATGGATTCCTCCATGAACACACTGCTGTCTGCACATGTTAGACACTATTTGTTTTTTTTACTTTAAATGTTGGACTGATAGACCATTTGCTGTTATAGATCAATACTTGAGCTTTGAAGCAGTTCTGGTCCACAGTAATGTAAACGCAGTTAAAGCCACATTATGTATTTTCTTGGTTTTAGCCTTTCATCCACACAACACCAGTATTTTTGATCATGAAAAATCCACTGGTTGTGGGACAGTGTATTGACAAAAAAAAATGTTGCTCTGCGAACCAACATTTAAATTGAAAGAAAATTAATGAAAAATTAAAAAAAAATAAAATAAAATAAAAAAAAACGTAGTTTAAAACTTTGTTCACAAACTAATCTTACCTGAGTATATGCAAACAGCTGATGGATCTCTCTGGTAAACATCACAATGTACTGTGTATCTTTGAATATCCTTACAGCACACTTGAATAAATACTGGAATCCTTTGTACATACAACTTGTGAACCACCCGCAGTATTTAAACTGTGAATACACTCTTGTGTACCTGGTCTTTCTCTGGGTAAACGCCAGCTCTGAGGAACGAAGCCTTCCAGCTGTCAACATCCTCCTGAGTGTCACATGCCAGCTCAATCTGACGCAGGTCTTTATACACATTTCTGTAAAACACACACGCACATTAATTAACCAAATACCAGCACAGACGAACACCTTAAACACGATTGTTTTAGAGGGTCAGAGCAGCCACACCTCTGTTCAGTATTGAATATGGCAAAGCCATGTTTGCTGGACATGAAGCCCTTCTCCACGTCTCTCAGCTTCAGGTTGTCGAGAGGCAGCATGTACTTCTTCTCTTTCTCCTGATAAAACACAGTGATTCAGTGACGAATATAAAAGAACGCAGACGAGAACCAATAAACCATTCAAGTGAGTACGACAAGATCCTGTGACACATGATGACGTCAGACTTGAGATAGTAATAACTCTTTACTTTACTCAGAAAACAAGCTCCTTTCTTCTCTTTCACATAAAACAAGGTGAGTGAACAAAACATTTCCCTGCATTCACTGTCCCGTAAGCAGCCTTACCTCCTCGTCTTTGTACCAGGAGAGGGACTCAGCAGTCAGGACGAACCAGTAGTCCTTGGATCCCCCCTTCATGATGCTGATGTTGATCGTGAGCCAGCCTCTGCGGATCACCTGCACGTGAGAGCCCGACAAGTTGAAGAAACTACGCGCCCCACCAAAGCGGTGAAACATATCTACAGAAAGCAAACAGACTACCAGAAACACGTGAAAGACAGAGTATAGTATATGTACATCAGTATACAGCACAACAGCCATGCGGGTGCAGCAGTATTCTTCATGAAAAGAAAAAGAGCACAGTGCAGTCAAGCCATAAATGAATACACCACAAACGTAGAGACTGGAGATGCACGATGACATCACCTGCTCTGCATCCCTCTCTCTGTCAGACTGACGGACAAGAAGACAAAGCGAACAGACACACAGGGATGGTCAGAGTAACAACTACTTTTTTTGTTGTGTTATTTAAACTTAATATTTTTTTGTGTTTACTTGTAGTCCTCCTTTTTGAATATTTTTAAAATTCTGTAATTTTACTTCAGATGTGAGTGTGAATGGTTGTCTGTATATATGTGTGCCCTTTGACAGCCTGGCGACCTGTCCAGGATGAACCCTGGCTTCGCCCAATGTCAGCTGGGATCGGCTCCAGCGCCCTGTGCCCCTAAAGAGGATAAGCGGTTGGGATAATGGAATGGAACTTTACTTCAGTACTTTTTAACCATAAATATTGTACTTCGTACTTTGCATCCGTTACAGTACACCCAAAAATCACATGAAAAAGTCCCGATAAACTGAAAGTAAACGTGCAGCCAGAAGAGGGCGGAGCTCCACATTGCGAGAAGTGACGCCCGAGACATGATGGCGTTATAAATGTTTGTGTTCAAGGCACAGTCTTTGCTTCACGGGACAATCAAATCAAGGATATGTGGTCAAGGATATGTTGGCATGGCGACTTGCCAACATGTCGACATGCTCGGTGGATCCTCCAGCGGTGACGTCTGTGTTCAAACTTCTACCTTCATGAGGCGTTTGAGGACTTTATGCTGTTAGAGATTGTTAAACCCTGATGTGACAGTGGAGCCTCATTCAGTCCAAAACATTTGAGGTGCGCAGTGGGACGAGTGAATGGTTATACTGGGACACAGAGAACACGAGTGAATGGTTATACTGGGACACAGAGAACACGAGTGAATGGTTATACTGGGACACAGAGAACACGAGTGAATGGTTATACTGGGACACAGAGAACACGAGTGAATGGTTATACTGGGACACAGAGAACACGAGTGAATGGTTATATTTTGCTTTGAGAATGAACAGATGGAGGAGTTGCAAGAATCAGAGACATGACAAGACAGGCTACTTATCTGCCACCATATCCTACATATGATAAAAACAATATAGGAAATCATTGTTTGGCATGTTTGCTGGGTGAGAAACTTTCAATACTGGAATGGCTGCCATCTTGGGACATGGGATCCAGTTCTCACGATACACCCTTGAGTGAAACACTTTCGCTTCCCCCTTCTTCATCAAGGAGCCCAAATCTTGTTCTTCAACATTGCCTGACTGACCGTTGACTCCCCACCCACCCAACGAGGAAGTGTCAAGTGGAGGTGCAGGGGTACGGTACTTACAAGAATCTCTCCCTGGGCCAAACAAAAAGCAGGAACAGATGAGGAGAAAGGGGAAAGGGAAATGAAGAGAAAAAACAACAGGGGCACAGACAAGAGTGTGAAAAATGTGAAGCAACAAAAGGGCAACGGTGACAGGAGAGACAGGCTGAGACATCGACAGAGAGAACAGGAAATAAGAGAACAGCAGGAGAAATCAGCTGCTATGATGCTGCAGTGTGAGCACTTCACGGTGTGTGTGTGGAAACAGGCGAGGTACCTGATTGGGCATGACTCTCTTCTTGGTGGCGTTAGCAGCCGTCCTTTGCTGAGCACTGCAAGAGAAAGATTAAAAAAATTAAAATAATCTCAATGCCACACAATTAATCATCTATTTCTGTTTCAGCTGTAGATCATTTGAAGAGAGAGCTCCATCTCTGATCCCAATGAAACTCTTTAATAATAAGTATCTTGAGTAAATCTCTTACTTGGCAAATCCAATGAAGTCCTCATGATTAGTGTTGATGTAGGAGAGCTCGATGTCAATCAACAGCAGCACCTGAGACACAGGTCATTACACATGTTATGTACACAAAAAGGTGATCATCTACAAATGTGGGCTGCAACACACACACACACACACACACACACCTGGTCTTTGGTCTTGCTGTCTCTCTCTCTGACATACGTAGTGACGATCCTCTCTGTCTCTTCTCTCAGTCGAGGGTAGGATCCCAGCTGTAGACCCACACACAGACAACAAACACACACACACACTGCTGCAGGCACCGTGATTACAGGACACACATCTGTATAGACTTACGCAACACCGCAAACACTAAGTATCCTCATAAGCAGCTACACCCAACCGCTGACGGCAAAGATACAGTATAAACACACCATGAGGCAGGACATTTTGACACATTGAGAATGTGGAGGCATGCACTAATGAGCTCCATATCAGCTTGAGATTACAATATGGATGTTGTGATCGCAATCAGGCGGTTCAAAATTAAAGAAAACAGTGAGAATTCGCACATCTCAAGCTGATACAGAGTCTCAACAAATCAGGGAGGAAATGGGGAAAAAAAGATCAGATTAAAGTCTAGAAAGAGATAAGGGTTGGGTAGGATCTGCTGGAGGTGGGCTTCAGGGTGTGTGGGTGTGTGTGTGTGTGTGGGGGGGGGGGGGGGGGTTACATTGTTGGTGTCAGTGGGGCAGAAACAGTGTATCAGAGGGTAAATGCATTACATTCTCCCTTGACAGGACAGGGTGGGAAACAGCCAAAGTTGTGCCATTGTAAGCAGCCAAACGTCTCACTGTGAGAGCAGGGATCTGATTTAATAAGTGAGGCGGGGTGAGGGGTTGTTGTAAATCACCAGTTGCAGTGCTGATTGGGTAAGCTGGTAGGGATCCAGGATCAGAATGGATTCGTCATTAGGGAGGGAGCCACAGGGTAAGGTGGGCGGGACGTGAGCCGAGTAAAGCCTTTGAGCAGCGGTGAGGGGGAACGATTAACAATAGGAGACAGTGACAAGTTAGTTGATTACGTTTTTGTGAGTCCCCTTTTCTTTCTTTGACTGCTCTCCATCACTCACATGTATTTATTCCCTTCACTCTATCTCTCTCTCTCTCTCTCTCTCTCTCTCTCTCTCTCTGTCTCTCTCTCTCTCTCTCTGTATTCATCTGTCGCTCCGCTGTTGCTGTTTACCTTTTCAGTGCACTTCCTGATCAGGGTGACAAGCTCGGTGACGACGAGGTCGACACATTTCAGACAGGGGTCTTTCAGCTTAATGATCTGCTTTTTCACTATGGCCTCAAACGCCAAGTCTGGGGTGAACAGGCCTGTCCTGTGGTGAGGCATCATGGGAGTTGGAGGTTTAATGTCAGGTGAAGGAGGAGGCGGTGTAGCATGGGCCGTGATGAGGGAAAAGGGAATAGTGGCAGAAAAGGTAGTTTGGGGAAAAAAGAAAGAGTCTCAAAAAGGAAAAGAATGATGATGGAGATTGAGGAACATGAGAGAAAAAAAACAGGTATTGAATTAGTTCTACTTCATGTACAGAACAGAAACAAGCTGCAGGTGTTTATCACATTTCCAGCCTCCTATCCATGCCAGCCTACAGCTTACAAAGCGTCCCAGCTTCAGGATTCAATGGATGGCAATGTCTGTTTGTGGACCACTTTGGTCCAGAATAAAATACCTCAACAACTATTGGATGGATTGCCATATCATCTTTACAGTGCCACCATCTGGTCCAAATTGTGACCCACCCAATTTGATTGTAATTGTTAGTATGCTAACATAAGATGGTGAACATATAAACATTATACCTGCTAACCATCGTCATGGCAGCGTGCTCATCTCAAAGCACTAGTTTTGTTTGAGCTGTAGCCTAAGAACAAGCCTGCAGCTTGTTTTGTAATGAACCTGTACAGCAACATGTACCAGCCCGTCTGTTTCTAACCACACAGCCTCTCAGAGACACAACTCCAGCCAGGACATTCAACTGCATCCACTGATGTGCATGCAACTGAACGTCAAAGCAGGACTATAAAAACTTAACCTTTGCTTTTAAATTCATCCCCTTTTTTCATTCCCAGATCCCAAAATGACGTCCAGAAGCACACGGCTGTAAAACTAGAGCGGCTGCTTTTAAAACAACTGTCTCTGGCCGCTCTAAAGCTGGTCTCTGTGGTGTGTATGGAGTACGGGTGTGGCGGCCAGGCAGGAGACCATGCAGTGATACCTTATTAGTGCACTGTCTGAATGTGTTGATGAGCTCCTGGATGACCAGGTCGATGCATTTCAGACAGGGCTCTTTCAGCTTAATGATCTGCTTTTTCACTATGGCCTCAAACGCCAAGTCTGGGGTGAACAGGCCTGTCCTGAAGGACATGGAGACAAGACAGACATGGAGTCTGGCGCAGGAGAGGAGAGAGACACACAGGAGGAGAAAGAGACGGGCACACACTGACGAGGACCAAATGAGCAGTAGTGAAAGGAAAACTGGAACAAAGAGAGTGGAAGACTGCTATAAGGCTGACAAGCAGCCAGGAGACGAAAGAAACAAATTAAACGGATGAAAGAGAACAAAGACAGAAGAGACGGCACACTTAAAGGGTAGCTTCGGATTGTTTCAACCTGGACCCTGTAGCCCGTGGTTTTGTGTCTAAATGACTAATGGGGACAACCAATTATTTCATTTGATCCCTTATTGAGCGACAGCGCCGCAGACCGGAGCCGCTGAATGGGCTGCATCGTTTCTCACCGTCATTGTACATCCACTATGAGTGCTTGTTTTTGCCACTGAAAGGCTCTGATTGTTATTTTACGTGTCTGACTGAAAACATGAAATAAACTAATGTAAATAACAACCTGAAAAGGTCATTTGGCATGCGGATGAGAGAGAAGAAACTTTCTCCTTCAAGCATGCCTAAGGTTGCCTACCTCTGGACAACATTCTGGAAAGGACCCGACGGAGAAATAAAACAGACACTTATCAGACACTTATCAGCACTTTTCGTGGACGCACATTGACTGTGAACAGTTGCTCTGAGGTACATTGCAGCCCTGTCGCTCAATACCAGACCAATTTAGAAAAATTGTTGTCCCCATTAGTCACTTGAAGAAAAAACAAAGGAAAATAGGGTCCAGGTTGAAATATACAAAAGTTACCCTTTAAGCATACATTAACACCTGAAGACAGAGAAGACTGTACGTCTTTATAAAGCTGAATGGACACGAATAAACAGGGAAGAAGCTGGCAGACTTAAAGACAGCAAAGACACATCTGTGCAACATGTGATGCAATGTTTTCCAGCTTGCCTGACTCCGTGAATGTTCTTGATGGCGTAACTGATCTCTCTCCTCAGCTCCTTCTCATCAAACTCCATCTAAGACAAAAGAAAAGCTTAGATTGTATTTGTTCTATGCAAAATGAAGTCTCCTTATTAACGAGTGACACTGACACACAAGCAAACATGGGGCCAGACAGTGGGGAGCGTTTGTGGTTTGTGTTGCCTTTCTTAGCGTTGGGTTTATGAGCGCTTAGGCAACATAGTTACAGTATAACACCGGTGTTTGTAAATATTGCCACATCAGAACTGTGAATACAAAACAACCAGAGCACATTATTAACTCAACTATGACAACACTCGTTAGAAAAAAACAATCCTTTGGTTTTTCGGTTCATAAGAAAATAAAAGAGAGCAATTCTGTCACAGTGTTGGGTTGTTTCCTGTTTTATTTTGAAGTCTGTGTCTCTTGTGTCCTCTGTTTCTCTGCCCCTGTGATTGTCTGCCCTGTCTCTGATTGTTTCCTGCCCCAGTGTTGGTTTGTAGTGTGTGTTTGCCATGTTAGACTCCTGTTAGACTCCTTTTTTGATCCCTGTTTTGATCCCTTTGTACCTATGCTTTGATCCAGGTTTGTTTTGTTTTTATTTTCTAAATACATTTACTTTAGAACCATTCTATTCATTTGAGTCTTATTTTGAAAGCATTACAAATTCCTCGGCAAATGAAAAGACAAATGTAAAAAAGATGTGACTTAAAGTCAAAACCTGCCAAAATTCATAACTATAATACACTAAATTAAAAGCACTACCAGACTACTTAATCTATAAAAGATCATTTATAAAATATAGAAAAAGTCACCTTCACGAGCTCGAAGGGAAAGCGCTCATGGAAGATGCGGTTGATCTTTGCTCCACCTGACAGGTTGGAGGTATCCACCTGATCCCCAGATCCCTCGATGCACTTCTCAAAGTCCACGGCGAACTGCTGCACCATCCTGAACATTGCAAGAAGTAGACACAAAATGTCATAACGTCCTGAAGTAATGTATTTGCGTGTCTGCGTGTGTCGGTCCATGCATGCACTGACTGGAGCAAGGCCTTGGTCTTGCGCGTGGGGTCGTCGGGGCGGAAGTTCTTGAACTCCTCCACCTCCTTCTCCAGTGATAACAGCTGGCTTTGCAGCTTACTGCGTAACCCTGGCAACGTGTCACGAATGTGGTTGGTAAGTTGCTGGAAAGAAAGACACAAAGGTTATACAATAGGTCATTCTGCATATTTGTTAATATGACTTAAAGATACATTTTAATGCTGGGCTGTTGTTTTATCATGTGTGCTTTTTTAGGGTTGCACTTTGACAAACATGTTTAAAAAAAAAAAGAAAAATGCTATCCGAGTTAAAACACAAACACTGTATTTTCAGTTCAGTGCAGCACCGATACACAATCCCACCTGATTGAGGGTCTTCTGCAGGTGTGGCGTGCCCATGCGTTCAGCAATGTGTCGGTATGCAGGGTGGGACAGGAAGAACTTCCTCTCTGCAGCCAAAGCAGCGCGAATGTCTTTCTTTCCATCGATGTCCTTTTGACTGCGGTTCACCACCCCGATGTAGCCTCAAGAAAAATACACACACTGTTAGCTCTGTTAGCTCTGTTAGCTCTGTCAGAACTGTTAGCTCTGTTAGCTCTGTTAGCTCTGTCAGAACTGTTAGCTCTGTTAGCTCTGTTAGCTCTGTTAGCTCTGTCAGAACTGTTAGCTCTGTTAGCTCTGTTAGCTCTGTTAGCTCTGTCAGAACTGTTAGCTCTGTTAGCTCTGTTGTTCGCACCGTTAACAGCGTTAGCTTCTAGCTGACTGACTGGAGAGAATTTAAAGTCTGTGTGTGTGTGTGTGTGTGTGTGCGTGTGTGTGTGTGTGTGTGTGTGTGTGTGTGTGTGTGTGTGTGTGTGTGTGTGTGTGTGTGTGTGTGTGTGTGTGGTCTCACCTCTGCGGAGCGGCAGTAGTTTGTTTTCCAGGATGTCCCGTGCGTCCGTCCCCTCATCCATCAGGTCCAGCTTGGTGATCACACCGATGGTCCGTAGACCTAAAGACGGTATTCATGATATTGATTCATTGATGATACAGAAGTTCTTACATTCAAATGTCGACCAGGTATTTTAGGATATTATTTAGGTAGTTAAATTATATATAATATATATATATATATATATTATATATAGTACAACAGTGTGTTAGCAAGATTTTTGCAGTCTTTTTCCACAGAAACTAGTGTGTATATGCTTTTGATAGAAAAAGTTGATAGACTCTTTTCTCGTTGCCTGTAGACGAGTATGCCTTTCTGTTTTTTTTCTTCTGTTTTGTCATGTTCATAGTCGCTGGCCGGCCAAAAGCAGAGTTCACAGACAGTGAACAGTGAACATGTTTCGGTGGTTACTTTGAAAGAAATCTGCTCCTCATTATTCAGTCTGTGAAACCAGAGTTAGTGGATGTTAGTTTGGATGAGTTTTATTGTGTTGTTTGGATGAAGTGTGTTTCACGACAATCAGTGAGGTAAAATTACTGTTTGTCTGACTGGAGTCGGGTGGCTTAGAGGGAGCATGTTCATTTTTTGTTTTGTACGTTAATAAATTCTAATAATCGTCTAAATCCCTTTTGTGTTAATGTATTATATGATTACTTCAATGCTTGCACAAAGAATCATGTTTGTTCACCACCTTATTTCTTTAAAATTCTCACATTAGCTTAGCATTAGCAATGCACAGCTGAGAATGATTGCGAAAAAGCATGTGTTTGGTCAAAGTATTAAACAAATGATTATTTTTATATCTGATGATGGCATTAGATGTGAAGTTAAAGGAAAACTGCTACTCTGTAGTTATGACATATTCTACAATTACACACTTTTAATAACATCTTCAGGATTGGATGAAAGAAGGCCAAAGGTGATTACATTTAAATATATCTCTACTAATCTTTTTCAATACATCTATGCTGCCATGAAGTCTTTTAATAATGTAACTGTTAATTATTCTGACGAGCCGGCCTCTGCACTGAGGCAAATATTAATAGAAAGAAGAGTGATAATGGCTGCAAGATACAGCCAAAAGTAATTAGTTTTGTACCACATTAGAGCCAAAAGAAATAGAGAAATATCCGTAGAAAAGGCATCAAAAGACATACAGATGAGCTTGAGGCCTCAAAGTCTCACAAGGTCCTCTTACCTTGAGGGTCCACCTCCTTGGAAATCTTGAGGGCGTCGGAGTTGGCCAGGTCCATGTTGGCCGGGGTGACAGCCAGGATCAGACAGCTCTCCTTGGTGATGAACTGCATCAGCATCTCCCTGATCTGGTGCTCGATGTCCACAGGCTGGTCCCCCACGGCCACTTTGGTCATCCCCGGCAGGTCGATCAGGGTCAAGTTCAGCACTGAGAGGTGTTGACGGGGAGGTAGGCCGGAGAGGAATCAATTAGAGGTTGAAAACTTGCATCTAGGTGTGCGTGTGCGTGTGCGTGTGCGTGTGCGTGTGCGTGTGCGTGTGCGTGTGTGTGTGTGTGTTACCATTAGGAGAGTAGACACGGAGGTTGATGGGGATGGAGGAGATGCCCTTGTTGGAGCCGGTGATCCGGTCAGTCTCCGCTTCAATCTCCAGGCGGACCTCATCGAAGTCCACAAATTTACGTCCCTTACAGTGCAGGAACTCTGCATACTCTACATGGAAATATTAGAGTTAAAGACAGGAGTGAGGGCGAGTGATGGATGGGAGATTAATATAGAAACAGATAAGTTACATTTGGGGACAGATGGCACAAAGAGGGGCACAAAGCATGTTCTTGTCAGCTCTTAATAATCTGGATTTTACTGTACATTTTTGAGAAAGCTTGTGTGAAACATGTTGTGTACACATGCTCTCTAAGTTGTGCTCACAATCTAACTGTTGGATTCAAGAGCGCAAACACTTTCCCGACTGTTTGACTGGTGTATACAACTTGCCTGCTTTACAGTTAACCAGCTGGAGGATGAGAGGACGACGGGTGACGATGCCAGATCCTCTGGGCAGGAAGTCCCTGAGAGAGAACGTGAGAGGAGCGGTTCACTACAAACTGACCACTTTGGGGCAAAGATATTATCACAATAGGTCACATCAAATGTTAAAATAAGAGCAAGATAAATCAAGTGCCATCACATTGATCCCTGATTTATTATTCAGCAACATAAAACATTTTCAGCAGATAAATATGAACTGGGGAAAGAAATCTCCGTAGCACTTAGTCTTCATACTTCATGTCAAAGTACTGAATGTGTATCGGCTTCTACCAAAATAAGAGCACAAGCTCTAAAAGTGATCCTCAGTACACAGGTGTATTATTGATGCAAGGAAAAGATCGACTTACGACCCTGTTCATTATAAATGGTGCAAGGAGAAAGAAACATGTCTCAGTTTCCCCTTCTCATCAAATACGCGTTCATCAGAATGGAAACTTGTGTTCAATAGAGTTGTGATCATTTCCAGGTCACTGACGACACATCTCTCCAGGCTATGATGAGAATATGTCTGTGGCTGTCTGTCCTTGTGTCTGTGTGTTTGCCGGGTCAGCAGCAACGACTGAGTTGAATTTCAGCATAAGTTGAGCAGGCCACACACACACACACACACACGCGCACGCGCGCACACGCACGCACACGCACACGCACACACGCACACACACACACACACACTGCCTGTTGACCACTGCTGACAGAGCAGTCAGGATGTTACACAACAGTGATTCCCATCCTCTTTCCTCATCTCTTCCTGTCACTTATGAAAGCTCACCATGAATAATAAGTTTACCAACAAGAAGGTTAATCAATGAAATCATTGTGTAATTTAGGCAGTAACCATCCCGACCAAACAGTCGCTGTTACAGCTGCTTAAATGGGTGGAGATTTTATCGTTTAAATCATTGGTTTCCATCTAGAGCTGAAACAACTGATTAGTATCCAAATTCATCTTCCGCAGTTTTGAGTATTGATTATTTGTTTCAGTTAAAAATGCCAAATATTTCTGGTTTCGGCTTCTTGATTGTGAGAATTTGGTTCTTTCCTTGCACACAAACATGTTCCAATTTGGACTACTGGACATTTGAAATTGAAGACATTTGAATGAATAAAACCCCCCCAAAAAGTCTATAATAAAAATAACCGTTAGTTGCGACCCTCTTCCCGACCTGTGTGGCTTTTTGGAAATGAAGCAGTGGCTCCTGGCCACCCCTTGTCACTGCTTATGTATGAGTATATAGAGGAATTCTTCCACTCAAAACAACTCAAATAATTATATTTTTGTCCCTTTTTATTTTTTTTAATCTCATTAATTATCTTGTGACCCCTTAGATTAATCCTGTGATCCATTGTGATCCTTCCCTCGGGTTGAGAACCAAACATATCAGCTAGTCGCAGCACTGACTGACTAAATCCCACTCAAGTAAAAATTAAAGAAGGAACTGATCTCACGAGCCAACGTCACTCGGCTAATTAACAAACACGTAAACAGCTAAGTAGCCTTCTGTGGGTATCTGGTACCCAGTGTGTCATATACACATGACAGTGCAGCTGGTGACATCACTGATGACCCCAGCACAAACGCATCAATGCCCCTACTGTCTCCTCCAGCCACTGCTTGGGACTCGGAGACAAAAGGCAACAGGAAAAAAAGGAGACATGGCGGGCTAATCAACATTCCCTATCTCTTGGACAACAAGTGAAGTCATGTAGACGAGTGACAAGTGTTCCCTTTTCTGGTCACCTTCTCAAGGAGATAGAAACACAAAGCTGCTCCGGATAGATTAGGCCTGTATGGCGGCTCCTTCCCCTTCCCTTTCCTAACACATAGGTGTTCCTCGGGGCTTGTTTTAACAGACAAACTGGCTCAGTGGTTATTTTCTCTATTTGTATAAGCTAAGAGTGATCCTAACACATGGCATTAATGGAACAGTTGGGTTGCCTCTATTTCTCATCAAATGGGATGCATCCAACTCATTCAAATTCCTTTACACTCATTCATCAACTTCACGAAGACGTTCAGCAGTGCAGGCATGCTGGGAGTGCAGACTCCTGTTCCTGCTTCCTTCTATACTTTATCCATTTCACAGTGACCTCGTGGAACCTGCCGACAAGCTTTTTGCAGCCTACACCTCGCCATTGAAAGTAAAACATTGACCTGAACTTTGTAATTTGAGGTATATAAAGATGTATTTACAACCACCGGGAAAGAGGCTCATGCACAACAACCTTTGTCAATGTTTGACAGAATGGGCCATATATGAATCACCGGCCGAACACATCAGTGTTAATATAAAGTTATATTTGTATCAATCTAGGATGAGGGGCTTGAGACTTTTTACACATTTTAAACCAATTTCCCTGAGTTTTGATCTCTCAATCAACAGCTGTTTTCTTCAGCGTAACATGCGTAATAGTGGACAGTGAATAGCTCGGCTCCAAAATGGAAAGAATCCGTAAAAGAAAAGGAGAAAAAACGTGATGAACTGGGAGGCGCCGACAAACAGAGCGCGTAACCAAGTGCTTAGTTGGCGACTTTTACGCAAAGACTCGGCGTAGCTTGTCTCGAAAGAACATCAAGGGCCACAAGCTACAGTCACAGAAGCGAAACAAATCACATTCACATCGTCAGATGAATCCATATTAACGGTACAACCTCCCGACGAAATTCTCCAACACGGAGCTCTTCCCTGCGCTCTGGCCGCCGACGACCGCTATCTGCGGCAGGTCCAAGTTGCAGCTCTGGCCGATGGAGCTGAAGGCGTCCTGGAGTTTGTTGATGAGGGGAATTAGGTCTTCCATCCCCCGGTTTCCCATCGCGGCACCTCGGTCAGCCCAGCGGGCTCTTTCCTGCCCTGCACCCCGGTCAAATAGGAGCCAAGTGGTCGCTCTTCAAACCAAAAGTTCCCAGATGTCACCGCAGTGTGCCGCAGCCTCTTTGGGTTTATTTAATCAAAACACGAGGAAGTTCAGAGTCAACAGTCCCGACTGCGGTCAGAGCGCCAGCGAGCGTATTACGTGAGTGAGTGCATGATAAAAGAAGCAACAATAAAGCGAAAACTTCTGTCATCATCCGGTCAGGCGACACCCAGCCTCCGCCGGAGGTTGTGGCTCCGCCTCCAGCGTCACTTCCCTCTCTCATTGGTACGTCAATATACATGTCTTCAGTTGTACAATACAGTTGTTGGGCTTGTAATACCGAAGAAAAATGACAAAACACCTGAAGGGATTCATTTATTTGAATATATGTTTTTTATAGCTGTTTTTGCAAATTAACGCTTTAACACATGAATATTGAAACCGTTGTTTTCTTGTTAGAATAATTCGTCCCATAATGTGAAGTATCATAATTCTTAATAATTGTCACTTAAGTATCATAGTATATTATAATTCCCATAGTGGTAATACATTATAATATTTTTATAATGCATTTTTATCACCGTTATGATACATTATAAATCCATAAATGAGCCTCAAAAACACCAATTAGATAGAAACAAAAAAGACAATCACTGTTTTTTCTGTCACGGGTGGAGGTCTTTGTGAATATTGAACATATTTGTGACAGCTGAGGCTGGAGAGTCGTCACCCAGCCAACCACCGGCTGATCCCCTGCTCCACCAGAGGAGGGCGCTGCAGAGCAACACAAGGTGAAGACGAGTTATCATTCTCATACTGTAATTAATACAACAATGCTGCACACTGGCTGTTCATCACCCATGAGCTTTATTGGATCATGATTAACTGAAAGAGATGACACTGAATGTTTTCTGTCACTTAATTATGTTTGTTCGAAGAAAAGTTGAAAACAGTAGCAACCACAATAATTGGTTTTAAAATACGAGAATTTCATTTTATAAATAATAAAGTCAATGACTGACCCAAACAAAATATACATCCTCATATTCAGAGCACAGTTACACAGCTAATAATGAATGCACAGAAACTAATTTGCAAACTAATAAACTCTACATTTATTCCAAATTTTAGGGTTCATCACTCAAAAATGTAGCTTAAACTACTTTTCTACATTCTGGGTGTATGTCGATCAAATAGGACAAATACAAATCACTCACAGCAGGTTTGCCTGTAACTACTCAGTTGACATCAGTTGGTCTATCTCGTGACCCCCTTGGGTGACACCCTGAGACCTACTGATAGAGTAGTAGTCACAGGAGTGGTTTTTATTTGTGTCAGGAGGTGCATTCCCGTGTGTCGAGACGGTGACAGAGTCCTTCTGGAAACTGATGCTGGCATAGTGGAGCTGGTCCGCGGGAGCGTTGACGATTGCATAGACAGACGTCAAGGCGTCTCCAGAGCTCGCCTGCTGGTTCAGCATCTGTATCTCGTCATAGTGGTGATCTCCATGATGTTCCTGCAGAGGAAGAAGGGGAGCATAGATGCAATTGTTGTGCGCATATACAAACTTATAAACACACACACACACATATATACCTCTGTGTCGTTTCCATCGTTTGTCCTCTGCTCTGATGATCCCCCTGCGGCACAACACACTGGGAACAAGCATTTGAGTAGATATATAAAATCATGTTCAAGGCTTTCCATATATGTTTGCCTCTTTAATTCAGTTATTCATCATCATTTTTTGGGGCCAAATTTCCAACCCTCACCTTGTGTCCTGGGGAGTCTGTGTTTGCACAGTATTAATAAGAACACAAGTATCATGAATAACGCCAGACACACGACCACAATGGTAGTCAGATCTGCAACCAAGAGACAACAGTTTAAATGTTAGAATACATGCTGTCAGCAGATTTTCATCCTCAAGATTCAAGCGGAAAGGGAGGTGTCTGTGTTTGTTTGATCAGTAGAAGTGTGGTGTGTATTCAGGGAGGTGTGAACCGCAGCTGTTTGTTTGCAGTAGCAAGTGGCCATCGGAGGTCACAAGGTCACCTGAATGGAGATCTTTACGGGTTGTAGGTGATTCTGTGGTCTGCTGAACAGGAGGGTCTGATCTTCTGATTGTGACGTGTCTATCAGCTGTGTGAGGGTAAAAAGCCAGAAGGTTGGAGATGTGACAGAAGGCACAAGACACACACATAACACAGTTTTTAATACTCAATCCATCCATCTACCATCTCTGTTTTTACCATCTCTTTGTTCCCACTGCAGGTTCTGTACTCAATCACTGTATTTATCGTACTTTCTCTCATTATGTTCATTCATAAATCAGTGGTCAAATCCTGCATTCAACACCATTCAAAGTATTGGAAGCAAAATATACCTAAAGTATCAGAAGTAAAACATATATAAATACTTATTACTGTGAAGCAGAATGATCCCTGTCAGTGTTATAATATTATTTAAATTAATTACATTATTTTAGCTTTATTACTGCTGTGTAGCTTTTTAAAGTTATGGCCTTTAAGATTTTCATGAAATACATTTTAATTGTTGATAATATTTATGTTCTGCAATTTTTTCTGCAAAAGCTATGAGATGTATTTACTTTCTGTAATTACTTTTCTATTGAGTAGTTTTCATCATTAGTGGCGGAGTCCTTGATTCCTGTCCTGGATTCAAATTGCCTCCACACATACCAGCTTGAGTTGTTTGGCTGTTGTATAAAGTGTATAAAGTATATATATCTATATATATATAGCTGGTATAACAGATATACCAGCTGTTCTTCTATACTCCGCTCGGGTAAACTAGCATTTCATGCATTCATGCATTCATGCATTTCATGTTGCCGCTGGTCATAATTAAGCTATTTTTAACCTCTACAAGTATTTATCATCTATGAAAATATGTAAAAGTATTTCAACTAATCATGTATTTTGTATATCTATTTACTGTAGCTCAGTAGTCAGTAGATGTTGTGAAGTTGTGTTGTGTTGTAAAGTACACTACTATACTAACTAGCGGACAATTGCTATACTTAAGTAAAGTATTTACTTAATGCTCGTACATGTTAGTGTTATTGTACTTAGTTTCAGCTCAGTTATGCAGCTGAGCCAAAAATAATATGAGCAGACCTCTAATAACACCCTGTGTATTCTGAATGTGTCTTCCCAGTGTTTCCTGATTGTTTATTCCCTTCACCTGTTCTGGTTCCAGACTGTGTGATTGCAAAGCCCCTCCCTCATTGTTTCCACCTGTGCCTCGTTGCCTGTCTTCCCCTGTATTGAGTCTGTGTCTTCCCCTTGTCAGTTGCAGGATGGTCTCCCATGTATGTACGTGGTGGGCGGCCTGTAGTTTTCTAGTGTTTGTCTCCCATATCACTTTATCTTTGTTTGTGACTTTGTTTAGTAAAATACCTTTTTGATTTAGCTCTAATCCACCTGGCCTCCTGTCTGTTTTCTCTGCTCCTGAGTCTCTGCCTCTCACACCCGCTCGTGACGCCTCTAAAATAGGTGAAGTATAAACTAAGTTACTACACATCTATTCATCAACAGCAGCACACGTGTGTTTTGAGAACATAATTGTACTGCATTTGGTTCATAGGTATAAAGTGACTGACGTTACATTATTCTTGTTCTTTAAAGTATCACACAAGTTTTTAGAGTACTCGCCTACAGAGAGGAGTATTTTGGTGTATCCAGCCAGCTCCCCCGTCCTGATGGAGCCACACCAGTAGCACCCGGAGTCGTCTGTGTTCAGATTGGTGATGGACACATAGAAGGACTTCATCCTTTTGTTATCCCTGATATGAAACCTGCCATTAACCACATCTCTCTCTTGCTCTGTCGTGGTTATCAGTGGATTACAGCTCAAAGGAGTCCTCTCCTTGCACAGGACTTTCTCATATTCCTCATGGCTGTTTGGATAGGTGCATTGAATTTTGAAAGTCTGTCCAGTACTGTGGTTTTTTGCCACTGTTGTAATGTTGTCCCAGTCTGAAAACAATTTTGAAATGTTGTTCAATTATTTGTCTTGCCAAAAACACATTTCTTTTTTGAAATAACAAACTGTTAACAGTACAGCACCCCATCACTCCTGGTAGAATATTATAATTAAACCATACAATTGTTCAGGTTCAGAACCATTTTTTGCCGTGTTTGTTTTCACATTCAAGGAATTTGTCCTGGCAGAAGGTGCATACATTTAACGTTAAACGCAGTGCAATAAATGAGGATGAATGAATATTTACAATTGAAACAGTAGATTATTAAAAATAAGATAAAGATGAAACTATTATTATATAATTAATCTAACTTTAACCATCACGCTGGATAGTCTAATCTCAAACTATGCATCATATTTTGTAAGATGGTTATTTTCTATGTACATTACATTAATTTACTGCAAAGTGTAGTGTCAGATACATGCTGTGGAGTAAAAGTAGTTTTTCTTTGCATTGTAGTCAAGATGAAGTGTGAAGTAGCAGGAAATTAAGAAAAAAAAATCCTTAAGTATCTCAGTGGTCTTTGAGCTGCCAGAATTTATTTTTTCATCCAACTGGATGTAATACTTCATTGTACTTACAGTTTATGTCGACATGTCCTTTATTTCCTGAGATGGATAATCTTATACCAGCTGTAGTAAAAATTGTTAGAAAACAAGTTATTTCTTCATAATACTGTCAACAGTTTTTTTTTTTTTGTTCCCAAAAATGTTTTTCACTCAAATAAAAACACATGATTTATAATATTACCTGTCATTAAAAAGATGATGACTTTCAGTGATAATCTCATTGTCTCAGTGCATTTTTTTTGCCAGTTCATTATAGTTTAAATACCACTTCATCAAATATTTAGCACATTCTTTCTGCCTTTCTTTGTAGTGGCGTCGTATGTTCTGTCACATGCAGAAGCAGGTGTGTCTGCTTCTGCTTTCTGGAACATTAATAGCAATATTTGCATTTTAAAATGAGGATACGTTTTTCCATGAGATGGAGGGCGAGAGTGCTGACTAATATTCAGAGTAAGTCTTCAACTGCTCCATCTCGTGATCTCATCTGTTTACCAAATATGGTTGTACTTCACAGAACAATGTCCAGTGTCCCTCTTATCTTTGAATCTAAGCCTACTGTAAAAACTCTGATTTAACCCATTCATGTAATGGCGTCTTAGCCAATTAATATGCACTGTTTAAGCTCAGTACTACTAACTTTGAGTCTAACTAACCAATGAATATCAAGTTATGATATAAAAGCTGTCAGGTGACAGAGTGACACATGACACCAAGAGAGCCAGAAGGACAGACAAAACAGGAAGTGAAGAAACACTTTTTACTTTTTAAATATTAATAAATATATTTTCAGAGTTCTTCATGTCCACCATGGAAATCAATGAGTAACATAAAAAGGTGGCTCATGACAACATTTATCTGATGCTTTATGAGTTTAGTAAATTCAATTAATAAAATGTATTGTTAAATAAATAGAAATATTAGACTATTTCAAGTTGATATCCTGGCAAATTCTGGACCCGATTTCTAAGTGATTTATGGATGTAAATTTGTGTTGGACATCAGAGAATACTGTATAAATCGGACCTGAATCTAAAAATGAGTGCAACATGTCTGTGTGATCCGGTATCATGTGACTTTCACCCTGTCAGTCAACCTCTGAACCCTTCTGAGTATCATATCACTTACACACAGATTTACATGTTGAGTTATTTTTAGATGGTGAGAACAACCATCAATGGGAGGATACTTTCTAAAGTTTTAAGTGAGAATTTGAAAGCAAATGTAACACATTCTTTCTCATACAACTGGAAAGTGAAACAAGCAAGAAAACTTGTCTTTGTTCAAGTCAATACTCTCGAGGGTTCTGTAGCTATACAGCCTCACTTTGGCCGGTATGACCTTTAGCCTTTCGTGGCTAATGTTAGCAAACCTTAGACTGATATCACAGTGGAATTGACATTACTGAGTCACTTTGTGAACTTTATGACTCTTCACTGCTTGTGCTACTGAGCTTTACCATTTATCCTGTAAATGCCGCTCGTAGTCACAGTTGTCACTGTCCAGCATAAGATACATAGTCCTATTTGAAACTTTTCATAAGATACAATATAGCAATCATAAATATATTTACCAAATCTTTCATCAGAGGACATTAAGAAAATCAATTGATTTGTTATATTATGAGTGGAATAACGCTGGGAGATGAATGAGACATGACTTTTTAAACATGATGTCAAGGTTATTGGGTTTATTGGTAAAATAATGTAGCACAATGCATATAACATGGTGGAAGAATTTAAATCTAAAATGCTCCAAGCTTTTATATTTCATTTTGAATGACACACATAAAAACAAGTTGTGACCACATCAAACCCACCATCAAACGGATGATTGAGAAGCTCACAAACACAAACAAATGAGGATTTAAAAGCGGGTCCAGCAGTTGATCTGTTTGCAGGGCCGGGCGGCTGCCTTTGTGTTGAAGGTCTGAACCCTGACAACCTGCTTTCTGGTCAGAAAATCATTGGTTACATAATAATGTTGTAGAGACTAAACTGAAATTGAGGTCACTGAATCATATCTGTTTCCAGTCTAAAGTACAGAAACACCAACAGACTCAGCAGCAGCAACCACAACCAGTGCAGCTCCTTTCCTGCCAGTGGTCAAATACCTGTCAGACGCAAACCCCATCACAGCATGCTGCACACAGATGGAACTAATTTTACTCAAGATTTAAGAAGAAACAGAAAACAGACAGCACATAGTTTAAGAGATGTAGGAGCTGTCAAAGAAAGTCCAGTAACACATAAGAAAAATAGATAACTTTGACTTACCTTTGTAGACTTTTAGCTTGATTTCTGATTCAGAATCAAACGTAGATTACATGACATACATTACATTACATTTCATTTAGCTGACGCTTTTATCCAAAGCGACTTACAATAAGTGTATTCTACGGTTACAAACAACAATCAGAACAACAAGAATCAAGAAAGTACAATTTCGTCAAAGGTTCAACTACAAAGTGCTATCAGTAAGAGATAGCACTCATTCAGAGTCAGTTTATTGATGGCCACATGCAGGTTCTTTTATTCTGTATTATCATAAAGATAATATTTCCCTCTTTCCGTCCTCTCTTAAAACATGTTAACGTTGGTTTTAATGATAATCATCCTTTGACCCCAATGGAGAACTGTTTAGGACATGTTTCATTCCCAGGGTGATATGTTAACTAGTCCTTTGTTGCTTCTGGCTGCTTCAAATTAAAAAAGAAAATAAGCACAGTATATTACTTTTTGTAATGACTAAAAAATGCATTTGTATAGGCCAACCTGGAAGTTATCATCAACAAAACGGCAATGGATTTTTTTCATTGGATTTTGGTTTATTTGCAGAAAATAAGCTCTGTGGCAAACAATACGTAAAACTTTTAGTTTGGCAAGATAATATTTCACATATTAACACCACTTTTATTGTTTTTTAATGGGATCCAGAAGTGCAAAAATGCCAACTAACTTCCTGCAGCACTCTAATGCACTCTTTGCAAACATTTGTGTGTGCATCTAAATTGCGCGCATCTAAATTGGTTCAACAATGTTATTTCTTTTAGGCTAATATCCCAAATCTACTGAGCATGATTATAATTTTCATATAATTATCTATATATTTCTTATGATAGTATCTGTCTGTATCATTGTTAAACAATAAATAAATTCTGAATTATTTGAATAATTAATTTACAGTTTTACAGCAATATGTGAATGGTGGGTAATTTCAGTTTAGCATCACAGACTTATAGCACGAGCCGATCAGCACTGAGTTCAGACATGTTAGACTTCAGATGTATCTGCTTCTTTATGTTTAATGGAGGAGTATATCAGCGCCGCAGTGCCAGGTGTGTCCATGCTGCTGTCTGTGTGCTTGTTGAAGATAACTGTGGTATAGAGGAGGCCGTCTGGTGGGATCTGAGAGACGGATGAAACAGAGATGTTGGAATAAATATTGTCCGAGTGAGCTCCTCTGAACTCTTGGTGTTGAACAGTCGACGGGCTTAAGCTGCCGTCAGTCCTGCCGTCTGCTTCTTGAGACTCATTGGCTGTTGAAGAGGAAGAAGTGATGGGGTCTCCAACTGTTGCATAGTACGTGTCAGGGTTCTTTCCTGAGAAAAAAAAAAAAAGATATGTATTACTTTCACTCCTTAAAAAAACGCTGAATTAAAAGCAGCAAATAAAAACATTTTAAAAGTACAATAAATTGCGGCCCCTTTTTTAAACTGCCATCATGTTCTGAAACTATTATCATACGAGTCGGTTAGTTTTATACCAGAAGATGTGTGGATGTCTCTGTTTCGATGTCTGAAGAATATTAAAAGGACCATCGCTAGAGCCAGCACAACCAGCCCGAGACCTGCTCCAACGTACACCAGCCTATCTGAAAGAAGGGACACCGTCACGTTTCAGTGATGACGCATCACTCACGACTTTGTCTCACACACACACACACACACACACAGTCTCTTACTGGCGGAGGAAGTAGTATTGTCAGAATCCTGTTTGCTTTCTGAAAGAAAGAAGAAATACATATTTTAACTCTAATCTTTGTCTCTCAGTCACATTTTATGTGCTGTGGTTTTCCTTCCTCTATTTATTGTTTACTATGGAAGAAAAGATCAGTTTAAGACAAACTGTTGTGAAATATCAGACATATTCTAGTGAAAAGGAAATGTGACAAAGGCTTTCATATTTAAGTGACAAAGAAAAACATCATGAAAGCTATTCATATTCAGTGCTGAAACAACTCACTCTTTATGACTTGGAGGACTACTTTATTGTAGGTGTCCAGACCAAGTCTCTCTATTCCACACCTGTAGGTTCCCGTGTCATCCTCCGTCAGATGGAAGATAGTCACGCTGAATGTGTTTCCTTCATCTACAATACTGTATTTCTCATTTGAATGATCCTTATCTTTGCTACTGATTAGGACTTCGTTTTGACACTCTCCCTTGCAAAAGTATTTGAAGTTGTAAAATGCGTTCGAGTGAGAGCATTTTATTGTGACCTTGTCTCCAAACACTCCTGTTACTGACATAGCTTCAGTCTCCCATAACCCTGCACAAAACACAGACAACAACAAAGTCAGATCTTCATTTTAAAGTCACACTGTATATCACCAACCAGAAGGACGTATCCTGCTTGTCTGGCCCTTTTGCTTTCTGGCCTCTGACACAAGTTGCATCTGACTTCAGTATGAGTTATAGGCTGTTTATTCTGTTTCATTTGAATAAGTATAGAGGCCTGAAAAGGTTAAACTATGCAGCACTTTAACAAGAACAAAAGCAGTAATTAGAGAAGTTTTATTTTTTAACCATGTCCATCATTTTGAGAATGCCCTAGAAACAGTGCTCAAAAAGTGCACTCTTGATACAGCTCTGAACAAAATGGACAATTTTCAAAAAAAGTCCTCCGGCTTTCTCAAAACGTTTCAAAGGTCAACAAGATGTATGGTATAGACTCAAAAACAACAGTCAGGGATCACTGGGAGCAGCTGAGCTCTCTAACAAAATCAGGAAAGCAAGTCAAAAAAGAAAAATCCACCTGTGAAAACATACAACCATAAAGACACTAAACATTCAGATAGAGGATGAGAGAGCGCAAGAGAGAGAGAAATAACAAACAGATTAACCTTTAACCTAATTAAACTTACCTCCCAGAAGAAAGACCAAAATGAGGAAAATCATCTTCACACAATGTGTACGTCTGTCACTTTCCTTTGCCTTTTCTTATCTCGCCCTAATTTAACTTCTTTTTCATTTTTTCAAAACAAATGACAACTTTGTCACTTCCTCTTTGTTGTTGCACTTCCTATGTTTAGCCAGCTTCCTCATCTATTCAACAAAATCACATGTGAGAAGCACCAACACATCACTTCCCTTCTCTTGGTCGTCTCCGCGTGAAAGTTTCCGATTAAATAGGGCAGTAAATAATGAACACAAGGACAGATATTACCACTTGGTTGATTTTGGTGAATTACATCAGAAAGCCAAGCGAGAGGCGGAGCTTAAAGCCAGTATGCTTCTCTTTGTGGATTTTTTCAACTCTCGACAGCTTGAGTTGAGTCCTGCTCAAACTGTTGTTTCTTTTTAGTCTTCTTATACCTGTTTGCGCTGTACAAAACGATTTCCTCAAGAAATAACTGAAAACAGTACTAAGTAACACAAACTACTTGACTTACTAAAGATCCTTTATCGCTAACTTTCAAATGGGCCAACGCCCCTTCAACTCACAATGAAGGATCATTTTGGTTTATTACAACCTTGATGTTGACATTTTGGTCATTCTTCTAATCAATAATATTAACATTTAAGATATGGGACCACAGCAACAAGAAAACATGGTTAACTGAGGTTACTGACTCTCCGTCGGCTGTAATTAACATGTAATTATCTTTCAACAGTATCAATAGTTTATCTGCTCTTTGACTCTCAGATGTCCATCTTTCCGCTGAGTCCATTAAGGTTGTGATAGACATGCTCCTCTAGCCGGCTCAGATCCAGATGTTCGTACTGGCCGAACTGCTTTGGTACAGTCACTTCATCATATTCGCCGAGGCCGAGAGTGACAGTGGACTCTTGATGCTTTGATGTGAAGTGGGAGCAGGGGTCAGGTGGTGGTGGTAAAGCCCGAAGAGCCGCGCAGTCTGGAGCCGCAGAGCTGCAGCGCAGTTCAGGTTCAGTCCTCACACCAGGCATCATCGTCTCATAGTCGGATGATGTCTGTGGGATGAACAGAAACCTGCTGACAGTGAACTGTGTCTTGCACAAGATATCATAGTATGTGGAAAAGGTGTTTCTTACAGTCGGCTAACAGTCAACACAGTCACAGTCTACGCTAGCGTCACTGTGACTAAGGCACATGCGCATGAGCCAAATGCTAGCATGAGCATGCTAACATGCTCACAATAACAATGCTAATACGCGGATGTTTAGCATGTATATGTTTACTATATGGTCAACGGGTTATCCTCAATGGGTGACATTTGACCCTCAACTATAAATCAAAACCGAAGCCGCAGGTTAACCCATGTTCTCAATAATAAATACAAGTGCAGCTGAGTCTCATGGGAATGTCTTTAGTGTTGCAGGTCTTTAGTCAATAACCAAAGTATTGGCATTTTAAGCAAGACATTTTGACCAGTGTTTTGGTTAATGATGATGATGGTGTTGATAAAAAGTCAGAGAATCACCAAACTATTACAATTCATCCTGATGGGAACATAAATATCTGTAGGCTACCAGAAATGTTGCCAATCCATCCCTAGTTGCTGAGATATATTTATGTCTCGATAACAGTGGTGGAGCGACCGACATTGCTGTAGCCTAAAAGTTTACCAACCTCTCTATTCTGGCGTGGGCCAGGTCTGCGGGGTTTAACAGCCAGCTGCAGACAAAGCGTGAACAGGCATATGAACAGCATTGCTGCCATGCACATCGCTGCAGTCACCAACAGCGACAGGTGGAGCTCTGCAGGAGAGAACAAGTTCACCTGGCTGGGCATTCACTCACACACAAATATAATTATGAATACTAATGAAAACACACACACACACATCACTCACTGTTCAGTGGGACGTTCACCGGAAAGATGGGTGATGCAGTAACTGGAAACCACAAACCAAAAAAGCCCAAAGTATTTATACAGAGAAATAGAATAAACACACAGAGCTCCCTGATGAAGTGTGTAGTTACACAGATCTTACTTACTGTGACATGTGAGATTATCTGGGGGGTTTGCTGTTGATGAAGGGCAGAAATATATAATGAGTGTATTAGATACTAGCATTGTATAGAATTTTCTTGCAAATTGAAATCTCAGAAAAGAGGAAGATGTATGGAAAACACTACTAACACTATGACACATCTTAGTTCTTATTTATAGTAAAAGAAGCCTGAAAACAGAAATTACCAGGTGGACAGAAACTATTTCAGCATTTGTCTTGTAACATTTAGCTGACGCTTTTATCCAAAGCGACTTACATGATATACAGTAGACAGCAACAGTGAGAAATTAGGGATAAATGTGTTTTGCTCAAGGACACAACAACATGGACTACCAGAGCCTGGGATCGAACCACGACCCTCTGATTGAAAGACAGACTTGCTAACCAATGAGCCACAGTCGCCCAACAGTCTTGTGAGCTTCTTATTTAGCTGTAAGGCACCAACCAGGAACCAGATGTTGTGCTTCATAGAAGCAGTCAACATCGTGACATGCCATACTGTACCTCGGGAAACATTCAGTTGTATGAAACTGACATGATCAGGGTGCAATTCAACGTCCACCCCACAGCGGTACGTCCCGCTGTCCTCTGAGGTGAGGTTGTCCGACCTGACGATGAAGAAGGCCCCGGTGGTGTTGTCGTACAGAGAGAAACGTCCGTCTTTATGCCACTGGTCGTGGTTTTGTGTCCGTATCAGGGGGACGAAGGACATTTTGTCATCATTGTCAAAGCAGAAGTACTTAGTATTGTTCTGCTGGCCGTCTTCATATTTACATTTGAAGTCAAATCTCTGGCCTTCCACACTGGTAACAACTGTGGTTTTGACACTGATCACAGCTGTCATTCAGGAAAAAATATCTATTAGTTGCATAATCATATAATCATGTGTTTTAATAAATAATTTAACTGAAGTGAAGTCTATTATGTCAGCTTCAATGCATTGCATGTGGCCCACCTTGGATTTGTAGTATAGTAATGATGACAGTCATAGTAGTTCTCCATGAGATCCAGGTTGCTCCCATCACTCCCAGTTTACCTTCAGTTTGCAACACGCAGATTCCCCTCCAGCCGCACAATGAGGCAGCAACGTGGACGAACGACTGTTTCCGTGTGTTCAATCCGGTGCTTTCACGTCCATGTGTTTAAACCTCTTCCTCTTTCATGAACAAACCAGTCCACACATAACCTTCAACCTATGAAAGTGAAATCATTGTGGCTTAGGTAACTCAAAAAGTCATCCTTGTATCTATTCACACACTTTGTTTTATACCAGCACATCCAGAGTCCAATGAATTCAGGTTTAATTCACTGCATCCTTCAAGGCAACTCTATAGTCCTCTGTAATCCTCATGAGTCATCACAAACGTTACTTGTGCTTGACTTCAGTATTGCTATCTGTAACTATACCACTCCCTATAAGTAGGTGTGATAAGGTTCAACACCAGTTAAATTGATTTTTCACAGTTTGCCAACCCAGATGTTGTCATTGTTGTATGAATGATTATATCTGCACCAATCAATAGTTATTTTTTAATTGATAATGGATCAAATGATTACTTATAATGTGAATAGTTTCATGCACAGTGATGGACCCACAGATAATTCTCACAAGACTGAAGTTAACGGCAACAATGGAGCTTTTAAGTGGATTATTTTGGTTTTACGGCCAATAATTTAAACTTTGCCAATTATTTGAACTGCTCTCATAAGATTTGTTTCCAGCAGCCGCAGGAAGCTGTTTCAGTTCTTGTTAATAACCCAAATGTTCCCTAACTGCCGAACACTCAACATGCAAATAGACACAGTTATGGACTATCTATTGAACATAGTGGAGCATAAAGCAGCTAAACATGTCCATCAGGAGAGATTACAAAAAATACATGAACTAAAGTGAATATTGGACTTATATTTGTCTGCTAGACACAATCACAACTACAACTGAGTGATAATGTTGCTCTGTTTGCTGGATGTGTAAATAAACACAGATCCACACAGATCGTTCCCTCAAGTAGCCCAAAAAAGAACAATAACACGCTAGAATATGTTTAAAAATGAAGCATGAAAGACAAGTTCAAGGGTGATGCCATATTATGTATTTATCCATACATCTACTTTCTCCCTATTGTTCTATATGATGAAAATTCAAGAAGCAAGTCTGTCTTTTGTTACATTATTCATGAAGCTACGCCTTAAACATCCTTTATTTTCACTGCATTATGAATTATTCATCCATTTGATAATGCCCCACAGAGCACACAAAATAATTAGTTTAAAACTTTCACAGTAATGTGCTGGAAATAATAGTTTGCGGGGTTGTGTTTTCAGCCCATAGTGTCTTAATTAATACGACCACTAGGAGTCGCCAAAGTCATAAGCTTTGACATACTACACATTGAAGCCTTCATGTTTATTTTAAGGCGCAGACATATCTTAATACTGACTTATACAATGTTAAAGCCCTCTCTCCAGACTCACACGCTCTCACTAACTGCAAACATATTCATACATGTGTCCATTTGTGTCCTGACATAATCAGCCACAAACAGTCACACAGACACACACTTGTTTTTGTCACGAACACTACATGTGCATAAGGTCCAGTACTCGACGTACACGATCATAACCTCCCCCAACGCTTAGCCTAGCATTAACCCATCACCAAGTGTTAACCTTATAATGGTCATTAGTTGACCTTGTTTGGACCAACCTTTAGTTCTCAGAGGTAAGTGAGATTCTCTCTCTCTCTCTCTCTCTCTCTCTCTCTCTCTCTCTCTCTCTCACACACACACACACACACACAGAGAGAGAGAGAGAGAGAGACCTACATACATAGGGTGGACACCATTAAAAAAAAAAACACTATTCTGCCCTATCAGTGATGTTATTAATTCACGGTATAGCCTTCAATATAGATTTTGACCGATTGACAGTTTTTTTTTAAAAGACGAGTATACATCGCTGATTCTGTCATTACTGCTCTCTGCCTTTGCAAGGTAGTACAATGTGGAATAGCAGTGATACAAGTACTCCTGTGAAGTTTATAATGATAACATATTGTTGACCAGGCACGTGCACAGATAGACCCCTAGTGGTGCTCAAGCACCTGCCCTTTTGCCCTGAATGAGAAAAGTGCCCCTTCTACTGGAGCCCAATGTTTTCTTCATTCATCAGTATTTAAGAATAAAAATGTATCTCTCTGTCATCAATTCCCCCCAAATGTGTTTTGATATCTTACGGGGCATTTATTTGAGTTCTTGTGAGAATTTCGCCCCGACATGCTCCGCGGCGCTCACAAGCCCCGCCCCCCTCCTCCACTTAGTGCTCATGCAGTGAGCGCCAGGCCAAACGGGTGCAGCACTTCTCCTCTGACCCGCAGCATCAGACTAACAGGTAATGACGGTGTTTGTGCAATCCCCCGACGTTGTTCGGTGATAAATTAACCACAACATTAGCGCCGCTGAAAACATTACATCACAACTGGTCCGACGTTTCCTAAAAAAATAAACAAACAAAAAACTCACGAAATCCGTGATTTCAAAGCCTTGTCCAGCTGTTTACTGACGTTAGTCATGTTTAATGAAGAGAGAGAGAGGGAGAGATATACAGGCAGGCATCTTCTTTGTGTTGTTGTATAAATGCCGTTTAGACAATTTCAAAAGTATGTTGATCAGTATGTAGTATGTAGCCAATCATCTTTATTCATAAGGAAAATGTAAGCTAGCTGTCTAATCTAGCTAGCTGTCTAGTCAGAAAACAGTAAAACAATGTGTGTGTACTGTGTTGTCAGCTTTATAGAGAATATGTAAGTCACTCTTGATTATTATGCACAACATTGATTTATCTCATTTACAAAATTTGCAGCATAATGCCAAGAAAAGACAGACTCCAAAAGCAGAAGGACAGGGAACTGCAGCAAGCAGCTCAGGGTAGCAGCTCTCTTTTATCTTGGATCAGGCCATCAACTAGTAAAACAAATGAGGGAGAATTTATTTATTCAATTTGATAATTTGAGTTAGTTTGTTAACAACATTAAATATATAAGTTGCAAATATCCTACTGTGTTTTTTATTTATTTATTATTATTATTTTTAATTTCATAAATCATTTTGGCGATGGGTGCCCTTTTTTATGGTTTGAGCACCTGCCCCCCAAAATGTCTGTGCACATGGCTGTTGTTGACACTGAGGTTTCTTATACAGGGAGACAAAATCCAGACAAAAACGCTGTCGTGTTCCAGTTAAAATCATATAAGTGTCTCAACACTTTCAACAATAGCAAGTTCAGCTTCTTATTAATACATTCTAGGACTGTAGTATACATTTTCATTTTAGGAATGTATCTGATATCGGATTGTCAACCCCCTCACCCCTCCATCCTTTCTCACTCTATTCAATTGTGCACTATAAACTAACAAAGATTCAAAAGTAAAAAGAAAACACATATTCCTTTTTTTTTGTGCTTTTTACAGATTTTCTCTCTGTTGGGACACAAATAATGCCTCTAAATCAATGCAAAGACCAAACCTGTCCCCAGCCCTCAGCATATCTTTGTAAAGGATACACATTTATTTAAAGTTCACTGAAGAAGCATCATAGGCGGTATAGTTCAGTTGTACATCGGTGTCCATAAAGGTCCCACCACCTCACACTGTTCCTGAAACATCCAAACCAAACCAAAGTGATCTAGGCCTCACTCCTGTGGAATCTCTGCAAGATCTGCAGTGACAGGCAGATGCATTGCTTGTACAGCTCTCTCTAGGTTTACGTTTCACATTTTTAGTTGCTTTAGGTTTATTTGTGTGTTTTCCAAGACAGCCTTCAACAGTTCTTTCAGATATGGTTGGCAAAGGTTTGATATAGATCCCAAAGCTGTTGTCATGTTTGTCTTGGACCTTTGCAGCTGAGTGTCTGGGATGTTTGGAGCCTTTGGAGCCACAGATGTTTTCATAAATGTGAAGCGGTACGCTACATTCGACTGCTGTGGATGCAGCTGTTGGCAGATTCTGCTTTGGGTTGTCAGAACAAGAGAAAAGCTCAGATTTTTTTTTCACATCCATGCCGATGTTATCGTACTCACAGGCAGCCTATTGAAAAGTGTGAAAGGAAAAACACATCACCATTTATTAGTTCAAGTATGTTCTTCATTTCACTGGGCTGAATCTCTCAAATAAGCATATTTCCTAAAATTACAAATACATATGGCAACACCGATTATCTGTGTGTTTTATGGCATAGAGAAATATGAACTGACAGCTTTAAAAAAAAAAACTCTTTGTACATTGACCTCTGAAACCAGGAAAGGAAACTTAATCGCTGTCAGCTTCATTTGATTTGCTGCCAAGACAATCGTCATGTTTCTCTGGGAAGACAGTTGCTGTGTTGTGAAGAGACGTCCTAACTAGAGGAGCTGCAGCTGGTGTCTCATACCTCTCTTTCATCTGCTCTGATGAGGTCTGTGCGGTTGGAGCAAACCTCTGCTTGAGGTTTTGACTTTATTCTGCATTTCCCGAAGATTATTGCCAGCATCAAAATAGCGAGCATGGCAACAGCCCCGACTGTAGCGTACAACATGATGCCTGACCAAAAACAAACGATATGGCTCAATATTGACATATACACAAGCGACTGATATTCATGCACTGCAGACAACACATTATTAGATAGAAACACACCTATGCTGCTGTTCTGTTTTCCGCCATTGGTGTTGTTTAAAGCTGTGAGGTTGGATAAAATATGACTTATATTACCTTTCACAATTTGTATCTGTAAGGATTCACCTTTGATCATATTGTCATACCTGTCAAAAGATGTGTCGGCATAATGGTTCCAGGTGTTAATTCTGCTGAGTTCCAAATAGTAGGATGTGTCCATGTGGTAGGTATGGCAGTTGTGGTCTCAATTGCAACTGCTTTAAGGGGACAGTGGTGGAAGAAATATTTAGAGCTTTTACATAAATAAAAGTACAAATCAAACTATGCAAAAACGCTCTGTTAAAATGTAAACGTTTTCTTTTAGAAAGCTATTTAAAGGACCAGTGTGTATTATTGAGGAGGTTCTGGCAGTCATCAATGTTTAATCACCTAGAATGTCACTAATCCCACACAGTGGTCTTTATCATGCAATAGTATTATTAACTTAATGTTATGTTCTGTCGGAAAAATGTCCCTGTCATGGATCTATCATTATATATATATATATATATATCATATTATTAGATTATTACATTTCCATACATCAATAAAGACTATTTTGTAGCAGGTTGAGGTGGAGCTATTACTTTTTATAGTTTAGAGCAGTAGATTCAAACACAGGGGTCACAAGATGAATCTTAGGTTCATGAGATCATTAATGGGGGGAAAAAAGATACACACATTTGTATTAATCTTTCGGACATTTATCTCACATCTTTGAGCCTTGAACAGTTATTTTAATAAAGTCTTTCAAGATTTTCCAGAGGAAATCATTCTTTGATGTAAGTTAGGGATTTGTGAAACACGTGACAAAGGGCCTCAACAAAACACTGCTGTTTTTCTAAGGGCTTACAAGCCAAAAAAGATTGAACCACTGGCATATATCACAACAATGTATTTTGAAAACTCACAAAGTTGTAATGAATTCCAGCTGTCAGATAAATGTTGTGGAGTAAAAAGTCCAGTGTTGCTTGAGTAAATGTACTTAGTTGCATTCCACCACTGAGGGGGAAATGTGTATTTACGAATGCGGAGACAAAAATAAAAGCAGTCAGTAAATACATCCTATTCAAGGAGTGATAGGATCACATACATACCTTTCTTTACAGTAAACTGTACTTCAGTGAATGTATCAAAACCCAATCGTTCCACTGCACACCAGTATCTCCCCATGTCAGACAGCTGGAGGTGACTGAAGGTCACGTTGAAGACTCCGTTCCCCAAGTCCACCAGAGTAATCCTCCCTGATGCCGCTTGCCCACCATTTTGTGCTGTAGTCAGTAGTACATCTTGTTTGTCTTTACATGGATCCTTGCAGAGGTATTTATGGTTTTTCCTCGCATTTTTGTGTGAACACAGGAACGAGACTTCTCCCCCCTCGATTCCCTCTACTTTGATGGCTTCACCTTCTGTCCCAACAGCTGCCAAAATTAATTAATAAGACTATGATGAGATGAGTTACAGCATCTTTGAGTTGTTTAGATTGTTTGTATTTAATTATCACACTTACCATAGAGAAGACAGCAGAAGAGAGAGATGGTCTTCATTCTGATTAAAAAGTGCCCGCTGTGTAGTGTCTTAGTAGTCCGTCCAGGCTCTGTACTTTGCTTTAAAATCTGTCTCTTTAAAAACATAAAAAGTAGTTAAATGTTTCAATATGCTCTACCACTGCACAACCTTGTGCAAATGAAAAAACATTGAGGTAAGCTGTTAACTATCCAGTTTCTCCTTGTGGTTTTGACTGTGAGAGCGGAAGAGGTGTAGGGTGTACACGTAACATCACGACTGATGTTAACCCAAGAGCAGACAAACATGCGTGGGCAGAAGTGAAGTGAGAAGACCCTTGTCTCGGTGCAAGCTGACACTTAGTTTCAATTTCTGGTGTCATCATGTGTAGCCTGTTTTGCAAAGGAATTGAAAGCAAGAACTGAAACAAAATACAGATGCTTTTCTTCATATCTCCGAATAAAATGTTGACAAACAATTAAAATTGAGCATAAGTAAATACAAATATAATTCACTTCACTTTGGTATGGTAGCCTACAGGCCTACTCATGAAAAGTTGCAGTTGCTTTCGCACAACTGTTTTAAAGTGGCTGTGAGTTGTATTTATTTATATAATAGCAATGTATTAAATGACAATGTGAGAGGGCTCACTGATGATGAACCCAGAGAGAGTTATCGCCTGAAGCCGCAGCTCCCCTCAGCTTTAAAGTTTTAGTTTCAGCTAGTTGTTCAGTTGTGTTTTAGATCACGCTCACATCTTTCACAGCATAATTTCCAGCCGCAGATCAGTGGAAAAGGCTCCAAAAACGTAATATACACAACCTGCAATTAGCTGGTGAGTGGAGTCAGTGTTGTGGTTATAATTGTTTCAGCTGCCCCCAAAAAAATCAGTGACCAAAAAAAGATTTGTTATTGCAGGTTTAAAGGACCAGTGTGTTGCAATTAGAGGGATCCATTAGGAGAAATATAATTAAAAAAGGCACAACTATGTTTCCATTATGTGAGGTTGTTTTTATTGAACAGACAAACCAAACACTGACTCTAGCGAGAGCCTTTTGCATTTGTACGTTACCTGCCACTGTAGTTTGTCAACAGACTTGTGAAACATTGGTAACTTGAGATACGGCCAGTTGTTGTCTGACTTCCTCTGCTCCAAAAATGGTGTTATTATGGTAAGGATGGCCTCAAGAGAGGTGAACAATGTTGGCACGGTCCCGTTAGCACAGTTTTGGAACGAGAGTAGTGAGCGGAGGGATGTTGAGTTGGTTGCAATCTGCAACAATTTTGCTAGACGCCACCTAATCCTACACACTGTTTCTTTAAGAGCTAAAATTGGTGAAAGACTAGATAACACATGTTTTATTTAACAGAAAAAGTCACATTATTTGGCAAGGAATTATATATTTATCTGTTCCTATAGAAATAGACAAGATGATTGATACCCATGTCTCTCTGTTAAGTATGAAGCTACAGTCAGCAGCTGGTTAGCTTTGTTTAGCTTAAAGACTAAACATGGGGGAGCTGGCTCTGCTAGCAGGGCTGGGCTCTGCGAAAGTAACTGGGAATTCAGTTTCTCACTTTGGATGTGCTTTTTGGTGGATTTGGTTACTTTTTAACAGAAGTGGTAAGATGTTGCTCCCTGGTTCCTGTCTGGTAGCCCTACACATATCAACTCTCTGCCATAAAGCACATATCCTAAACTACTAATGTAGTGTTAATTCACAAACACATACAAGCAATTCTAGGCACAGGTCTGGATCCTAATGAAAACAAAAGGATGCCACACCATTGCAATGTTATATTTTAGTGCTAACATCTGAGGACATCTAACGAGTGGGCCTGAAACCTACGTGTGAAAGGCAGAAAATGACTATTGTTATTTAAAGAACAGGTGGGGAAAATGTCTCTGCGTGGTGGTTCACTGTTGGCTGGAGGTGTTAAAACTATAGCTGTAAGTGTGGCAATAGCATGTGCGTTTCTCTTAACTTCTCTCCATCTCACACCCTTGCTTGAAAATGAGTGTCTCAGAATGACACAAGCAACAATACTTGTGTAAGAAATTAGAAGCGTGATTAACAATTATTGATGTGGTCTCTGCGTAAACTCATGGCCTTCATTTAACATGAAAATAGATATTCCAAACAGACACTGGTGGATCTGATGATATTTTCAAAACCAATTCATTCTATATTTTTGGTTGCTTTTAACAATTGTCTCCTATTCCAAAGTGAGATCAAATGTGTGTAGCACCCTCTGCAGGTATAACTGCACCACTACTTTGAATTTTAAGGAGCTCAAAAAAGAAAAGAATTGGCCACAGCAGAAATGTACAGATGTAACAAGTCCATGCTTTCTGTGCAGTGTGCTTTATTTTGTTGGATTTATGTTCTTGGAACACGATCTTATTTACAATATACATTGTTATAAGCATTTCCTTTTTATGTTATTTTCCAAAAGAGAACGATCCCTCACATCATCAAGCTACCCTCTGCTGATCAACACTGAAATGCAACACACCTCTGCAATTTGTTCAGCGTAGACATTTCATGACACAATGAAAGACATTCATATGGACAAAAAGCTACGTTATTGGCATTTTAAGTGTGCTTTTCATCCAATTATGATACATTAAATTCATATATTTTATTTCACTTTATTTTATTTTAATTTGTTTTAATATAAGCATTCTAAATAATCTGCGTGTCCGCCTTGTCCTGCAAATCTGGCCCTGAAACAACACCATATTCACTTTCATCAGGCAGCACCAGATGTGTCTAACTTAGGCGTATTGAATATGTTAAAATTGTACTGACCTTATTCCTATTCAGGAAGATAACGTCACTTATGATTATCATTGCGAGAAACAGATGATTAACTTTACAGACATTCACAGGAAGAATATGCACAGATATATACATATTTATCCTTTATTTGATTCATAATACAGAACGTGAGATTGGTTGTTAGCTCAGAGACAGAATAAACCCTGTTCAGTCCAGAGTTTTGGGATTAAGTGCCTGGTAGACTGCAGCATACTGGGCAGAATTGTGAATACTGGACTCTGGCTCAGCATCTAAAGACTGCAGCCTCACTGCAGCCTGAGTAGAGGCAATATCTGCATTTTCCTCACAGTATTCAGGCTGTAAATAAATAAGAATTACCATTAAGAATGATTTTATCTGAGCACTAAACTTATTGAATAAACGTAAGAGATGAACATTTTAATCAAAATTAATGAGAAAATGGTCACTCACCTCTCCCTTGTCCTGACCTTCTGAAACAAGCAACAGGATTCATTAAAACACATGTGAATGATCTTTTTTTGGTTTCAGATCACAAATGAATGAAAGCAGTTTGTGTTCGCATGTGCGTACGTGTCACCTTACCAGCATTACTCCACCAGTTTCTGTATAAGATAAGAGGTATGATGGCACACACCAGAAGAGCCAGGCTCACCGAAACAATGATGACCACCGTGGTGTCTGCAGACAACAGTCAGACATACGTTTGTGAAGATACAGTTTACTTTACAACAGGTCATCCAAACAAAATGACAAAATATCCTTGCATTTTATTTTCTTAACAGTTTTGACTAATTTTTCAGTTGGTTTTCTGCATATTACATTACATTTCATTTAGCTGACGCTTTTATCCAAAGCAACTTACATGCTATACATTAGACCGTAGACACAGCAACGGTGAGCAATTAGGGTTTCCAAGTAAAGTAACAATAAGTAAAACACATTTTGGTGTGGGGAAAGGGCTTAAGTTTTTTTTCCAAACTGATGAAGCCATTCTTGTTTATAACTAATAATTATCTTTTTTATTTTTGCTGTTTTGAAGCTTGCTAGAAGAGAACAGCTGCAGACTTTGGCTCTAAATACCTTTGAGGTAGGTTGTTGCCGTCTGGTTGGTCTTGTCTGCTGCAGCGGGCAGGGTTGATGCTGCTGGTAAGGGTGCAGTGCCAGATGCCAAGCTGCCTCGGGGCAGAGCGTCTGCTCCAGTCTGAATGGGGGTGGTGGAGGGAGGAGATCCGACAGGAACAGTGGACGCTTTGGAATTAAAGGACAAACTTGAGTGGCAATTATCTTTTGTGCTCATGTGACATTACTGAATCACAAGATAGACTATTTTCCTGATCCGATTCCTGGGGCAGCGATGTCGTATGTGTACAAATTGTAAAGCCCTCCGAGGCAAATTTGTAATTTATGATTTTGGGCTATACAAAATAAAGTGAATTGAATTGAATTAAACAATGTTTTCGGACTTTCCACACAAAGCCAGATCATTGTGGCTGGTTTTATCCTGAAGACAGAATCAGTTTCACAGTCCTGACAACATGACTCAATAATCTCTGATTAACCTTCAGTCAACAATTTGAGATTAGTTTCATACAAAATCCTAAATAGAAGATATATTTGTGAACACATTTTATATTATTATATTATATTGTTATCCTAAAATGTCCCATTTCCTGCAGGAACTTGAATGCATCAAGCCATAAACTCACCATCTACCACTATGAGAGTGACCTCCTGGTGCCACACATGAAGAGTTCCCTCCACTCCGCAGTGATAGGTCCCTGTGTCTGTCGTCTCTAGCCTCTTTATGGTCACGCTGAAGGCTCCGTCTCCTCCGTTGACCTCCATGCTGTATCTCCCTTGCCGTGTGACGTCCATCCTCTTGCTCGCAGCTTGAATGAGAAGGTTTTCTTTGGAGCAGACGCCTCTGCAGAAGTACATGTTGTGGCGTTCGGAGCTGTTGTTTGCGGTCCAGTTTCCAGAACACTGGATGGAGACCTCTGCTCCAACATGGCCGCTCACCTCCAGCACTGCTGAAGCCTCTGCACACACAACTGCAGCATAAAGCCAGTGCATGGTTACAGCTGTTGACCACAACATCTATTGAAATAAATGTTGAAATGTGGAGCAATTGCTTGACAGGGAAGACCATTAAAATGAATTCACACATTACTACTGTACCTCTTCTTGCAAATTAATTATGTATATTTCTATGAAATGATGCCCACAGTACAAATCGTATCTCTTGTTTGCACAATAATCTTTTTGGTTCATTTTAATTGTGGCGTTCCTCTTTTGGATTCACCTAATATTCTTGACTTATTTAATTTTATCTAATTTATGTGCAATGAGCAGTTTATACTAGAAATCAATCCCACAATGATGTGACTTTGTTTGTTTGTTTTTCAAATTGTCTCAATGTGTTGGTTTTTATTTGATCCTTTTGGCATTTAGCCAATTTGGAATAGTAGAGCTACGAACATGAAATGCAGGGAGAGGAGGAGGACAAGCAACAAGCCCCAGCCGGAGTTGACTAAGAACTATTCAATGTTTTTGTTGGGCGACAACTCCATAGCTAAGATAAGATACAGTAAGATAATCCTTTATTAGCCCCTCAGTGGGGAAATTGCAGGATTACAGCCGCAAGAGACACATAGTAATAAAATAAAATAACAAAATACAGTAAGAAGAATACAAAAGCAATATTAAATATACAGACGGAATAAAAGTATATACAGGTATTTAAATGTATTTATATTGCACATACAAATACAACAATGATGGCAGCTACTAATATAAAGAAAAGGCACTTTTTAAGTCAATACATTCGGAAACAACATCATAGCCTACTTTCAATAGACAATATACTGTATGTATAATGTCAATAAAACAGTTGTTGGTGCAAACGCAACAATTAAAAAGACCAATTTGAATCAAAAGTTAAAAGTTATTTAGCTAATTAACCATTGTGAGGTCGAAGATTTCCTCTCCTTCACATCTAACTTAATAATAAATGCACAAATGTAAATTTGACAGATAAAACCTGTCGATATGAATCATAATAAAAAAGATACAGCTAAACTCACCGGAGAAGCAGCAAAACATGACGATGAGAAGAATCCTCATTCTTTATCCAGGTTAGAAACCAACTAATTGAACGGTTTAGTCCAGTGGTGATGCGAGAAATGCAGCAGCCTGCTCCAGATCGATCATCTGATAATATACCATGCAACTTGAGTGCCTTAAAGATCCAGGAAAGATACAAAGCTGTGATTGTGCAGCTCACCTCTTTTTTTTTATATAAAGTACGTGTTTACATTTATTGTTCTCTTGCAGCTGCTCCGTGTGCCTCAGTGCAAACACAGCTCATGAAGCTGGAAGGCACCAAACTCAACAAGCTCCAATGTCTATTGACTGTGTCACGGGGATCAGAGCCGGAGGGCGACTTCAGAAAATCAGGCTTATTTTCAGAAAATGTCATTATACACAGCAGGATTGAGTTTGCTCTCCGCTGCCATGGAAACATATCCTTCCTGCCGGGCTAATATTTAGCTTGACCTCATAAATATACTAGAGACTGTTTTGTCCTCAGGGACTGTACGAGTATTATTTGCGTGAGAAGGGGAACTGATTTTTATATTCTGTTTTATAAAAAAGCAAGGCTTTTTATTTTTCAAGGCATTATTAAAAAACATGCCACTTAAAGTTGTATTCATTTGGATATAATAACATTAAACATAAATAAAAATGAGGTTTGTCAGACAATAATAAAGTAAAAAAAATGATATATATATAAGTTTGGGGGAATGGGGGAGGTTTCTCTGTGCTCAACTTCAAGCCAGTTGACAGCACTAGATGCACACATTCTCTTCAGCTATACCACTCTCAGACTGTTGGCTTCGCATTAAGACTGAAAGCAGGAGGACACAGCTGGCAGGGCTCTGTTTTTAAATAATTAAATTACATTAAATAATAAGATTTAAATAATTGGCCTTTGGGGAGCCTTAAAGTTCACCAATTAACACAGAATATCTTGTTTCATCTTTTTGGATATGAGAGAGGTTGTGTTGTTTGATGTTTTGAGACATATCAATCAGTTTGGAAGTCAATCACGGCCCATTAGGCACCAGTTAATGTGTTGATATGGTTCATCTTTCCAGCACCAGATTTCTTTTGTTCTTTCATAACAATTCTTGAAAATTCAGTCCAACAATAAGTGCTGTTGTTGTAACATCTGTTACCAAACACATGTATTTTTATATATTTCAATGTAAAGTTGTATTATTGTCAAAGAAATTTTCTCCATCAAACTTCTTAAGCGTTCCAACTTAAGTTTATAAACAATTAAATCTACACCTTGTAACTTCATACAACTTTCTCTTTTTTTTTTGGTGGAGGGTATTCTTTAATACCAACAAAACAGAATATATGCACATACATTTTTTACAATATAATACAGTAGAATGTGTACTTATTTCCATCAAAATATAATCTTATTCCGTATCAAACAGCAAACAACATTGGTCATATTTACATTTTACCGTGTGAAATGTTGCAGTTCTCAAAGGTGGTTTTTCACACGAACAGTTTACACTCATCGGTCTCACAAGTCTGTCCATCGCCACATGTGGTTCATAAGGCCACATGAATGTCAATGCGATGACATTTGTTGGCAGCTTAGTGTCACTTCTCCCGTCCTGGGTGTCTGTGGGTCTCGTTTAAGATCGCGGGAGGACCTGAGCGATGGTGTCCCGGGCGCTCTGGCTGAGCCGTTCTGGGAACTTGACCTCATACTCCACTAATAGGTCGCCTCGTCGATCGGGGCGTTTTGGATAAGGCAGCCCCTCGCCAGTGATGCGCCTCTTCATCCCTGGCTGCACGATGTCCGTTGTGGACACGCTCACCGTTCTGCCGTCCAGTGTTGGTGCGTTGATTGTACAGCCACACAAGGCCTGATGGGACAGAAGGGAAAAAATAGAGAAAGAAAAGCATGAATTAAGATCATGGATAGGAACTTTATTCTACTCGTAATTTTCAGCTGATTACAATGTTTTGGTTTGTCTTCAAGCACTTTTACAAAGTGCTTTAAGAACAATAGTTGACTGAATCGTTCTTAGTCATATGTAATCTTAACTTACATCTCTGAGTGAAATGGTTGCAGTGTAAACGATGTTTGAGCCATCGCGTTTGAATTTCTGATGCTTCTTGTCCTTCAACACAAAGACCACGTCCGCTGGAATGTTTGTGGGAGTCTCGTCCCCCTCTTTGGGAAACGTGATCTTTGTGCCCTCTTTCCAGCCTTTCTTTATCTGCACCTCCAGAATCTTATCCTCCATCTTTAACGTTCGCCCATCGGGGTTCAACCTTTTACGAGAGATCTTCATCTTCTTTAAGCAACCGGACAGAACTTCCTCCAAGGTCACTTGGAGATCGTGCACCACGGGAGGGTCTTGAGGCTTCTTCACAACACTACTGTGAGGGCCCATTCCTCCCATACCAGAGCTGAAGGAGCGAGGGAACCCCCCCATCCCCCCTCCACCCATTCCCTGTCCCTGTCCCTGTCCCCCCATTCCCGCTCCCCCCATCCCGAAGCGAGCAAAAGGGTCGTCGGTGTCCATCTCATCATCCATGCCTCCATTGCGGCCCCCAAAGAACTGTTCGAAGGGGTTACGTCCGCCGAAGAACTCTGAGAAAATGACATGAGGGTCGCCCTGGAAGCTGTAGCTGAAGTTACCAGGACAACCACCACCACCACCACCACCTGTGGGGCCTCCGCCTTTCAGACCTGAGTTAGAAAAACAAAATAAAGGTGTGAGATCACAACCAAAGTAATGCAACACACATGTTTAAGTTATAAACTGCAGTATATCACTGACATTCAGGTTACAAGGGAGTTTTGATTTTTTTGCAGAAAGTGCTCGTTAGATATTCATATTTATTTCTCAGTTTTCATCTGCAAACAGGCTACAAACTGAAAGACTGACAACACAGGCAGCAGAGTTTACTGTGAGGTGCTCTGTAAATTCATCTACATCAAATAGATATTTTCCCTATTAGCCGGAGTCAACCACTTATCATTCCATATAAAAATCTGGATATGTACAGGTATTGTGTGCGCGATTACTGATTGTTGGCCAATATAAGAACAAGTGGGTGCACACACACAAATTAAACCTACACAAAAACCAATGGACCCACACACATTATAGTGACCTTATCATCTCCATTCTTAAAATATGAATAATAAAGCTCAATAATCTAATGCAGTTTGTGGGACTTTGACAAATCAGGGTTTCTTACATTCATCTACGAGCCTACGTCATTCCCATAGTTACCATGGCTACTAAACAGGTAAGAACAATAAAGATAAAGTATTTCTGTCCCACCTCTCTAGTTTCCATGCACCAGAATCAACACTGACAACACCATTCAAGCATCCATACAGGCGCACGGTGCACGCTAAACCCCGCCCCCTCCTGACGTCATACAGCAACCTTCAGGCTCCGCTCCTGAACTCACTTTTACATATTTTCAGCTACACTTCGTCAGTTCTAGTGGAAACATGAAATGTGGGATCCCCTGCGGGCAGAGCAACGCCTCTCTTCCCTCAGAAACAGGGCTCTGCTGAGGGACAGGGCGCCATTACACGATCACACCGAGCAGCACCGTGTGGCCCCATGTGTTAGGGGCTGTCACCATGTTGACATCCACAGCGCCGCGTCACAAGGTCCGCTTCGTGCAATTAACTGCGCGTTCAAATGAACAGTAAATACAATGCTTGCCTTCTTCTCCAAAACGATCGTAAATGTCCTTTTTCTTCTCGTCGCTCAAAACGTCGTAAGCCTCGGCGATTTCTTTGAATTTGTCCTCGGCTCCCGGGGACTTGTTTTTGTCGGGATGAAAGCGCAGCGCCTGTTTACGATACGCTTTCTTTATGTCGTCCTCGGACGCTCCTCTCTTGATTCCCAAAATGTCGTAGTAGTCTTTCCCCATTTTGACCATCGAGTGGCAGCTGTTGAACTCCGGCAGCACGTCCTCAGTCTCAACTCAGGCGGCTGCGCCTCGAGTATATTTTATAAACCGCGTGGAAACTTCTAGAGTTTTCCATAAACAGCCCGAACAAGCTCAGCTGTGACAGTTAAGCCAGGACACGCCCACCAGGACGGCACGTCGCGCTGCCTTCAGGGGCTGTCGGAAATGATCATGCCCAGTAACATACCACGCCTTATCAGTCTCCCAAAACTCGCTTGCCTATTTAGGGCTCTATGACTATGAACATTGGTGGAAGAAGTTTTCAGATCTTTATTTCTGTAAAAGTACAAATACTACAGTGTGAAAATACTGCATTACAAGTAAACCTTCAGTCAAAATCTTACTTAAGTAAATGTACAGATGTATTTACAGCCAAATGCAGATTGTTTTGCCCCTTTGCCTATTATATATTATTTTAATAGGACATTAATTGATTGTTGATGCTGGTTGTAGCTGGTGGAGTTTGAGCTGATTGTAACTGTTTTATATAAAGTTCAATAGTTTAACTATGTGCAACGTTTACATAGAAAATCACTCTTGGGACTACCCCGCCCTTATTGTAAAGAGTTAAGGTCAATGTTCAATATTCAATATTGGTGACACTTTACCTTATCTTACCTGCTCACAACAGGATGCATAGCATACAATATATATATAGTCATATATGATGGAATTATAAACAGTAGAGTATGCTAAGTCTGACACTATTGTGCGCTCTAGACCTGTATACAGTTTTGGACACCCTGTTTGTGTATTTCTAGATATTGCAACATATGTGAGCATACAGTGCGGTACAGCTGGATACTTGTATTGCATGCACTGATCTAATTAATGCAACCAGTCAGACATAATATCACCAAATTAAGACTCAGGAAATAACACTTCCACAGCTCAGAATGGGTAATACGTTCAGATGTGTTGAAATTAGTTTTACTGATTTGCTTCATTTCCTGAAACACGATTTTGGGTGACTTACAAAAAGTAACAAGAGTACGAGTAGCACTTGAAGGCAGCATTTCAGATTAAATGTAGAGCTCACGTAGACTATGCTTCAGCTCTAACACACAGATGTCACTTTTAGATTTGTTGGGGCAGGTAATAATGTGGTGTCATTATCAGTGTTCACATACAAAAAATAGTGCAGTTCAGTCTCTGTTTGACAAGTGAAGCAAAACCGGCTTTTCAGGGAAAGAGGCGTTGCCAGTTGTCAATTTGTCAGGTAACACCTCCACAGACCCACAGAAAATATAGTGGCTTTTTGAGGTGCAGGTCACACAATTATTCTTTTAAAAAGCCATAATTCCTAATTATGCCCCTTGCTTTTGTATATATTACATTACATTACATGTAATAATGTAATGTATATATCAGGCTATCAATTCAATGTATTAACTGACACATGCATGCAAGTGTATTGGACAACAAGACTTGAGACAATTATGACACAAGAATGTGTACCTGACTAATACAACACGTCATAGCTTGACATGTTAGAATAACTGTGCCTTTAGGTTTGAGATTAAAAGTGACAACATAGCAGGCAAATGGCAAACTGTTTATTTTTGTAAGGACATTTATTACACACAAACACAATCTAAGCATATATGCATTTAAACAAGAGAAAGCAAATACATAGAATATATATTGTGCAGTCGTGGGGGAAATTCAATAATTTAGGAGCATAAAATTGAGTAAGACTGCAAAAAGAAATTGGAAAAATATTAGCATTTAGTCTGCAAAGTAAATTGGGAAAACAGATTGAGAACATATTTTCTTTACAGTTTAAGAGACGTGTGCCTCGCTCTGTCGTTGCTGGTTGGATTAGTACGCCTGCATACAAACGCACAGAGCTGCTACTCAAAGAGCGGCTAAATCCAATTATGTTAGCATCATAGCGTGTCCATAAGAAGGTTAGACCGCTCCATCTGCTCAAATATCATTGGCTGCGTCGCTGATAATGTCGCCAGTTGTGATTGGCTGCCGGACGGCCATTGGGCCCGCCTCCGGTGGCCTCAGCAGTTGCACATCTCTCCGCTGATTGGAGGCGACTCTGTCACTCATCCGGGATATTAAGGAAGAGGGTACTAACTGCCAAGATGAAGCACTACGAGGTAAGTAGTCTGCGTGTAACTCTAAACCATCAATGGAGCGATTCATGGGTTTGTAGTTTAATTAATCAGACCAATTGGGAACTGCTCTGTGGTTTCTGTCAGGATGAACTCACGTTTGAGCTTTAAACATGAGCAGCGAGGGGCGCACACTGTAGCGACGCCGCCTGGCATGCGCGGGCTGCTCTGCCCGGGGATTTGCGGCCTCTCGTGCACGACATTACCGGTTTTATCAGTTGTTATCGCACATGAAGGTCAAGCCGCCGCTACGTGTACGATGAAGTAGACGTGCATTTGTGGAGTTTTCGATGTAGGCTGAACACAGAGTCCTCTGTTCAGGATCATGCTCGACATCATCGCCATCTGTGGCTGGAATGACGCATGACGCTTCTTATCTTATTACCCAATAATGCAGGTGAACAGTCAAGCGTACAATCATTTTTGAACTTACTTGGAAAGAAAATGTAGAAACAATGTTTTGGCTAAGCTCAGAAACACCCATACTCTTAACACAGGTCTGTTTTGAGTCTTTCATCATTCACGTGACAGGTGTCCACTGCCACTAAAGCTCCACAAGCACCAAAACCCACCAGGCAGGATTTGGAGTCCTGACAGAAACTGACCCAACCAGTGGCTGCTCCGGTTCTCCTTCCTTCTGTTGAGCACAGATGAGGCTGTTGCAACCTGTGAGGGGTTGAACACACTTTAATCATGAGATTTTATTTTAATGACAGTTCTGGGGGCCATGTTCTCATTCAGTGGTTGCATAGGTGTAAGAATTTGTTTTCACTGGCAAATCTTCAATTATCATTTGAATGCCACTAGCTTGCACATTTTGGAAGTGGAGATGCTCTTTAAATTATATCTATCTATCTAGATATATTCCTTTAATGTTTCTCAAATTCTTAACATTTTAAAGTTTGTGAATTAAATCAGTGGATTTTATTATAAAGCTAAACAGAAATACTTTAACAAACTAAAAGAGCTGATTGTTAAATGTTTTTAGTTACAATGTGTCCACAGTATCTTGAGACATGAATCAAACTGTAAATGTTTTCCATTTGTCATGGTCATTAGTCACCAGGTAGCACCAGAGAGCTGCATCACGTTCACAGTGATCTGTCTTACTTACAAACTGACTGTCCATCAGTATCTGGAATTGTGTACGAAAACACGAATGGAGCAGAGAAACATTTCCAGATTGTCTTTTAATCTGCCGAAAAAGATAATCTTTCCCAATTTCAATGGTCTCTTACCTTGCGAAAGGAAGTACAGGCCAAACCAGCAAATAACAGCAGAAGTCCTCTGCCATGATTTAAGCGTATTTCTACCGGCTTGCCCTCACCCTAGAGTGGCCTACCAGGACAGAAAGTCACTGCCAGACAGAAGCTTTATATAGATGAGGTGGGGGAGGTACGGTGGCAGAGGGTATGTCTGCCAGAGCGGAGGCTGTGATGGGGTTATTTCCCCGAAGTCTCAACTGCAGTGTCATGTGTCCTGCTTCGTTTAAACATAAATTAATGTTTAGTTTGTAAAGTAACAAGGCAGCTCAAATTATTCATTTAAAAAGCACTGACTAAGGTTTTAGAAAGGTAAGTTTCCCTGTGTAAAAATTTAAACACATGCCTGAAATGCACAATACAATCAAATGCCTGCAGAGCTAAAAAAATATCCAAAACTCACCTAAACTTCCATGTTGTCACTTGTGACTATATGTCTTTCACTCGACTAGCATCAGTGAAAGGGTGTGGGTGGGCTTCACCAAGGGGAATGCCCCGACTAAGCCCTCTGAATCTGGAGTATTATCACCCCTTGGTGGCAGGAAAAGGTGACTCCCCATGTGATAAATCTGCCTGCTTAGTTTGGTTTCAAGGTCCACACTCTGTAAAACATGGGGTTTCCTTTCAGTGCGTGAGACCCTGAACTGGTTCATTTAGGGGTCTGATCACAGGTTGGTGATGTACATTGGGGCTGGACAGATGGACAGCACTGCACAGTGTCTTTAAAAAGTGCGCCCATGACATCACCACATAGACATAGACGGGTGGGGTCTGTAGGGAGAGGGTTTGTCATGCATACTTAGCAGTAGACATTTATATTTAGCCGTGGAGAGAAAGACAGGGGGACAAACTATGAAAGGGGGGTTTCTGTTTTCATAATACCTCCCCTCCATCTTACCACTTAGCCAGGGGTTGAGAGGTGTCAGGGGCCATCAGGTGTTTTTTAGGGAGGAGTTATGTTTCAAATCCAAGTCACTGCAGTGCTGAAATATAGCTCTCTGCTCTAGAAGTTTCCTTCATGAGATATGACGCAGATGGTCTACTGCAAACAGTGTGCCAAGGGGATGCTGGGCATTCCTGTGAATGCAACTGTGCACACACACGTGGGATGTGTCCACGCTCCAGGGGTCGGTTAGCAGTTAAATAAAGCAACGCACCAGAAGTGAAGGAATGAGAGAGGGGCAAAGAGGGAGGGAGGGAGACCGAGAGAATGAGAGACAGGAGGGAGGGGTGGAGGAGCAGGGAAGAGACAGATTTATTTCCACAGCTGAGTGCTGCCCCTCTCCTCTCTATGGTGTGGTGTGGATCTTGTATAGACAGCTGAGAGGTGAAGAGTGACAAGAGAACCGAGAGGAAGAGTGAGGTGGGGGAAAAAAGGAGGATAAACCAAGTGCAGGAGGAGGACTGTGGACATGGATGCCCTAGCACTAGAGGCCACCAGCACTAAAAAGCCGTCCAACGGGGTTGCACCGGTGCTGGCTCAAGCCCCGGCCAAACGCAAACCTGCTAAAAAAGCTAAAAAGGCTGTTGTTTTCTTTGAGGTGGAGATACTGGATGCCAGGACCAAGGACAAGCTCTGCTTCCTGGACAAGGTGAGAACGCTTTTCTATTCTTTTCATGTATTTTGATCAGTTTCCATCTTAGTTTGAGTTTAAATTGACTTTTTTCTAACATCATCTCTGCAAAAGGTATTTTTAATTACTGTACGAGTACATGCAAATGTCCATATTCTTACATGTTTACTAAATGCAACAGGTGCAGTGTGCCCGGTCCTATTTCACAGTAAAAAAGCCTGTGCATTTGAGTCAGGCGTTTTCTAGAACGTTGTGAAGCTGCTGTATTACTTGCTGTCAGTCAGCGAGTGTGTAAATGAGACCCCCACACACACACACACACACACACACACACACACACACGCACACACACACACGCACACGCGCACGCACACACACAGGAGCCCCTTCATGTCGTCGACACAACGCTGCTGTTATCTGGGTAATGAAGGTTTTTTTGGAGCGCACACATAGACAATATCATCAACATTAGAATACTAAAGTTCACCTTACATAAGCCATTACAACACCACCACAACCTCTGGCCTCAAAACTGCCGGTGCGTTTGAAGAGAAAGTCCTCCGCAATGTTCCTGGTACAACACTTTACATTTGGGCAATACATCGATATTGTGATATGAGGCGATATGTCGTCTCAGATTTTGGATAGCGTTTGTTTTTCTCCATATTGCCCAGCCCTTATTTATATAAGGCCTATCCCATTTTGATGCCTGTTATTTTTTTTCGTAGCCTTGTTGGATGACACTGATCATGCTCGCTGGTCTGTTTTAGATGGTTGAACAAGGCGGGGAGAAGAATATGTATGATGCATCATACATAGTTCTCCAGCGGATTGTGCAGCATGTAGTTTCAAATCCCTTATCAGGCGTTCTTTGATTTATTGGATTGGCATGAATCAATAGTTCAGAATATGTTTGAGTGTGATGAGGAGGAGGAGCTCATGTGCCTGGAATGAATCAGGTTGTTGTAGAAACAGATGTAAGGTACTTGTCCGGAAAACCCATCTCCGAAGTTCAGAAAAGTTTAATTTTTCAGGTGGCTCGCGGCTCAGCTCTCTGCACCTGCACAAGGTTTTCCACAGAGGTATAAATAAGACATTAACCAGAAGCCATCAGCACAGCTGGCAAACAGCTCTTAATTGGGAAACAGTTGTGAAGGTCCACATCTGTAAGGAAGGGGTTTGTTGCAAAAGGGAATCAAAGGCTGTTTTGTTGGTATTATTTGGGTCAAGAGGCTTCTACCATGAGCAGATTTGGTATTTGTTGCAAAGAATCAACCTCATTTGGAAGTAACAATTGAGACTTTTCTTTTTTCCGTTTTCCTTGATGTTTGCAGGATATTTAACACCACTAGAAGTCTTCTCATCTCGATTGAACCATTTTTTTGCAATGTCGAGCGTAAATGTTGTGTTTTTGCAGATGAGATACGACAACAAGTTTTGCATGACAGTTAGAAAAAGCCAGCGTGATACTGACTAATGGACTTTAGTTGTGCTGTCAGTTGGGATTTAAGAGTATCCCTGTTTCATTTTGATGGGACGTTCAAGCTCATTGTTTCATCAGGTATATTTACAGTAATTTGTACTTGCCCTGTCCTTTGTTATTATTGCGTTAGATGGCTTTGTGCTGTTGCATTAGGAGGGTTTAGTGCATGGTTGGTGTGTGCATCAGCCTAGTTTACGTGGTGTTAGCCCGGCCAGACTCAAGTTCACAGTATAACGTGCTATCCTTGTTGGATTATACCCTGTTGTCGGCTTAGCAGAGTTTCCATGGCGATAGCCTGCAGAATCGTAACACCTTTTTGAAGAGGACGTTTCACATGTTTGACAGTTATGGATCTGGACAGAGGCCCCTTTGGGGGCTGGTTTATTAAGTAGGCTGACTGAGCTAAACTAACTGACTGAGTTGGATGTAAAGCTCAAGTCCTGCATCATGTCAGAGTTTATCAAGCTGACTTGTGATCTCCATACGGAACAAAGCCGTGGAAAGAGGGGGCAGCAGCAGGGGTCACGGAGAGGGTGGTTTCTCAGTGATGTCATCCTGCTGAAAATGGCCTGTGGCCCTCTGGGCCGCGTGACTAGAAGCCAAGTCTATTACAGCAGCAGCAATTGACCTCTTCAGTCTGCTTCAGATGGGTCACATGATGGCTGAGCAACCTTTCCTCACAGAATGTAGCACTACCCCACCGTTTATACCGAACACTGCTGGCCTCGGGTGATCAGATGCATCTCCTGGCTTTAGTTTGTCAGAGCTCTCCACCAAACACAAAACTTGAAAAATGTACTCTGCGTGTCCTTGCGGCTCAAGTTACATGCAGTTGAAGGTTTACGCACTTGATCGCAATTGCATGTTTGTGACACGACTTGCTGAAGGTTAAAGGTCTGTATTATTTAGTTCAGCGCTATCTCTGCTTTCACACGGCACACATGAAGAAGAATGCTTTCATACTTTCTTGCGTTTGTCACTCCAATGTCACACCTTTGCTTGGACGGTGTGATCGCACACAGGTGTACATTTCCAGGCCAACGGGGAAATATAGGCTTACTGCTAACATGTTTGGAGAAGCCTGTCACCAATGTCATGAATGTCAGCGAGAAACTTGATGTGGATGGCTGAGATGTTATAACTATGTTATGTGCAGATGGTCTTGCTGAGTTTGTTTTCCTACCAAAAAGGACTTTTCGTTTTCCATTAATTTCAGGTTAATAACTTTGTAGTGACTTGAAAGTATAAGACTGTCACTGACAACATAATGAAGGAAGGGATAATAGTCACCTCTTTAAAGATTAATTAATTCCATTTACTAAACATCAATGCTTATTTATTTTTTTAGCACTTTTAATTCAAGGATAATTTATTTATCATTACGCAACACAGAGATGCACAACAAATTTCTGCTGTAGCGCATTAGTAACACAAGAAACGCATGAAGAGCAAAACTAAACTAAAACTATATTTTTTTTCCCCAGCATAATTTAAAGTAAATGCAAACAAAGTCGGGGAGTAAAAACGGGGGGAGTTACTATTATTTTCCTCTAAAGTAGTAATAATAATTACTTTGGAGTTAATTAATTTTGGAGCGTAATTAATTACTAGCCGTAGCCAGTAGAGTAGGAGCAAATATTCAGAATAAAATCCATTGGAGTAAAGCGGCGTAACCACACCAACCACGGTTTCTTAAGTTCTGTTTCCTCCGCCATGACACCTCTCACTACTCTGGAATGAGCTGACGGGTTATGGGACGGAAAAGAGATGAAGGGAGTTGAATCCAATTCTATATATAATTCTAGAATTTAATCAAATTATATATAGAATTCTAGAATTTAATCAAATTCTATATAGAATTCTAGTAAACTATAGCTGTTTACTAGAATTCTACATGATAGTTTACTAGAATTCTACATGATTGTTTACTAGAATTCTAGAGAATAGAATTTAATTCAATAAATAGAAACACTGAATAGAGTAAGAAATACAAGGCAATACTAGATTTTACTCTGTTACTCTGAAAATGTTATATTTCTTTGAATAATATTGAATGGATTTTACTTTGACAACTTTACTGTGTAGAGACAGGCCGTTCTAGTATTATAAAGTAACTACTACATGTGAAGTAAATTAGAATATTAAAGGTGCACAAACATGATGAATGTTGCATAGTCTTGATAACTCTGGTTGATAAATATATATTTGTCAAGGCTCACTAACTGCTCACTAATTAGGGATCCCACCGATTCCACTTGTTCTGTCCCAGACAGTTCCAATATCTCAACTCGGGGTATGTGCCAGTACCATGATGCAATGTTTGGCTCTGCATGCAGCAGAATGTAGATAAATAAATAAATCGGACCCGCTGAGACTGAGTCCTTTTATAAGCTGAATTTTCCAATGACAAATAAACTATATTTAATGTGGATTATTCACATCATGGCCGCAACATGGTGCACTTAATAAGGTCAGTACCCTCATACATGCATCCCTAGAGTAACTGCGCTGAATCTTCAAAGAGGTTAACTAAAAACTATTTAATTTCATAGTGCGGCCTGTAGACAAACAGCTCAACACTCAGTATTAAAGCTCGCATGTACAACATTTTAAATAAATCAATAAGCGGACTCAAACGGATGAAGCCGCTTCATCAGACATTTTAAAGGCGGTGATGGCTCTAAGTTACCTGACTCCGCCTCCGACCAGGAGCTTTCACTGCTCCATCCTCCACCTGTCACAACCTCTGTGTGCGCTTCATGTTTCTGTTTGGTTGTCGCTGTGTTTTATATTTGGAGCTAGTTGTTTGGGCCCATTGCTGGCAGCCTGGCACAAGGTCGTGTACTTTGGCTGTGGTTATGCGTGTGTGCCTACGCTTAGGCTCCTTAAAACCCTCGTACCAGCTGTTAATAAACCTCGTCCATGGGGTATGTGAGCTAAATTTACCACTAATCACCATCATGAATGGAAAACAGGGTTTATCTGTTTGTGTGTGTCAGTGTGTGTCCGTGTGTGTCTCTCTCCACTTATTTATTGTGGTTTAATTTATTGTAGGTCGAGCCAAATGCCACTATCGGCGAGATCAAGTCCATGTTCCACAAGAGCCGTGAGTGCCATCTCTCTAAAGCCTCATACATCTTATTCAACATCAAGCACATCTTCAAGCTCCACATACAAATACTCACTTTATGTCCCGTCTTATGTCTGTGATGCATTTGTCCGTTTCAGATCCTCAGTGGTACCCGGCCAGACAGTCCATTCGCCTCGACCCCAGTAAGTCAGCCAAAGTGTGGCGGTCTATCGGTAGACATGAAGTAAATGTAGTACTGCTTCCCATGATGTCATAATGTACTTTACATCTCATTAAGGAAACACGTGTGTGTTTCAGAGGGGAAGTCTCTGAAGGATGAGGATGTTCTGCAGCATCTCCCAGTGGGAACCACGGCGACCTTCTACTTCAGAGACCTTGGAGCTCAGATCAGCTGGGTCACGGTGAGTCGTGTGTGTGTGTGTGTGTGTGTGTGTGTGTGTGTGTGTGTGTGTGTGTGTGTGTGTGTGTGTGTGTGTGTGTGTGTGTGTGTGTGTGTGTGTGTGTGTGTGTGTGTGTGTGTGTGTGTGTGTGTGTGTGTGTGTGTGTGTGTGTGTGTGTGTATTTCAATTCACACAATGTCTTTCTGCAATGAAGAAGAAAGATATTTGAAAATGAGTTTGTGGTAGCTGTAGTACATCAGAACATTTACATTTGAATTTGTAATATTGACTGCTTAGCCACATTTCTATCTACTCTGACATTTATTTGTGACTCTGAAACTCACGGTCATAGTATTCATAGACATTTACCCTGTCCTGCTTCATTTTTCAGGTCTTTCTGACAGAGTACATGGGTCCACTCGTCCTCTATCTGATGTTCTACTTCAGAGTTCCCTTCATCTACGCACCCAAATATGACTTTACCACCAGTAAACACTGGGTCGTGCAGTGAGTGTCTCCAACACGCCGTCACACACTTTATTCTAGTTGGAGCCTTCTTGAGACGGCCAGGGTGTCCTCTTGAAGTCAAATATGTCTCGACTTTAAGGAATAGTGCGAGATTCAGGCTTCAGCTTCCGTCCACATGGCAAACAGCAGAGCCCCTGGACTGGATGTCGCCCCTGCTGAGTTCTTTAAGCAACTCTGGTTTCATAGGCAGCTGCTATCATACATCCAGAGCAGACCGGTTTTTATTAAAGGAAGGCATTCATTCACACAAAAAGCCTTTGCTAGGGTTAACTTGTGTGATTCCTATGGCTGCTTCTAATGGTACTTAATCACAAAATGTCACCTTAACACATGGGGGGAGGGGGGGGGGTTGCCTGTAGCAACAAAGGATGACAAAGTTGCTGCACTATATTTTTTTATTTTATTTTGGAAAATAAATAAAATTACTTGATAAGAAGTAGATTTTTATTTTATTTTATGAAAAGTCTGAATATACAAAGTAACTATAATTTTACAATAAATGTAGTGGAGTGCAACTATAAAGTAGCATACAACAAACGTTTCCAGTCCAAAGCTGAGCGAAGCAAATCGGCTGCTTGCTCTAGCTTCATGTTTACTACACAGTTCTACTCATCCGACGCTCAGCCTCTCAACTATTCCTTTAAACCATGCTCGTTCCATATTGATGTGAAACTCACCCTGGAAGTCCTACCCTGACAGAGCTTTTGTACGAGATGATGAAACTATAGTGCTTTGTACCTGCGTCCTGTAGAAAAGCTGACACAAGCGTTTTTGCTCCCTCCAGTCTCGCCTGCATGTGTCACTCTTTCCACTTCGTGAAGAGGCTGCTGGAGACGCTGTTTGTCCATCGCTTCTCTCACGGTACAATGCCGCTGCGCAACATATTCAAGGTGAGATGCTCTCTACCGCTCATGCTCTGACTTATTCTTCCTTCCATTAACAGAGGTGTGAGGTCGGTGTTTCATGTAAAGAAAGAGAAATGATTAACTGTTCAGTTCGTATGGGGCGACTGGCTTAGTGGTTAGCAGGTCCGACTTTCAATCAGAGGATCGGTGGTTCGATCCCCAGCTCCGCTAGTCCATAGGTGCATCCCAAGTCTCTTATGCATCCCCGTTTCTCTCACTTGCGTCTTTTCCTTGCGTCTTAGTCCCGCCCACCAGGGATGCATGGAGAGACGCAAGGAAACCAAGCGAGGAGAGAGGACAAGAGGAAATATGTTTTAAGAGACATGAGACGTGCTTTCCTCATCATGTGAAGCGACGTCGGTTTCTGATGACTGCAACGCCGATCACAGCTGGATCAGCTGATCAGCTGTCAGTCGGCTTTAACAGCTGGAGAGACTTTTGACAGTTTTTTTTAACGGAGTTGTTTTCTGGAAGCTTGCTCTCGCTATCGCTTTGGATAAAAGCGTCAGCTAAATCAAATGTAATGTATTAAACATTTAAAAAGTGTCTCAAAGTGACAATGTTCCTGTCTGATTCCTCGTTCCAGAACTGTACCTACTACTGGGGCTTTGCAGCATGGATGGCCTATTACATCAACCACCCGCTGTACACACCACCCAGTGAGTATGCATGCACAATACTCATTTAGTGTGTCAGTGTGTGGGTTAGGGTTTTTCATCATTGTGCTTGTTGCTTGTTTCTCGTTGCAGTCTACGGCGAGCAACAAATCAGACTCGCCCTCATCATATTCCTGGTAAGAATATTTCCACCGTGGCACTTATTTCTGTAATTTATCGTGCATAATTTAATGTGATTAATAAATAATGAAAGAAAAACATGTAATTTTCATAATTTTAATCAGTATCAGTGGCGGACCGTGCATTTTCTCCCTGGGCCTTCTGTGCCGTCTGATATCGTATACATATCAGACATACCGGCACAGTGGCCGCGTACCGGCACGGCGGTCGGGTACCGGCATGGCGCAGCTAGATTCGGTGGCTCAGCGGTAGCAGCAGCAACAGCGGCTTATGAACCGCCGTGGATTATTGGATTAAATACGACTGCAGATGTAAAAACACAAACAGCAGTTCACTCACCAGATGCTGTTATCTTGACAAAGAAAAAGTCGCGGTTGTACAGTTTATCGGTACACTTCAGGTCCTTCTCCATGGCCATGAACGGCAGTGTACAGTAAGATTTGTTTTATACTTTTTAAAATCAAATAACTTGTGTTTTCTTCCTTAGTTCTGTCAGATCGGCAACTTTTCCATCCACATTGCTCTTCGAAACCTCCGTCCACCAGGTACACACACACACACACACACACACACACACACACACACACACACACACACACACCAATACGTTGCTATGTAATTAATTTAAAGGACACAATATTTGATGTGTTAATGTAGTTCTTGGGTGTTCTGCACATGACTCTATTTCGTTGCCCTTTCTCTTGCTTCCTTCGTCCAGGGTCTAAGACCAGAAAGATTCCCTATCCAACCAAGAACCCCTTCACCTGGATCTTCCTGCTGGTCTCCTGCCCCAACTACACCTATGAGGTGACGTGTCTTATTAGGCCTCTGCTCCGGTGCCCCGTAACTCAAAAATTGATATGCTAATTATGACACTTTTTGCACGAATGTCTAATATAATAAATTTATGAAGTGATGACACTTTAGACAGAAATGGATATAAACTGTCTGCGAGGCGGTAATTGTAGTTTACGACGTACTAAACTACGACTTTATTAGTCTTCCTTCATAACTATTCATTAGGACACACCATACTATGACTTTTATGATTATTTTTAAGACATACTATAATAGGATTTTTAGGACATACTATACACACTTTTACGAAATTTTTTATTAAATACTATTTTATGAATTTCTTTTAACTTCTTTTTTTACAGATTAACTTAACTCAATACTTATTTTAATTACACTTTACCATTACGTACATACATATTTTTCTAAAGGATGGAATGTTTTGTTTTATAACTCCGTTGAATTATTTATTTTTATATATAAAAATAGCAACATTGTGTTGCACCAAATTCATTGATATTCATTTAATTCTGAATATCTCCTTGTGAATTGGTTACATTTTATTCATGATGGGAAACCTTGTGCTTGAAACCGTAAAACACAGAATTCAGAAAATTAAAAAAGCTTTAACGTGGAATTTTGGAAGAAACCAAAGGGATTTCATAAGTCTCTTAAAAATGTTTTGTTGTATCATTGCACTGCACTTTGAGAGTTGAATTCCCCGCTGCTGCCCTCTTGTGGTCTGAATGTGTGTAACGCCCCTCTTCTTCCTCCTCCAGCTGGGCGCCTGGTTCGGCTTCACCCTGATGACCCAGTGCCTGCCGGTGGCCTTCTTCACCTTGGTGGGCTTCATCCAGATGACGGTGTGGGCGAAGGGGAAGCACCGCAGCTACCTGAAGGAGTTCCGCGACTACCCTCCTCTCCGCTCACCCATCCTGCCCTTCATCCTTTAGAGGACTCCACTACACCCCTAAATGAGAGGGTGCTCTTCTGTTTTCAACCCTCCAAACTCTACACAGAATCTGACCATGTCCCCTTTTCCCGCCGCAACCAAATGTTCTTTCCCCTCCTGTCTGCGATCCCTGTAATATTGAGCGCAAATTCCTTTTTTTTTTTAATCTCCCACAAGCCCAGAGTGATAGATTCATTGACTTAAGTGTGTTTGAGCTGCTAGAGCAATTAGTCCCCTTCAAACTACTGAATGACAAACTGTACATAAATGTTGACATGCCCAACCACTCTACTTTTCAAGCTGAATCTGCATCTGATGATATTCAGTAAAATCTCAATGGTTTAGTTTTTATATCCATTCATCAAAATTTGAAAACATGACAGCATGTAATTTTGTTGATGTCTGAAGTAATTTATTAAAAAAAGGTAAACCAAACTTGCTGTTATCTGTTACAGAGTCTGTTTGAATTGTCAGACTTTGTGGCCATCACTGCAGCCGAGACATATTTGAGCTTTATACAAGAACAATAGGACACCCAGGGTGGAAATGAGCATATTGTTTCAACTACGTACACATGAAAAAGGAGCAGGAAAGGAATCTTTGAAATATAAAGAATGGTAAAGATCAGTTATTTTGGTGAAGTTATCTAAAGAATTCCAGATTGTTTGACATTGAGACGTAGTATTGGAGAGCTTAAACAATATATTTTATTGGTTTTGGTGGAGGTAGGAAGAAAAATCTAGCTCCTTATTTTACACAATCTCAGAATATTTATTAACCCCATCAGTCGAGGAGAGCCTGTCCTACAAAAGGCCGACTGAACTTATTTGTCCCCTTTGTTTATTTGGCAAACCCATTAGCTTGAGCTTTATCAAGCATGTGTTTTGTTTAGTACCTGCTCTAGTTTTTTACGAGGCATGCATACCTTTTGTTGGCTGTAGTGGGTGATCTCCACAGGACGCTGACCGTTTGCTGCACTTAGTGTGGCAGAAGACATTGACTTGAGTATTTTGAATGAATACACAAGTACTCACCACCACTGTCGGAAGACTAGTTGGCTAATAAGTGTGACTAGTTGGATAAATATCTCCCTTTGATCCAAGGTTGCTGGGTGAGCAATACTATGACTTCTCAACATGTGACTTTTTTTCAGATACTATACAAAGGCATTTTTACAACTTTTGTCGTACTAAAATAACTTTACCACTTTTCCCAACATGCTATACGTTTTTAGGCTGAATCTGCAGTTTTTTATATCCATCTAAATTTGAAATGACAGCAAGTCATTTTGTTAATGCCTGAAGTAATTTATTTTATAAAAGTAAACCAAACTGGCGTTGCCTTGCTCCGTTATTACAGATTATGTCTGTACTGTCAGACGTTGCAGCCTCCTCTCCAGCCCAGACATATTGGAGCTTTGTACGAGGATGTAACGTGAAGTTTTAACTCATGATATCAAATATTCAGGCTCAACGGTTGAAATGAACACTTCATCTAAATGTGTTTGCAACTACACATGTAACAGTTTTTCAGACAGGTCACACCTGTAAACATTTGGCAACCATATAAAAAAACATCTAAATACTTGATTAAAAAAAATGAAAGGTGACAGAAATATTTTGGAGCAGGGAACAACATTTTTTGATTAAGTTCTCCAGAGGTCGTTTGTGTGGATATTAATAAGACTGATGGTTGTAGAGCTTAAACAATATTGTTTATTGTGAACAGCAGCACATATATACAGAGAAGTAGTATCAGAGGACACACTGATCATGCAGCTTCAGCCTGATTCTCAACTCTCTTTTTCCTCAGCTGGAGCCGCCTCTCTCTCTCGTACTCCTTCATACGCATCACATAGCTGGAGGCAGAAAGTGACAGGTGGATAAATATTATCACAGGATTAAAGTTAATTTGTCAAATATGAAATTGAGGATCTTGAATATACACATGTGCCATTACAACAGTGATTCAGTTTTGAGAAACAATGTTATTAGATAAATCAAGTTTTTTGTTTGTTTGGAGTCGTAATATTCAAAAAAACATCTAGCAGAATATCTCAACCCCACATAGATGGGTCCTTTTGAAATGTCCACGACAACTCCATCTGCTGAGTAAGGTTGTGTGATACGATTAAAAAGCTAGAGAACTACCAACTGGACCATGTGAGAATATTGAAGACCTACTGTAACCTACGACACAACCGAGTAAACCAGCCAGTTTAACTTTTCTTTGGGCCACTAGATTTAATTGTAGCTTTATTTTCCATAATTATAGTGACAAATAGACCTAAATCAATTACAGTGTATGGGTTGGATCTGCTTACATGTCAGTGCTGCAGGTCTTCCAATATCAGTGGTTTTAATGGCAAACCAGTCATATATTGGCGACTGCAGGGGCTTACAGTATTCCTTCTACACATAACAAATTACCGTACATACATTTAAACCAATGAAGTGGGTTTGCCGAAAGCATCACAATCATGGGTACGTTTTTAGTACCACTGTCCCAAATAAATAATGAGAAAAAATAAACTGGGCTGTAAAGATGCTTCCTGCCACAGTCAGCAGTAATGACCAATACAAATCCTGACTCCAAATTTAATATACTCAGGGTAGGGATGCACAGATACCGATACCGGTATCGGTATCGGTGGTCGATACTGCGTTAAATACTCATACTCGCATCGGTTTCAATGGCCGATACCAAGAACCGATACTCACTCAACAGTATTTCACTACAACAAACTGGTCGCGCTTTGTGGAGAAGCAACCCCGTGGCGGAGCCGGAGACACTCTTCTCTGTCTCAACTGTCTCAACAGTCTCAACTTCTGAGCAGCCAATCACGCTATCCAAGTTGTTTTGCCGTCCAATCAGATGGCCAGTTTGTCTCAACAGCAGAATCTGGAGCCGCCATCTTGGATCCTCGCTACGCAGCGCTCACTTCTTTCAATAGACAGGAGAAAAGTGAGACGCAAGTACAATACAAGACTTTATCGATATTGTGCTTATTAACCGGTGTTGCATACGTGTGCATGACATATTAGTGCTCATATTAGTGCTCTTGTTAGTGGCTGACAGCCCCGGAGTTACTTGTAATCAGTCCGTCCCAACGCGACGCAAATGTTTCGCGCGACCAGATTACATGTAAAGTCTATGCACAGACGCGTGTGGTTGCGACAGACGCAAATTTACGCCGGCGGCACGTTAGACGCGAGAGTTGAAATTTTCCATATTTAATACATCTATAATTGAGAAGCTCTGCGCGTCATCACCGCCGTCCTGCCGGTTTGACTCAAACGGCTGCTGATCCACCTGAAGTAGCGCTGGCAGCGGCCTCATTCAGACGCTGTTGTGCGGCTACGGATGATATTATTGTAGCCGAGTGTCTGTTGTGTGTCTATATTTGTAATTCTAATAAAATGAAAACACGCTTTTTTATCTCCTTCACACACGTATATCCCACAATTCCACTCTTTTCCTTTCCGTTTCTCCCTCCACAATAAAAGCACTGGAAACATAACTTGGAACACAGCTTCCTATATAATTGCTCGATCCCTAATATTATCGCTTACATTATGAACCCGGACACGGGGGCGTTTTATGGTCCGACATTAGAGGGACTTCCACGAGAAGTTTAAAGCTTGGGATAGCCTTCTGTTAATTTTGTACTATAGGCTTGACATAATCTGCAGAGGATAAAATAAAATCTGCCTCCAAATTAATTGCACTTTCATTGAGACCAAATCTAAGAAGTATCGGTATCGGTACTCGGTATCGGCAAGTACACAAATAGAAATATCGGTATCGTATCGGTTTGTAAAAAATGGTATCGTTGCATCCCTAACTCAGGGTCATACTTCCTACAAAGGAGTGTTGCAATACTGTGCTATTGACAAGTCAACCGCCACAACCTCTATGTTCACCTTTTGGATTTATTTGCAATTGGAGCACCGTATATTTACACTATGCTGCAAACAGTAGCAGCGTGAGGCGGCGCTGAGCCTTTGGTTTCTGGTCGCAAAAGGTTGAAAAGTGTTCAACTTTGGGCAAAGCGCTCATCGCTTTCACTCGTTACCCAGCTGTCTTATCACAATGGCGGAGGGGTCGAACAAAGACCAGCCGACATCTTTGTAATATCAAACGTGAATTAATTTAAATGAGGCATTTCAAATATACAATGTTTTTGACCCTGTGGACCCACCACCCGCAGGGACAGACATCGGGGTCGGGTGCTATGTAGACCGGGCGGCGGGCCGGGCAGGGGGCCTGGGCGAGCCGATCGGCGGCGACATAGACTAGCTCTAGGGACGTGGAACGTCACCTCGCTAGCGGGGAAGGAGCCGGAGCTGGTGAGGGAGGTGGAGCGGTACCAGCTAGATATAGTTGGGCTCACCTCCACGCACAGCGCTGGCTCTGGAACCAAACTCCTGGAGAAGGGTTGGACTTTGTTCTTTTCTGGAGTCGCCCAGGGTGAGAGGCGCCGGGCGGGAGTGGGGATACTCACGAGTCCCGGGCTGAGCGCCGCCGTGTTGGAGTTTTCCCCGGAGAACGAGAGGGTCGCCTCCCTGCGCCTACAAGTTGCGGGGAGTAAGGCTCTGACTGTTGTTTGTGCTTATGCACCAAACAGCATTTCAGAGTATCCGGCCTTCTTGGAGTTGGTGGGAGGGGTCCTGGAAAGGGCGCCGCCTGCCGACTCCATAGTTCTCCTGGGAGACTTCAACGCTCACGTGGGCGACGACAGAGAAACCTGGTGGGGAGTGATTGGGAGGAACGGCTTGCCTGATCTGAACCCGAGTGGTGTTTTGTTATTGGATTTCTGCGCTAGCCACAGTTTGTCCATAACAAACACCATGTTTGAACATAAGGTGGCTCATAAGTGTACCTGGTACCAGAGCACCTTAGGCCGGAGATCAATGATCGACTTCGTAATCGTATCATCTGATCTGCGGCCGTATGTTTTGGACACTCGGGTGAAGAGAGGAGCAGAGCTGTCAACTGATCACCACCTGGTGGTGAGTTGGATCAGATGGCGGGGGAGTCGGCCAGAAAGACCTGGCAAGCCCAAACGTGTAGTGAGGGTGAACTGGGAACGTCTGGCGGAGGATCCTGTCCGGGAGGTCTTCAACTCCCACCTCCGGAAGGACTTCTCACACATCCCGAGGGAGGTTGGGGACATGGAATCCGAGTGGATCATGTTCAAAGCCTCTATTGTGGACGCGGCCGCTAGGAGCTGTGGTCGGAAGGTCATCGGTGCCTGTCGTGGCGGCAACCCGAGAACCCGGTGGTGGACACCGGGGGTGAGGGAAGCCGTCAAGCTGAAGAAGGAGGCCTTTCGGGCTTGGTTGGCCCAGGGGTCTCCTGAAGCAGCTGACAGGTACAGGCAGGCCAGAAGGACTGCAGCTGCGGTGGTCACGGATGCTAAAACTCGGGCATGGGAGGAGTTCGGGGAGGCCATGGAGAAGGACTTTCGGTTGGCCTCAAGGAGGTTCTGGCAAACCATCCGACGACTCAGGAAGGGAAAGCAGGGCCTTCCCCAGGCTGTTATCAGCGGGGGAGGGGGGCTGCTGACCCAGACAGAGGATATCGTCGGGCGGTGGAAGGAGCACTTTGAGGAACTCCTAAACCCGGTCAACATGTCCCCTGAACAGGGGGCAGCGCCTGAAGACTTGGGGTTGGATGAACCCATATCCCTGGCAGAGGCCACTAAGGTAGTCAAAAAGCTCCTTGGTGGCAAGGCGCCGGGGGTGGATGAAATCCGCCCTGAGATGCTGAAGGCGCTGGACTTTGTTGGGCTGTCTTGGCTGACACGCCTCTTCAATGTCGCATGGGGGTCGGGCACAGTGCCCATGGACTGGCAGGTCCATGGTGGTTCCCATCTTCAAGAAGGGGGACCGGAGAGTGTGCTCGAATTATCGGGGTATCACACTACTCAGCCTCCCGGGAAAAGCTTATGCCAGGGTGCTGGAACGGAGGCTCCGACCGTTTGTCGAACCTCGGATTCAAGAAGAACAGTGCGGGTTTCGTCCTGGTCGTGGAACAGTGGACCAGCTCTTTACCCTTGCAAGGATACTGGAGGGGTCCTGGGAGTTTGCCCAACCAGTCTACATGTGCTTTGTGGACTTGGAGAAGGCTTTCGACCGGGTCCCTCAGGGCTTTTTGTGGGGGGTGCTGCGGGAGTATGGTGTGCCGGACCCGTTGCAACGGGCTATCCGGTCTCTGTACGCCTGCAGTAGGAGCTGTGTTCGTATCCTCGGCAGTAAGTCAGATACGTTCCCGGTGGGTGTTGGCCTCCGCCAGGGCTGCCCTTTATCACCGGTCCTGTTCGTGACTTTCATGGACAGGATATCTAGGCGCAGCCGTGGGGCGGAGAATGTCAGGTTCGGGGATCTCAGGATAGCCTCTCTGCTGTTTGCAGATGATGTGGTCCTGTTTGCCTCCTCGGACCATGACCTCCAGCATTCACTGGGGCGTTTTGCAGCCGAGTGTGAAGCGGCGGGGATGAGAGTCAGCACCACGAAATCTGAGGCCATGGTGCTCTGCCGGAAACCGGTGGATTGCTCCCTCCGGGTGGGGACAGAGTGCCTACCACAAGCGAAGGAGTTCAAGTATCTCGGGGTCTTGTTCACAAGTGAGGGTAAAATGGAGCGGGAGATCGACAGGCGTATCGGTGCGGCTGCAGCAGTAAAGCAGGCGTTGCACCGGGCCGTCTTGGTGAAGAAGGAGCTGAGCCGAAAGGCAAAGCTCTCAATTTACTGGTCGGTCTACGTCCCAACCCTCACCTATGGTCACGAGCTTTGGATCGTGTCCGAAAGAACGAGGTCGCGGATACAAGCGGCCGAAATGAGTTTCCTCCGTAGAGTGGCCGGGCTCAGCCTTAGAGATAGGGTAAGGAGCTCGGACATCAGGAGGGAGCTTGAAGTCGAGCCGCTACTCCTTCGTGTCGAAAGGAGTCAGCTGAGGTGGTTCGGGCATCTAATTAGGATGCCTCCAGGACGCCTCCCTTTAGAGGTTTTCCAGGCACGTCCAACTGGTAGGAGGCCCCGGGGAAGACCCAGGACACGCTGGAGGGATTATATCTCCCAGCTGGCCTGGGAACGCCTCGGGATCCCCCAGAATGAGCTGGTAGATGTTGCGGGTGAGAGAGAAGTCTGGGTCAGCCTGCTGGACCTGCTGCCTCCGCGACCCGACCCCGGATAAGCGGTGGAAAATGGATGGATGGATGGAATGTTTTATTGATTATCCACATGTGGATATAAAGGTAACTAGCTTGTGTTTTGTTAAATTTGATTTAAGTAAATGGCGCTCTGAGGCACACCAGTGGGCCATGGCTGGTTAAGGAGAGTCCACCCTACATAAGACCTATACAATGTAAATACTCACTCCTGGTGTTCGCAGTAGTCCCAGTCGTGTCTCTCATGCTTGCAGGCCAGGAAGTTGGGCCAGTTGTCCCTCTTGCACTTCATGAGTTTCAGGAGGTACTGGGCACAGTAGTCCCTCTGCTCCACAGGCAGCTGGGCCAGGTTCATCTGCTCCTGGCTTGCTACCATCTCTGAAAAAAAGAATGCAAAATCATTAAGGTCATTTTTTCACATACAAGACCTCATGTGGTGACCTCATTGATGCCGATATCTGGCCGATACTGACTCAAATAGCTGGATTGGGTATCGTTAATGGAGCCTATCTATTCAATTATATTATATCTATTTGAATTACTGTTTAAAGTGGCAATATTTAGGAGGAGGTAACACTGTTGAAGCAGTGGCCCACTGATTTCTATTTTTGCAGTATTATTAACTGGGTTTCTGTGGCAATCCTGAGAAAGAATTATGTAGGACAACTTTTCTTCATTGTAAACATACAAAAGTGGTATAGGATCATATTCGGTAACAGCCGATAACAAGAGCCCAGGTATCTGGACTGAAAAAGCAGTAAATGGTTGGTTGAGTCTTAAGGACTGGAAAAATAATCAGGTCTGTTCTGCAAACCCTGTACAAGGTTCAGTATATAACAAGGTTCTGTATATAAATCATAATACATACTAATCAAATGCATTTCCAGATGTTAAAACTTTGATACACATATCAGGCAATGACTGACTTTGATGACAGAGTGCAATTTGAATCTGCTTTACTAACTGAGGCAAATGCCTTTCTATGCAATCACTGTACTTAAGCCAGATTGTAAATACAAAAATGTTTAAGTGGAGTCATGTTAACGGTATTTTGCTTAAATTTCCCAACATTTGCAAATCCCAAACTAAAGTGTATACGGAGTTGCTCCATCATTTGTTGCATATTTTTTCTCTAAACTGTTCACACTTTAACCTTGATTACATTTGCCAAATGAAAATGTGTCTCCAACAGAGATATAAGGAATGGGAATTAAAATTTAACCGTAACATCTATTCTGCACAATGCCTCAATATACTACAGAAATACGCCTTACAGTTCAATATGACACTGTTTGTTGAAACAACCAAGCACTAATGTTATATCTAGCCACATATAGTGTTTATTACTAGTGTTGACATTACAACGACTTTGAATATACAAGAACAAGTTGGAGCTCATGGTTTAAAATAAGGGTAAAAAGGTAAAAACAGAGACCAAGTCGGCCGCAGACTAACAAGCCGCTCACTTGACACTGACGTTAGCCAGCTAGCTAGCCGGTGTGTTAACGTTTGACAGTTTAAACACAGTATGCCTGAAAGGGAACAGTGTTTCCCTCGAGGTGATAACAGACACATTGTGGTTTGATGTTGGACGTGTATCTGGTACAAACCTCGCTCGTTCCTCTCTGGAAAGCCTAACTGAGGGTCGAACTCGTATTTCCTCGCGGGGTCCGGCTCGGTTTCCGTCTCGGTGACGTACCGTCGGACCAGGTGAGCTCCCATGGCAGCGACGCTGTTTGGACACTGTTACCGAGAAATAAATATGTTTAGTCTGTTGCTGTACGGCGCTAGTCTGATATTTCCAGAAGGAATCTACTGCTTGCCATTCGGTCACCTCCACAAGCCCCTTGATGCCACTTCCGCCTTTCACCGGAAATAAACAGCCTGGCAGTGCTACAGAGAAACACTTCCTGACCGAGTGACAAAGGTTCCGCTGGCATGAGACTGGTGTTGTTTCCGATAACTTACTGTTTACTAACCCTACTTATTCAGTTGTAAATATTAAAAAATGTTAACCATACAAAAACATTAATGTTTAGCTCAAATTCAATTCAACTAGGCAACTGCACAAGAGCCACAAACCCTCAGTGGCCATGAACAGCAATTGGCAATCTAAATTATCCACTGTTAAATCACCAGAGAACAAAATGCATTGCTACTAAAACATACTTTTGTTGATGTTTTAGAACCCTTCATTTAGATGTATTATGTTGGGGTGTAATAGTGCCTCAAAACTTTAGCAGATCAAACTGAGACTATGTAAAGTTGTGTTATTTACTAATAACATTAACAAGGATTATATTCATGTGTCCCAGTAAGCCATGACATTGTGACATTGTGACAGTGAGCCAGTGTGCACCATACCTGTACAAAATAACTGCAGTCAGTATAAGAGTGATGGCATATACATTTGTTTATTCATCACATTGTAAACTCCAACAAACACACAACTTACACAACTTTCATATTGCAAACAGATTACAGTGTGAAAACCCAAAGCTTTGATGTTTGACACATTTATTCTTTTATCACTGGCTTACACGTGTATTGGTTTTTACATTAGATATTATAGCATCATCACAAAATAGACATTTTCTTGCAGCTGTTCAACTATATGATGAGTTTTGTTGTCACTGATAGAGATGGTCATTGTCTTCCTCTCTGTCCAGATTTGGCCTCCCTGACCCAGAGCCTGACCCCTGACCTTCAGCAGAAGGAAACCTAGGTAGGGGAAACAATTATTGAGTCTTGAAGAATCCTAGACATTTTCTGTGACACAGTTGTTCTTTCATAAGATGTACCTGAAGTTTCCAAAACCTCGGCTCTGCTGCAGAGTTTGAGCAAACATTTCATATTTGCGGATGTCATTGTCACTGACAGAGCGACGCGCAAATTGCATCGCCTCTTCAAAGTGGTCCTTCCTGATCTCAGGGACTGGATCAAAGTCTTCATCCTGCAGGCAGAGAAAAACTTTATGAGGACCTCATGTGGAAACAGTGCACAATGTGTGTGTGTGTGTGTGTGTGTGTGTGTGCGTGTGCGTGTGCGTGTGCGTGTGCGTGTGCGTGTGCGTGTGCGTGTGCGTGTGTGTGTGTTCTCAGTACAAAGGAAAGAGAATTACAGAACTGACAGCCGCCCTTTGGGAAACATTTTTTAAATCTTCCACAGTCTCTTTATGTACCAAGCACACACACTGCCTGGTACTGCTTTGTGGAGTGGTGCATGTGTTTGTGAGTGTTAGAAAAAGTCAGAGAGACCCAATTATCAGTCTACTGTTTAATACATTATAACACTGGGTTACTAATCAAGAATGCAGCGCTGTAACAGCCTGGCAGTCTGACCATGGGGATGTCTGGTCTGTTCTGCCTCTGACGCTCAGCCTTGATCTCGGCCTCGATGGCCTCACGGATGGCCAGCTTACAGGCCCGCTGGCAGATCTCTGTCAGGTCAGCTCCAGAGAAACCCTCTGTGATGCCAGACAGGTAGTCCAGGTTCACATCCTACAGGAAGAAGAGAAAGGAGGAGCAAAAGCAAAGAGAAAGAGGAACATTCCTCACAACAAATGCTTAAATATATTTTACCACCATCATCTAAGATAAGATATTGTATAAAGGGACAGACCAACGCTTCATTTTCTGTTCTCTAACAAGATATGTTACAGATAAATCTCCACGTGTGTGTGTATCACTAACTCGTGCAATAGGAGACTTCCGCAGGTTGGCGTTCAGGATTGCTGAGCGAGATGGTTTGTCCGGGAGCGGGATGTAGATGAGCTGGTCTAAGCGGCCCGGCCGCAGGATGGCAGAGTCGATGATGTCTGGTCTGGTGTGACAAGCGGAGTAAAGGAAGGGAGATGAGAATCATTACTTCCAGTGTGCTGCCCTCTTAAACCACAGTCATTAAATACAAATTCCCACATGTGCACCTGTTTGTGGCACCAATAATGAAAACGTTTTTTTTGTCCGACATGCCGTCCATCTCTGTGAGTATCTGATTGATGACTCTGTCAGCTGCACCACTTCCATCCCCACCTCCGCCTCCTCTGGATTTGGCGATGGAGTCTAACTCATCAAAAAACAAGATGCAGGGGGCTGCCTGTCTGGCCTGTAGAGCGAGAAGGTCAGCAAGGTTACAGGGAGAAACAATTGTCGATCCTCCCCCAATCATCCATTTTAATTTCCTTTCTCTGCGCTAACCTTATCAAACACGTCTCGGACATTTGCCTCTGATTCTCCAAACCACATGGTGAGCATCTCGGGTCCTTTGATGGACACAAAGTTTGCTTGGCACTCGTTGGCGATAGCCTTTGCCAGCAGGGTTTTCCCACAGCCTGGAGGGCCGTAGAACAATACTCCACGAGACGGAGTCATGCCAAACTTCAGGAACTTTTCCGGATACTCAACAGGGTACTGAGGAGAGTAAAGACAGATGGGGTTGTTGATGGGGCTTGTGTAGCTGTGTGCAGAGTCTGGTTGTGTGAGTGTGCGAACGTTTCTTCCACCTGAACGAGCTCTTGCAGTTCTCTCTTGACCTCCTCCAGTCCACCGACGTCCGCCCAGTTCACCTGAGGCACTTCTACAACGGTTTCTCTCAGAGCTGAAGGGTTGCTCTGACTCAGAGCCCACTGAGGGAGGACATGATGAGGGATAAATGATCCGAATCTCTCTTCATCCATTTAGAAATATTCACATCTAGCTTTTATTGTGTGGTTTCAAATGAGATGCACAGGTGTGTTCTTTAAGGGATTTTAATACACTCACATACGTTCTGGGAGAACAGAAGTCAGTCAACATGTGTATTTGCATGTATTTGCATGCATGTGAGTGCGTACCTGGAAGTCATCCATGCTGACAGCCAGTGAGTTGAGCAGGTCAGCGTCGATGGATTCGTCCTCCAGGTCTATGAGGATCATCTTCTTGCGGATTGCTTGCAGAGCAGCTTCTGAGCACAAAGCAGCCATGTCGGCGCCTACATGGCCGTGGGTCTCTTTGGCAATCTGAGACACGTTAAATAGCTCAGGGACATAAATATTATTTCAATGAACAGCACACATGCATATCAAGATTAGGATGGATGCTATCAGAAGGTAGTGTGATTGCTGAAGGTTTTATTTTTGTATAGCTCCGTCTTTTCACACTGAAACCAGACAAGTTCTATGGCAATAATGTTAATGGCACCGTGCTGTTACATGGCAACGCAACCAACATTAGTTAATTTAATCAAACTCAATTGAATCAATTTGTACTTGAAGGTACATAATTGTATAATTGCATTATATTAAGAATAAATCAGAATTCCTGTATTATTTTTTCACAAAATATTTGTATTTTCTTTATATAGATTTAGGTTATACAATTTACAGTACAATTATATAATGCACTGAATACAGAAATAATTGGATGGATTTCATGTAAATGCAATGCAACGAATTTTACCTCAATTTAATTCAATTTAATTTCAAACTCACTCCCTTTTATCTCTGAGAAGATAGTAGTACAGTTACTATAAAATAATTTAATAATCTTCTTATTTGATATAATTGTAAACATTTTATAATATATTACAATAATAATATTTTCGTCAAATGAAAATATTTGGCAAAAAGGTAATCCTGTTTTATGAGGATATCAGCACACCGCATTAATCAATTTCCATGAGAGATGCAAACAATTATTATTTTCCTTATCGATTAATCCGGCAATTACTTTCTCAATTAATCCAACGGTAACAACGTTAAACGTTAACGTTTTGCTTAAAGAATATAAATTGTTACAGCTTCAAGTATCATAGAATAAAAAAAAGTTATTAATGTTGCTTTTGGCCCAGGCTGCTACACTTCCTCACCGTCTCCAGGTCGATGTCGTCAGCCAATTTCATGTTTTTGGTGTGAATCTGCAGAATCTCCAGTCTGCCAGTCGAATCAGGGATTCCAATGTCAATCTCCCGGTCAAACCTACCTAGAAAAACACATCACCGTTAGTGCCTGCGAATGTGTGTGTGTGTGTGTGTGTGTGTGTGTGTGTGTGTGTGTGTCCTGACCAAAGCGTCTCAGGGCAGGGTCAATGCTATTTGGTCGGTTTGTAGCTGCCATGACCACTACATGAGCTCTTTGCTTCAGGCCATCCATCAGGGTCAGGAGCTGGGAGACTATACGTCTCTCCACTTCACCATGGGTCTACACACACACACACACACACACACGCAAAGTTACAGGCAAATGTTTTTTACATTTCTTCTTGTATTTACTTGCACTCAAAGAACAGAAACACACTCTTGATTCTACACTTGTTCCAGAGAGTTTCCGCACTAACAGAGCTGTATATGATACATGTTGTACCCATTCTCCGATGTTTACCTTCTCTCTCTTGGGAGCGATAGAGTCCAGCTCATCAATAAAGATGATCGCTGGAGCGCTTTTCTCCGCCTCCTCAAACGCCTTTCTTAAGTTGCTCTCTGACTCTCCCGCCAGCTTACTCATGATCTCAGGACCTTGCCACAGAATAATGTACAGCATGTAAGACATATTTTATCCCACACAGATCAATAAGAACACCAATGAGTGAATTGGAATTTCCAATCAGTAACTCTGTAAACCTTACAATCAGCTAAAAGCCTTACCATTGATGAGGAAGAAGAAGGCACCAGTTTCATTGGCTACAGCCCGGGCCACCAGGGTCTTCCCTGTGCCTGCAGGGCCGTACAGCAGGATACCTCTGGGGGGCTGAAAGAGGGGAGGGAACAACACGCAAGTCATAAAAAGAAAATGTTAGAGTCAAAGCAAGCAGAAAAAAAGAGTGGATGGGGTCAAGGTTTCTGTGTGTAGGTGTATGACACCTTGACTCCAATAGCTTTGAAAAGGCCCGGGTGTCTCAGAGGAAGCTCCACCATCTCTTTGATCTGGGCGAGCTGCTTCCGACAGCCTCCGATGTCGTCGTAGCCGATTTCATTGAGGCTCTCCTCCTCGTCCTGTCACAAGGCAATATGCAAGATTCAGACCTGGTTGAGTTCATTCTCAATGACGAATGTTGTGTACAGTGTGTCATGCAGTGAATTTAACAACAGTTTTGAAAATTAACAAAATTAACATTAACATTTATTTGAAATAAATGTCTGTAGCTACATGCCTCTGACAATTTCCTGTTGTTATAAAAAGCACACTACATGCCTTACTCTTTAACAGAATAAAATAAAAATGAAATTAGTGTTGTCGTTAAAAGCTGCCTGGCACACAACCTTAATCTCTCAGACCTCTCTTTTGATGGGCTCCCCCTCGCAGTAGATGACAGTGTCTGGGGCAACAATGCAGTGAGGGTCGGGGTCAGTGTCCACCACCTTGAACTCTACCGCCCGCATGCTCCCCCTCACCAAGAAGATGTCACCTGGCAACACAGATTAGAAGAAAGTCACCACATGAAGGGACATCTCAGGGGGCTCGAGATGATAGTGAGGCGATAACACGACCACATCGGTTTTACTGTGATATGATGAGTTGCACTACCTTTATGTATGGGCCGGTAAGACTCCAGAAAATAGGGTTTGAGGAAAACGTCAAAGAGGTTTCCTGTCAGGCCCTCGATGGTGTCATCTATAGGGAGGACGTGGATCTTTTTCCCGTACTTGATGTCGGGGCAGGCCTGAATGCTGTGGAAGCGCACACATCCTGGTCATTTCATATTGTCAAACCTCACATGTAACTCCATTCCTCACACAAAGGCACAAGACTGAAATCTACCTGATGACATCACCGAGCCGGACACGCAGGTTGCTGCGCGTCACACGATTCATGCGGATTCTTTCACGCCCACAGGTGTCATCGTTCAGGACAATGCACACCGTCTGGCGGCGCTTCTTCCCTCTCAGCACCACCGTGTCCCCCCGGAAGAGCTGCAGCTCCTCCGTCTTATTCTAGTGCAAACACAGAATTCTTAGAAGAAATACAAACATAGGATATATATATATATATATATATATATATATGTGTATATATATGTGTATATATATATATATATATATATATATATATATATATATATGTGTGTGTATATATATACATGTACGTATATATGTACACACATATATATACATATTATTTCTTGTATATACGTATGTATATGAAGAAAGAAGAAAAATATATACATGTATATATGTATATATGTATATACATATATACATAAGTATTGTTTTTTCAGTCTCCCCACAGACCTGTGACAGGCTGACAATGCTGCTGTCTTCATTGAGAGCTTCGTCCACAACGAGTCTGTTAGGTCTGTGTTTCTGCTTTAGGATGGCAGTGGAGAAATCTTCTCCCTTTGAGCTTCAAAAACAAGAGACACAATATGACGCTGTGACATGCAGCTTTGCACTTGCTCTTATTTCCTCATGTGACACTGAGCTGTATTTAGACTCTCTTTGGCTCAGCACGTAGCAACTACATGGGCCTGTACACACACAAAAATGAAAACAATCTGGTGAACATATCAGCAATAGTTTTGAGGTGATCTAAAACATATTCTGTAGTTATACAAACTTGATCAACTGCATGTGCAATTTGCACAAGTTGAAGCAAACTGTAAAAATATAAAATAAATGATAAACTATGCCAATACTAAATATTGTACAGTGTGTTCAAATATGCACACACACAAAACAACTGAACACTCACTCTGCTCCTCCTGAGCCTGGCATGACTGCTCTCCTTTGTCTCGTCAGATATCCTCAATTTTTCACACCAGGATCTGTCGTCCGCAGTTGTTTACTGCGTTGTATCCAGGAGCCGATCTTGTGTGGTCTGATTCCGCCGGTGATCGGTGCCAACTGTCTCACGTTCTACCGGATCTGGACTGCGTTGGTGTGGTTTTGTCTTTTCCTGGAGCTCTGACGTTCCCAACAGAGTCTCAGTCTTTTCTCTTTCCTCTGTTGCCTAGAACCACCATGTTTGTGGGCACTGCAGTCTGTCTGTTTATCAGTGAGGTATAAATATATTGTATTTGTAACCCCATCACGTGCACACACAAACACTTTCATACACTCACACACATATCCCAAGCACTTACTTTGAGTCCCAGGACAGATATAGCGTGATATGTCCTCCTCCCCCTGCTTCTTACCAGCAAATGCAGGCGCATGGAGAACACTTTCGACTTAGTGTGAAATATTTATTGTGAAAATAAATGTGTGTGTGTGTATAGAGCCTATTTTCCAAAAGAACAGACTCATAGTCTCACCTAGCTAGTCTTTTCTTTTCTAAAACGCAGTATGGTCTTTCCTCCTGCGACTCCTGGTCGCTGTGACTGAGGGGAACCCGCCAGCTGCGTGGTTGGATTCCCTCCCTCACACATATTATGTACATGTGTGCCTGGTACACACACACACAGACACACACACACAGACACAGACACACACACACATACACACACACACCCCAAATGAACACAATCATACACAAACACTGTTTGTACAGTGCATGCAACATTTGTTTGCACACACCCAGAATAGACACAGTGTGGTGTTTGATTTAAACTTTTATTACTAAAATTGTCCTTTCACATATAACTTCAGACACGCAACAAGGGTGTAGACGCACTGTACATTCCCCCTTGTGAGAATCCGGACTCAAACACAGCTGCCCCCCTCCTACAGATTGAACTAATGCCAATGAAAGGATCTGAATGCTGACAGGGGCAGCGAACACCGAAACATGCACCGTAGACTAAGTGTAACAACCTGAAAATATGTTCATGGAGGTTGCAAATAAAATGGGAACAAGAGGAGAGAGGTAGAAAAGGTTTGAATGCACAAAGAAACATTGATGTGACCGTTAGTGTGTGGAGAGTGGATTGAAAACATTCACAAAATTAAACCAATATGCAGAATACAGAAACATAAACATACAAATATGAGAAAAAAAAGAAGTAATTTGATAAAGCATGCACAAGAGATGCCAAACCTGGAATGTATGTTGTTAGTGATGGTGGGAATGAGATGTGTGGTCATATGACAGCGTTTGGTTTATTAAAGTTTGACCGGTAAAAACTGTTCAAAGCTGCTGGTTGGATGAGATTAGTTGATTGATTGACTCAGCTTTACCCTGCGATAACATCTTTCAGTTAGATCATTGTTTTCATCCATTTACAGATGGATGTATTAAATTGACTTATTTTTAATATATCTACACTTTCAACCCGAGTTGATTGTTCTGCTGATTTCAGACCAGTTAGCTGGCGTGTTTGATCAAAATGTCTGCACAAGACTCTGAGGCCAGTTTCACAAAGACTCTAGAGTTAGACTTTACTTTAATGCATCATTTAAGTCTAAAAATCTTAGGCACATTAGCCCAAAGCTAATTATGAACTAAAAGGACATTTTTCCATGGTAACAATCAGTGACACCTGCTGGCACCAAACGCCAGAAAAAAGAGAACAACATGGCGTAATTTACCCAGAATGTATTGCAAATTTGTACCACTTAAGCTTTGTGCAGCAGATGAATTATGATGTCCTTCTGACGTCTGACTGGTTCAAAGCCACAGTCAAAGTCTGTATTTGTGAAACCGGCCCCTGATGTGGTGATGCATGCAAGTCACAACAAAGCATGGCTAGCTTTGCTTAGAAACATTTTTAACGATTTTATCGATTTCCATCTGAAACCTTAAAATACACAAAAATCTGAGAGCTCACAAGATCCAACAACCTCTCAAACATCTAGGAGGAGCTATCAACTTATTGCTTTGACCAACAACCGTTTGCACAAGGTCGTGATCCCTGCACCGGATTTCATCCAGATATATACAGGACGACTGTGACGGGTCCATCCAGCTTCTGGGAATGTATTTAATCTGGTCAATTTCTAATATGTTTCTGCTCAATCCAACATTGCTCCGTGACGCCTTTACACACATACAGTTTGTGTACAATGACAAACACGCACTTTAACACAGAATAACCGTGACCTCTTTCAAAATGTGCATCAAGGTCCGCACGAAACAACAGATAAAAAAACTAAACGTTTTACACAGTATAGTCAAGAAATGGCAAAGTGCTTGATCATTGGAAATAAAAAAAGAAAGATTGCATTACTTTTTTTTAACCTCTGCATCTCAAAATGTTATGAGACTGCTTTCCCCCTCCAACACTTGTGCTCTGTTTGGTAAAAAATCCTTGTTGTCCATTCAGTCTCATTTCGTTGTTTCTTTTCTGGACCAGAACAGTTTAGAGGGCCAGAGGAAAAGAAACAGAGGTATGTGTGTGTGTGTGTGTGTGTGTCTGTCCGAGTGTGCTGTTCCACATGAGATGAAAAGTGAAGCATATATATCATGCATGCATTTTTATAGGATTACTTGAGCTACATGTAGATACAGACATAACAGTCATTAACAGTCGTCATCCTCAAAGTGTGTTTTCTGCAGAACCTTTACATGACGCTCATAGATCTTGAGGGCGGGCCCGAGTCTGATTGACAGGCCAGTCAAAACATCGTTGCGCTGCATGAGGAGAAGAGACTTGCCATCGATTTCCTAATGAAGAGAGCAAAGCAATGTGGGAGGTAGATGAAGGTTACAACTGTTCAAGTACAACCACTGACGCTGTCTCTGGCGGCCTCTAGTGTTGGTTATTGCAGGCTCACCTGGGTCCTGAAGGCAGCAGCCTGTTCAGGGAAACCTGCTGCTGTGAAATAACTGACCACATCAGACACTGTCCAGTCCACTGGGCCCCCGCTGGCCTCCTCAGATTTCATAAACCTAAGGAGTTGAGGAAGAAGGCGGTTTGCTCATTACCAAACCTGCAGGGGATGTTGAAATCGTAAACGTAACTCGTAACGTTATGTCGGAGCTGACAGTTTAATTAAGAATGTAGTTTGGTTTTTATGTAGGGTTTAATGACTGTTCATTCCCCTTTTATGGTATTAAAGTCTGTCCTATTACAATGGGACAATGTGATTTCCAAGTTTTCACTGATGGATAAATCAAACCATGAACCTTGAGTTTCCACAGTATCATTGTTAGTGCAAACAGGAGAATCAGATATTAAGTTCTGATTAATATTGAATGGCCAGACTTTGTTTCACTTTATTCCAAAGTGGCTGTAATCAAAATGTTCAAAATTAACAAGATATTAGTGGGACAATGTGAAATGGCTTGCTTCTGGAAATTCACTTACAGAATCTGCAGCTGTCTCTCACCACTTCACAGCGTAAATAAATCTGTTAAAACCCACTATCCTCGACCTGACGAGCACCAAACTGCACACAGACACAGTAAGAGACATAGTGGAGCCTTTAACAGCTAAAGAGACAGATATTTGCTAACAACTTTGCCGTATCAGTTTTAAAGGTGATGAGATGTCCGTGATTTGACCCAAAGTTGTTTACGCTGCCCCCAAGTGGCGACTTAAATCTGTTACCGCTGGTTACGGCTTATACAGTCAGGGAAAGAGTTATCTTGGTTTTCACATTGCGGAGAAAACATGAAATGCCTGATGGTGATTTATTGGATGTTAAGGAAATTAACCTGACAGAGTCAGACTACAGGGAAATGAGAACCTCTCTTTACTAAAAGAGACTTTGTAACAGATCCAAAAGCAAGCCAACCCAATGAATCTGTGTCTTCAGTGTCTCCAGCATCTCCGCTGTACTCACCCTCCTCCTCCGTTCATCCCTCGTTCCTCTGACATGCCTGAGTCTCTCGGAGACGCAGTGGGTGTGAGCAGGCAGGACGACACGCTGACTTCCGTTTTAGACTCGTCTACGTTGGGGACAACAAAGCAGTCTGATTACCTGCCACCTCCGCGAGCCACCAAACACAAATACACATTTTGAGATGATCTGTTACACTCACTGTTAAAGTCTGCGGTGTGCTTGATTCTGGCCTCCTGCATCTGGCTCTTGATGTGGAGAGAAGAGCGAGGGTCAAACAAAGAAGCAAATAACTGAGCATGACAAAAATAAACAAAGATGATACCTGGCCCTGAACAAGTCAAAGTCACTAGAGACAGTGCAAGAGGAAAAATCCTGTTGAAAGCGTCAGCGTGATACAGCCTCCACCAAAACTCAAGGATTAAAGGAGCCAACTGTGTCAAGATGCATCAAGACACAACTGCAACATCTCCCACAGGCTCAGATTGTTATGATAAGTGTCTGACTACATTATGGGAAGGACCCAACAGAGGAATGAATGTTCTTCTTTACCTTTCACTTGATCGGGTCTGTTTGTTGTTGTGTCATGTGACTTGTTGCCAGAAGACAACGGTGGAAACGTGAATGAGAGTGTGAGAGAGAAGTGCTGGTGTTGGATTGCAGAAAGTTTAGCTTGGTGTTACAGAATATGTTTCATGTCACGGCTGAATCTTTAGCGTTGCTGTGGATGCAACGTGAGAACACATAGGAAAGTAAAGGACCAGGTTGAATAATACTGAAGTTACACTTTAAGGGGTGTATTTGAATACTTTGTCTAACTTTGTCTATTTGCATCTGAAGATTTCCCAAAAATTCAAATAAAAATAATTTAAAATGCAATTGCGGTGGAAGGAGTGGGGAAGTTTAATTTACTAATTTCATTTAATTTATCAGTATTTTTACCCAATTTAGCATAGTGGTTTAGTGAAATGAATAATTTTGAAAGAAACATATCTCTAAAGACTAATTCGTTGTCAGAAATTTGTAAAATGGTATTCCTAAAAAATATTGTTAATATTAATAATGAACCAATGCTCAGCTTTATATTCTGGAAATATTTGGAAATTAACACATATTTGACAAGATTAAACCAGATATTTAAGAAAAATATATAATATAAATGTAAGTAATCAACTTGGGAAGTTTCATTGTTTACACTAATGTTCAGCCCGTCAAAATGTAGACAACTAACACTGCCCCTGTTTTGTTTGTATTGTGCACACGTTGGTGACACTGTTCACAGTTTTGGTTTCACATGATTGATCAACAGTTGGTGGCAGTAATGTGCCAAGAAATGTAGCAACGCACCAACAAAAGCAGGGAGAAAGTAAACTTGGATGTAAACAAAAACAACAAAGGCTTGACAGGTGCTTTATGTGTAAGGAAATGCATTCAACGCTGTGGACAGCCTCATGAATACCCACAATGCATTTTGGTGGGAAACAGTTCAAGTACATTACATTACATTTCATTTAGCTGACGCTTTTATCCAAAGCGACTTACATGATATACAGTGTACAGTAGACCGTAGACACAGCAACGGTGAGCAATTAGGGTTAAGTGTCTTGCTCAAGGACACGGACTACCAGAGCCTGGGATCGAACCACGACCCTCTGATTGCTCAGAGTTGCTAACCACTGACCCACAGTCGCCCCAAGTAAGTATAACTGTGTTTGTTTAAAGAAATAAACTCTGTTGGGTACCTGTCAATATCCCAAGATGCACTTTGCTCACATAGCGTAATACATTTTCTTCCACAAAACATGGCACAAAATGCAACATGTACTTCACAGATAGTGAATAATTGAATAATAATTGAGATGACAGGAGCGATGCAACAAAAGCCAGTCAGACTTTGACGGTGCATTTCATGATTGGAGTAATTTTTACCTGTTTTGATAATATCATCCAACAATAAAAACCAACAGGACAGATGTAAGTTCTTGCACTTACTTGTGCCTCCCCATGTTGCTGATCAGAGATGACAGCGCTGTGCAGGGAAGCTCCCTGAACAGGTAGCTGGGAAGTCTTGGTGAGGGAATCAAGCCCGCATGTCCCTGTGTGACCAGCAGCCAAACCTGGATGGAGAGGAGAAAAGACTACTTCTAACTTGTATTATTGTCATTATCATTACTATCATTTTTATTATAAACATTATTTTTGTTATTATTGTTGTTGTTGGTAGCAGCAGTAGTAGTACTCAATATGTAAATAATAATAGATAATTATTATTATATATTATATATTATTTTATATACAAAAAACCTTAATAAAGTTTGCGACAATAGTGAACTCATTCTTTATATAAAAATGTAATATATTCGTTAACGTTATGAATCATTTTCTTACAAAAGCACTTAGAATTACACTGCAGCAGCAGTAGTCATGCTTGTAGTCAGAGTACCAGCGGAAGGTTACTAGGGATAATTAGGGCCTTTATTTAGCCTTCCCCAGCCGCGTACATGCACGCGCACACACACCTTCGTCCTGCTGCTGTGACGCGGTCTGGACCTCAACGGCTTCTGTGGGTTCCTCAATGAGCTCTGGTTCCGTTGTCATAGCTACCGGGGATAGTCCTCCCGCCTCCTCATCAGAACTCCGGGGATCCTCCTCCTCTTCCTCCTTCTCTCCTCGTTCCTCTTCCTCACTGGCTGTTTCCATCGGCTCATTCCCCCGGAGAGAGGCGGGCGGCGGCTGCGACGACAGATAAAGTTGTGTGAAGGATCAGTGTAGTATGTTTAGGCGAAGTTCTCTCTCTCTCTCTATCTCATTATCTCTCTCTCATTGTCTCGCTCTCCCATTCTCTCTCTCTCTCTCATTCTCATTGTCTCTCTCTTTCATTCTCGCTCTCTCTCATTTTCTCTCATTTTCTTTATCTAATTTTCTCTCTCTCTCTGACAAACACCGCCCACTTGGGGAAACTGAAATCTGAAATAAAAAAGCCGGCTACCGCAGCCTACTCAAGTACTGCACCCACCAGTGAGGGAGGAGAGCGGGCTGTTTCCGAAAACGAGAGCTGCGGGGATAAAAGGGGGGTGGAGAAAAACTCGTGTCTAACAAATGTACATATGCGGCCTCAGGAGGGATGCTACACGCGCACAAGGTGCTCAGCTGTTTGGGGCTGAGTCCTCCGCCGGCCCGTCTCAAGTTAAGACGGACACCGCCTCCCGCGCGCGGCAGGCCCCGGCACCCCGCGCGCTCTAAAGTTCATGAGAGCGACATGAAATGTTATGGACAAACAAAAATAGTGAGGTGGCCATCACGACTCGCGCCATGCAGAGAGCGCTCTTTATGGTGCGCGCGCGCTCATCCTGGGTGCCGGGGAAGGGTCTGCTCCTGTAGCCCCATGTCTACACACCGACCCGCCCGCGCGCGCACACACACGCGCGCGCACACAAACAACAATTAATCTTCCTGAACGTGATCTTCTCAAACACTTCTGCGTGTAAAATGTCTAAAAACATCGAGGTTGACCAAGAAACCAACATGTTGGCAAAGGAAGCCGAGCGTCCTGTGCCTTTTTAACAGCTCCTCGCGCCTCGGCGCCGTTCGCCGCTCTGTATTACCGGGACGTGTTGGAAATATTAAATTAGCAGTGCCCACCTTGTTCCCGGTGTGCTTGTCCTGCACAGCGCTCTTCGCAAGTCTGTCAGCGGACGCATTCTTCGGCATCGGCTCCTCCAACACCACCATCCCCCTCAGAGGAAGAGTAATGTTCCCGCAGCGGGTCCTGCGCAGTCTTCCCCTCGCCACCTCTCTCTCCATGACCACTTTGACTTTGCCGCGGGTCAGCTTCTCCTCCGACAGCCGGTCCTGGCTGCTCAGATAGCCCAAAATCTCCTTCAGCCCGAGCGGCTTCATGTGGCCTCTCGTCGCGGCGGCGGCGGCGGCGGCGCCCCCGCGGATGCTCCTCTCGGACAGGCTGCGAACATACGCCACCAGTCTGTCGCCCAGGTCGGAGTTGGCGTGGCCCCCCGCTGTTGTGGTGCCCCCTCCTCCGACTCGAAGTTTGGGCTTGAGGGGCACAGTCTGCTTCTGCCTCTGCTGCTGCGGGAGGTTGCTGACGCTCCCGGAGGAAGTTTTGTTCTGGGTGTCATCTTTTGACAAACACGGCTCTCTTTCTCCAAGAGCCGTGGCGGCGTTGCTCGGCGGTATCCGGCTCGCATCGCCGCCGTCGTGCGCGTTTGTTGTGTGGCCGAGACCGGGCGAAGGGAAGTCCCCCACTCCCTGCTGTCCTAATCCCGTATTGTCTCTCGGTGCACTTGCTTTCTCCTCTTTGCAGCCGCTCCCGACAGCGCAGCCCGTTGTTGCGCCACAAACGAGGCGCCCGTTTCCGCTACTCGGGCTGCAGGCAGGCTTGAGCTTCTTGTCGGTGGCGCTGGCTGCTGCCTGAGCCTGGGGACCTGGGCTGGGCTCCGAGTCCTCCTCGCCCTCCTCCGGGTCGGTGAAGCTGTGCGCACTGTCGCCGTTGTTGTTCAGATGGTCGTGTTTAGTCCGCTCCCTCGCTGCCTCCGCGCCGCCGCTGCCAGCGGCCGTGAACTCACTCTTCTTTCGGCTTTTCCTCTGCACCTTCGCCGCATTCCGGTACGATATGGACCCCTTGTAGCTAACTTTGAGCACCGTCTGCTCTTGAATCAGTTTTTCCAGTTCTGTCCTGGTTCGGTCCGGGTCTGACCCGTGTCGTCTCCGAACCATTCGACAAATCCTCTCCAGATCCGGACGGGCTTTCCTCGAGCGGAGAGAGTCGATTGTTTCCAGGATCCACTCTCTGTACTTATTGGGCTCGGACATCTTCTCTTGCTGGTGGGGTTTGGCCCGAGTGCGTCTTTTCTCCCCCCCCTCCCCACCCCCCCTCTGCCGTTTCACAAGTGACGCTGTGTCAAAGCTGGGAAGCCAGAGTGCGATCCCCGGCTGGAGAATGAGGACGGAAGCCTGGCTGGTACGTTTTCGTTCGTTGGCCACATTGTGCGCTTAAGGTGGACCGAAGATGGCGCCTAGGTCTCCACCACAGACGCAAATTATATTTAAGGTGGAAGGGCTGGCGTTTAGTCCATCGGAGCTGTGCTCTTTGTTCGCAGTCTCGATCTGATCAGCCCGCAGATGACAACATCTGATTTTAACACAAAGAAACGCTACACACAGTCCACACAGGGCGCGCAGGAGACGACTGAGTGTCGTGTTTTTAGGCGTTTTGGCGATTTCGATTGAGCCGGGCGGTCAACAGATGGGTTGGTGACGGCTCCATTCCGCATCAGGCGCCAGTGATGGATGTTTGACCTCCAGGCAACACGCACACGCTCCCTACATTTAGAAATATGTTATCTCCAATTCACTCTTTTCCAAACTTGCAGCCGTTGAACAGTCAAATAAACACACAACCGGGAGACACACACAAGTTCAGTCGAATTTTACAAGTAAAACTTTATTGGAATGATACTCATGTTGCAAAATATTACATTTCGTGTTTTTATGTCACTGTTCCCGTGACTTTAGACGCTTCCCCTTGCAGTGTGTCTGTGTGTATGTGTGTGTGTGGCGGGGGTTAACATGGTTTACATCGGGGTCTCGTTTCCCTAAAAAGTGCGACAGTATGTACCAGCATTGTGCCTGCATCAAGAGGAAGTTGTATCACTGCAAAAAACATTGAGGAGACAGGCAATAATATTGTATCATAACTTCAATTTTGTCCATGATGATATAGTCAACATTAAACTCGACATGGAGGAAATACAGCGAATGTGAAGTCTCAACAAGTGGTTTACAACAATGTCAGAATCATAATATTAATAATAATAATTAAAGGTCGGAAAAATAGTCCATCATATCCAATAAGCCAGTTTATAACTACAAGTGGTACCTTGTAGCTCTTGCCACCATCTATCTGCCTTTATGATTTTGACTTCAGATTGATCAATGAAATGTTTTTCCGCCTCTCAATGAGAAAGAAGAATATGAAGAGCAGGGGTATACAGGAGAGGGGGTGAACCCTTTTGGTTACAAGTTGGTTGCCTTGTGTATGTGAGTGACTCTTTGATAGAAAACCAATCAGTCAAAAGCCTTTTTACTGGACATTGGTGAGGCCGACTGCCGGGGGCCCCTAACCCCAAAAGCCCCAGGTTCACCGAGGCAGCTAGTTTGTGGTAATTTGATTAATATTAACTTTGTTTGGGATTTAGTAAGCACAATATCAACGGACACCATGAAGGGACTTGAGATAGATGCTACTTCTTTAGTTCAACTTGAGGCCCCGTCTGAGCATTGTCCTGGACCCACTCAATTTGACATGCCAAAGTCCGTTAACTACTCATGTGGACTCCTCAGCCTGTGAAGTTGTCAAACCATCCATCTCAAATGACGTGAACATGGCATACTCGTTATCTATAACTCGGATATCTAGGCCTCTTGAAGGTTTTATGGAAGTGCTATACTAAATCACTGGCCCTTTAAGGCCTCCATTAAGTCTGCTAATGCTGTGCTTACATGGTGCATATTCCTCAATTAATTTGTTTAAATCAAATTAGCACACTGTAAACCTGGGGCCATGTAATATTCCAGCATAGTGATACTGTACATAATGTACAGACAGAGGGAGGAATGGGGGCTTGGGGCCCCCTAGCTGGTTAATCCTGCAGTGGACGTTGGGCTACATAGATCTTAAAATGATCTGAAGCAGGTCATTTAGCCCACCTTGGATATTCCTCTTGATGGTCATTTTAAATTTGATGAGACTATAAATGTAATCTTGTGTGTATCATTTGACTTGCACACACACACACACACACACACACACACACACACACACACAGTTGCACATTACATTACAAATATGTAATTCTTCAGAAAAACCTTGTTAAATTTCTCCATATCTGAACTTTTTGTGGACAGGAAGGACTCGTTCAAATAAAACATATCTGGATTTTATAGCAATCAGAGAAAAACCAGAGCGCCTGTTTGAACCAAGATAGATTATCTTCATTATGGTGGCACATTAATACACAGCTATGAAGAAGGCATTTGAATGTTTGAAATAGACACTATTTATAAATTCTGAAGGACCAAATCCTACAATGACCACCATTTTGGGCATTGCTTAAGTACTTTGCCATCATAGCTCAGGTGCTAATTAGGCGTTGAACACCTGAAGTGCTATGTGTTGTGCACTTTAAAACAGGCAGCTCATATACTGTGCACTGAAATCATTCTTGTCTCTTCTCAGTACGACCTCTATTCAACTCTTCTACCTTTTCCTAACTTCTTCAATGGAGTAGCAGTCATCTTCACATCGTTACCACATGGAAAACCAAATTAAACTAAATCTGTGCATGTAAACTCAGCGATGGGAAAAGAGCTGCTGGCACATGTAAGCCTGCCACATAGAGTGAGGGTGCTGTGGAGATGAACACAGGTGTCTATAAAAGACCATGAAGCACACTATCCTACAAGGACTGCTCAAAGTGCTCCAGTGACCACCACCCAGAAGCAGTTTGAGGTAGTCTGCCTCGGATGGTCTTCGAACCGGAGTAGACAAGGGCCGAATGGTTGGTTCAAAATGCTGCATCAGCTTGACTAGTAAATGAGCTGTGAGAAGAGACAGCAAGTGCTTTTAAGTCCAAACAGAGTTGTCGAGTTAGCAAAACCAAATCCTCTAGAAGGGAAAATTGTGGAATACCCTAACTAAAAGTCTTAATATTCCCTTTTGTTCCTCGTAGTGCTAACCAGAACCTTTGAATTCCCAAATCTATATCATAAGCAAGTGCCTCACACATCTTCTTGACCTGCTAACCTTAATGCTTAATGTTGATAAAATGTGTTATTAAGTGATATGTTCAAACCTGAGATACCATTATGTTATGGTGTTCCTTCACAACACTTTTGAAACTGAGATATTTACGTTCCTTTATCCAAATTTCCTTGTTTGTCTGCGTGACGTGAAATAATTGGAGCGACTAGTATCTAGTAACATTTAAAAAATGTAGTGCACAAAGCCTGGCTACGCTAACAATGATAAGAAGTATAGATGGAGTTACACAGTAAACTTAACTGACTCCCTTCATCTGAAGCGCCATCTGTCTCTGACAGTATTCTTTGAGTAGACAATGCATCATCTTTATGTTTTTCTTTAGGCCAATCATGCCGGTGACTCGAGGTATGATGTCTACAATATGAAACGGCAAAGGTTTAAATACTTAAAGAATAAATGACCAAAGTGATTTAAGTGCATATGAGTGTGATTCATTCAAATTCACTTAAATGCTCCTCCTGCTCACCAAAGAGAGAGAGAGAGAGCAAGCTAGCCAGTTATCAGTTTAAATTGAAGAAACGTTTGTGCAGACTGAGAGCTCAACTTGATCGACTCTTTAGGCTTCATGTGAACAACCGACCGCAGGAGACTAGAACAGACGGACTGATTTCTCTGTGATGTGGCCGAAAAGTGATTCAATGATGAATGAAACAATAAAAGAGCAGGGAAGATCTTGGGTGAAAATGTGTCGAGGCAAGTGGGGTTCCCATCCCCCTTGAATCAGAAGCACGCCTTCATTATAAAGGGATCCATAAATAAGACAGAATCATAAATAAAATACAACAGAAAAGGCAACACTGCTGGTTATCGGTCTCCTTGCTCTTTTTCCCTTCTCTATCCCATTCCCCCCCTCTTGTTGTAGCTGGTGCTTGTGATTGGACAGGAGACAGTACTCTCTCCTTACGTCTCCTACTTGACCAGCCTACCTTTGACTCTCCCTACTTCCTTCTTTCTTCCTCTGTCGCTGTCTAACTCTAGAACTCCGCAAACTCCTTGGCACATTTCTCATTGAAGGAGACGCGGATCTCCTCCTCCTCGTAGTCGTCAAAGTTGCTGGTGTCGCCTGGTCCTTTGAACTTGGGAACGAAGGGAGCTTCCACCTGAAGACAATTAAAACACAAGTTGAGAAGGGAACTTCACAGAAAAGAAGTCAGCGCATGGACACAATACGCACTCACAGACACGCATACCTTTTTCTGGTAGATGGCAATCCAGTCAGTGGTTGCAAACCATTTGTGTCCCTTGATGTCGTTGACCCCGTTCTTGAGGTTCCCGTAACGTTTTGTTAGATCCACCTGAGGATAATACCAACACATTTTCCTCACTTGTTCAGAACACACAGCAAGTAGCCTGAACTTCACAATGAATTCACATTCACCTGTAACAGGTTCCTCAAGAGGTCCTTCAGGTCTGAGCTGAAGTGAGATGGGAAACGCACCTGAGACAGAAGACAAGAAGAGGTTAGAAACAAGTCCAAGTCTGCTTCTCTAACCTTCATGTGGTGGCCTATAGAGGTGATGCAACAGGAGGTAATATATTGTATGACAGCATCCAACATGGCTGAACAATAAACTCAAACCGTATCACAGGAAATTCTATGAAAGCAAACATGACAGCATTATACGTGTGGCATATTGATCACATTTATTATTATTATTATTATTATTATTATTACATTATTACATTTAGTTATATGGTTGTAATGAGTACAAATGCTTTTTGGACCTTAGTGATCACGGTCCTAGTAACTGTAGTGCGCATGCGCAGTACTGATTGAGAGTTCTTCCATGGCCGAATGAATTAACTAATGCTACACGTGCGGCCGCTTGGTAAATACACCACAATATGTAAAAAATAACACAACAGCAATCACTGCCTCTCACCATGGTGTTACCATGTACATTCTAACAAATGCAGGCACCGTGCAAAGTGCACCTTTTCTTTAGTCTCAGTACATACTTATATACACTGCACATACTTTGCATTTTTGCACTTCTTTATTGTTTAATCTATCTATCTATCTATCTATCTTCTTTATGTGTGCATGTGCTACTTTTGGGCATCACTGATATGCCACAGAATATTTACAAAGTGTCTCTGAAATAAAAACATATAATAATGACAGAAAAGAGGTTGAAGGTGTTTATCATATAGTGCAAAATACCTATATTAAATGCCAGAATTGAAATGAAAAGTCACTAGGTAATTTAATTTTAATTTATTACAAAAATGTAGCTATACTGTGAATATAAATATCATCTTTTGAAAAACAAAACCATCCAAATGAAGTCATGCAGGTGGATGAGGTGTGGGTATATATATATATATATATATATATATATATATATTCCAGACAGACACTGAATGTAGCACAAAGTGGGAATCGGAGCGTCCGACTCACCTTCCCTGATACGATCTTTTCATAGATCTGAATGGGCTGGTCAGCAAAGAAAGGCGGGTACCCTGCTGCCATCTCATAGACCAGTACGCCCAGCGCCCACCAGTCGACGGCCTTGTTATACCCCTGGTGGATAGAGCAAGGACGGAGGAAAGTGGAGACAAAAAGAGAGCATTATAGACGGTTACTGAAGAAAACATTTAAAATAGAGTTAAAAAAACATTTTAAACTTTCATTCATCCTTCCCTCAGGCATGTCTTATTTTTCCCAACATAGTCGGTAGATCCCATTTAGATGTTCAGAAGGAAGAGAAGGATTATTATACAGTAATGAAGTAGTAGATATTATACTGAAGGTGAGAACCATTCAAAGACATCTTACAGAGTGCTCTATCAATAAATATGTCTTGATGTTTGATGTTATGCGTTGCATTTAAATAGTAAGGCAGAATATATATATATATATATATATATATTATTTTTGAAGTTTTTGTTACTGTAGTTATAATAACGTAATTTCTGGTACTGTTAGATTGCTGTTCGTTAATACAGGTGGGTGCCTCTCGTTTTGACCAAAATGAAAATGTCGTTTTTGAAAGGCCAAACCATCAAATATGGAATGAAGCAGAATATTTGTGAGTGAGAACATGTCGTGAGTTTAGAAATGATTTTCAATACATTTTGTTATTGGGAATGTTTGAATCACAGGAGTCTGAAACAATCATACAGAAATACTGTGTAAACAGAATAGGAAAAAGCTGTGCAGCATTTGAATGTTGATTAATAATTTGAATGTCATTATGAATGTCATTATGAATAAACTTCAAACTTTACAGTACAGTACTCTTACATAGCATCATAATAAAAACACATTTGGCATGTTCCTACAAAGATAATGGCTCATTTAATATCTGATCAAAAAGGAGCGCAGGATTTTGCTTTGATTTCTGCAGTGTACGCAGGCTAGCTAGCTGTGCCCGGTGAAATGTTTGCACAGCTTTGTTCACCATCACCGGTGCAGCAGTTAAAAAAAGCATGTGACTGGTTTCAGGCCACATCAAACTGTTTACATCTTGTTAAGAGGAACATTTGAGTTGTGTGTGCTCTATAGCTGCTCCTTAAACCCTAACCCTAGCATGGCTTAAACCAGCGGCCCCCAACCACTGGGCCGTGGGTCCATTGGTACGTTAACCCAAAAATGAAACTTAAAAGTACGTTTCAACTCTGCCGGTGTTCTGCATTAAAATAAAAAGCAGAATATCCTGAGATTGCCCAAAAGCAGTGAAAACCCTGCTTCTATTTCCAACATCCTGTCTTTGTGAAGCAAGGTTTTCTGCAGTGACGGCGACCAAAACTAAGTTACGGAATAGACTGGACATAAAGAACACGTCGGGTGTCGTTGTCTCCCATCACCCTGAGATGGAACCGGCTTGTAGCAGAGAAACAAGCTCAGGCCTCCCACTAATGTGGCATAATGTTGAGTTGCATTTTCATGCACTTTATATTTTTTTCATGCCTGTCGAATCATTTTATTACGTCATATTTATAATGTAATACTTATCGCCCACACTGTGAAGGCCGGTCTGTGACAATATTGTCTTACACAAAACCGGTCCGTGGCGCAAAAAAGGTGAACAACACCAACACTAGCAACCATGTGTTCCAACTCTGACAACTCAAATGAACAACTATCCTGTAAAGAAAGTGTTGTAATGTGTTTCTAACTCGATGCAACAAGTTGGTATGATGGTTCAAATGCAGACTATCTTGTTTTGAAAGGCAACACAGCTGACAGTTCAAAAGACAAAACAAAGAACAATGGTGGCTCACCTTGCTGAGAATAATCTCTGGGGCCAGATATTCTGGGGTGCCACACAGTGTCCAGGTCCGGCCTTTTACGCGTTTGGCAAAGCCAAAATCTGTCACCTGAGAGGGGAAATGAAAGAACGTCAACAAATAATGAGAAGAGTGCCCGGCTAAGATTTAGTGCATGAAAGGCAGAAGGAGGGAGAGCCAGGTGTTAGACAGACGCAAAGAGATGGAGCAAGGCAAGGATCTTAGTGCAGCGATGGGATTTTAAATCTTAAATTGACTGGTCACCACTAGAGGGCAGTAGCATCTGTGTTACGCGACAGACTCAGTGTGACAGCACACTACTCAGTAAACACAGATCGTTCTCCTCATGTTAGCAGATTCTCAAATGGGAGAATGTGCTGTTTCTCTTGCATTGTAAACTGAATATCTGGCTTTGGTCCCAGAAGACAGATGGCTTGATGACATCACGTTGGGCTCTAGGAAATTGTGATTGCCATTTATCCATAGTATTATGATCATATAAAGATGAAACAATTCATCAATTAATTGAGTAAGAAATCCCCTCCCTCCACCTCTCAAATGCTGCACAGGTTTTAGACAAACTAAATCATGGGTACAGTGCCCAGCCGGGAAATCAAGGGGGATTGGGCTCTAGGCTGAAAATCTGAGTGGTGAGGAGAACTCCCAGCAAACACACACAGCTGGGCCAGTCTGCATGTTTAGAAAGCCTGAAATCTCAACACTGAGACACAACTTTGTTTAGCATCAGTTGTGAACTCCCACTGACCTTTAATGATTAATATAGGCAGACAAATCATATGAATACATGCAGAAATTACATTATGATCAACTTGTGTATATCAATGCATCAGGTGCTCGTTACCTGTATGTAGCCCTGTTGGTCTATGAGCAGGTTTTCAGGTTTCAGGTCTCTGTAGATCAGGTCCAAAGCGTGAAGATACTCAAAGGTGAGAACGATCTGAGCGGCGTAGAACCGAGCGTGAGGCTCACTGTACACAAACACAAACACAGGGCCGTTTAGTGGAGTGTATCGTTCAGAACAGCGAGGAACGTAGCTAAATAAAACAACGTAGAGCTAAAAGAGACCTGCCGAGAACAGAGCTGTAAAGAGTAGAATAAAATAAACTACAAGAGAATAAAATAGAGAACAGCAAGGAAGTGAGAGTACAGAACTCCACAAGTTACCTCTGTATGTGCCTATAAACACTAACCTAAATCTGCCAATTCTCCGTAGATGGGAGAACATCTCTCCACCGGGTACATACTCCATCACCATGTAGAGGTTAGTGTTGTCCTGGAGAAGAAAAGACAGGAGACCTGTTAGTGACACTCGCATACGATGCATACTAACGTACACAAACACACACAGGATAGACAACTGGATGACATGGAGGCAGCATTTTGCGGGAGAATAGAAATAAATTACCTGACGTTTATTTCAGGTATTACCATAAAGAAAGTGCCTGTAACTGTGTCCATCATACATTTATTTAAGTTGTTTTACACCCTTTAACAAAGGTGAGTACTGTAACACTAGCTTTACATTTTCAAGGAGGATTTTATTCTTCACCCGCTTCTCGGTTGACGGCTGCAAATTCAACTTCCTGTCAAACAACCCTTACTAAGCTGAGTTAATATGCGTTTGTTGTTGACTCCATGAGTGTGAAGGACGAGGCACATGGACAGGAAAATTCTGTTAATAGGTTTATTTAAAGCTTAACCTGAATAAGGCTTTAATTGGAGTATGGCCATCAGCCGGGTTAGTCTGTACGAGCACAACCAGCCACCGACAAAGCTGGGGTGTGAAAATGTTGTCAATGGTAATGGAAGTGATGATATGGAGGCGATTGTACATCAACAGATCATTGCAATCAGGACGTACAAGTTAACGCGACTTAAGAGAGCATTTTATTTTTCATAAAAACTAACACCAGGTATACATAGTTTTCTGATCATACATATCATTACAAATACTTGGATGTGGTCTTTAGCCTGAAGAATTTGAAATACATTCATACAATGTTGATTGAAACTGTAATGATTCATTGGGAGTGGTAAAATTGCATTGTATGCCTGCTATACGCATTATACAGAAATACTGTAAACTGGGCGGAAGTGAGAAGGTTAATTAAATCTTATGATGTTATAAATATGGCAAAATCAGAAATATATATAATATTACGGCAACATATTTACTCAAATTTTCATCTTATTTTCTCAGTTATGGTTATTATTTTACAAATTAGCAAAGAAAAAAGTATTTAATATGTAACAAATAAATAAAGCTTAAACTTCAAAGCCAATGCTTTGGCCCTTAGTTTAAATAGTTAGTAATATACAACATTACCTAAAAATAAATGCACATAGTAACATTTACATAAAGATACATAAATAGAGTCCTCAGCAGTCAGTTTTTGAATAACAGCCAAGCAGTACGTGTTTCTGCACACTCATAACAAACAAACTATTCACTTGACATAAGTCAACTGGGTTTTTTTAATGGACCACTTTCATAAAAATTTAGATAAATAATAACTTAAAAGCTGGAATGAGGAATTGGGGCAAAGCAGATGAGTGGAAAGAAGGAAAATATATTCAGTCACTCATCATCAGCACACAGACACACGAACACACACCATCTAAAACTGTCCCTACCTTGAACGAGTACTCTAACCGCACCAGAAAAGGAAAGCTGACAGCCTGAAGAATCCTCTTCTCATTCAGAGTGTGCTCTATTTGCTTGAGCTTCACCACCTGAAAGGCAAAACAAAGAGGGAGAAGGAGACTTATTCAACACACAATTAACTTCATATACCAGAAGTCTGACCTATACTGATAGGTACAATATTTTCACAATGTTTAAAGATTAGGCGACTGTGGCTCAGTGGTTAGCAAGTCTGTCTTTCAATCAGAGGGTCAGTGGTTCGGTCCCAGGCTCTGGTAGTCTATGTCGTTATGTCCTTGAGCAAGACACTTAACCCTAATTGCTCACCTCTACTGTATAGCATGTAAGTCGCTTTAGATAAAAGCGTCAGCTAAATGTAATGTAATTCTTGTGAAATTAACAAAAACAGTACAAACACTAGCTGAAACTTGATGATACAGATGTTGCAAACATCTTTTGGGAATACGGCACACAGACATACAGTAAATATGGTGCAAAGCGGCACAAACAGGAAACCAGACCTGAATAGGATGAATATATTATGAGTAGGAGGTTTATTGTCTAAGCAGATGTCATACAATTGGCAAATCACCATAGATGCTTTTATCCAACAGACAATAGGGTCACGGTCTCTCCTTTCATATATTCTGTCAGGTAGTTTGCCAGGTTGCCAGCGCATAGTGGATACACAGACAACATTAACAAATTGTGAATTTTGCATTTAAAATGTATTGACCGTTTGTGCATCAATGTGATAAATAACCTTGATTTTTCCAGGTGTTAAATCCACTGGATTGATGATCAGTGCGAGCAGAAACGCAGGCACAAATTAATTCTAAATTGGTAACCAAAATGACTTCTTTATGTGCATTAAGAACCCCTCAGCCCTGCCACTCCGACCGATGTCTGCTTCAACACAAGCTTGTTCAAAGAGGCTCAATGGGGAAAGGCCTGCACCTGTATTTGAGTCTCTGCATCTTTGCACCAGCACATAAAGGGGAAGCATTTTTTAATATCCACAAATGTTTGGAGCCTTGCGAGGAAATGTTTTCGCATCAATGACATCTCCATATATTTTCAATGACCATCCTGCAGGTGTCCTTAAATGAGAGTTACGTTCAAACAACCTCAATCCCACCGAGGCCCTCCTGACCTAGACTGACCTTCTGCTTGTTGAGGATCTTCATGGCATAATGCTGTCCCGTTTCTTTGTGCTTCACAAGCATCACACGGCCAAATGAGCCTGTGCCCAGGGTTTTCAACCTCTCAAACTGCTCCAGGCCAGCGGTGTTCTGAACAGACAAAACAAAAAGGGGGAGTTGATTTTTGTGAAAATGGGATGCTGAGTTTGTCTAATGTGGCCTATGCTCACATTTACTATCTCTTCTATATTATGTATGTTTTTGTACAGGAAAGCAAATGAGTTATGTTCTTACTACAATTCCAGAGTATATAATGTATATCAAAAATTGTATATATGGTTTATGATATGATGTGGTAATAGATATATACATATAATGGATATATTGTACATACACTGCACATAATGTGTATATAGATCCCAGTCATATTTAAACCTATTATGTGAACCTATAAAATCTATCCTGAATGAGATCATCTACATGAAGTTTATAAAATAAGAAACAGTCATACCGTGTATTTTTTGTAACTACATGCGTCAGAGAGAAAGGTAAGTATACTGTACAATGTAAAGTACATTTCTGAGGAACTTATGTGCATCTAATATTATGATCTGTGTCTGTAAAATATGTCTAAAAGCTTTGTAGCAACGCTGCACAGAACCTTTTAAAAAATAGTATTTCAAGGGCTGCATAATACGGTTCAAATACATACCTTAATGCAAACAAGAATAATATATTATTTTAAAGGTCTATACATTAAAGGTATATAAGAAAATCAATGTAATGTTCAATGCGAAATGCTTCACACCCGTAAAAAGAAACATCATAATAACTTGAACAACAGGAATTTAAGAAAAGACAATATGATTTTAAAGTAAAAAAAATAAATGATCAAACTGAATCACGCTACATATTTCACTGTCCAAATATATATAAATATACAGTGGTAGCTCGCCGAACAGAAAAAACTAAAAACATACCAATTTGGGGAGCAAAATAAAAGGGAAAACGTAAATTTGATATGTTTGGTCACGCAGCATAGGGATGTACACATGTTTGTATGCATTAAAGCGCATGCAGAACATATTCACATTCATGTTGCGTTAGATGAATGTCACACATACATCCAAACACTAACCTGTGCAGGGGTCTCCCACTTCTTTAGAAAGTCCTCTTTGGCTTTAACAAGGAACTCCTTAACTGTGGAAGACAAGATCACAAGAACATCTTTAGTGGTGTGTGAGATTAAACTGGCATTAGAAGAACAGGAAGACCTGTTGAGGAAATATGTAATGCAATGTCTCAATGTTAACCAACGATTTATTTCTTCCGTGAAGTTGGGGGACTCACAAGAGACAGATTTGATAGGATCAAAGACAGAGATATCTAGTCCCAATGAGTGAAGTTTAAAAGATAATTCCTTCCTGTTAATAAATGTCTTGATTTGTCAAACTCCACAGTCCCAGCTTGTAACATGGGGTTTCTATCAAGATGTTAAGTGTCAAGCTATACCTGCAGACTTAAGAACTCTTAAACCAGAACTGTTTCACTTAGCCTGGTAGCACTCTCCTGACAAAAAAAAACAATACAAAAGTTGCATCTGATCTCAGTGCAGAGCCCCTTTAAGAGTATTCTGGGTTCAGTATGTAAAGCATCAGCACAGTACGAGGTATTGAGGCTTATTTTCCTGACTTCAGAAGTCTCCAGTGGACTTAGAAGTTGACTATCTTAACCGCACAACAAAGTGTAATCTCACAGTGCAGCTAAGTTTGTCAAAGTGAAGGTGCATGCTAGCTTGGCCCGTGTTTGCATGTCCTTCCGTTCTCACCCTCTACTCCCCCTCTGTACTTTTAGCTGGGTTATAATAACCTGCGGGGGAAATGTGCTTGAGTTAGGTGAACTAGTAACACTTCAACTGCTTGCCTTGGTTCCATTAAGCAAGGCACCAAGGCAAAGATGCTCCCTGACCATCAGTGCATGTGTGATACATACACTCAGAGCTTCTTAAACCATATTTCATAAACTCTTTTGTCATCCCTGTGAGCTTTTCAAAGCTGTTTGTTGAAAAGTATATCTGGTTGAAGGAAACAATTTGAATACCAATGCATGGTAAATAGAAAAGCCCCTGGAAACAATTACTCCGATAAATACACCAGTCCAGTAGCCTCTGACGTTAGCGTACTCTCATCCTTGTGCATAACAGCAACTTTACATCAGCTCAGCCAATGGGTTCACGTTAATTAGATTCAGCTCACCCACACACAGTTTAAGCAGCATCTCTTTCCAATGGAGTGGAGCAACAGGCCTAGAGTGTCTGGGAAATATCTAACACTTAGTGTGTTGTGATATTGGCAATATTTCAAGGCAGTGGATATTACAACATGCTTGCAGTTTACAATCGCTGTTGGACGTTGAGCAGCTGATGCAGAGATTTGTTGCTCGACATCCTGCTTCATTCCACCTGAGCATCCACTCAAATCAAAGCTGAGTCCACAACTGAACAGACCGTCTGAGCCTCATCTGAGGAGAGATCCCCCTTTTTCATCTGCATGTACACACAATGCTCCTGAATTTAAATGTAAGACATTCATGATCTTGGGAGCTTGCATTCGTTTGTACCGAGGACTTGTCATGGATGTGCTCGTGGATCTTAATGAATGGGGAAGCAAGAATAGGCCTCTAATTAACAGTGTGCGGCTTGTTATGTGAAGCTATCACAGCCTGTTGTATCACATCGTCTCTGATCATTTCATGAGGCTGCGACCGAGCAGGTGCTGCTGCTGAAAGAGTGATGTGTAACGTTACTGGCGATGGTACCCACCGCTTTCCATCTCGCTGCCTTTCCTGGCCGTGGGCGCGTTGCCCATGATGACAACTTGTCAACGGGCGATCCGTGGCTTTGTGGCCGCCCTGCAGCCTCGTCAAGCCGGTCACTCGATTAGGTCCGAGCGGTGTTTCCTAAATCCAGATGTAGCCGTTACCAAGTGGGTCCTTGCTCGTTAATAGCCTGACAGCTGCTGGTGCGCGAGACGGTCTGGCGGAGCGGGCTCACTCACTCCACCGGCGGACGGTATCGAGATTAAATCCACGGGGAGCTGTCGTTGTGGTGTCTTGGTCGCTGGGGATTCACTGGACTGCCAGGCCGACCTCGGCGCAGTTGGCCTGAACACGGAGGATCCAGTCTTCTCCTGTCCCTCCTTGCAGCCCCATCCGAGCGAGGCCCCCCTGGCTCCCCAGCCCCCACCCCCTCTCCCCCAAAAAAACCCAGCTATACCGACGGCGGGGAAGCAAAACTAACAATCAAAAGACTGCCGCTTTTCGCCACCGAACCCAGATTTAAAAAATGAATCCTCGGCGGGGTCCGACAACGAAGCGAATTTGCACAAATCAACATTGGCCCCCTGTAGCCTCGGAGACGGGCGAGATGACGGAACTACAGCCGAGCGAACATCCCGCCCACTCGCCAGAACCGGCTTGATTGACAGCTGGAACTCGGCTACGGATTGGCCACCAATCCACGATGCCGTCCCACGGAGCGCTCTGATTAGCCTTTCAATCCATCAACAACGGCAACGTACCGCCACCCTTCAAATAGCCAGCAACGGGAACGTCAACGATTATTTTCCCCTCGACGACGTACGCGCCCACTTTCTCCGGTTGCTCTCCTCCATTGGCTTGCCGCGGCCGAACCGTGGGAATCTTGGTGAATGCGAGGATATCTATTGGCCGTAAGGAATGGCCACCTCCCCCCCCACACCCCCCCACAAAAAAGCCTCCCTCCTCGCGCTCTATCACCCCCCGCCGCTAAGCGACCGATACACGTTTGGCTAAGTGACGTCAACCGCGAGCTATTTTTAGAAATGTTGGTGAGAATTTAACTCACGCGCGGCGCGGTCTGGTTGGCAGGATTTCTAAACAGATCGCAGACGGCCGTTCATTGAGGGAAGAGATTCTGGTGAGAAATGATTCATGAGATTAGAATATACATATATCAATATATATAGATATACTGTATATATACACACATATATATGTATACACACACACACACACACATATATATATATATATATATATATATATATATATGTCTATGTGTATAAATATATATATATGCAGAGCGTCATACTATCTGATCTGTGTCCCACCAACCTTTACAGTCACCCCACACCTGGTGTACCTACAGGGCGAGTGGATCAGATGCCCAAGGGCCCTTATTACCAGGATCCTCCAAAGGCACAATTTCACATAGATTTGCATTTGAATATCTTATTTCAATAATAATTTGAGCTTGTGTTGGTGAACAAATCAGAACATGAATAGGACTCCAGGCCCACAATCAATCATCCAAGGTATAAATGAGATCCTTGCCAGGTCTGATACCATTAGGCCTCTAACCATTTACTTCAATATTTTAATGGTAGAAGCTATATATTATACAACTTATATTGAAGGGCTTTCTGATGATTGTCAGGTTAATAGAGTAATTCCTCTAGCACAACTGGTTTTCAAAATTAGTCTCCAGCTGCCAACATGTTTTTATTGTCAATTGATTCCACGAGTAAAGTCTGTCAGTGTCTGTGATATATGAGACAAATTGTACACAAGAGTTAAAGGACACGCTTGCATCAAATTCACATATTTAAAGTACCAAAAGTGAAGGTATATAGAATGGCCCAACCCAGGAAAAACAACATTGAATTATGATTATTGATGAGATCTAATGTGTACATCACTTTAACATTGCAGCTGGTAAAGGTGCAGTTAAACAGTGTAGAGGTGCACAAAGCAGACAGAGGTAACCAACGGAAGGACGGAGGAGTCGGTCCCTTCAACGAAGAGATAAAATGGGTGAAAGCAGACAGTGCCCCCTCCCTTTTGTGCTGCAGTTGCCAAGCAACATGAGGCTAGAGTGAAAATGGTGGTGTGAGGCTGCAGCATTTTATGAATGAAATTAGAAAAAAGAAAAGGAGCCAGGGGAGGGGAGGGGAAAGAGTGGGCCAACACATTCACAGTCTTGTTAGTGTGCTTCCATCCTCACTAGTCAAAGAGGAAAGCAGCTGCGTAATTAAGATGTGATGATTATCAGAAAGTAGCACTAGGTCCACAAAACAAACTTTATTAAGCCCATCACAACCCCCATTGTTACAAATACTGAGGCAGAGAATATATAGTAAGTACAAAAAGAAAATGTGCCTTCTCATCTTGAAGACAACATAAGCACTGAGAAAACATTATTTACAGAGAGCCTAAACAATCTTAACAACTTGAGTGCCATCCAGAAACCAAGTATTTTCCTACATGTTTTGTGCATCATTAGAGACAGACATTTTATGTCACAAGTTTAACAATAACTGAACTGGGGCCTGTTTGAAGAGTTATCTGGATAACTTGAGGTTTAAACTTGTAAAACATATAGTTTTACTCCGCATAAGCTATCTAGCCAACAGTAAATATAGCTAGTTCTTCCCAACTACATGACCCACATTTCAAACGCAAGATTTCTGTCCACAGGTAATCCTACTCCAGATGCTACACATTTACAGGAGACAAACTTTCACAACAATTAAATGCTTTACTATAAACAGTGAGTGCTACATACAGAGCATTGCCCATATATTTGATCCGTACTCAAGAGGACACAATGAAACAACACAGTATGGATCCCAAACAGGTGAACATCAGTGGATGTGTATGACTTGCAAATCTTGACTTAAAATCCCCCCCCCCCCCCCCCGATGACTCAAAACTTTCTCTGGCTCAGCTTTGACATTGTCTAAGACAGATATATAGTAAAATAAGGCAAAGCTTGTTGTGCAGGCCTGTATGTGGTGAAAGACAGCACAAGAGACAAAATCAGTTTGTAACAATGCCAGCTTCATCCCATTTGCATATGCTCTATAAAAATAATGTCCTTGATACATCCATGGCATTCTTGTCCAAATGTATGTTTGCAATGTGGGTGAGTGTACAAATAAGAAGAACCTCTTGTCCATTATCTAATCTGATGATTTTTACATGCAGTCCATGGAGTTGTCCGGCATCAGTCCAAGAGGTGGCATCTTTCCTGGTATACAGGACGGAGGGAGCATGCCGCTGATGTTGGGGGACGGGTCGACATTCTCGCAGTCCTCCATCTTGTCTGCCGAGCCCTCCCAGTTGATATGGAACCGGGTGACACGGGGGTTGGAGGCCAAAATATTCCTCAGGAGCTAAGAGAATAAAAGTAACATTGGTGAAATGTAAAACATTCTGTTTGTGGTGGAGATGTCCCGACTGAATGGAAACAGCATCTTTCGATTAGGCCCTCCGTGCCTGGTAAAATCCCTTGTCTGTCAAACTGTATGCCTTTTGTTCTGGATGCAAGCTTTCCAGAAAAGAACATGTAGTATCTCAAACCGAGATAACCTCAATGGTGTCCCATGGATTATTTTCTCAGATTTAGAAAAAGCTTCTGCACAGCCTCAGAAGACATTACACAACCATTTTTCCAAAAGTTGAGTGGATCCATGTCAGGTGAATACAAGAAGGTACCGTTTCCATGTACAGTATAGAACAGTATAGTATAGTAGAGAGCCTACGCTAGCAAGTCCTGGCCCGTTTTGAGTTAGCATCTGTTCCACTGGTGTACATTGATCCAGCTGGTATCTCATACAGGGATCCTTTTATCAGGCTTTCTAAAAAGATGAAACTTGACACTGGAGTTGGTCTATATTAGAAGCTACATACGTATCTCTCCCTGAAGTTACAAAGAAAGCTGCAATTTTTTATTACTTTCATTATAAATTAACCTATTCTTTTAAAGATTTACCAATCATCCGTCAGATCTTTTAAATTTCAGAAAATTATGCAGATTGCTCTAATTTCTTAGTGTTATGCTTGAGCATTTGAACAAATGCCGGTGAGGTTTATATTTTGACAGATTTTTGGGATTATATTTTGCTAATTCAATGGTCTGCTTCTGATGAATAAGTAAGATGTGTTGCTCAGCAAGCAGAGAGAGAGACTAAAACAGAGTTGGTGATCACTAACAAGACAGTTTGGGTGAGTTCTATTTTGTGTTGAGTTTGAATTAAATGTGTTTTTGAGTTAACAACGCAACTAGGACAGTTAGTCCAGAGAGAGAGAAACCCCAGAAGGCATACAGACACAATGTATTTTTCTGTTAATGGAGGAAAAATAGGTATAAGATTATTCAATATTTCCAGTCTTGACAATCTTACAAGTTTATTTTATTAATTAAACAAACTAGTCAGTCAAACTCATCTACTCATCCAGCTGAAATGAAAAGGTGTCGGGGGCACAGACACACCTGCTCAAATGTATTAGCAACATTTGATAAGGTGTTGTTGGGCTGGCTGTGTCTGTTGACAAATTTTAACATGAAGTCGTCTTCAAATTGCTATTTTGTAGAGATGCACTGATTAGTCGGTCAAACATTGTTAACAGCTATCTGCCTAATTGTTATTTTAAACATGGGTATAGACACAGAATGTCACAACCGGTGCGTCCTTCTTATTGTTTGACAAATAGTAAAAAATCAAATAAAAAAAAAATAGAATTAGATGTATAGTATACTTTCTTAATAATACTGTTGCCTGTAACTTCCATTTTAGATCACCTGAGGGCAGTAGAAAACAGTGCATGTTTCAATAGACTTATCGCTTCACAAGCAGGGCCCATGAACTGTGCCATACCTTCAAAAATATATGTATGTAATTCAGTCCAGTAAAAAGAATTTAAATAATAAACTCAAGGCACTATTGTAGGGCTGCTAGATGATTAGTCAATTAGTTTTTTTTTTGCATGCTGAATGACTTAATTTCAACTACAAACACACCTCTAGTGAACACAATATTTAGTGTGGATTTTGTGTGATTTCTTCCAGATCTGTCAATAAAATAAACGTATTAATAAGTTGAAAAAATGATGTTAATCTACCAACAATCTCTTCTGTCGAGGACAGCCCTATACTATCCATGAAAATAAAATAAGAAGCACTACACAAATAAAATGTATTATTACTATGCTACTATGCATGACAAATCAATGACGGTCTTCTCCGAGTGTGTCTTACCTGAGTGTAGTCTGGTTTGAGGGGTGGGTTTTCTCGTAGTTCAGGGTCTGTGTATTCATTGTTGACATAGTAACCAATGCGGATGAACTCCTGTCCACGATAGGTGCAGGTTATAAGGACTACAGTCACTCCTACAGCGTCACTCTCTGGAATCAGCCCTGTGTTAGGAGCATCAGCCTGAGGGGGCAGACGGGAACCCAACGAGGAAGAAATCATTTCAAAGTAAACCACAGTAATCATGTTACTAATGCAGCATTCAAAACATCACTTGTCAGGTTTTGTTTCCCAAAACTCAAATAGGTTATATAAATTAAGAAAACCAGCAAATATTCACATTTGAGGAGTTTGAACCAGCGATATGATATGCTTTTAAAACTACCATAAACTTAAAATGTGCATATTTTTAAAAACATATCTTGATTTTTTTATGAATTCATGAAAAAAGGCCCAAACTAGGGAAGTCAAATACATTTACCCCGGTTTCTTTTTCAGTCCAAGTATTCAATGGCTTCTGTGGTCTAGCTGTATGAGATGAGTGGTAACATGCGACCACAGCTTACTGACCTGAAACACAAACATGTGTCTGCCAGCCGGTACCGGGCCAACTAGAACCGAGTCCAGAACCTGGTCGTATTCCTCGCTCTCAGCTGAACCCACATAGATGATCTTCCACTCCAGATCTGATATCACATACACACAACAAAGAGACTAATCATGTATTTCTGTTTGTAAGGAATATGAGTTACACATAGTATTGATGTTGATTACTGTGCACTAGCTCAATTCCTAGACACTGCGCTTGGGCGTCTCCACACAAGCCAGCAGTTTTGTATACATACGTGAAAAGCAGAAAACATAAGAGACATTTTGAATCACTCAGATTTGTTTTTAAATGAGCTTCCACAGAACAAAATATGATATTGGTATCTTCCATTTCCCTACGTGTACTTTACCCGCTGTGGAGTCTTTTGAAGCTGAAATATCGTAAAACGGAACTTGTCTATGAAATAATGTATTCTTGTAAGAAGAGGCACAGTTATACAGAGTCGGAAGGGGTCTGTAGAAGTGACAAAAGGAATGCTAGGTCAGTGTTGTCACAAGACATACAGATGTATACATCCTGCCCTTAACATATGGAACCTGTCCCCATAAGTACTTATTAACAACAGGTACGTAATTACTTAACAACAAAAGAGGATGTGAATGCTACTTAGGCAACTGATGCATGATTACAAATCACATAAATGTTTTCATTTGTTCAAATGCAAGAACAAAATAGCTTCATCTACCTGTCTTACTCAAATTATAGAAGAAGCACATGCCATGTTGTAATTTCATGGCATATCAAAATTGACATGACCTCAAATAATTGATCATAGAAATTCCACCATTATATGTTATTAATTTAGTTACATAGGGCACAATTGCATATCTTATTAATGTAGATACATAGGGCACCATTGCATATCCTATTGGTACACAGTTGCACAATTAATGACACCAAAGGCTAACTTAAATGCATTCCCAGTAGCAGATGCATGCTACTGTTTTCCTGTTGTCTTTGCCCGCAGTTCGCGGCAACTCGTTAAGCTTGTCCGTTGCTACAGTAACATAACGTTAATAACCAATTAGCTTCACGGAAAAAAATACACAGAACATACACGAACCAATCAGTGCAGGCAGGAGGCGGGGCGCTGACCATAAACGCGCCAGCGCCAATTTTCAACAACTTGTCAAATGAAAAATCACTATCCAGCATCAAAGACGGCTGATATATTCCTGTATGGTATAACACAGCATGCTTGTCATTTACTGACGATGCACCCCATCTACCTTCTTCTAAGTACAAGTTAGCACTGAGGCAGAATGAAGAGAGGTAGCTAGCTAGTACCCATAGCTAACATACAACAAAGAATAATGTAACTGCCATTACACGTTAAAGTTAGCTGAAAACTATACCCACCTTCCGGCAAATCCTCCATGCATTCAAACGTTATTTCAAACTGAAAGGGATTTCCAAACGGGCTCGGGTTGTCCAGCACAGCAACATTTAACACTTGTACCTTGGCCATATCGCTATCTTCTGAGGCACCTCGACCTGTAAAATTGATTTACTCTTCTCTTACTTGAACAACGTTTAACGAGTCACTCGCTGCTTTAATGTCGCCGTGTTCCCGGGTTGGCTGTTCTCCAACACTTTGACTTTGCCTTTCCTCAAGACTGTCAGATAAAGTCTGATTCTTTACTTCTCCGTGAACACCAACATGAACTGATGGCTGCACTACCGGAAGTACGTCACTCTCTTCTTCTTCGTCGTCTTTATTTCGGACATCTGGCTACGCGCTGCTACCCCCCAATGTTAATTTGTTAAACAACAGATACAAATCCATAGTTGGGATACGTCTGAAGGTGCATTTGTAAGTGTGGATTAGTGTCTAATATTTTCTTTCAGTTACTGATGTTATAAAATACAAATAAACTATTATTATTATTATTCTCCAGGTAGAGACATTTTAATTAATGTCGTAATTCCATTTTGTCAGTCTTTTACAGTGCCCTGAAACGCCGTTCATTGCTGCTGCAGTCATCCTAGTCCTAGTTGAAAGTCCTTGTTCAACTTTATTATACAGTAAAAAGACAGTGATGCCAATGATTTACATAAACAAAAGTATGTAAGACATAGACAATGAGATAAATAATATTTAGTTTTAATCAATACAGTGTATCACTGACTTTTGCAATTACTGTGTCTCGCAGCTATAAGGAGGACACAACTAAAAACATTTCATCTTTTGAAATAAATTATTGCTATTAATGTTCTGATTTTGGGAGGAAACTGGAGTGCATACTGGAGTGTAAATCCAAGGAAACTCCAAACAACTCCAAACTAAATGAATTAGGTATTAATTCATAAGCACTGTTTTGTGATAAACAATGATACATAATAAATAACACAACAAGCCCTATGACAGTGTGAGAAAGGTGGTTAGGACCTCATAAACAGCACCTGGTACAACCCCTGGACCGTTTTGATAGCACTTTACAGCCCGTGAATGGCACTCGCTCACATAGTTTTCTGTTATTTCCCTCTCCCCGAGTCACATAACTCAACACACATTGTTTTTATTTGGTTCGGTTTTAATAATGTAAAATATTTCAAAATTGCCAGTGTTTATTTCCCCTTAGGCTGACTGGGTTGTCCTATTTCATATTTGCTGGGTTAATAGGCACTTCAGATACCCAATCTATGTGCATATATACACAGAAAAAAGAAATGTCATCATATGTCTCCCTTGATTTTTTCACAGACATTTATTTGCTGTTTTGTATATGTACATTTCATATCTTTAGGTTGGATATATTATTTTGACAAATTAAGCAATTCAAAGATGTTCCTTTTTTCTTATAATTGCAATCTATTTAAAGATATTTTGAAAAAGTTAGCCTGGCTCTTCTCAAAGTTAAAAAGTAGGCTCAATAGCAAGTCTAAAGCTAACAATAAACAAATTGTACCGAATGTGTTTTATTCATAATATTTTTAAACAACAAATTAGAGTTATGATGTTGTTGCGTACAAACAGTCATAAACTGGGACTTCTCCACAGGTTAATTGGAAACAGGTAAAAAGTCCTTGGCTGCAGTCGAATAATCAAACAATTACCTCCTAACATCTATTCTTAACCACTTTTCCTTGACCTCTTTGGAAAGCGTCACAAGGTCAAGGAAAGATGGAAAGGAGAATTCATGAGGAGTTAGGAAAAGACAACCGCGGTGTATAGAGAATCCAACTCCACTTTCCCTAACGTAGTTATGACGCAACGGCAGGCGGAAATTAGGGACGTCAGTCTGTAGCATTGAAACTACAATGTTGTAGTCCATCTGGACCACAATAAAGCACATCTTGAATACTTTGTCCGTGTTCTTACAGTGTTGCGTCATGCAGACAATTTAATAAACAACCTCATTGTATTACTTTATTAATGAGGTTGGATAAGACATGAAAGAAGGAATATAAAACTGAATGCACAGAGAGTACAAAGCTACTAAACTGTCTCTGTTCTGTTTCAAACATGCTGAATTAAATACGTTCTAACACAAACAATGTCTCATATCCCTTTATGTTGTTAAGCTTTATATGCAGATTATAATCTGATCTGGTCATAAGAAATGCAGACAATAGTTTATGAAACAACTCAGTTTAACTGAGAAATCTTGACTATTGTAATGTGACAAAACAGTTTATTCAAAAGATGATAATCAGAAACATGACTCAGAGCTCATCCAGTTTAACCATTTCATCAAAGCTTCTGTAGCTGAAGTCAAATAAAAGAATGAGGGCTGAGATGCAGTACAACACCAGAGATAGCATATCAATACAGCAGTTTGATCAGTTTACAGCAGTTTGATCACTTTACAGCAGTTTTCAGCAACAACAATGTAACGTTGGTTGTTTGCCACCAGCAGATTATTTCCAAGTAATAGCAACGGTTCCTAAACAAAACAGACTTTTCGACTGCTGCCATAGGTGCATCCCAAGTCTCTTATGCATCCCCGTTTCCCTCACTTGCGTCTTTTCCTTGCGTCTTAGTCCCGCCCACCAGGGATGCATGGAGAGACGCAAGGAAACCAAGCGAGGAGAGAGGACAAGAGGAAATATGTTTTAAGAGACATGAGACGTGCTTTCCTCATCATGTGAAGCGACGTCGGTTTCTGATGACTGCAGCCGCTAATTACAGCTGATCAGCTGTCAGTCGGCTTTAACAGCTGAAGAGAATTTTGACAGTTTTTTTTAACTTAGCTGTTTTCTGGTCCGGACAGTTTATAACGAATATTCCAAAGAAATCCATTTAAAACATTGATAAAAATAATCAAATGATCTGATTTAAATTATATTACAAGTTATTGAGGGAAATAACAGATCACGAAAAGAGAAATCTTTTTATAAATGAAAAAAGTTGTTTGAGGTACTATTGTTGTTCAGACCTACAATGAACATATTTTAACCAGATGGTGGATCAGAACATAAATCTAATATATAACTTAAGTTTAATATGTGATCGTCTTCTCCCTGGTATGAAACTCCAGCGATCAGTCCGCTCAGCTGCAGCATCCAATCAAATACCTGATGAACACTTCTTGGAAGCTCGCTCTCACTCTTCCGAGCAGAATAAGAGCTTTGGTACGGTCGTCAATATGGCGGCACCGAACAACTTCCGGTTCAATCGAGGATCGAGGAAACAACAATTAAGAGACTTGGGATGCACCCATAGTCTATTGTGTCCTCTGTTTCCTTGCACTTCCTGCCCCTGTGATTGTCTGCCCTGTCCTTGATTGTTTCCTTCTGTGTCCAATCACCTGCACCTTCCCTGTGTATTTAAAGTGTAAACCCTGTTTGTCTCCTGACCCAGTGTTGGTTCGTCGTGTATGCCTGCTTAGACCGCTGTTTTGATCCCTGTGAATCCCTGTTTTGATTGCTGTTGAAGAAATAAAGTTATGTTGCATTGTTGTCAGCGTTTGGGTCCTCTTTAAAGCCACCCCGTTGTTAGGGCCGGCTGTGAGCATCGGCGGTCTGGACCCAAAAGCAAGACGTGGACAACAGGGGAGTTAGGTGAAACCAACAAAGGCAACTTTATTGCTAGGCACTCAAGCACAGGTAACGGATACTCGTGGCACGTGGCACGTTGCAGGGCTGGCAGCGTGACTCGTGGCTCGTGGCACGTTGCAGGGCTGGCAGCGTGACTCGTGGCTCGTGGCTCGTTGCAGGGCTGGCGGTGTGGCTCGGGAAGGCTTGCGTGTGCGAACGCATGCGTAGCAATCTCTCGACAGCGTGATCCCGGGTGGAGGCTGGTTTTATCTGCCGCTTGATGTTTGACGAGCTGCAGCTGCGACCGGCGGCGCGCACTTCACCCGGCTGTCCTGCATTCCCCTGATTGCGAGAGGGAGAGAGAGAAAGAGAGAGAGAGAGAAAAAAGAGAGAAAAAAGAGAGAGAGGGAGAGATACACGGGCTGTCACCCCGCCGATCCTCACACCCGTGACAGTACGCACCGACCAGTCATGGACGCAGCCTTCAACCCTTTTTTAAATCCTTTTGTTGGATCCAGAGCCCACCTCCCCTGAGCACAGAGCCCCGGATTCCCGTCCGCCAGCCCAGTTAAGTATATTTTCCACAATGTTTTTGGTCAGTAGAAAACCATCACCACTTAATTAAAAAACAGGACTATGAGTAAAAAAGCAAATGCAAGTGATGAAAGGAAAGGTTTTCTTCTTTGGAAATTGAACAGTTGGATAGTTTTGTGTATCTGTCGGAATACGTCTGTTCATCGATTATTATCGTCATATCCAGTTTTTGTCAACAATACTGTTGGACAGAGATATATTGATGAAATTCTGATGAAAATGACAGCTTTATTACTGCTGCAGTTCTAAATAATTAGATCTATCTAGATGAGCTATATTCTGAATCACAATCAATAGCCATTTGTTTCATTCTTCATTGTTTAAGTTTATATGCATCACCCCACTGACCTTGTGCAACATAATCAAACTTTATTAAACTTCTACTTGAAGTTCAACTTATTACTATTTACCATAACAGTAATTAAAATATCACTTTAATATGTAAAGAAGATACAATATTATTATTGACACCATTTGGTAATCAACACAGTGCAAAATTGTAGGCCCTTATATCCCATAACAGGGGAAGTTTTAGATATTAAAAACAATTTTATTTTCTTTAGTTTTACTACTGTTGACATCCAAAGGATTCGTACTGTGATTCCATCTCCTTAATGCCCAAATATGGAATTATGAATTCTTCCTTTTGACCCTCTGCAGCTGTGGGCCAATACTCAATCCAGGTTCTCTCTCCAAGTATATACTGATACCTGAGGAGAGAAAATTAATTCACCTGAATTGTCCTGTAGCTTCAAATTCAGTTTATTTGGGCGTCAAGCGATGTCAATCAAAAGAGCCAAGATATTATATTCTTGTCATCTAAAAAGAGAAATGTGTGTGCAGGGACTTTATCTCTGCTTATCAAACCGATTATTATCGTCATATCCAGTTTTATACATTGATGAATTTGTGATGAAAATGCAAGCTTTGTTACTGCTGTAGTTCTTAATATTTAATCTATATGAACTGTTATATTATTCTGAATCACAATCGATAGCAATTTGTTTCATTCTTCATTGTTCATTGTAACTTTCTATGCATCACCCCACTGACCTCACTCAACATAATCAAACTTTATTAAACTTCTACTTAAAGTTGAACTTATCAATATTTACCATAACCAATTTAACGGTAATCACTTTAATCTGTAAAGAAGACACAATATACTTATTGACACCATTTGGTTTTAATCAATACAGAGCAATATTGTAGGCACTTATGTCCCATAACGGGACGTTTTAGATATTAAAAACAATTTTATTTTGTTTGGTTTTACTACTGTTGACATCCAAAGGTTTCGTACTGTGATTCCATCTCCTTAATGCCCAAAAAGGGAATTCTGTATTCATCCATTTGACCCTCTGCAGCTGTGGGCCAATACTCAATCCAGGTTCTCTCTCCAAGTATATACTGATACCTGAGGAGAGAAGAGGGGAAAATGCACTGGTTCTTCAAGTGAACAGCTATTTGTAATATGCTGGAACACAACAGGAAAAAGCCTCTTCTCTCTGTCTTTACGTTAAATTACTCTGTCAATAACGAAAAACAGAAACAAGGAAGGATCACCTGATTTAGTAATAGAAAGCAGTAAAAACATTTAAATACATAAACCACACACATTCACACAAAGAACAAACTTACGATTGTTCTTGATCATCTCTGTGAATATCTGTGGATGCGCCCATGATAAGGTATTCTTTGCCTTTTATCAAATCTAGCGACTCCCTGCAGTGAGGATAACTGAGGAATGTGCGCAGTTTATTCAGAGGACCCACATCACTGCTTCCTGTAATTAAAATATAAGGGAACATAGAAAAGATAAGAATTGAATGCATCTCTAAAGGTACAACATATTAGTGATGTACTCTCACATGTTCCCAGTGCCACAGTGGAATCATGCTTCACAAAATATTTGGACACGCCCTTATTTGATTTCCTGTAAAGGCTTAAATTGGTACCTCTATTGATGCCACTCTCATGACTGTACAGCAAATTTGCAGACCACAGCCGGCTAACTTAACTTAGCACTGGAAACAGTTAGCCTGTCTATGTACAAAGGTACCAAAATCCACCAACTAGCACCTTGAATATACTCTGTTTAATCAATTTAAAAAATGAACAATTATTAAAATTTGTATTCCAGTGTAAAGCAATTAGGGGAATGAATTGGCAGAAATGTAATACAATATTATTGGTATGTTTTCTTCAGAGTATAATCACCTTAAACTAAGAATTGTGTTTTTGTTACCTTCAAATTAATCGTACATACAGTATATCTACAAAAAGAGCAGGTTCTCTTCATTGAGACTATGTTGCACCGCCATGTTTCTACATAGACCAGAACGGACAAACCAGATCCAGATGGAGCCATTTGTGGTGGCCACCATAGTAAAACAAAAAAGGAACATTTTTGGTTGGTTGAGTGAGAAAACTAAGTTTAATAGCGCTCCTAGTGAAGATTGGAACAGATAAAGAGGACACACTCAGGAATGTGCCTGTGAGGGGGTTGCTTGAAGGCTTGAGGACTGTTGTAAGCAAGACAGGGGTTGGGGTTGACCAACACCTAACAGAATGAGGTCTTGTCAAATCAATGGACTGGAAGAGGTGTTGACCAGATGAAGGGGGGCGGACTTTAAGCTTACAAGGCTGAGACATTCGGTAAATCGGGAGACCTCTTTGTGCCTACTGCCGGGCAGATCTACGCCGGTCTGTTGCACGGTGGGAGGTACTGGATCTCTGTCCTATGGGATATCTTTTGTATATTTTGTGTACTTATTAGTGTAATTCAATTGAGAATTGTGTTTGCCTTACATTTTATATAAATCATTTTATTGTAACAGGGGGCAACTGTCGGTCAGTGGTTAGCAGGTCTGACTTTCAATCGGAGGATCGGTGGTTCAAACCCCGCTCAGCCATTCCAGGTTGTTGTGTCCTTGAGCAAGACACTTAACCCTAATTGCTCACCGTTACTGTGTCTACAGTAACGGCCAGGCTTCCCTTGGAAAAGAGGTCATTGTATCTCAATGGGACTGACCTGGTTAAATAAAGGTTAAAAAAAAGAACAACAAAGAACCATCAATTCAGCTCTATTTAGTGGACTGACCTCATGGCTCTTCTGAGGAAGGCCCAACACGACAGTTGCAATCTGCAACTTTACTGCTAGATGCAGCCAGACTGTACTGGATTATCTCTTGGCTCGGACCAACCAGTAACTTCCGCTTGTTACCTTGCAATGCAAGCTAATTTGGGGGGTACCAGTCTTTTCATCCAACTCTGATAAAAGGCAAATATGCACATGTCCCAAAAAGATGAAAACCCACCTTCTTTCAAGACTTTCTTTACCCGCACTGTGTAGACATCAGTGGACACCTCGTTTTTAAACTCTTCCAGGAGCACTTTGTACGCTTAGGACAGACAAGTTGCAGACTGTTAGCAGAGATGCTTACTTATAATCTCTCACTCACACCAACATAAATGTGTTGTATAAAAGTGCTTTATGAATCACGCTCACTTACCAAAATCTATTTTATTGTTCACTTTAGTCTCGCAGATCTTAGCTGTGCGCTGATCATTGCTGACTTTGTCCTTCTTCTGCATACTGCAGTTCTCTGGAAAAACACAATGCACAAAGTAAAAACACGACTGATGACCCTATAAAATAAACACATGGATGTGAGAGGAAGAGTTAATGGGTGAGTGAAGCGGGACCTAAATCACAGTAATTCTTTGGCTAGACTGCTGCTCTGATCCTACAGGTGCTTCTGGCCTCTGATCATTAAGTTACAATCTGGTGATTTACTGTAAACCAGCGTTCATTTTTGAAATTATTTTATATTTAGTTTTATTCAGCATTCTTATGGAATCGTGCAGATGGTTGACACATATGGATGCTATCTGGACGGCACTGGAAAAACAACCCAACAGTTAGACAAAATATGTTGCTATGGTGATGTAATATAATATATTAAATAAAACGATTTCATGTAATTATTCTAGTAATGCATGTAGTTATACAATGCAGCTTTCTCTTAATATTCTATTGGGAACTTTAACAACTATGTCCTTCTCATGAGGGTACTACACAACATCTAATGGTAAATTTAATCACAAATTATGTCAAAATGCTAAAATGTTTTATTGTTGGATGGCAATGCCGTCGACCGTTACCGTTGACCGGTCTCACCTAAATACTGTCCTGCTCTCGTACACTAAAGGATAAATACCAAGTGCCTGATTGCATGTGAAGGCAGCATTTCTCTTAGTCTTGAGATTCAATAATTATTTGTTTTAATCACATTTTAGGCATTTTTATCCTTCATAGTTTTAGTCGATGAAAAGTCATTACATTTTAGTAACTTTTTTAAAAAATTGTAGCCAAATTTTTTCCACATAAGATTGTTTTTTGCATTATCCCATGAAAAACAGATTAAGGTGATTAAGAATGCAGCTCAATGCAGTCGCACCCAGTGGGCCCTGTGTGTGTGTGTGTGTGTGTGTGTGTGTGTGTGTGTGTGTGTGTGTGTGTGTGTGTGTGTGTGTGTGTGTGTGTGTGTGTGTGTGTGTGTGTGTGTGTGTGTGTGTGTGTGTGTGTGTGTGTGTGTGTGTGTGTGTGTGTGTGTGTGTGTGTGTGTGTGTGTGTGTGTGTGTGTGTGTGTGTGTGTGTGTGTGTGTGTGTGTGTGTGTGTGTGTGTGTGTGTGTGTGTGTGTGTGTGTGTGTGTGTGTGTGTGTG